>CM060965.1:37024286-38224286 GCA_030765045.1 Tenodera sinensis | reverse complement strand
GGGCAGGTTTCATCTGGGTTCTCCGGTTTCCCCCGCTATCTCATTCCACCAGTGCCCCATCTTCATTCCATGTATCATCAGTGTCACCACCTGCAGTAGTATATGTATTAAAAGTGGGCATTAAAACACTACAAACAAACCTACTTAAGGGGAGGGTAAACAGATGAAGAAAGAAAACATAAGCAGCTAGCAGACTATTGTCACAAAATCAAAAGCTTGCTGCTAATAATGTGCTTACGTAGCAAACAAAAACACTTGTTTGGAAGGTTTAAAGGTTTATCCCTTATGTACTTGGCAAACTAAACTTTCAGCTGCATATTTTAAATTACAGTACCAAGAGGTAGAACTGGAACTTAAAAATTCAATGCCACAACTGGGATTTGAACCACAGACCTTCCGCTTGCCGGGCGGACGCTCTAACCACTGAGCTATTGTGACAAACTGCCAGAATGGCATTAAATTCTCAAGCTCAGTGGTTAGAGCGTCCGCCCGGCAAGCGGAAGGTCTGTGGTTCAAATCCCACATTGAATTTTTAAGTTCCAGTTCTACCTCTTAAACTTTGCCCACACACGGCTTGTGTGTTTAAAAACACCAACAGTAAGTTTGTTGGCATAAATAAATAATAATTACAGTACCATTTTAAGATTTTAGACTTACTGATAGTGTTGTGTTGAGTTGTGTTTGTTTCAATGAAAAGAAAAGACGATTAGTTAACATGACAATGGATATTAAATGGATGTGTCAAAAAAGCAGACAAAGGGGAACATATTAATATGTAATACATTTTAGAATATGTTATACATTTCTGTTTCCTATATTGTGCATTTATGTAATTTGCAGCATTATGTTATGAGTTGTGAATAACAGACCCCTTATTCCATGAAACTAGACATTTCAGTAACTCAGTGCTCTCTCAGTCCACATTAGGTCGCGTTATTGGGGTTCTACTGTACTGTGTGCCAATACTTCCATAAAGGTGAGTAAGATATTCACATCTTCTCATTTAAAAAGTTGATTCAAGACCTAACGCACGACCTATGCCTTCCCTGCAAATGTCATATGTTAGTTGTGCTTGATTTAAACACAGTCACATTCCTTTGAACCACATGAAGCTTGGACTCTTACATACTTTGTGCCGCATGGACCTTTCATTTGCTGTTGCATTTAGGAAGAGCATGACCAAATATACATTTATCAAAGTAATGCTGGCAGGCAGCTTTCCCATTTCTGTAGCTTTGCTATACATTAAAAGCACTCAGCATATACTATAACAATCAGGGGAGGCAATCCCCACTCTCACTGTGTGCTATGGTGGCTACAATCTCTGCACAAAGATTACATAAGTAAATATGTAGATGGGTTAAGTTGGTTGATTAGAGGGACAAAAGTTATACACTTCCATGTGTTCTATGTTTTGGCCTGTTGCTGAGGCAACTTAATTGCCCTACATCTCACACCAGTTCCAGCAAATGTAACTGGAGTTTACCCAGCAGAAACACAGCTTAATTTGAATTTATTGCAGTACCTGTAGTATGGAAATATTATATCTCTGAATATGAATTTAGAGTCAAAACATTATCTATCAAGTCCCTTCTACAAGTTCTATAATTTTGTAATGGAAATTTCTGAGCATTCTGTATTTAGTGAGGTATACTCATATTTATACTTTACATTATACTTGTTGCAGTACTAGTATTTCACAGTTTTCAGATTAATGCTAAAGCTTCTTGACCATAAGGTATTGTCCTTAGTAACTAGAGGTGAAAAAAACAATATAACAATTCCGGTGGTTGTAGTACAATAAACTACTGAATTCCAAATAAATGTTACACAACAAGTTCTCAGATGGAGGAACTCAAATGCTACATACATACACAATGGAAACAAATCCATAAATAGAAAACAGGGGCCCAATCAATATTTATGTCTATGACAAGTACAAAGCTTACATCACAGCTTTTGTTTACATGTGCAAGCATGATGAAATGCATTTTTGAGCTCTCTCTAGAATTCCCAGAAAAATTAGAAAAAATGTGTACAATGTGATCCTTAAAGTTAACTTTTGGTATGCACTTTCCATTGCATTTACTGTTTCTGTCTTTGAACCATATAAAACAATGCAATACATATTTAAATTATACAAAAGGAATAATTATTCTGACAACTATTCTAGATGATATCCATATTTTTGTCATATTCAACACTGAATTGTGTACAATAAATCATATGTTCCAGTTCATAAGCCTCACTGAGCTTATTACCTTTTTTTTTTTTCGTTTCATCAAAACTGTAGTGTAGTTTTTTAAAAAGCTTGGTAAAATAGAAGTCTTGAGACAAGGCTGTAATATGGCAGATATATGTCATGTTTACAACACCTCTATCATTGCCAATATCACAGACTATAACGGAGACTAGCATTTACATTAATAGTAGTTGACAATTCTAGTATTTTAAAACAAGGGACACCTAAAGATCTCTTTCAGAACAACAGGAATTCAAGGGCAAGTTTACTAATTGGTTGGCAGATTACTTCCAGAACAAAACCTACAACCACAGTTATAATACTGATCAAAGCCAAACAAGTATTTAGGGTAAAGTTGCAGATAAATGCTAATCCTTTCATGAATTTAAGTTGTCATTTTTATTGGTGCTCTGTGTATGCTAAATCGTGGCAGACTAAGCAAGATGCTTCTGTAATGAGCAATCCAAAAGAAAATTGTATGTTTCTTTCTGTCTGCAGCCACTCTGCATTACATGATACCTATTACACATAATCATACGAAAGACGAAAACCCAGGAAGGGGCGCTCTGGATCTAGCCATGTTGTTCATTATTATCTGCCCTCCGTTAAGACTCATGACTGCACTTCCTTCAGGTTCTGAGTCAGTATAACTTGAGTAATTACGCACAGGTTTCTGTCGTTTCCAGGATTGCCGAAGTGAATCATTTACATTCGCATAATGATTCACAAATGAATGTGGATCTGACCGCTCACTTTCATTTTCACTTTCAGAGCCCTGCAAAGAGAAGACATTTGGTAAGCATTTAGTTCAGTATATCTATAGAGGAAATAGCTTACTGGAATACCCCAAAAACCAACTGACATTTTCCCCCCATTATGGCGCAGTCTGGTTATATTTGGTGATATTCCATCTGTTAGGTTGCATTAGTACCACCAACTGTTCATAAAATATAACCATGGTAAAGCTACAGTCATAGTTGGTGTTACTGCATCTATTATAATGCCACAGGAGCTCTTGTTTTTGAACCCATTACAGAGAAGCCAATCAATACATTTTAATATAAGATTCTGTTTAGGTGGCATATTAATTAATTAATCTGTGGACGCCATTCTATTGCTTGTGTGGTGTGTGGTGTGTGGTGTGTGCTGTGTGCTGTGTGGTGTGGTGTGGTGTGCGTGTGGGTGTGCGTGTGTGTGGTTTTGTCTTAGTTATTTTAGAGCATTATATGCAGTTATAGTTATTGTTATTTTTGTGTTCACAACCCAGTAGTGCAGGGGAAGACAGGTAACGCTGCTGTGACATCAGCCCACTCAGCACACATGCTCCCAGAGCATGGGCGTCATAAAGGGGGGGCAAAGGGGGGCCGCGGCCCCCCCCCCTGGAAGTTGGTCAACTTAATGTGTAATCAATTACTGACTATTAAACTACTATTTTAAAAGATCAATTTTTATTTAGCACAAATTAATATGGTTATATGCAACAAATATAAATTTTGACAGTAAAATAATGAATTCATTTTATCTGATTGCAAATTTCTAACATGTGCGCCCCCCGGAAAAATGTCTGCCGGCGCTCATGTCCCAGAGCAAGCCAGTTGAACATATGACGTCACAGCGGGCAAGAGGAAATGGGATACGGGACATCGTAATCTTAATGCTGACTGTTTCAATTACGGAATAGTCACAGATTATAAATAATTACATTTCGGCTTTATGCAATATATATATAAATTCTAGTTTATGTGAACAGTCATGTTATAACGCAAATAGAACAGAAATTATAACTATTTTGCCTGAGCAAGAGGAGAGCTATACAGAACAATTAGGTGAACATTTTCCGACATTTGTTGTTTCACTTTTCCTTAACTAGTTTGTCAATGTTAGGGCGTAATGTACGGCACATTTGTAACCGAAGACTGCATGTTAGATTGTGATCTGACAATATGCTTCAGGATTTTGACTTAGAAAGGTTCATAACCGAAAAGAATTGTTCACACACATACGTGGAACCAAATATACATAATAGCCGTGCAACAAGGACATACAACCTCAGAAATCTGGTTTGAGGAACATTCTTATAACAATTAGCCAAGTCTTCCTTGTGTTTATATTTGTCCTTCAGCAAATCGTCACACTGTAAATTTATCAATTCAATTTGCAACCTGCTAGAAACATTGTTAACATCCAATGAATAAGGGGTCGCAAAGATCTGAAACGTAGTTGACAATGCTTCTACATCTGAAGCCTGGTCTCAAACTGGTGTGAAACACGGAGAACTGAACACATGCGCCGCTGATCTAGGCAGCATAGCAATACACTGCTCTCACCTGATGTCACACGAACGTACAAGCTGGCTATTACAATATTTAGCGTTTGGAAGTGATTCTATCCAAAAGTGTTATTGCAGAACAAGATTTGCCAAAGGTGAGTGGATTGATGTGTTGTGTGGTAACAATGTTTTAGCATTATTATCATTTGAAAACATGTTACTTTAATCCTGTGATATCTGAGGTTAGAAATAATGCTTTTACTATGTAGATTGCCAGTACTGCTTTTTGGTGGAATGTCAACTGCAGTTTACATACTGTTGGCCATATTTAATTCTTGGGAACTACCAATAAGCTGTTTACCCTATAGCTCTGTGTCAAGATCTCATACTTCAGAAGAATCTAAAGGATACCCCATAAAGTTTTACTTTGATACAACTAATATTTTCATACAAATAAGTGTAACGACAATTAGTGATTTTATTAATGCATGATAATTAAGTTATTTGATTTAATATTTTGTTTTAGGTCTTGCATTACATCTATGTGAAGATACAAAATAGTTTACCAATAACTAAACAAAAAGATGAACTGGCATAGTCTAACTCACCTGTGAGTCTGTTGAGCTGATTTCCGATGGCTTTTCAGTAACACTACTATCATCAGGATTTTCATCGTACCCTTTAAGACTCTCTTCATCACTGTGATAAGCAACCGATGCAGGTGATGGCCGTGGAGGTGACTTCCCCAACATTGGGGGACCTGGTGGTTGATGGTGACCAAGAGACTTACGTCCCAAAGTGTTGCGCTTGCCTAGGGTTCCACAACCACCAGCACTCATTGGAGGTGCCCCCGCTCTACGGGATCGGTATAATTCCATTGCTAGCTCTTGACGATCATCTAAATCCATTGCCATGGATTCCTCTAGAGTTTTTTGTGCTTCTTCTGCAAGAAAAGGAAAGTAATGGTAAGAAGTAAAATACACTTCTGAAGGTCTAAATACACTAATGTACCAGATTTTCTCCAAAAGTATCAGCAGTGCTCATTTATCTATGAAATAAATATTTGATTGTTGCAAATCAATCTGAACACATGGTCTAGCTATCAACTTTGCCTTCACTGTGCTGTACATGAATGTCACTGAGAATCTGTGATAGTAATAGGCTCAAGATCTAATAAGATTGCATTTGGAAGAAATATGATAGATCACATCACTGCATATAGTGCTATTGTTCCTTAAGTACAGTGCTTTTATGGTTGAAAATTATTAATGATTTTGAAGAGCATTCCAAAGATTCACCTTTTTAAGATGTCTGCTTCTGTGTAAATCAATTTTTACTCTATTGGACATAGTTTTTGGGCTGATAAGTTTAAGGACATTCAACACATAAATTGTATTTGAAATCTATTCCAACATGAGTAGCTATGGTCATTAAGATATGAACTCGTCAAATTCTGCCAGAGCTATTCTCTCTGGCTGGGGTTTTTTCCAGGTTTTCCTCAATCAATATAACTGGCAAATGATGGGCAGGTACACTAAACTTAGGCCTAGAACATTTCATTCCTAAATTTCCTTTCACAATTTTAATTTCATTTCATACATCATCAGGTTCACTGCCTGCAGTACCATGTATAGTAAGAATGGGCATTAAACACTACTCAGAATATGTATCTCTAGACATTTTAATTTTAGTTTGGGGCTCTAATGACCTAGCTGTCAACGGGCCCTTAAACCCTAATCACTCACTCACTCACTCACTAATTTTAGTTTGGTATCAAAATGGTTGCATTATCAGAAGATTCACTGGTAGTTAACTAAAAACAGAACTACAGTGAATGAAGGAAAGAGAGATGGAAAGAAAAATCTTGGAAATGCCATTTTCTACAGCTATTCCTCAGAACCAATTGATGGTTGATTACACAGGGGAGAATCAGTCTACAGTGCTAATGTAACTAATGCAATTTATCTTGCAGGGAAGCCACCATAAATTATATAATGATCCTGGTGTTATCATGTTTAACCACAGGCAGATTGGCTTTTGTCCAATATGATGCAACTCTAGGATTTGGAATTCTCAGCCCCTTATGTTTCTCCATTTACAATACATGCCTTGGAACAAACCAATAAATACATTTTTATTACTTACGTTTATATTTGTAGCTTTTGCTCTTCACACACAAAACAGCAATTATCATTATGATAATTATTATAGATGTTGCTGCTAATGCAACCATGAACCATGTCTGACGGTAAAAGGGCTTCTGCTGTAGATATCCATACTCAAGATAGAGCTTGGACGGAGTGAGAACCTGTGAATATGAAGGCACACAACATCCATGATAACATTCAAATAATTCAAATAATGAAATAATAATTATTAAATTTTGTATGCAGTTCTCCTCCCAAAAGGGCAATTCTTTATTAATTAACAAAATATATGTGTTTCTCTATATTGAAATCTAAGTCAAGTGATTAATAACACTAGTGGCTTAAATACTAACTGACAACAGGAAGTAAAATTTTGTAAATTGAAATTATAACACTTCAGCTTTTTAAAGAAAAAAGCTGTGAGCTTTTACTTTTATCACAATACAGACTTTTTTTTTGGTTCCATTTATATCCCACCTTTAACTGCAGAGGTCATATCAGTGGCCTTGCCTATTGACAAATGGTGTAACACGTTTACATTGGGTTTTTCGATCTTTGGGGGTTTTATACTTTGAATTCACACACACATTCACACTTTCATTCATACTTCCAGACTCAGTGAAGGATGAGGAATAATCCTGGCTGGAGAAAAATTCCTACCACCCTGCCGGGAATCGAACCTGGGACCCCTAGCACAGCAGGCAGGTGCTCTACCAACTGCGCCACAGGGCCAGCAGACCTTTTGTTTGTTGCAATGCACATAATTTTTAAAGATAATTTTAAGCATGGATAACCTGATACCCAGCTTTGGGAGACAGTGTGCAAAGAAAGGAAAGCCATACAATGAAACATAGTGTGTACAATGAAACATGGTATAAGATGCATTTAAAAGTGGTTTTCGGTCATTTTCAAGAAATAAAACAGTAAATGTTTTAATAGATAAAAGTTAATGTAGTCATTATCACCACATCATCATTAAGATGGTGGTGACGGCAGCAAAGCAATATATTAAACATGATATTTATTGAAAACAGAAGCACTATTCAACTGCAAAATTATTTTCGCATTATTTGGTTTTTTAAATATTAAACATGTTTTGTTCAATTATTGCACTCTTACTATATTACACTACTTTTCACCAATAGGTGCTACAAAATGACATGGTTGCTTATCCCACATTTTATCACCTCTCCAGCATTTGCCTGTTTTTATCACCTCCCTAGCATTTGTTAATTTGTTTGCAGTTATCATTTGTTTTCCACATAATATTCAAAGTTAGCTTCTCCAAAATAGCATGACACCAAACACAAAGAGAAACAGAAACAGTATATACACGCAGTTTGATAAATTAATTTAATATAAGTTATTATCTTATTGTGTTTATTTCTTGTAATCTTTATATGTTTCTTTTAATCATTAGATAGTCAATTAAATCCCACATTCGAGCTTTGATTTTCTCTAGATAAATGAAAAATCTACTGAGATTACTGTTATAATCAAATTGATTTATTTCCTTGTTTCCGTCAACCTGTTCCCTTAAGACAATAACACAATTTATTAACTGATAATTTGGATCAAACTGCTTCCAATTTACACTAAGAAGCACATTTCTTTGGTCCAAAGAACTAAATATTTTTCTGAAATTGAATTTTTGGATTAGTATCTCCTCAGTCTACCTCCATGATGTGAAGGTAGTGTGTCTACCTCATATTCAAGAGATCCCAAGTTCAAATGTAGGTTAGGTTGAGTTACCTGGATAAGATTTTTTTCTGGGGTTTGCCCTTATCTTGACAAGACTGATGTTGCATAACCCTGAACTCTAAGGACCCAGGGCCCAAAAGAACAATCATTTCTGCCGTTTTGTTCATTCACTGCCCAATATACAGTACGTTCACTACAAAACTTGGCTGACAGGTACAAAAATACAAGCACAAAGTATAAATAAGTGTTCACCCAATAGCAGCTGAGTCATCAAACAAATACAGAAACAATGTCAAGTACAGGCACTTACCGCATCATCTGAGTAGGCAGGGTAGCTGATGCCATATTTATTATAAGCTATTACTCGGAATGTGTATGATGTGGATGGCAGCAGGTTTTGATAGGAAATGGTAAACTCTTCAAGTGGCCCATTACTTGTTCTTGTTACAGTTTGCCACCTAGTGTCATCTAAAGGAGCAGAGAAAAGAACTTTATTGAGCTCTGTAAATGGAGTCTATTATTTGTTTATGTTACATAACATGTTCACAACATATAGGAGGCAGATTAACAAAATTTTAAATTGGTTATTTTCCTCCTGAATAGTTATTAAGAGTCATTTCAATGCTATAAAGAGTGGAAAAAAAGAAAATTGTGTTCTGTTTGCTGTACACATTTGCAGACAGTGCTGAGGTGAATAATAGAAAACATAAACACATAAATAAATACATATATAAATAACTATAATAGACTGCAAGCACTAGGGTACAATGTAAACTGAGCATTTATAATTCATAAAATTCTTTGAATTGGAGCTTAATTAAACTGCTTTTGCTGATATAAATAATTACTTTAGCATTATTCAATATGAATTATTGATACTGCAATAACAAAAAGCATGGACCATAAATAATATTTAGTAATCTACGTATTTATACTAGCTAGTTTTTCTAGCCTCAGTTTTAGCTTTATATGGTTTTAATACATATTTACAGGTATTCTCTTGGACATACTCCAGCTACATATTGGTTTCATAAAAATAATAAACTGTAACATATTCTCTCACACTCCTGCTTGTATCTTCCCCAAATTTTTACATTGCTTGTTATACAGTAACCCAAATTTTATTCACAATGTATATAAAGTACTGTTAGATGAGGTTCAATAACTGTGGTAAAAGCAACTTGTCTAAGATGGTAACCGAATAAATGTTCTGCAAGACTGGAGATAAAAGAGATGGAGGTCCATCACCCTGGTGATCTCCGTAACACACCTGGTGGACATATTCACTACCAATCTTCAAGAAAATAGCCAGCAGAAAGTGATCCATAATCTGAAAGAGCACATAGAGAAGTTACGAAGACTGATATCAACATATGAGGATACTGGATCACATATTTCCGAAACCTCATTCAATTATGTACCCCAAGGTTAGAAATAGATGTAGACCATTTTTAATACAGCAAAATCAATTTAACTTTCTCAATATGGAAAAACCCTCCTCTGTAGCATGGGGATAGCTGTCTAACTCATACTCAAGAGGTCCTGAGTTCAAAATCTTGGTTAGGGTGAGTTACCTAGATAAATATTTTTTTTTTCAGGGGTTTTCCCTTATCCCAAAAAGGTGAATGTTGGGTAACTTTAAACCCTATGGACCCAAGTTCATTCCAGCATCAGTTAACCCATTTCATTCATCACCCGATATTACCACCAGGTTAGAGAGTTTAACTTAAAATGATAGCCTATTCCTTGTTGTAGAAGAAGGCACAGAAGGTAGAAACTATTCTGTATTGCCTACTACCTATAGTAAAAACTCATTTATCTGTACTAAGTGGGACTGAAGGCAATCTGGAATATCGAAAAGCTGGATAATCTGAGTTATATGAGTAATAAGCAAAACAAAATTCTTAAATAAGCAGACTTGCCATTTATGACGATAAAAAAACTGTCTTGTAACAAAATTATGTGCAGTACATAGTATGTATTCTTTACAAGACATTAAAAAATATAAAAATCTTAATCACATAAAGTAACAACATTCCTTTACAAAGAATTTATTCACAGTCTTCTGTTTTAAACACGTGTGACATTTGAATGAAGTACTGTTATACAATCGCTGGACTAGTGGATTTTGAGATTAAATACCCCAATAGCAACTTACATATAACTCCTGGGCTTCCTAGTTAATCATCAGATAAATCAATGATAATTGCCTTCATTATCAGATAAATCAATGATAATTGTCTTCCCACATGTACCATGTGTAACTAGAATTATTAGATTGAAAAATTCAATGCCACAGAGAAAATTTGAACCATGTATCTTTGGCTTTCAGGGCATTGCTCTAACCAACTGAGCCACCAGCAATGAGTCAGCTTCTCGAATACAACAGAAGAGAACCATTTATTTTCATTGTTCAATGAGGCACATAAGCTGCTTATTTTCTGTGCTGTAAATATTTTCAAATTATATTTAACTTTTCAAAACATTACTATTGTTCTTGCGGTTTGGATGCTACAGTAGAACCTGGATAACTTGAACATTTATAATTCAAAATCATCATTAATTTGAAGATTTTTGAGGGTCACTTGAATTTTGTATTAAACCAATGTAAAAAATCATGTTGAATTTGAATTTTACTTTCTTTAATTCAAAGTTTTTGTTAGAAATATCAGTCGAAAATTAATCTAAATGCAGAAATTTAATATGATAACTTCATCCATGTGTTTCTGCAAAAGAGGTCATCGCTCCAGGGATGTTTGTTTTGTTGGAGTACAGTTGGAATGTAATTTGAGGGGTGGAATGGCTTTTCTAGGCTGCCAGCCTTGAGCACCCATATCCCCTTGTTTAAAGCATGTGCACCTTTTGTTGTCACTTGAGCTTCCTACTGTTCAGTATGTTGCAAATCAATGACATTATATCTGTTAGTAAACTACGTGTCCTAGTATAAGAATTTAACTTTTGCTGAAAAAGTTATCATTTGAGAAGTTAAAAAGGGTTTGAAGAAAAAATCTGAAATTGCAAAAGAATGCAAGATACCATCAACACTTTGTCAACTTATCTGAAGAATAAGGAGAAAATTATAAGCAGTTCCTCGAGTAAAAATGTGCAATCACTGTAGGCTTGCAGTGTATTATTTCAAGTTGTACATTATCCTTAATGGAAAAATAAGTAGAATTTCATAAAAACATACATTTTCTTTACCTTATAGCCTTAATTCCGAATGGATATATGCACCTGTATTGCATAAATGTCAATTTTAAATGTAACTTTTGTAATTAAAATTTTTGGATATTTCAACTTTTTTTCTTGTCCCTTCAGCTTCGAATTATCCAAGTTCTAACACATATGCTTTTAAATGAAGGATCACACATTCTCAAAGGTGTTAGTATTCTGGAGAATTTATGCCAATTTTAAAACTAATAACCACATAGTTGTTCTGTTTCTTTCAACATCAAGTATTTCTCCAGTGTGCCTTGGTACTGTGGTGGTAGCATGTCTGCATTACATTCAAGAGGTCCCAAGTTCGAATCTTGGTTAGGGTGGGTCATATGGATAAGGTTTTTTTTTGAGTCAAATAACTTTAAGCTCTATGAACCTCGGGCTCATTTGAGCATCATTTCACTAATTTCATCCATTGTCTGATATGACATTAGGAGGACGCTAATATAAAAAAGAAATCAAGTATTTCTCTATGGGTGTAGCTACCTTATGTAGAAAGGTAATTCAACTAAGATGGTCCATGCTAAAATTCCATTTAAGTTGATGTATTACTGATTGGTTTCTAACATGTAATGTCTATTCCTTAGCAACAAGGAAACAAAACTACGTATTTCTCAAATGAAATCCTAAAGAACTCCACCAAATGCTTTCCTGATTTCCATGACGGTTAGGGAGACACAGTTGCTTTTATCCCAAACATAAAAACAAAGTACTTGCACATTTCCACTCATTATTATAGCAATATGGTTTATTTATCACACTAAAGTCACTACAGACTATAACATTTATACTATGTTGTGTACAGAGGAGCAATGAGGCTATTGGCTATGCTTATAAGAGAGAGGTGATATGCTGAGAAATAATACAACATGAACAGTATTGCACAACATACCTGATGTTCCTAGAAAACATGTGAGACACAAAGGACATGGAAAATTTGCTTGGATTTTGGCAGTATGATTACTACAGAGACTACATGTGCCAAGATCAGATAATAGGATTTGGTTTTTATATGTGCCTTCCTACATTCATGAATAAACTCACGCACAATGATTTCAAAACCTGTTCAATCAGTAACAGTCAATTGGTAACACTGGATCATCATTGCAGAAACTCTTAGGAAAAAATAATTAAACTGCATTTCTCTATTATTTGAAAGCCTGTATTCAGAATACAAAATTTAAGAAAAAATGTGATGTACAATATTTTGTATTACATTTTATGAGCTCTGACTGAAAAGGTTAAAGATGACAAAAATTATAGTAAATAATATTCTGAGAATCGTTCCATCTTTCTCTGCTAATAATTGTTAACAATGATCAACAGCTCTTAAAGCCCATAAATAAAAGGACTACATTTATTTGAAATTCAATGTTCTGTTGCTAATAGCCAAACAATAGCTATTTTATACTTGATTTATTACAAACAAGTCATTAAGCAATTCCAAGATATCTGTATCAAAAGTAATCTATTCAATCGATTGTAGATAATGCAAAGCAATTTGTAAGAAGTACCTAACACTTTTCACTTTCTCTACTCATGAGCGTCTGCAGACTTTTTTTCAGTGGGGGCCGCATGTTGGAAGTTTACAATTAAACAATATTAATTCATTATGCTATTGCCAAAAACTGTAAAAGATAAGTTATAGTATTTGTTGCAGATAAGCGTATTAATTTATGCCAAATAAAAACTGTTCTTTATATCAACAATAAAGCAACTGTCTAACAGTAATTGATTACAGATTACATTACATTTACAAATTTCCAAGAGGGGGCCGTGCCCCCCCCCCCCATTGCCCCTCTTTGTGAAGCCTATGTCTCTAATATGTATAGTAAGTAGGGGAAGTATTATTCTACTCTAGATGTTCTCGGGCTTCAAGCCAGGTGTAGTGATAGTGAGCCATCAACATTCTGGGAGTGTGCATCTCTCCCATCATCATCATGATGAATGACTGGCAAGATTTTTTGGATTTATACCGCGGAGGCGAAAACCCGGTTACAGGCGAAGGCCCACATGCTATGGCCAACAGTGTGAGGGTCCCTGTGCCCTGAAGGGGGAGATGTACGCACTAAAATACCCCTCCATGTGTTAGTATCGTGTATTGCTGTGTATTTTCGTGTATCATCGTGGATTAGTTGGGTCCCGCATATCACCTTGGTTAGTACTTGAAAGCTTTCACAAGAGTGAGAGGACCAGTATATATACTGTCTGCTAGTACAGACCTTGCAGAAAACACGTCTATTCTGGAAGTTCAACGTTCTTGATTCTATGGTCTTTTTCAAAGCAGTATTCCGCCAGCCCCAATTTTCAGTCTGCGTTAAATGTATGGAGTCCCGTACATAGGGGAAGTATTGTATTCAACCCAAAATTTTGATGTCAAGATTTCACCGGAAATATTTGTTTTCAGACCGGTGCACCTGTCTGCCAGTCCGTCTGTCTGTCTGTCTGTCTGTCTGTCTGTCTGTCTGTCTGTCTGTCTGTCTGTGCATCTACCTATGAACATCATAACTCAAAAACGAAAAGTCAGTTAAAAACCAAAGTTGGTATTTAAGTTTAATATCTTTCAAGAATGCCACAGAAAGATTTTGAAGAAAATTCCTCTACCCTAAAGAACTCTTTACATGGAAAATTTTGATTAAAATGTGATATGATTTAAGTATTTTTATGGCAAATAAAATGTATATTTGAATTTTCTGGCTATAGCCCATGTAGTCCTGTTTACTCTTGATGACTTTTGCACAACTGCTAAACCGTAAGAGATAGACCAAATCTTACTGTACAAAAAATGTAGATGTTGTTAAAACACCAATTTATTCCATATGCAGTTTTCTGTGGAGTGAACCATTTCAGAGATATTGCTTGTTATGTGTGTGAGTTTCACAATACTTATACTTTTCTCAAATTAAAGGTTGTTATTCACTTTTTTATTTCTTTGCCATGTAAAGAGAAGGGAATTTCAAAGCCGTCATTTAGCAACTAGCTTTAAAAGGTTTGACTATCGCTCAAAGCCTACTGTAATCACATGCTTCCCTTGCACCTACAAGAGAATTCCCAAGATGATAATTTCTACAAATGTTTATCTTGACTAACATGATGAAAATAGAGGAATAAGTGTTTGTAAGAAAGTTAGTACAAGAGTAGAGAAAGTCATGTGAGTGCAACACATCAGATTTTTAAAAGTAGCTTTAAGGATAAAGATCTGAAGACAACCATGAAAGCTCAGAAGGTAAGAGCATCAGCACACACACCTAAAGAGACAGTTCAATCATCTCAGTCATTTCCGAAATCTCTCCTTTCCCGGTCAGAGCTGAGCTTCATTATTGGAACAAGTCAACAAGAGGTGCTCAGTGTTTGATATATCTAAGTTACATGAGTATTCCAAAATGTATTCCTCTGAGGTTGGTTTAATTGTTTTTATTAATTATTTTAAGATCTTTAGAAGTCAGCTTTGATGTAAAAAACATAAAAATCAAATTTACTAATGCTTTTTGTATCATACACAGCTTTCCTTCTCTCCTAAGCTAGTAGAGAAGGAAAGTGCTTTTAGAATGTCAATATAACACATTTTGTCATCCTCCTTTATAAAACAACTCCTAGGTAAAAGAAACTTTTGTAACTCATTAATACTTGAAATGATTTTGATATCATTGTGCTCTTCAGGACAAACCTTGTTAACCCACTCCATCTCTTTGCTTACAAGTACAATAATATTTTCTGAAGAACAATACATAAGCAATACCAAGAAAAAACATTTAGCAAGATTTGTCCTGTACTCTAACAACATTCCAAATAGTCTAAGGGAATGTGCTTATGCCTGGCAAATAAACTTTTTCTACAGAAGTGGCTGAGGGAACTTACAAAGTTGCCAATCTTCCATGGCTGTTGAAACAGAAAATGTTCTGTGGTAATAAGTAAGGAAAACATTATTACTATCTTAATATTGAAAGAATCTTTATATAAACTAAAGTAACTTATTTAAGGGATAATAAAAACTGAAGTGAAATGAGAAGTTATATTATTTCCTGCTACTGATTAAAATGAATATACAAAATGCTATGAAGCTTAGAATGAACGTATATGCTGTTTAATTAGTTAAAATGTAAAGCAACATGGTTGGAGATATTAAATTGTTTTCCTGATATTTTGTGCAGTGAAATTTGTGGTAACTATTTCTGAATAATCTGAAGAAAGCTTTTCTTATTATATTTTTATCATGTTTATACTTTCCTGGACACTGCAATGAAGCAAGAAAAAATTAAGGCTGGTTCACAGTAACAGAGATTTAAAGCTTTTACGGCGATGATTATTGATTAGAGCTTAATGTGGCCATAAAGTTTAATATGGCTGAAAGCTCGAGCAACTTCTTAAATATTACACAGCTGGTAACCTGAGAAGTTCTAATCAATGGAGAACAGAAACCATATAATTTTAACTTCACTACTAACAGTAAATTTTCCTAGATCCAGAAATGGGAAAGAAAACTTGGTTAAAACTTAACTTTCTCATTTCTCTATAACAATAAACAATTTCCTATCCTGGGGAAAGCATTTTAGATCCATATTGAGCATATTACTCTGCATTGAGAAATTTGCAAAACAGCCATGTAATGAGACAGCTGCTAGAGCTCTCTCTAGTCTCAAGTTGGGAAAATGAAACCAGAAGCAAATGTGCATCCTCCTCACACCTTCAGAAGTGTCACCTGATAGTTTATATGCACCTCAAAATTGGCTCAGAAGAGTATAAAGAACAGTAGAAATTAACAAAGTGAAATAAACAACAACAAATAACTTCAATGTATGCCATTAATAAAGGAACAATGTTTGATATGATTAGAAAAATTAGAGCTAGTAAATGATCTGCATTTAGAAATTGTTTATTCTACCAAATTTTCGCATTGCCTAGTCTGTATTATGTTGGCTGAACTGGAAGCAGGTGCAAAAATAAATTGGTCAGTTACAAACATATGAAGTCAAATGTGCAAAATCAACTTTCCTTTTGCTATCAACATGGCCATTGATATGTATTTCTGTTCTTATTCTTGGGGTAAAAAGATTCCAAATGTTTGCTGTCTTGGGTTATTGTGAACTAGCCTTTATATGAAATATGGATATAGAAAAAGTAAGAGCATGTGAAATAAACAATGTAAATAATAAACATGTTTTGGGAATTATTATTTATTTATGCCAACAAACTTACTCAGTGGTTAGAGCGTCCGCCTGGTAAGCGGAAGGTCTGTGGTTCAAATCCCAGTTGTGACATTGAATTTTTAAGTTCCAGTTCTACCTCTTATGTTTTGGGAAATTAAATTAAGACACTGAATGTATAGAAACTACATACCGGCTGGTGCACTGCAAGGAATGAATACAAAAGAGGTTCTGGGTAGTAAAGGATACCTGATACAAAAAACAAATAATTCCTTCATGTGCAGAATAAGAAGAAAGCAGAAAATAGACAAATGAAGAGGTCTTGTTTATAGTCAAGGTTTGCTTAAGCAGTTTGCTTACTCTCTATTATGCCTAAATGACTACTATTTTAGCCACAATTGTATATATTTAGTGCTTACTTTTAAACAAATATAAGTTTTCTTCATAAACAATTGCAATGTTATGATTAGCAAATAAATGGCTTTCATATGTTTGTAATGTGCAAAGGTTTTAAAAAGTTTTCATTTGAAATAAGAAAAGCTGGTTAACTTTTTTTAAATTAGAGGGTGCTCTCAGTACTTAAATGCATTATTTTACTTGTCAATTTAAAGCATGACAGCATTAAATTTTGGAAATTTTAATATAACAGCAACATTTTCATTTTAAGCTCCTCATTATATTGAGTCAAGTGTATACAGTATACCTTAATATCCTACAGAAATATAATACTTTTACATATTCACAGGTAGACATATTTAAACAGCAAACACTAACCTTTTCTTTTACTCTGAATGTAGTAGCCAAGAATGGGACCTTTCCCTGAGGGTCCATTTGTCCAACGCATTTCAACACTAGAAACAGTCTTGCTCATCGTGAGGTCTTTGGGTTTGGCTGGAGAACCTTCTTGAGGACCTGTAGTTACATTAGCCGTCACTGCTGGACCGTAGTCAATAGTGAGTGCCCGCACTGAAAATGTATAGGCTACTTCTTCCTCCAAAGTCTGTATCAGCAAGTTGGTACCACTCACTTTTTGCTTAACTTGCTTGCTGAACCCTGAAATAGTGTTTCAGCATTTAATTTTGTTCATCTTTAATGATGAAATAATGTCAGGAAAATTACT
The DNA here is from genome assembly GCA_030765045.1 of Tenodera sinensis. NCBI lineage: Eukaryota > Metazoa > Arthropoda > Insecta > Mantodea > Mantidae > Tenodera > Tenodera sinensis. Next base: position 38,206,444 of record CM060965.1, on the reverse strand, counting down.
TACCTTGGTCTTCTTTGGGCACAAAAAAGCAGATTATTTATTCTTGATGTTTTGTATATACACTTATATGATAGATTTAGATAATAATGCACTTGACATAAAACATATTGTTAAGTCATCTGTCACCTTCCCATTTCATTGGAGTAATATTTTATATTAGTTTGTTTGTTCATTTATCTTTGTATTATTCATGTGTACTTCACAGTCTCAATTTTATTGCAAGCTGTGAGCTGAAATCATGCTTCGATGTCTCTTATTTAATATGCAGCAACACCTTAGCTCCAGAAAGTGATAGTTTTATTGCTATGCAGATAGAAACTATTTGAGGTTGAATTGCTTTTGCCATGTGTTATACAGGGAGAGCAAAATAATTATGAACAGACTGCGCAATCTTTTGCCTATCCACGTCCTTGGCACTTGTTGCTGTCTGCCACTATAATAGAAAGGTGTGGATAAAATCATACAATGTTCTAAAGTAAGAACAATGTTTTTAAAACTACTTTTAAAAGCTTTACTTATCAACTTTATGAAAGGAGATGCTGACACTGTCCACTGTCATTGTCCATACATTTTTGGCACCTGTTTAGGGAACTATCCATCACTCACCATACTTCACGTTGAGAAATGCTGGCAATTTCCTGGTGGATATTTTGTTTTAATTCCTCCAGAGTTTGTGGGTTTGTCTTGTACACTTTATGTTTTAAGTTATCCCATTGCCAGAAATCACAGGGGCTAGGTCAGGGGACCGAGGAGGCCACAAATATCTCCTAATAATTCTGTCCTAAAACACACTTTCAATTATTCTCATTGAAAGACTAGCTGTATGAGCTATTGCAGAGTCTTGTTGTAAAAAAGGCAAAGTCTGTTAATTCTCTAAAAAAAGGGGGCAAAATTGTATTCAGTTATGTATGAGCATCAACTGTTAACTCACTAAAAATTGGGCCTATAACTCTTTCTCTGATAATGGCTCACCATATACCAATTTTTTCATCATGAAGGGATACTTCATGAACAATATTAGGTTTCTCTGAGCTCCAATTACAATTATTTTGTGTACACACATGCCCATGAAGGTGGAACCAAGCCTCATCCATGAAAAATATTAAATGTGAGTCAATCTTGCTATTTTATACACTATTGGGAGTCCACTCATAATGTGCGTGCCTAATAACAGGATCACCTGGTTGAAGAGCATGTGCCATAGTTATGTGACATGGCGCCAACCAGCAATTTAGTAGCTCTGTGCAAAGAGCCATAAGAAATACCTACCCATAGTAAAAGACTCCTAAGCAACTTTTAGGGGAAATTCTCTAAATGATGTCCAATGTCATCTATGTTTCTTGGGTAAGAACCGTATGCTGTTCTTTTAGATTTTCTAACCTGAACAGTTCCTGTGGCCTAATTTATTGTAAAATCCATGGATTGTTGTGCAGCCTGGACTTTTACACCTGGAAATTTGTCTGCAAATTGTACTTTCACTTGGCGAGCTGACTGAGTTAACACATATGAATCATAAATAAATACACACTGTGCAGTAGAAAACATATGCTGAACCATAATACACTTTGTGACTAAATACAGGATAAAATAATAAATCACTTGTAATAACTGAAACACATCACATCACTGTCAGTTCAATACTGCACGCAGTGCAAAGCTGTATCAGAAGCATGACTTTGTTTAGTGCCGGTGTGTTATCATGTTTCCACATGCCCAGAGGAAGAGCACTACACAGACGACTCAGAGGTTTCTTGCTCTTCCAGTATACTCTTTACCACATACAAAAACATGCATGTTTTGCTCAGCACCCCTTTAATGTATGAGTTATGCTATGGGCTATTGAAACAGTATATGTACACCTCAATAGCTCTTCCTAATGCTTTCCTTAGGTTCTCTTTACATGCCAGTGCTGTTTATACCTTACTATACTTGCATTGCTTCCCGTTTTTAATAACTCCTTTTATTTCAGCATTTGCCAATAACAGCCGCAGTAAAGTACCATATACCTTTCGTATTACAGTGTATATAAAGCCCTTTATTCTGTTTACTTGACTAAATGAAGCATTTCTCCCAATTTACATGAGGGTGGTTTGATAAGTTCTCGGAATCACCAAAAGAGGTCAGCCGTAGTGCCTCAAGTTGTTCATGTGATATTCATTGGACTGTTGCCTGTAAACATGTGCCACCAATGTTCTTGGAAGGCAGTTGTAAAGGCGACACAACTGTATTGTTGTTCCCGCGTAGTGATTTGTGAAGATGGAAAAAATTGAGATTCGAGCAGTGATTAAGTATTTCGTAAAGAAAGGTATGAAAGTAAAGGACATACATACTGAATTTCTGAATACACTAGGCGACTCTGCTACTTCATATTCAACTGTTGCCAAGTAGACAAATGAGTTTAAATTTGGTCGGGAGAGCTTAGATGATAATCCGCGCAGTGGCCGGCCATGATGTGTCACTACCCCAGAAATCATTGCAAAAGTGCACAAAATGGTAATGGAGGACCGCCAATTAAAAGTGTGTGAAATTGCTCAAGCTTGTCAGATGCCATCTGAAAGGGTATATCAAATTTTGATGAACAATTAGATATGAAAAAAATTATCTGCAAGATGGGTGCTGCGTCTCTTGATACTTGATCAAAAATGCATGAGAATGGAAGTATCGGAACAATGCTTAGCACGTTTTAGGAGCAACGAACAAGATTTTTTGTGCCAGTCTGTGACCACAGATGAAACTTGGGTTCACTACTATACTACAGAGTCAAAACAACAGTCAAAATAGTGCTAGCATGCTGATTTTCCACCACAAAAAAACAAAGACAATTCTTTCTGCCAGAAAGGTAATGGCATCAGTTTTCTGGGATGCAAAGGGGATTCTGCTTGTAGATTATCTCCCCAGTGGGCAAACCATTATTATACTAACCTCCTGGACCAATTAAACCAAAAGATACATGATAAAAGGTCAGGTTTAGCAAGGAGGAAAGTCATCTTCCATCAAGACAATGTGCACCCACGCACATTTGCCGTTGTCATGCTGAAATTACACCAACTAGGTATGAATTGTTGCCACACCTGCCTTATTCACCTGATATGGCTCCATCAGAATTCCATCTCTTCCCAAAACTGAATATTTTTCTTGATGGATGATTTTCTTCAAATGAAGAATTGATAGCCGGAGTTAACAGCTATTTTGCAGGCCTGGAAATCTCATTTTCAAGATGGGATCGAGATGTTGGAACATTGCTGGACTAGGTGCATTAGTCTACATGTATATTGAAAAATAAAAAAAGTTCCAGTTGAAGCTGTAATATCGTTGTGTCCTAGTTATTGGATCGCCATTTGAAGCTGAAGTCGTTGGTGACGTGACGTTGCCCTTCGATGTAGCTCGCCTCGGCTAGTTCTGCATAAGATCTCTTTATCTCGGGTTTGCGTAAGTGTAATGGACAACCCAAGAACAACTTTTCATATCCTTTATTTCAAATATTTTCGGGAGATATGCCGATTCTATATGTGTATCTGTAGAAGCATCGCAATCACATCCGCGCAGCACGAACTCCCGTACTGGTCTCTGGTTGAGTACTGACTAGACGCTTCTCTCTTACCCACGCTAAGAAAACCGTTCGCTCCATTTGAATGTCATGACGTCATCCAAGAAAGCCTCGTATCCAAAATGCTATTTCCTTTTCCCGCAATTTAGAAATGTCCCTTTCTATTATAACATGTTCTTTTATGAATTTCGAATATATAATTACTTTTTTAGGATTAAACGATGTTTACTTTATATTTTATTAAATATATCGCGCGACTTTTAAGGTTGGTAGACTTGACTTTCGAACGTGTATTTAAACTATGTGGTATGATGTCATGACTCGTTAATTTCAAACCAATAATGCGTTTATACTACAAATTTAACGACTATCATTTACTCATATCTTGATCACCTTACAACACTTGCTACTCTATTATCTATGTATGTTATTACTTAACACTTATCGCAAATCTCACATCCGGCAATTAAATTAAAACGTGTCTTTTTCAAAAGCCCATTCGATCGGAAATCTAAATTTCGGTATCAAATGCCCCCATTTATATTATTTTATTATTTCATAATAAAATAATGTAAATGTCTTGCCCGAAAGAAAAATTAAAAATTACTCCTGTATTTTGAATAATCGGCAACACTCCCATTATATACAATTTTCAATTACACTGTTTTTGAAATTGGTTATTAACACATTTTCTCATTAATCTTTTTAACATGACAAACAATTATACACTTGACTTAACATTAATCCTTAAATACTAATTACAATATGTTATGGTTTCTTCTGTGAAGCTTCTATATAAAGGCTAAATTTCAAGAGTCTTTCTTTATACTTCCTTCTTTTAGTTCCTGTTTGCTCACTTCGCTCTCACTATCACTTGCACTGTGATTTTTCACTTTTGTTATTGTAACACATATCTGTACTATATCCTTTAAGCACTAAAATGTACATATATTTATATAAATCCATTGCACTCTTTAGACAAGTTCTTTCTTTGTCTTGTTGTGATAACTATCTATACATCTAAATATTTTAACAAATGTTTACAAAGTAAATATTCTGTTTTCTCTCTATGCGGAGATGAACAATTTAACAATCTTTCTGAAGCTGTTATTGTGAGCTCTATACAATATATTCTTAAGCTCTTTGTAGTATATAGCAATTCACATTCTGCATTTTTCATGAATATGTAAGTACCTGACCAATGTATGGTTTTCAAGTAAGCTAACATTTAAATTTTATCTCAAAGCTGATTGGGCGCCAATATACAAATGACACTTCCAATTTTTCTTTTACATTAAATCAAGGTTCCAAGGCACCACACGGTTTCTTGTATGGTCGAAGGAGTTGTTTATGCCATCTTCCCAGACATTTTTCATTTTTAACATCTTTTAATTCATAGGTATGATAACCAAATTTTGATATAATTTCTGCAGGACCTTTATATAACAATTCCATCCTTTTGTTCCTACCTCGCAATGCACTTGATAACTTATGGTCTTTAACTAATACCCAATCGCCTATCTTAGGTTCCCATTTATGTTTTCTACTCTTTTTCTTTAATTTTCGCTTCTCTGCCTTTTTCTTGATTCGTTCAAAAGCAATTTTCGCTCTTTCTTCTTCACTTAACTGAATGTCATTAATTTTCAGTGTTTTTGGTACCCCGATCAATATTGGTTCTGGTTCAATTCCTAACATTAATTTTATTGGTGCAAACCCAGTAGTTACATTAATGGTATGATTGATAATCTTTTCTATCAATGGACAATATTTTACCCAATCCTTGTGATTATGATGTGTAAGTACACGTAAATAAATTCCTATATCTCGGAGGACACGTTCTGTTGGATTCCCTGATGGAAAATATGAGGAACAATAATTTAGTTTTCTCACATCTAATGTCACCCTAATCTTTCCATTGGCCTTATTTACAATACATAGGGGATTCACAAATTCTGAATTCGAAATCTCAATAACCTCATCTTCTAACATTGACTTTATAACTGCATCTACCTCTTCTCTTATTGTACTAGGGATAGCTCTCGCTTTATGTGTAAAAGGTTTGATGGGTATCATCTCAAACGAATGAGTATAAATATTACATTTACCAGGTTTCTCAGAGAATACTTCTTTATTTCGGATTAATATTTCAAACAATTTATCCCTCTGTTGTTCATTTAGTTGATCAGCCTGAGTTACTTTTTTTTTTTCTCAACAATTCTTCTAAGTCTTCACTACTCTCCCTATCATAGTACCTAGTTGCATCAGAAACCCTCAAATTGTCTATGAAATCATTTTTATCCCATTCTACATTTTCTTTATTATCGACACTGTACTCTTTAACATTTACTTCAGTTAATTCCATAGCTCCTACTTTAACATATTCTACAAAGAATGTATCCCCTTGGATTTCTTCTTCCTCTTTTTCTCTTACAATAGTTTCTGAACTACTATCTTCCACAAAAGGCACTATAATGATCTCATCTTCAACTTTCATTTCTAGAATCATGTTTTTAAAATTCACCACAGCTTCCCAGGCATAAAGACAATCACAACCTATTATAATATCTGTCACAAGTCTTCCTACAATCAGAAATAAAATTCCAAGTATTCTCCCATTTATTTCAATATTTATCATTGCTTGAAATTTTACTCTCTCTTTTCGTTTTCCCACAGCTAGCGAGCAATATATCCCATTAACTGGTAAAGACATTACTTTAAAGCCACTACTTTGTAAATTATCATAAAAATTTTGTGAGCATACTGTGCTATTTGATCCCGTATCTATAATTGCATTGTATTGTTTTCCATTTACTCCAATTTTGATTTTAGGTGGATCTCCTACTTTTTCGTTTTCGTCGTTTCTACTTTTCCATTCTCTTTTCTTTTGTATCATCATTTGCCTTCCAGGACTATTTATTTCCGAGTACTTATCACAATCATTACTAGGATACCCAGTTCTCACTGAAGGCGCGTTTGACCGGGTCTGGCGTTTCCCTGATTTTTATGTATGGCTCCTGTACTATTTCCCAAATTGTTACTTCTGTTTTCCTGCATTAAATCGGGGTTACTTCCTACCATGTTTTTGACCGTGTTAATGGCCTCGACCATTTCCGCATTTTCGGGGGAATTTCGTCCATTTGAATACCTTTCTCCCTGTCTTGGTGACCTCGGTCTAAACTCATTATCTCCGTTTGTCCAATACCCATCATTTGAATTTCTACTATGTCCAAAATAACGTTCCCGTCTACCTCGATCAAATCTATTTGTATTCATATAATTCACCCTTATATTTCTTCCCCTTTGATTACCATTTCTATTTTGGTGACGCCCTTCCTGGTTATATCTACCTTGATTTTCCCACCGGAATGATTCCATCCTTGGTACTGGTCCTTTATATCTTTCCCTAACCTCACTTCTATTCTGATAATACTGTGCCCCTTGCCCGAAAGAATTGACAGTTTCTTTTCCTTCATATTTATTTCCAAATGAGTGTTTTGGCTTATTGACTTCTAAGGCTGATAATAATTCGATCATAGCTGCAATGCTATCGGGTCGGGCTATGATTAGGTAATGTTGAAGCGTTTCCGGAAAATGTGGAGTAACTATATTTATTAGATCTTTTTCATCCAAGGGAGGATCCAACATCTTCGATTTTCTCGCTATTCTCATAAAATAGTTGACCATCGATTCCTCCGATCTAGGATTAAATTTTCCATTGCTTAATTCAACTCTAATATTAGCCTGCCTACTAGCTCCCCAATATCTGGTTAAAAAGATGTTCCTAAAGGTCCTGTAATCATTATTGTTACCCATAGAAAGGCCTAGCCAATTAGCAGCATTACCCTTTAGACATTTTCTTACTATCACCATCTTGTACTCCTCTGGTATACGTTTCACCGTGAAGTACTCTTGTAACCCTTCTAAAAAGGCTTTAGGATCATCTGAATCTTCATTTTCAAAAACTGGAGGTGTCATTTCATTTAAGACATGGTTAGGCCAATGTAAATTTGAATTGTCACCTATCCCTGAGCTATTTCCGAGATCAGAATGGGAATTACTGTTACCCCTATTTTGCATCGAAATGTCAGCTGATACACCTGGTATTGCCTCGTTTCTTGCAACTTCTTTACTAAGATTGTTGTGATTACATGCATTTTCATTTAATTTCAAATTTTCTAAGGCCTCTTTTACCTGAGTAATTTCTGTTACTACTCCTTTTATTTTGTCTGTAACATCCTCCAAATTTCTAGCCTGCCTTTCACTTTCTACATCAGATCTTTCTATTCTAACTTTACACCCCTGTAACTCTTCTCTAATTTCTTCCCTGTCTTTATCTAACCTTTGTACTACCTCTTCCCTTTGTTTGTCTAAACTATATGTTACTCTTTCCCTTTCTTTATCTAATTTTTCACTAACTTGTTGACCTAATTTCTTTTCAGAATTCTTTACTTCTTGCCTTATTGTCTCTAATTCTCCCTTAACCTGTTCTACCTGTTCTCTATTTTCTTTTACTTCACTACTAACTTTATTAATTTCCTCCCTAACTTCTTCCCTAAAGGTTTCTAACGCTCTCTTCTGATTCTCCAATTGCATTCCCAATTCCTGTTGTCCCTTCTCTAATTTCTGTCCTAACTCTATACTAGTTTCATCTATCTTTTGACTTAACTCTGTACTCATCTTTTTCACTGTTCTTAATTCTTTACTATTTTCATCTATCTTTTGACTTAACTCTGTACTCATCTTTTTCATTATCGTTTGAAACATATTCTCTATTTCTGACATAAATGCTGGCCTTTCTGAATTACTACTAAACATTTCTGAGCTACCTCTAGGTGTTTCTCTAACGTTCTGATCTTCTACTTCTTGGCATATTCTGCTACCAATTACATTCCGATTAAATTCTTCCATCCTACTTACACTTTTCTCAATTTCCGGACTTTCAAAACCTAAAAAGTCTGTGTCACTGTCTTCCATTTCTAAGCTATTTACATGTGTTTTTCTACTCACCAAAATTTCCAATATTTTCACTATTTCACTTTAACTGCACTTAAACTTGTTCACTACACGTTTCACAGATGTTGACACGCTGGGCACCTTCTTGTCTGTTGGTTCGATGCTGATCTGGTCGTCTTGGGGGTTGGTCCATTCTTTCGGCGCCACACGTTGGGAAGCCAATTTGAAGCTGTTTAATCGTTGTGGTGTCCTGGTTATTGGATCGCCATTTGAAGCTGAAGTCGTTGGTGACGTGACGTTGCCCTTCGATGTAGCTCGCCTCGGCTAGTTCTGCATAAGATCTCTTTATCTCGGGTTTGCGTAAGTGTAATGGACAACCCAAGAACAACTTTTCATATCCTTTATTTCAAATATTTTCGGGAGATATGCCGATTCTATATGTGTATCTGTAGAAGCATCGCAATCACATCCGCGCAGCACGAACTCCCGTACTGGTCTCTGGTTGAGTACTGACTAGACGCTTCTCTCTTACCCACGCTAAGAAAACCGTTCGCTCCATTTGAATGTCATGACGTCATCCAAGAAAGCCTCGTATCCAAAATGCTATTTCCTTTTCCCGCAATTTAGAAATGTCCCTTTTTATTATAACATGTTCTTTTATGAATTTCGAATATATAATTACTTTTTTAGGATTAAACGATGTTTACTTTATATTTTATTAAATATATCGCGCGACTTTTAAGGTTGGTAGACTTGACTTTCGAACGTGTATTTAAACTATGTGGTATGACGTCATGACTCGTTAATTTCAAACCAATAATGCGTTTATACTACAAATTTAACGACTATCATTTACTCATATCTTGATCACCTTACAACACTTGCTACTCTATTATCTATGTATGTTATTACTTAACACTTATCGCAAATCTCACATCCGGCAATTAAATTAAAACGTGTCTTTTTCAAAAGCCCATTCGATCGGAAATCTAAATTTCGGTATCACAGTGTCGTAAGCACTTTTTTTCTATTCCATTCCGACAACTTATCAAACAACCCTCATATACTGCATACTGCAATCAGCAATGATAATTTATGCTCCCAAAGTAAACATACAAATAGAGAGCATTGTGACTAAAGGAACTTACGTTCATTTGGTTCAGCAGTTTCATAGCTGACAATATAGCCAATTATTTCACCATTTCTTTTCTTTGGTGGGTCCCATGACACTTTTAAGCTATTCATTGTTATGTCTGAAAACCATAAATTGCTTGGAGGACCTGGAAGACCCTGAAATAAAGAAAACAAACTGTTATATTCACAGATAAGCGTGCCAACAGCTTCAATAAGGCCCATTTCTAAAGAGTGACAATATTCACTTTTCTTTGGGAAACTATAATTGCAAGAAACTACTGAAAATTTACAGGACTAAAAGGAATGACAAAAGTTTTGAACAATTCCAACCATTAATAATGGACATCTCAGAAATAGTTTATACCACAAACTTTATTTGAGATAAATTGTATGCTTTAAAGAGATCTACATTTTTTGTGCAGTACGTTTCTGTCCATCACTTAATGTTTACCAGTAATGCAAGATTATACAAAATTCTTATCAAATGAACAGAACTTCACAAATTATTCCCGGAGAATTAAAGTTATTTGACCAGTTGTTGTTTTCTAGTGCCTTGCATCTGGCAATGAAGCCATTAGCATTCGTGCTTTCCAATACTTTTGAACTGTAGTTTCTTCTGATCTTAATGCTTCACAGGTCTTCAAGTGTTCTTCATTCATTTCTGCTGGATCGTTACACAGGACACATATCGGTGAGGCTGAGATACCTATTCTGTAGAGATGACTTGCCAAGCAGTCATGATTTGTCAATAGTCGGAAGGCTGCAACAGCTGTTTTCCTTGGTCTCTGGGGGATTATATCTGGATTGGAAAGTAGTGTAATCCATTTTTTATCTTTGGCATTTGTTTCTATTTCTTGTAGGTATGAATGACAACAATTTTTAATGATCAAGCGTTTTATTGAGGAATATGAGAAATTGAATTTAGACTTTTGTGTTATTGTTGTGGCTTTCTTTGCAAGTGAGTCTGCAGCTTCGTTCCCCATGACTCCACAGTGTGCTGGAATCCATTGGAGATGAACAGTCTTATTAACTTTTTGGAGTTGTGTTAACATTTTGTAGCATTCTCTAATTTTTGTTGACTTCTTTGTAGTATTTGAACATATTCCCTGAATTGCAGCTTTAGAATCCGAAAGAATTACTGCCTTGTTAAATTTATTTAAGGGAAGATTTAATAATTGTAGGAGAGCAATGTATATAGCCTCTATTTCTCCATCATAATTTGTTGTGTCTCTGCCAACAGAATGATAAAAGGAAAAATGTGAACATGTAACTCCAGCTCCAGTAAGGTTTTCCTTCGAGGATCCATCAGTATATATGTGCAGCCATTCTTCTGTGGGATACCTAGTATTGATTGTTTCCAGAGCTAGAAGTTTTTGTATTTCTTTTGGTGTGTCTGATTTACTTATTTCCTCTATTAATTCCAAATTGAAGGTAGGTTGCAATAATTCCAATGGATTTTCTCTAATAAGTAGATTTTCTCTGGTGTTAGGAATGTTCAATTTGGATTTAATCTGTGTTACCTTTTCTAGGAAACTACTATGAGTAGTTATTTGACCAGTAAATACCTTTAATATGTGATATTTTACCAAAATTATAGAATTAGAAATTCCAACTGCTATTAATTCATGCACGCACGCACGCACATGTACACAGATACGCCTTTCTCTAAAAAAGCATGTATTTCTGGCAAAATTTCAGTATCAAATTTTTTGGTGGAATGCAATACCTTTAGTGTAGGCCTAAACCTATGCTGCATTATCTTAAAGTCACAAGGTTGCTAAATAGTTTGTAGAAAAATAGAAAATAAGTCATATTATGGTTTATTTTATGGTTAAAGAACGAGCTGAAGGTCATGTATTTTCCTTATGGAGGGTGAAAACTGAGAATCTTTTAACTACTCCATAACAAAGAGAACATACCTGTAGTGTTTTAACCGTTATTGGCTCAGATCGTGGACCATCTCCTGCAGGGTTAAACGCCAATATCTGAATCCGATATTCAGTGAACTTGTCCAAAAACACCAAACTGTGAGCTGTGTATGTTGCTGGTACAACCTCCAACTCTTCTTCTATAGGAGTATCTTCCAAATCTTGAGGAGTATCAGTCACCAAATAGAAGATCTGCAAAACAATAACAAAATTTACAATCTGAAAATAGCATTTTTAAATTAGAAAATAAGCATAGACCAAGAAGTTAAGTTACAGCTTTAATGATAAGCATAATTTAAAATAAAACATTAAACTTGTGAAAGGAATATACTGTATTTTAATTGATTTTACTTTTATGAGAAATTAATTTTCTATAGCCAACATTTCACAAAGGTTATTTAGTGTGCACTAAATATTCATTATACACAAGAAGTAAGTCATAACATGCCTCAGGAGTTTTTGCTGCTATCTAAGAATTCTAAGCTGAAATGGGAGCTTGACTATCATATTTTAAATAGAAAATAGAAGCAAAAACAGAAGGGGAAGAAAACAACAATAACATTCCTCATTATACCCAACATAATACAGATTATTTTTAAAGAGATTTTAGTAAGAAAGAGAAAAAAAAATGTTCAAAGCCTACATTTGTACAATAAATTGCAAAATGATGGCTAACTGAATCCAAATTTAAAACAAAACTAAAATTATTCCTTACATGTAGACATTCATGCAGTTTAGATGACTTATTAAATTTTTTTTTCAAATGTTACTTTGGTATGTTTTAATTCCCTCTAGATCCCTGTTCCTTTTTAACTGCAATTTTGATAAAGTCAGGAAGAAGACAAAATGTATACAAATTCTCTAAAGGTTTCAATTAATTACTGAGTTTCTGATAATGCCAGACACTTCTAAATGAATTGATTGACATTTATGTTTTATCATCATTATGGAGTGGATAAGCAGCATTCGTGTGGACAAATTTTCAAAGAAAACATAAAAAACATTATATTGGACAAAGAGGAGCAAAAAAATAACAATGTTCATAAGTATGAATTGAGAATTATTATTTATTTATGCCAACAAACTTACTGTTGGTGTTTTTAAACACACAAGCCGTGTGTGGGCAAAGTTTGAGAGGTAGAACTGGAACTTAAAAATTCAATGCCACAACTGGGATTTGAACCACAGACCTTCCGCTTACCGGGCGGATGCTCTACACAATAGCTCAGTGGTAGAGCATCCGCCCGGTAAGCGGAAGGTCTGTGGTTCAAATCCCAGTTGTGGCATTGAATTTTTAAGTTCCAGTTCTACCTCTCATGGATTGAGAAATCATAATTAATATTTTAGATCTACATTAAGGGGTACTTTAAATAATCGAGATGTAAGAAGTATGGGGAAACAATTATTTAATAATGTGCCTAAAGAAATACAAATCATTGAAAATAACAAATGTACATTAAAAATGATAAAAAATATTTAATAGAAAATGCTTTTTATAGTGTAGAAGAATATAAATCAATTAAGGCAAAGAAAATCAAGGTATAAATATATACGTAAATATAAAGATGTATGTATACTTTCTGACGTGTCCTTTAATTCGTGTACTTAAGGGATGAATAAAATGAGTTATGAGTACATCTCCTAAGAAGTGTATGTAGGGTCATATGAACTTACTAGTTATCAACCCCCTTCTAGGATACCCAGTGAGGTGATGTGTTAAAAGTTGTTCTCTTAAGATGCAAACATCGACCATATACAATGCCCTACAATGCACAACCATCTAAACTTATGCTGATTTGCAGCATTTCTGATCTCACATTCCACAATGCTGTGAGTGACCTTTTTTGACATAAAAAGGGGTAAAATACATATATCTGCATCCAACATGCTACCACACAGATTGCTTTAGTTAGGCCCTCCTGAGACTTTACCACAGTTTCTCTTGAATGCAGAATGTATATTTTATTGGGATACAATCCTGTGATCCTTGGTTTAATAGATTAATTATCCACTCCTATTGTGCCTTAGACAGAATGACCATAAATCCTGGCATCAAAATGAAGCATTAGCCTTTTCATGTACTGTGTCCATACAAATTTCTGTACCTTATAACCAAGCAGGTCACCATTCTGTTGACTTTGTTGAGGTGCCTTCCATCTTAACCTCACTTCTGTGGAAGAAACTGCTTCTCCCTCAACACCACGTGGTTCACCAGTTGGCACAGCTTCACCAACATATACTGCTACTGGAGGTGTGGGTGGCCCTGACCCTTGAGAATTAAACGGGATGACTACTATGTCATAATTGCAATTACGAGTCAGATCCTTGAGCACAACCTCACGAGCCTGTAAACCAAAGCATTGGCTGGTAACTTTGGACATAGAATAAACACTCATTAATATTACCTTATATGGCCTGTACTTCATTGTGTTAAAACATATTCATTTATTAATGCTATGGGAAAATTAATCACATTTAAAAATAAAAACAGCTATTAAATGTTAAATGCTGATATGCTTAGAAAAAATAGTTTTATAGATAGACATTGGATTTTTATCCACTAAAAATATCTAAAATATACTTGCAATTATGCATCAAAACCCTTAAAGTATGAGCTATAATTTAAAAAAAAAATGCATTAATCATTAACTAAAATTGTTAATGTTAAGCTTAAATTTTTTGCAAGTTTTAATGTATATTAAGCATCACCTTGGTTATTGTACTTTGATTTTCAGTACAGAATGATACTTTTTTTCCTAATTCTTTTCAGGTGTGAATTTGTGATGTTTATCAGTTAAAAAAAGTATATAAGCCAAGAAGAGCCTTTCTACGTCTACACATGTTATGGGGCAACATTTTGAAAACGGTTTAAATACTGTCCCTGGGGAAATTTCTTCAGGAAGCACATCTTCATCTTGAAGATGTTTATCCATAGAACACAAAACTTTGTCAGGATTTCTCTCCAAAATGCTGCACAACTCACCCCTAATTTTCCAGCAAAAGTTCAAAATATGTGTATTATAAGCATGATACTTGAGAAATATGCAATTATATGTACTATAAAACTTTATAGACCTATAAGCTCAGAAGAACAGGAAATATATTTCAAAACTTAATTCCTAAAAACAAACCCAATATGGTCTAAAATAAGAACAAATTAGAAACTAAAAGCTTCACTTATCTTAGTGATATTGCAAGCTGACATGTTTTGAGTTGTAATCCAACTTATTTTTACACCATAGTAACTATGGTAACTTGTTTGCATAGCTTTGAAAATAAGTTGGATTACAACTTGAAACATGTCAGCTGTAGAAAATCTTGCAATATTACTAAGATAAGTGAAGCTTTTAGTTTCTAATTTGTTCTTAGTTTAGATTCTGTTGCTTTACTGATAATAGCTTCAATATTTCCTTAATAAACCTAATATGCATTTGTGTATAAATGTGTTGTCTGGTTATAAACACCTTATTTTAGAGACATTCCTATCACCGTTATATACTCATGATACCTCTGTTCATTTTCATAATGCATGAAGTTACCTGTACATACATTCTTCCACACCAGGGGCATGAATGCAATCACTGTCCAGTTATATTACTTGCATATGGGCAACATTATTATAGTTTAAAGTCCAAACGCAAATTACAAGTAAAACAATACCTCAATGCCAAGCACATCTTCTTTAGGTGTTGCTTGGACAGCCGTGGGGAATTTCTCTGAGCGATATTCTACTCTATAGCCTCCTGTTTCATGATCACCACTCCAATATGCTTTCTCTACTGGTTCCCACTCCACTCTCACGCTGGTTGTAGTAATTGGAACAACTTTCAGATCTACAACGCCTTTACTTGGAGCTGAAATAAACATGTAGATTATTCTTACTTTAGAATCTTGTTGCTTTCCTTAATGTAGATTATTATTAACGCAAATAATTTAGCCACAATCACCTGAAAAAGATATGTATTACATGGCTCCTTCTTTTACTGTTTACAGGAGTTTTCAGTGTCATGCCAGATATGCTGTGGGCATTTAGTACTTAAAATTTCTGAGTTGGTTAAATACAAAATTGAACTGGTATGATAACGCAAGAGAACATCAACAAAGGTAATGTGATACAGTGATATGTGCGAATGCTAACTCTGGAGTTGAGGACAACAATGCTTGGTTGTTACTTTGGCAGCAAATCATAGGCCTTTTTGACTCAGACTGTTCTTAGCACTTAGATTCTAGGGCTCACGATAAAGTGTGCGAGTAGTATCTTACTGTTGCATTAACTGATAAATGAGGGTGTATTTGTATTGCAAAAAATATTTCAAAATTAACTTAAGCAAGGAATGCGCACAACAGTATCTAATTTTAATAAACTTTCTTTTTCTTTTTTTGCAAAACATTCTTTGGTATTTTGAAGCTGTAAAATCGTTGTGTCCTTGTTATTGGATCGCCATTTGAAGCTGAAGTCGTTGGTGACGTGACGTTGCCCTTCGATGTAGCTCGCCCCGGCTAGTTCTGCAAGAAATCTCTTTATCTCGGGTTTGCGTAAGTGTAATGGACAACCCAAGAACAACTTTGCATATCATTTTATTGTCTATTAAATATTTTCGGGAGTTATGCCGAAAATATTTGTATCTGTAGAGGAATCGCCCTCACATCCGCGCAGCACGACCTCCCGTACTGGTCTCTGGTTGAGTAATGCCCGACGCTTTCTCTCTTACCCACGCTAAGAAAAACCGTTCTCTTCCTATTTGAATGTCATGACGTCATCCAAGAAAGCCTCGTATCCAAAATGCTATTTCCTTTTCCCGCAATTTAGAAATGTCCCTTTCTATTATAACATGTTCTTTTATGAATTTCGAATATATAATTACCTTTTTAGGATTAAACGATGTTTACTTTATATTTTATTAAATATATCGCGCGACTTTTAAGGTTGGTAGACTTGACTTTCGAACGTGTATTTAAACTATGTGGTATGACGTCATGACTCGTTAATTTCAAACCAATAATGCGTTTATACTACAAATTTAACGACTATCATTTACTCATATCTTGCTCACCTTACAACACTTGCTACTCTATTATCTATGTATGTTATTACTTAACACTTATCGCAAATCTCACATCCGGCAATTAAATTAAAACGTGTCTTTTTCAAAAGCCCATTCGATCGGAAATCTAAATTTCGGTATCAATTTATATCCACAATGCAACTATTTCCAACTGTTGCTGTCCTGTGCAAAATGCAACAAAAATGGGATAGACAGTAGTGAACCATTTCTAGTATTCTTGGGATTAACATCTACACAAAAGAGAAGTTGCATATATCTCACAACAAATTCTGTTCTATCCGAAGTAAGAGATCTGTTTGCAATCACTTGCATATGATTTCTCTGCCATGGCAGAGTGGATCAAAGGCTTGCACATGTGAACGTCCAAAGAAGTCCTTTGTGGATGCCCTCTCATTTTTGTGTTCATTAGTGAGGATACTCTAAATTCACATTTGATCAGTTTTTTTATTACTTGTGATATTCAAGTGTGCTCATAATGTTTCATATTTATGCACATGCTTTAGTTTGGAAGTATCAGTAGAAATGATTAGAAGCAAACTAGACAGCACATACAGTGTAGCAGTTAATATGTATGGAGTTACAAAGAAAGTCAGTTAGCTTGATAATGGTAAACAAATGATTACATAGACTTCCATGGCCTCTTCCATGGCATAATTTTTAATTTCTTAAAAAGCCAACAAGATGAGGCCTATACCAGAAACCAAAAAGTAATGGTAAACAAATTTGAACTATAGGCTTATTTATTATTAGATACACTGTTTGTACTTTGTTCATTATTTTTAAGAAACAATATGATGTGAAAGCCAACAACCCTTTTTTAAATTTCAACATATATGCAAGAAAGCTTTTAGAATTAATATAAGGCATTATTAAAAACTGTTAAAAAATTACTAAAACTAATATTTAAGATGATTTGCTCAAGATGATTACCTGCAGGCAATGTCCTTGCTACTTGAGATTCAGCACTCCAGCCACTGGGGCCAATGTCATTGGTGGCTTGAATCCTGAATCTATATCCAGTAAATGGCTTCAAGTTGGCCACTGTATAAGACATAGCTTGAGGATCTACTTGTTCAGGAACTGTTTGCCAAGGACCTGAGTTTTCAGCATACTGAACAGTATAGTACCTGTACAGAGGAGGCTTCTTGTAATTATACTTCTAGTAGATGTTTAAATTTTACATAAATATTCATCAATGCTGCCAAACTTTGTTTCATGCTGCTAAGGTTATTTTATCAATCTGAAATTTTAAGATCTACAATACAGAATAAATTACCTAAGAGGTGAAAATCCATCTCTTCCAGGTGTCCAACTGAAAGTGATCTGCTCACTCTGAACTTGACTAGGACTAATCTGTGGTACAGATGGGGGCTGAGGTCTTTCACGGTTATTTGTGGTAAACACGAGCGCATTGGCTGTTTTACCCCATCCTAGCCGAGTTTGAGCAGTCACTGAAAACATATAATATTGCTCTGCTTCTAATTCCGTAGCTCTGAAAAACAAGAGAACATAAAATCAGCATACAAGCAGTTATTTTTGTGCTAATTTATCATTAAATAAGGTCCCTGTTTCAAATGGTGAATCATTTCAAGACAGAAAAATACAGCTGGCAGTCCTGCTCATCTAAATTATTAAATGCAATCTAGAATTCTTTAAGTCTAATTCTTCAATTACTATTTTTTATTAATATAATGGATATGTTTTCAACATCTTCCATGGGTAATCTGAAGTAAGCTCTTTGTTTTATTTATTATTTTAATGATACCAAATTCAGTGATGCAGTAAAAGCTCTATTATGGTAAAATATTGTATTTACAGCATTAGGTTTTTTGTTTGTTATTAATGTCCTACAATATATTGTTATATTGGACAGTGAATGAAATGGGTGAAATGATGCTCAAATGAGCCCAAGGTCCATAGAGCTTTAAGTTACTTAACATTCGTCTTCTCAGGATAAGGGAAAACCTCGGAAAAAACCTTATCTGAATAACTTACCCTAAGCAAGATTCGAAATTGCGACCTCTTGAACGTGAGGCAGACACGCTACCACAATGCTACAGAGGCGGGCAGGTTAGGTGATGAAAGCATACTTCATATCAAAAAATGAATTTTTTTTAAAAAACTCTGTAATGTTATAGAAAACTGTACACATTCAGCTTATTGATTGTCAGCAGTGTCCTTGGTTTCATTTTAGTTTTACTTCCTCCTGACCTAAAATGATGCATATATCCCATCACATGCCTCACAAGTAAGGTGCCCTTTAAACGTTTCACTTTTTAAACACAGCCAACCAATTTACTGCTTTAGAGCACCAAAACCATTGTAGAAATGGTTCTTTTTCATATTCTTTAAAAAATTGAGATACAGTGAAACACGTATGCATTTATTGTTCTTTATAGACCATGTTGAGAAGTTTCACCCATAATTCTGCATTAATTTACTCTCTCATAATACTTCAATTTCTGCTTATAGCACTTTATTTCAGATTAGAAACAAGTAAAAGTTGTGAAATGTTAGTGCTTTAAAGTACGATGAGGAAATGTATTGCTATGCCTGATTAGTAGGAGGTGTCCATGTTTCCATAATTTAGATCAGTCTGTCAATCCTCTGAGCTTTCTATGTCACATTCACTAAGTTGCTATTGTATAAAATGGCAATGTGGAAATCTCTATCAGTGAAAATTACACATTCTCTGTAAATAAGATGAATGAACTCATATTTTCATTTTTGCACTGTAAGTGTTGAACAATAAAGTACACTTAATATGAATGGTGTCAAAGTTTTTTCCTCATTTTGTAATTCATTTCCTATGTATAAAGCTGTCCCATCTATCATATACTTAAGCCACAGACACTTGAAGAACATATTAATAGAATTATACTGTGTTACATGAATGAATATTTATTGAGTACCAAATCTTACACACCTTGGGGTACCCCTGAGCTGGACCCTGGTCCCTTTGCTATTAGGGTAGCCCTTGAGTAAAACTGCCTTTTACATACACATTACACATGTTTACCTTTTCACTAATCTTATCCTGCTCCCACCCTTAAATTTTAATTTCTGTTTTTCTGTCATCTCCCACCACTTTCCTTTCCTTCTTTCTCAACTTTTCTTATCACCTTCACTCATAACTTTTTTTCATCAGTTTACATTGTAAACTTCATTAGTTTTCATTCAGTACTTCACTATAACCTCACTTTCACCATGTATAAAAAAAACCCTACTTCCTCATTTATGGATTACCCCACCATTTTTTAAACCTTGTTGCTCTTGGCGAGATTTCCCTTTTTTTCTTTTTTTCCTGCCTAATTCTCCCTTTCCCCCTCACCCTCATTGGTATCGCTTCCTCTCTGTGCTCTCTAATGCCCAGTGTTGTCATCCCCCACCTTAGCCTGTGTTACACGAATAATAGTACATTGCGACATAAGGATGATAAGTGATTTTTATTGGAATGAGGAAAAGTTTGAAAACATGAGACACAGTCAAGTCATATGTTTCAGTATGTTACTGACATTATAATGTCAAAAAGTCTGCATACTTAAGCACACAGAATCTTCATGTACAAATAATTATTGTAGGGAATTCATATGGTAATTTATAGATAGGTTCCCTGATGTTCATACATATCACAAAAAAAACGATTCACTATCTTTTGGATATATTTAGGGAAAGGGATGTATTCTTGACAAGAAAAAAAATATGCACATTAGTGTGTAAAATACTGCCTTACTCACTAATAGAAAATCTTATCATTGGTTTCTGTACCTGTATGTCCTATCTGAAGGTGGAAATTCACGTGAAAAATTCAAGTTGCTGTAAGAATGCAAGTGATATGTTACTCGATATGCTAAGATCTCTCCATTTGGTTCTTCAGGAACATCCCAGATAATTCTTGCTGTTGAAAATGATACATCAGGGAATGATACATTTGAAGGAGGTCCAGGAGCTGTGAACAAAATATGCACATATTCACACTTTAGGATTAAAAATATTGTTGTTTCATCAAATCAGTTATAACCAATATGACAAAGATCAACACTTTGCTGATCTTTGTCATACAACTTAAAAAGTTTGAATAATTTTAGTTCTGTATAATGAGACTGCAAAACAAAATGATACATTTGAAGGAGGTCCAGGAGCTGTGAACAAAATATGCACATATTCACACTTTAGGATTAAAAATATTGTTGTTTCATCAAATCAGTTATAACCAATATGACAAAGATCAACACTTTGCTGATCTTTGTCATACAACTTAAAAAGTTTGAATAATTTTAGTTCTGTATAATGAGACTGCAAAACAAAATAATTCACAGTTATATGCACTCTTGTGAATGAGCATAATGAAGGGACTAGAGGCAGAGCTACAGACCTTCTAAAACACAGTTCTGTACTCTAGCATCTACTTACCACTTCTGTAACTTCATCTATGACCACCTAGGTACCATACGTGATAAACAAGTATTTTAATTATCAAATAAATATTTTTTCTGATGCCGCTTCCTAGTGTAAAAGGTCAATAAGCAAAGGTCTCAGTCATTCCTCTAAAAAGGTTTACCCAATATTTGTGTGACTTTGTCTGCCTGTTAACAACACTATACCTTTGTCAGCCTTACTTTAAACTGCAATGTAAAACAACAGCATGTGTTTGAGTAACTCTTCATTGGTTGATCAAACCATACAACCTCCATGTCAGCAGGCACTAATGAAAATATAGTGAATTAACTAACATGCAAAATAGCATTAAATTTAAAATAACCTACAAGAATTACTTACAAACACAGTTTGAAAATCTTATATGTAGTAGAATAAATTGAACACATTAATAAACAAATTCATTATTATTAAGGGTACCGGTAATGTGCAGAAATCTATAGTTAATCTACCATTTTATGCAGCTAAAAGATTAGTCAACTCTGAATTAAAAAATGTTATTGCAAAATATTACTATGAAAAATCAAAAAATAAAAGATGGGAACTACCAAACATTCAAACAGTAATTCCTGAGTATCCTCAAAAAACAGCAGTTGCAACCTTCAGGTTGATTACAGGACATGATTGTCTGGCAAAACATTTAAACAGAATTGGGATATATTCTTCATCACTCTGCCCTCTATGTGATCTGCAAGAGGAAATGGACCGAGACCACCTTCAAATATGCCCGGCCACTTCTAGCGCCCCATCCATCAGTGAAAAATATTGGAGAGCAAGAGGATTAATGACTTCATTGTCAGAAATCCAGCATTAGCTAACAACAACATTATTATTAACTGCCATACAAAGTGCAAGTGCATGCAGCCATAGAAGTAAGTAAAGAAATGGAATATACAGTTTATTCAAAATGGCGTTGCTGAGGAGTATGTAAAGCATCGTCAAGGAAAACCATTACAAAGTGGTGAAAAGTGAATTGTTTTAAATGTATTTGCAAAGTGTTGTGAGAAATACCCTTCCTACCATAGTGTGAGGTTAGACCGCGTTCCCACTAAATAATGGCTGAGAAAGGATATTATCCAATGGATGGATACCAAAGGGATTGCAAACACAACAGACATGGTGAAAGACGGACTGATATTTCAAGTGAAGGTAGAAAATGTAAATAAAAAGTATGGTAACTTTGTTTCTGATTCCATTATCGAACAAGCTGACCACAAAGTGTTGAGACTCCCATCTTATTACTGTGTTTTGAATCCAATAGAATCAGGGTGGAGCCTTATGAAAGATTATGTTGCCATAAACAACAGAGCATTTAAACTAAGTGGTCAGGTGCTTAATTCAGGATGTGTTAAAACTAGTAACACCAGAAAAGTGGAAGTCATTAAATGCATCATCTCATTTCCAAAACGCTTCCTCTTCTTCCACCACATGGTGCATACTCATATTTTTGTATTTTGACAGTTTCAGGTAATGTAAAATGTGTCAATATTAGCATGATAATGATTACTTCCAGACTGTGTAAAATGTAAGCAAAGTGATTCAACAGTTATTTCCTTTATTTAATGTTGCTTTGAACAATTCCCAAATCATAACTGCCAACTATGTTTTATTTGAGGAGGGTTTATTCATTTAAACGTGCACTGCATATGATACATTTTATGTGTTATTTTTTATATTATGCAAGAGTGTAGAATGTATCGGCTCCTTTCTTCCTTCTATGGCAGTGGTGCTCCCATGCAATGCAGAATTCAAAATCCAAAAGCTACCCATGTGGTAATGATAGTTGGTATAATGTACATGTTAAGTCATGCCATATGCCTGCCAATTGTAGAGGCCTGCGGAGGAATACAATTTCGCACTTGATTTACATTGCAGTTTAAAGAAAGCCATTCCGTGTCCTGTACCCCATGATGCACAAACAGTATGCCAGCCCTGCACTATGACCCTGTGAATGAGATTTGCTTTTTATTTCTATTAATGATCCAAATTTTGTCACTTTAACAGGTGCTAAAAATCATTCAATGAAGTCTGAAATGCAATAAAGCGATTTTAACTGGTTTTATGGCAAAATGTGTCTTATTATATTAATGTGTTAACTTTAGTGTATAACTGACATTAATTTCTAGGTAAACATGTAGGTCAGTTTGTTGATTGAGGCACTAACATCACAATCTTTAAGTTAATGTAGAGCTGTTCCTTATGAATAATATAAAATTATAATTAGCCATTGCAATTAACACATTCTATACTTGTAAGTCCTTGTCACTATTTAAGAAAATTAAAGAATGATCCTGAACTATACTAATTATAACTGGTATGCTTTCGTTTCAGAATCATTGCCATAGCAAAATATAATAGTATTCTTCTTCTTTCTTTCTTCTTTACCTGATTACCCTCCCCTTATCTAGAAATTACATCCCCTAGGTCTTACAAGCCTAGGGTCAAGTAACAAAATTTGTATACAGTTTTCCAATTCATCTATTAATAAATAACCCATAAATATAACCACAAGTTCTGCACTGTGGCATAGTGGGCTAGGGCACCATGCCTTGGTTTTCTGCCACGGAATGCAGCCCGGTTTCAATCCCACCCCTGGAGGTGCAGATTTTAAGTCCAGGGTATAGGAGCTTGCAATTGGTAAGCGGCCCTGGTCATGAAAGCCAACTTTCCAGTTGGGGTGTTGAGATGCTGACCACATCTCCTCCCCGTGTTAGTTGGATGATCGCCCACCTCTACCTTGCATATGTGGGCGTGAGGCCCGCAGTCGTGTTGGCAGGCCCTGATCTGATATGAACTGTAGTGCCATGGGCTTAACTTTAACTTTTAAATATAACCACCACTATACTGGAATACTACTTACCATCCTCAAAAGTGCGTACATGGACAGGTGGAGTACTTAGAGCACCATCACCTAGTCGTGTATATGCCAAAACTTGTATATGGTATTGAACATATTTGCGCAGCTCTGTTAAGGTTGTGGTCCTGGTTGTATTGTTTGGAATGTCTTTGTGCTGCAATAAAATATTTTCATGGCATAAACTTAGCAAGCATAACTTTCTAATAGGTAACATAATTCTTAACACCCTAAAGCTAAATAAAAAAGAAAAATGTGCATACACTTCTTCAAGCAAATAGTATGATAATGCTTGTGCATGCTGTTCATGTTTCATCATATCTTTTTGTATATGTCAATACTTTACTCAGAAAGTACTTCACTAAATCCATTTTTGGTTCTAAAACCAACCTTAAAAGTTATGAAAAGATGATTCAGAATGCACTTCAATTACCTCAATATATTAACCATGAAATTAATTAATATCTTTCAAACTATATTATAATGTCACCTTTTGCCAAAGAATAGTATTAAAATTGTTGTCTTGAAACTTAATATTATGATAACTATATTGTTACTGCTAAACAGCTTGAACTAAAACAGAAATTGGAAATGTAAGTCACTGATAACAATATAATGTAAATCAGACTGGTCGTTGAGTAATTACCACATGTTTCAAAATTAACCATTATAAAGAATAGATGATAACAAACCTCAAAAACAACTTATTTATAAATTTTCACAGAACCAAACTCTATGAAAATAGCTTCACAAATGCTAATCTACATTTATTTAACAAACTACCCAAACATACGAGAGTTATTGAATCCCAACATAACTTTCAAAAGATTTTATTCAGTTTCCTAAAGGACTATAGCTGTTACAGTGTAGATAAATTCCTACATCATGAAGTAGTGTAGCTTGTACATTTGTAAATAATTTATTCTGTAACTCAAATTTGTAGTCTTTTATGTATTTTGCTATTCTTTTCTTTTGTATTTTGAATTGACATGCCTGAAACATATGTATCATGCTTCTATGGGTGATTTAAATACAATACTGGCAAAAGGAAAACAAAAAAGAAATTATTGAGAAAACATGCAACTTCTAGGATCACAAAAGAAAACCTAACCTGGAATGGTAATCGGTGTCCAGATCTATAATAAACTTTAAATCCTTCAATCTGACCATTCTGGTGTTCCCTTGGCACATCTCCCCACTTAACCACTATGGTAGTCGATGAAGTTGCATTTGCTTCTACTCCAATTGGTCCAAAAGATGGAACTGTTATGGAAAAAGAAAGTTAGTGGATTTATTATGTAGGTACAATACATATGGTTAGTTATCACTATCCTGGCATTTAAAAATACCTTAATACTTCTTAGCTATCATTTGATATTCTTACAAAGTGCTGAATACTTCAATGATTGTATAAAATAATAATCTATCCATTTGAAGCAGAACACAGTAATGAATACTATAACAATATGATGCAGTAAAAGTCATTACCTGATTCACGAGTCCTTTCTACAGCAATTGGACTTGGCTTTGAGCTTCCCACATCATTATAAGCCTGTGTTATTATTTCATACTGAGCAAACTCTTCCAAATTCTCAAGTATATGTGAATTGGCTGTATGATCATCAATGGTTACGCTACGCCACTTGCCTCCTTTGCCATTGCGTATCTCTCTATAAGAAATATTGTAACCTCTAGGATTTCCAAACCATTCCACCTGTTGTAGGGGCTGTAAATGAAGTAGATAAATAAGACATTAACCATTGTTGCTGAATAATATTATAATACATATCTCTCTTCAAAGTATGATTTGCAATAAATATGGGATCTATCAAAATTGATAAAAAAGGCCTAAACTTTATAAAAGAAGATCAATCAGTATAGAGTCATTTTAAGGATAACTGTGAACGTATGGTTACAAGTCATTATTAACAAAGTATGCCTTTTTTCTTATGCGCTAGAACCAATGGACAATTTGGCCTTTGTTTAGAGATTGGAACACTGCTGAGCAGTGGAGTTATAACTATACCATATTTATAGCAGGGATACAAAATGCACATCATAAAACCAAGAAAAGTTAGTTGTTACTATAGGCAACCTTAGAACAAAGCATGGTATGTAAAAATATCTACATATGGTAATTATTATTTATTTATGCCAACAAACTTACTGTTAGTGTTTTTAAACACATAAGCCGTATGTGGGCAATGTTTGAGAGGTAGAACTGGAACTTAAAAATTCAATGCCACAGCTGGGATTTGAACCACAAACCCTCCGCTTACTAGGTGGGTCTATGGTTCAAATCCCAGCTGTGGCATTGAATTTTTAAGTTCCATTTCTACCTCTCATATCTACATATTTTTGGAAACTTTTTTTTGTTTCCGTTAGAACATGATTTCAATCATTTTGTTCTGCACCACAAATTAGGCCATGTATAGAAAACAAAACAAAATAAAAAATAAATAGGCAAGCAAGTTTTCTAAAACCAACTTAATCTACTCATATGTATATAACATTCCTCAATTGTTGCAGAATGAAAGAGGGAGACATCTAATGTAGCAACTGGTGAATTGTAAAATGAATTTTCTAATGCAATTGTATTAAATTTTGCCCATTAGATCTTTTTGCATGTTTTTTTCAATAACATTAGGTTCTCAATACTATTTCTATAATTATAGGGAGCAGGAAATAAGAAGGCACATGAGTAGCTCCAATCCCTACTCAGCTATGGAGCGCTGTTGCCGGCTCATATCGCTATGTAAAAGAAAGAGAGGGGTGATATGCACGTGAGTGTTACCGGTAGACAGCAGCGAGGATGGTGAAGGATTGCAAGGTACACATTTAAAACATGTCAGAACAATTTCAATCTCTTTAAAATGAGACAATATGCTCTAATCGTGTAATTTGCTTCAAATATAAATTCCTCATCTAAGCAGATAATTTTCGTTTGCAATCTAATGTTTCAACGGAGTTCATATCTTTCAATAAATAGGTGATAAAACATTATAATGTTGAGTTTTTAAATTTTTTATTATATCCAATTCTCTAGGAACGTTTTCGTTATCAGAGTGAAAATGAGAGTTATGTGACGATTTAAATAAACCTAAACGGATGTCATAGTTGCGCAATTTGAGGCATCTTCTGATAGGTATTTCTCATATTTTTCTCAATTTTTCTAAGTGTCTATATAGAGTTTCTGCACATATGTTAATCAGTTTCTATATTAGGTATTCTAAGTGAAAATCTACATAATTAAGCAACAAATGTCTAAGCATAATTTCAAGCCACATTTTACGAGTAATATTTCAATCTGGCCTTCTCGGTTGTGTATTTTAGACATTTCAGCACTTTAAATGTTCCTTACGATGCCATTTGTAAGTTAACAGAGCGAAGCTCCAGAAATAGTTTCCCCAATATCTGCCAACCAGAATTTGCAATGTGGTTATTAATATAAGGCAAGTATGTTAGGCTAACATCTCATCAAAGGTTATATTATACTACATATAGCAAAAGCGGAAATTTGTCATTGAACAAAATATTTTTTTAAACCAGCTGTGTGAAGAATATTTTTAGCAAATTTATTTTATAGCTCAGTAAGAAACATAAATATGCAGTGTTGATTAAAAATTGTGAACATGGTATTGCAAAGAGAATTTGTCATAAAATAGCTTACATCTTTGGTTTAAAACACGTAATCCAGGAATGACTTAACATACCGTATTTTATCGCATAAGCCCCCCCCCCCTCATATATTTCCCTCCCCTATGATTTTTCATCACTAAAAAATATTTACCTATTAAACATCGCATAATTCCCTCTCCTGGTTCGTTCTTATTGGAGCATCCTTCATATGACTTAATAATGGACAACAATCGACGCAGCACTTGCCACAAAAATACTCGTATAGCCATTGTCATAACGTACCGTAAAATTGAACTGTGAAGTTACACACATGTTTGTTTGTAAGTCAATTTCTTACAAGTAGTTATATTGTTAAGAAGAGTTTTTAAAAAAAAACTGGTATTTCTGGTGCCATTAATGGTTCTGACGACATGTTGTGGAATAGTGAAAATGAAGATGTGTTATCTGAGCCAGATATAAATGAAAAAAGTGATGATAGTGACGGAAGTGAGACCGCAGAATAGTCGAGAAAAGAAACAATGAAACAATACATTGTAGGCCCAATAAAACTGTGGCATGTATCCAGTTCATTCACAAATTACTGTATACCTATATAACTTTTACATAATACTACATGGTTTCCCTTCCTATCTGAATTCCTAGAAGCACCACTGGCATAATTCCCTCCCCACTGTTTTCAAGCAAATTATTTGAGAAAAAAAAGTGGAGGGGGGAATTACACGATAAAATACGGTATATGCACCAAGCTTTGAAGCCCACTTGTTTATACAGATTCAGCAGTACATCTTTCTGAAAGTCGTCCAGATTTGAAATCCGTTTTTCTGTCTTATGGTGTTTTCCAGGAGATATAAACAAGGGCCACCCAGATTCAGAAGTGGTTATTTCACCTTGTTGCACTATGCGCGACAATGAATGTTAACTTACTTTGCATGCATTAGCTGTTAGCACCCGGCTCTGTTTAAATACAATGTTTGCATGCACTTCTACTGAGGACAATTCTTTTAAAATAGTGTAAACACTGAAAATAATAGCCCACGCATCTGAATGCAATACTTTTCCTTTCAATTTACTTGTCTGTAAGCCGCTTGTACCAGATTTTGTTAATGCCAATGTTTCTTAGCAACAAAACGAGTTACAGTAATTATAAGACACAGGTAACACTGTGACACTATGTCAGACATGGAACATGCAGAAGAATAAACTAGACTCCTTTTCCTTTCCTGCAGACATCTCACTCCTTGAGAAGAAAGATAGTTGAGACAATAAATAAACAATCAAGATGCAAGGCAAGTGTCGTTTGCTATCGCTTAATGTAGCGTTTCTTCAATCACTCATATCTTGGGCTACAGGCCACCTAAAATGTTGCTTCTTGGACAGTCAGCTTCAACATTTCTAGCTCTTTGCAATGGAATTCCGTGTAATAATGAGCCGTTGCTGGATTTGATGAGTGCAAAGAGAAAAGTGAAAAGCAAATATTGCGCTAGACAGTGTTTTACCGAACTGGGCAACGTCGGCTCTCTAGGATTGGCTACTTGCTCTCACACACCTCCTTCTAGCTCCGCCTCATGTGCCTTCTTATTCCGTATGGCCTATAGTAACATTTCATGTGACATTGATCAGCAGCCACCTCAAAGAAAAGCTCAATGTAAGGTACCTCACACCACTGCTCGTAAACATAAGACCGGACAACAATGGAGCAGTAAAACAAAGACCTGAGCACATGGTTCTAGAAGCTGTTCATGTGCTGAGCTTGTTTACAAGAAGTTTCAAGAAAAGGTGTATTTTCCAGAGAATTCACCAACACTTTGCCTGGAGTATAAAAGCGAGGGAGCATGGACAGAGGTTGAAGCACTTTCTGAGTTGAGTGTTGAGAAAGTGTTTAGTAAGTATATCATCAAAGCCAGCTGTTTGTGAGACAGAGGGAGAAGAAAGACAGCGAAGTGTGTGTCAAGGTTATGAGAAGACAGAACAGCCATCAGTTACAATTCATAACAAATTATAAATTGTATTAGCAATAAAACAGAGGGTTGTGTTTTTGTAAATCAGTTTTAGAAGAAAAATAAAGTGAAATTAAAAGTAACTGGACTTTTTAATTTGTCACAATACTTCATTCTATACACTCATTTTTTACTTCCTAAGTAAAATGTAAATGCATATGCAAATATGTACTGTAGAGTTAATCTTGTCAATAGATTTGCTTACAAATTTCTGACAATGTTGATATTACAGTTTTAAATTTACAGTGATTCATATAAAATTAATACATTGAACAATTATTTATAGTTCCCCTAGATTATATAAACATCTATTAATAAAGTACATTTTTAGATTTATTTTAAATTTGGATCTTGTTAGTTATTTGATGACATTTGGGAGTTTATTGTATAAAATTAAGCCTTGAGTAACTACACTTTTGTCTCATATTTTCTTACTAAAACCTCTTCTAAAATAATCAGTATTATGTCTAGTATAATGATGGTGGATATCATTGTTTTTTTCACTTCCACTTTCTACTGCAAGTATAATTGCTTTATACATATACAGTGCACATAGTGTCATTAGGCTGTTATCAATGAATGCATGTTTACATGTATCAGTAGGTTTTAAGTAGTACATTATCCTTACTCATTTTTTTGCATTATAAAGAGTACCCATTGCTCTTGAGTTCTTACTTCCCAGTTGTTAGAAATAACATGCTGGTGTACTAAAACAAGATTAAAGCTTCCAACATGGCTAGTACATATACTCCTATTTTCAAGAGGGAAAAACAGTCAATGGATATGCGATTGTTACAGTTCTCCTGACTTTACAGAAACCTACTAACCACTGGCAGAAGCAGCTTTCTCTTAAAATAGTCGCCAATCAGCGTATTGGATTACTTTGGAACACCAACATGAAATGCTTCCATATTCTGCACTAGAATGCCATAAGCACGAGTCTTGACAGGAAAAACAAAGTATTGTGAAGTACGTAGTCCTAAAGTGTATATCTGTCCATACTCTCTGATATTCAGACATAGGATACTAAATTCAACCAGGCATCTTCTGATGGAATTAGTTTAATTAACAAAACAACTTCATGAGTTGTGCCAAGATCCAAAATAACAAACTTAAGTAAGGTTGAACAATGTGTTAAAATTAATCATTTTATAAAGAAATTAAACATGCATAACTTACAATCCATCTCACTCGCAGCTCAGTAGCACTCATTGCACGGACAGTAACATTGTAGGGTGGATGTGCAGGAGGGGCCTGAATTGTTTGAAATTCCTTTGTGGGCTCTGATGGTCCTGATGATCCCACAACATTGTGAGCTATAAGTCGTAACTTGTACAACATAAAAGGAACTAAGCCAGAGACCATCAGTGTTGTTGCATCTGGATCTGATACTTCAAACACTGGTACCCAAGTTGCGTTGCGAGCAGTTTGAGCCTGTAAGACAATTATAATTTATTTCAATTGTAATACAGAAGACTGGTGTGAGCATTACAGCTATAACAGTATATAGAGAAATCTTACCTCCACTACCCATTTAGTTATGGAAGAGTTCCCATCAAAGCCAGGAGTAAACTGAAGTACAACAGAAAATGCCTCAATGTTTGTTACAGCCAGTCTGGTTGGAGGATGTGGAAGCACTGGTTCGATTCCTGACTGTATTGTTGCTACTCGTGGTGGCCCTAATCCAACTCCTGTTCGAGCACTTATCTCAAATCGATAATGAGTTGTGGCCTGGTAACAAATTTTAAAGGTTAAGGTATCTATATACATTTGCTCAAATATTCATCACCATTAGAAAGAAATATAACCTTACAAGTGAGACAGAATATATGGTTAGACCCCGAAAGGAAAGCATTCATGTAAATATTGTAAATATGGTTTATTTTTCATGTTGGTAAGGATTTGTTGAGTACTGAAAATGTATTGCTATTTTCTCAATTGTTACAAAAAAGAGTTGTTTAAAAATGTCATAAATGTTAAGTTACATGTTCAAATTTAATATGTATAAATATAAGAACCATATATATTTGATATTAAAAGTGTAGGGAGGATAGATAAAGATTGCTTCCCTAACATTACAGGAACTATTTAGCGTGCAGGAGGGTTTTAAAGTGTACTTCATGGCAAAATGAGCGCATACGTGTAGGAATACAAAAGCATTATGAAAAGAGGTGCCAACTTTTTTTCTTATTAACGTCCTAGGCTCCAGAGAGTGAAGACACATTTTTGTAATGCACGTAGATGTGGATCTAACGTGAAAAGACTGTCAAGAAAGTATATACAGGTGCAACAAAAGTTAATTTAATTGTAACGAGTGTAATATTCGACGAAAAAAGTACAAATAAAAGTGATATAGTGAAGTTACATCCTGTGTTCCTTCATTTCACCCTGTACCACGACCTGGCTTAAAAAAAAAAAGAATCTCATAGCTCAACTCAAAGCGTAATTATTAAAAACTCAGCACCGCAAGGTATCTAATAAAACAAACAAGTTGTAGTTATTGACAGTGAAGTAATATGAATTAACAAATTACAATAAACACTAGTGACTAAAACTTCACTTATCTTTTATAATTATGTATTTTTCAATAGGACTAGTTTCACAAATTATCATTTGCATCACCACCTTGTTGAAGATGACTGATTCTCGAAACTAGTCCTGTTGAAAAATGCATAAAATGAAGTTTTACTCTCTTATTATAATTATTTAATTTACAAGGTATCTATTTATTGATTTACTTAAAATAAAATTTTTAAGTCTGGATACAGTCACTCTGCTCATGGTAATCCTTCTCATACATCAATCATCCTCACCTAGGTTGAGTTTCAATCAAGCCAAGGAAAGAAAAGAAAAAGCTCTCTAAACACAGACTCAGAAATACACTGGAGTTAAAGGCTCCTTAATACATGATTAAAGCCACAATTTTTAGTACTGCATCGTGTTTTTCGCCCAGACAGAGGGGCCAGCCATCAGCACTGCACGAAACAGCCCCATGCACGTAGTAAGGTAACTAAGAATTGTGGCTTTATACATGATATATTATTCCACAATAAGAATATTTCAATAAAAAAAGCTAATAACTTTGCAACACTATTTTTTGAAACCTGTATCATAGGATGTCAACATATGATCTGATCTGCAATATAATAAATATGTTGGAAACTATAAATTTCACTTATCTTAATATTTGCTGCAAATTCTTGAAATTAAAAGCATAACAACAAACTGAATTTTGGCATATATTGAAAATCTACTCATACTGATAATTATATAGAAATATAAGTTTTAATCCTTTTTCACACAAATTTGCTGCTTTTAATAGTTTAATTTATAGGTTAATAAATATACCTCTTAATAAGGAAGAATTTAACAGAGTACAAGCACATTATCAACACTGCAGTAATTAATGTTTTAATGCAGATTTTCTACATAAAAAATAGATAAATTTAAATATCAAAAAGCTGTTAAGAAAATTTCTACCCTCAAGAAACTAAAAGATGATTCTAGTTTTAAAAAGTTTACTTACCATCCTTAGGCTAATAAAAAATTTACAAACATTTTTAAAGAACGTGGTATAACTTTGGTTCCTCAAAATAAATATAATATAAAAATTATTTATTCAGTGCCACCGCTGAGATCTGAATCACAGACCCTCTGCTTACTAGGCGGGTGCTCTAACCATTAAGCTGTGACAACTGTGACAACCTTCCAGAATGACATTGAATTCTCCAACAATTAGTATTTCGTGTATTGTGACAGGGCTTATATTGGTAAAATCAAATGTCATTTGGGAACCAGAATAAAGGAACATCTTAGAAATATAAAATATAAACAGATTGATAAATTAGCTGTGGAAGATCATTTTTGGTCATTTAATCATGAAATAAATCATTAAAACAATTAAATGGACCCATAGATTTGATGGTTTGGGAGAAGATATTCATTTTGAAAAATAAGGACCATGTAATGAATTTTGAAATACTGCCGATTGATTCTATTAACAAATTTGTTTTGTGTTTAGTGGTCGGTAACACATAGCAATATTAAAGTGACTTAGGGTTTGTTACAATAATGATCAGTATAAATAAGAGTGGCACCAATGATGCAATAGAGCTATTGCAAAACAATGCAGTTTGCTTTTGATTTCAAGAACTTGCAGAAAATATTAAGACTAGGGAAGCCTCTAGTTTCTAAGATATTTGTTATATTATGAGTTTTTCATAATATATGAACTGATGTTACATGCTGAATTATATCTTATGATTAAGGAAAGGCATTTTAAAACATAACACTTGACCAACCTGTAAATGATTGATGTTAACACTAAGAGTCTCTGCTGTGAAGTTCTCAACTCTCAGAGTTTGCGGCTTGTCCTTTATCATGTAAGTCAATTGGTATCCTGTCAGAATTCCATTAATTTGTTTTGGAGCACTCCAAATTACTTTAACTGCCCTATCACTCACGTCATCAAACTGCAGACTTCCTACTTCATCTGGCACTAGAAAAAGTAATATGATCTCATGCATATCCAAGTAATAACATGTGGAAGTACAAAGCTCAATAACATCAATACTCCTATTTTATTACCATCCTCATTAGTTCGCACTTCCACAGGTGAACTGCGCATTCCATCTCCTGGGTCTGTGAAGCACAGAACTGTAATGTTATATTTAGTAAACTTCTCCAATCCTCCCATTATGGCACTTTGTTCCGCTAAAGGATCTAAGAGACTTGGTGGTACTGTCATAACTTTTGCCTCCCTGTCCAGTTTTGATGGATCCCCTAGAGCAGGAACAGAAAAAAGCACTTTGAAAAAATGTTCTTGAAATATTAACACACTTATTGTAGGTATTTCATTTGTGTGGTAAAATATCAAATAAAGCAAAGCAATGGTAAAATTAGTAAATAAGGTACGTAAGTACATACGTTAGTTTTGTTTTTAAGAAGCTTTCTTTGTGACAAGTTTTTCAGGTGGAAGAAAAAAGATAATTGCCTGTGCATCATAATAATGTGTTGGTTTAAAAAAGTAGTCCCACAGGTGTTGTTTTATTAATTTTGGAGATTTTTCCCAGCTATAAAGCTTCAAAAACAGAATTCATAACCACCGTAACCTCAAATGAGCAACAGCAGGTTTCATAAGTACAAGAATGAAATACTGTTTTCCATTTTAATTAGTGTGCTATCAAGTAATGTTAAATTACCTTTCCATGCCTGTATTTTGTATCCTTGATTTATTCCATTTATCTTTTGTGGGTCTGGAGGCTTCCAGGAGATCTGTATTGTTGTAGAATTGACAGCTTTTGCTTGGACATTAACTGGTGGTGCTTCAGGAACTGTAAATAATTTATAATCCCTCTTTCAACTCTGTATTTTAAAGCAGAACCTGATACATCCAAATGCTCATACCCTGGGTAGGCAAAGACTAAATACAAAGATTCTTAATCTTCCAAAACTTAACTTTGAAGTAGAGTAGCATAACTGCAACATTTCTTAATATTCTGCATGTAAATTATTTATAGCAGTTAGTTGAAGAGGTACTTCAAAAGGAATGGTTTGAAAAATGTCCTAAAAGCTATTACTCTAAAGAGTTGTATCAAATACTTCTTTTAAATTTAATTGTGTGAATAATTGTACTCACCTCCTTCCTTTGTCTTTATTTTTACACTGTCACTGAACACTCCAATTCCCATGTTGTTGTATGCAGCAATTTGGACTTCATAATCCTTCCATGTTATGAGTTCTGTTATAAGGTAATTTCTTTGTGCCTATAAAACCAAATTATGGAAACATGTATGCAAAATTTTTGTACTGCTAACCATCCAAACATCCTACATGGTATAAGTTTTTCTATACAAATAAAAGATACACATAAGGAACTTTTGTAAAACTTCTAGTTTTGCTAGTTTTAACTGCTTGCCATCCAACAGAAATGTGATATGGCATACAATGACATATGATAAGGTGGTGTGGGAAGGGCACTTAGCATCTCGACTTTCAAAAGATCTTTAGTGCTGATACCCCTAATGGGGCATCCCCAGGAGGGAGCAATGAAGTGAGAGAAGATAGATTGCAACTGGAACAGGAGTCATGACAGAGCAGAGGGTATGTTCTCTACATTTTTCCCAATTGAAACTCTAGTGACAGGCTGATACAAATGGCTTCCCTCTGCCACTGTTAGCTTGCACATGCTACTGGGGAGCTAGGTAACTAGGCAACAACTGTACTCTGCTTCTTTGATGGGCAAATGACAGCTTCAGCATCTGACCACAGGGACCTTTGTGTTTGGCAACTGTATCTTGTTTCTACATGTGCTACATAGATGGCATTAAAGTACTGTCTGGTTTATCTACTTTTATTATCTGTGGATAGATGGCAGCATATTTGCTATTTCTAACCATTGTTACATTGACAAAATGGCGGCCGGCAGTATGACTCTTCGCAGTAGTGCTTCAAATAAGACACAAAACCAACAGATCTAATAGTAACGTACAAAAAATCAACAGAGAAAGCTTAAGCAAAAGTAAAACGAACGCTGCAAGTGAAGGTAACAGCAAGCAAGAAAAGAATACGGAGAAATCGACACATGAGAATTGCACAAAGACGACGCAGAGCATGAGCGAATGTATCAAGTGGTGACAGAGTCACTAAACCAAGAGCTAAATGAAGCACGCTCAGAAATAATTAGACTTACGGCAGAAAATGTGCAGTTAAAAGGCTGTATCCAGCCAGGTACAGAATGGAAACAACAGAATGCCACGATCAGAAAATCAAAGAACGCCAATAAACATGTGTTCGAAACTGAAAATAAATTTGCTGCACTAGCAATAAATGAAGAAGAGGAAACTCAACCAGCAACTGAAGAACTTCGAGTCAAACACAAAAGAAACCAAACCAAGCGGAAGGAAGAGCAAGAAAATCACTATCTACGGAGATAGTCATGCAAGAGGCCTAGCGGAAAAAATAAGTGAAAACTTTAGTGATAGTGAAGTTATGGGTTATGTGAAGCCTAACGCAAAACTCGTGGATGCTACATCAAATATATCTAGTAACAGTGAAAAGAGTGAAAACAAAGAAGTGATAATTGTTGTGGCAGGTGCAAACGATGTGTTCAAGAATGAAGCAAATAGTGCTATAAACGCTCTAAATCAAGTTCTGGAAAGAGAGGAACTAAGGAAAACGGACATATTAGTGGTAAACATTCCTAACAGATATGATTTGAACTATAATTCATGTGTTAATAAAGAAATTAGGAAAACAAACAAAAAGATGAAAATAATGTGCTCACTGTACCCAAATGTTAATGTAGTTGATATCAGCCATCTACCATGTGATAACCATACCAGACATGGCTTACATTTGAACAATAAAGGAAAGAAGCACCTAACGTCACTCCTCTCAGAGAAAATAAACATTATTACCAGTAAAAAGCCTTATGTAATTGATTCAGCTGGCAAAGTAGACAATATTCAGTGACAAATTGTAAATTCGTGTTCACCCTATGATAAAAACAGCATGCACAATAATTCTACCCTTAGAATTTACCACCAAAACACACAGTACATCTCTAATAAAATTGAAATTTTAGAAACAGTTCTAAATGACACAAATCCACAGATCGTAGTATTTTCAGAACATGGCTTAAGAATGGAACAGTTAAACTCTATAAAACTTGTAAATTATGAATTAGCTTCCCAATATTGTCGTACAATGCACAGAAGTGGCGGTATCTTAATGTATACCAGGAAAGATATTATCGTAAATAGAATAGAGTGGGTAGAAAATGTAAGTGTAGAGATGATCTTTGAGGTAGTTGCAGTAAAACTAAGCACAGAATTAGGGAAAGTATTCATTACTGGCATTTACCGATACCCTAACTCAAGCATGCAAGAATTCCTAACCCATTTGGAAAATATGCTACACAAAATTGTATTTAATCAACATGTTATACTTCTAGGTGACTTTAATATAGAGGCGGATAACGTGCATCTAAGAGATATCCTTGATAGCTTCAATCTAAAAATTGTTTCTCATGAGCCCACTAGAATCACAGATCACTCAACCAGCACAATAGATCACATAATAACAAATCTAAATGAAGACAAAGTTTCGACAATAAATAATGAATTCCATGTGTCAGACCATAAGGGACAAATTATAGATATTTATAACTGTTTTAGCCAAATGAAAGGCATTATGTATAAGTACATAAGGGATACAAGAAGATGTAACCTAGATAACCTTAAATATACACTTGCTAAAGAGGAATGGGCCGAAGTATATAATGCATGCAATACAAATGAGAAATGGAAGACCTTTATGCAAATATTTACTTTCCATTTCAACGAGACATGCCCTCAGTCAAAAACAACAGTCAAGCATGAAACAGCTGACAAATTAATTCTGCCACCTGAACTAATACATTTAAAACATAAAATGAAAAGTATGTATGAATTCTGTCAAACCACCAGACTGAGTGCATACATTAACACATATAATAGGTTAAAAAAACAATACAGGAAAGCGTTGCTTAATCTAAAAATAGAACAAATACGAAGGAAAATAACGAATTCCAGTAATACTACAAAAACAGTATGGAAAATTATAAACAAGCAAGCTAAACCCCAAACAGACGAATATTCAAACATAAGCCTGAACCAAGATGGACAGATGTTACATGACCCTTCTGAAATTTGCAAATTATTTAACACCTTCTTTTTAAATACTAATGATAATATTATAATTGGCAATATAGACAGGAAAGTAACTAAAGATAAAACTGTTATGAACAGCATGTTTCTACATGAGACAAATGCTGAAGAAATACACAAAATAATAAGCAGTTTTAAAAATCAACAATCCTCTGGGTGGGACGGCGTGTCACCCATAGTACTAAAACACTGTAAGCAAGAATTGCTGAATATATTGGCATATTTAATAAATTACTCTATGAATGAGGGATTATTTCCGGAAATATTAAAAATTAGTGTGGTACGACCAATTCATAAAAAAGGTTCAAACACAAATGTTAGTAATTACAGACCAATCACACTGACGTCAGTATTCAGCAAAGTGTATGAGAAAGTACTTATAGCAAGGATAAATAGTTTTCTAAAGTCTAACAGTATCCTTAATAATTTTCAACATGGATTTAGAAATAAATTATCAACCATCACGGCTATAGCAGAATATGTACATGAACTGTTGGAATTGAAAGATTCGAAGAAAAATACAGCAGGAATTTATCTAGACCTTTCCAAAGCGTTCGACTCAGTATCTCATGATCACCTAATTTCAAAATTAGAACACTATGGTTTTAGAGGACAAATTAACAAATTGCTAGCAACATATCTTAAAAACCATGTCCAATGTACAGAAATAAACTGGAAAAAGCATGATATTATACACACTGTTAAATCGGACTATAACATAGTAAAGTCTGGGGTACCGCAGGGATCAGTACTGGGACCTACACTATTCTTGATCAATATAAATAATTTACCTGAACCGGAGAACAGCAAGGTGATCTCTTATGCAGATGATACATCTATATTATGTTGGAATGATGGTCGAGAAGGCTTAGAAGAAAAAATGACAAGTGCAGTCTGTGAAATATCACAGTACTTACTAAATAATGGGCTAACATTAAATATAGGGAAGACAAAAGTCATGACATTTCAGAAAGATAATGTGAATATAAACATTAACAATATTGCATTAGAACAAGTAAAATGCTTTAAATTATTGGGAGTACACATAGAAGATGATTTAACCTACAATACACACATAGAAATACTCTGTAATAAAATGAACTCAGGGCTGTACCTATTGAGACAGCAAAATATGGTGACATTAATATTCTTAAATCATATTCAAGATGCTCTCGGGCTTCGAGCCAGGTGTAGTGATGAAAAGACATCAACGTTTCGGGAGTGTACATCTCTCCCATCTTCAGGATGAATGACTAGCAAGAGTGAAGGGACCAGTATCACTACACCTGGCTCGAAGCCCGAGAGCATCTTGAATATGTTCGTCGCCAGGAAAGCTACAAATCTTATTTTATATATTCTTAAATCAGCTTATTATGGCATTGTTTACCCGCACTTAACATATGGAATTGAAATTTGGGGGGGAACGAGTAAAACCAACATGGACAGATTATTAAAGATACAAAAAAAAAATGCATACGAACTATATACCATCTTCATTTTGGACAATCCTGTCGGGAAACATTCAAAACTCAAAATATCCTAACTGTGATCTCACTTTATGTGTTCAGAACTATTATGCTTGTTAAAGAAAAAAAGAAGTTTAACTTTTTCAATAAAGACTGCCATAAATATGACACAAGAAGTGCAAATGATTACCATAGGGTGAGCACGAATAAAAGTCAAACCAATAAGGACCCATATAAAATAGGAGCTATATTATATAATAAATTGCCATTAGCAGTTAAAAATAGGACAGACTCAAAATTTAAAGCTACTCTAAAATCATTTCTAATAGATAAATGTTTGTATAATATTGCTGAACTATAATGAATGTTGTATTTAGATGTAAGTATTTAATGATTTATTTTGTAATAACCAATGGCATTTTAACTACATAAATGATACAAGGTTGTACTATTGTATATTGTATAATAATTATGTATTAATTATAGTGTGCTATATATGATATATCCCATGTCATGTAAAATGATCAGTGGATGAATAAAATAATAAAATAAAATAATAATTTTCATTTTTACTTTCTCTACTGGTATTCCACCCAAATATTCAATGTCGAGATTTCACCAGAAATATATGTTTTGAGACCCCCTGAATCCAAAAAAGGCATTTTTAGAAAAAGGTGTGTGTGTGTGTGTGCGCGCGCGTGTGTGTGTGTGCGCGTGCGTGTGCACGCGTGCGTGTCAGTTTGTGGACAGCATAACTCAAAAACGAAAAGTCAGTTAAAAATCAAAGCTGGTATCTAAGTTTAATGTCTTTCAAGGATGCGACACAAAGATTTTGAAGAAAATAGCACCAAACTAAACTATCCTCTACATGGAAAATTGTTTAAAAATTTTGAGTTTCTTGAAAATGGCTCTAAAGATTTTGAAAATTACAATTAAATCCACCTTCAAATTAGATTTCAATAACAATTCATAATAAATAAAATTTATTGTAATCCATTATTCAACTTACATATTACTGTTGTATGTTTAAGATATTTTTATGACAAAATGAACTGTATATCTTGAATTTTCTGGCTATAGCTTATGTAGTCCTGTTTACTCTAAATAACTTTGTAATAACTCGTAAATCATAAGAGATAGACAAAACCTTACTCTACAAAAAATGTAGATCTCGTTATAACACACAATTTATGTATCAATAAATTTTTTGTGGAGCAAAGCATTTCAGAGATATTGCTTGTTATTTATGTCAGTTTCGGAAAACTTAAAACTTTTGTGAAATGCAACATCATTGTACATTTTTTTATATGTTAAGCATGCAAAGAGAACAGGATCTCAAAGCTTTAAAAGAGTTGACTATCGCTCAAAACCTACTGTATTCCCATACTCCCCTTGCACATACAAGGAAATAAGCAATAAGATTTGAACAAATGTTTATCTCGACTAACACGAAGAAGATATAGGAATAAGAGTTTGTAAGAATGGTTAGTAGAAGAGTAGAGAAAGTCATGTGAGTGCAAGACATCAAATTTTTACTATTGCTTTTAGACTTAAGGTGGAACTTTGAATCACTGTATTAAATATCCAATTCTGTATTTACCTTGGCAACTGAGGGAAAAAATGTCACATTGGCCAGTCCATGAAATTTGAACTCTAGACCTCCCAAGCATGGACAGGCATTACTGCTTAAGCCATCCCATTTGGTAACTGAGAATCCTTACCTTTCTTTCCAAAAAATGGGGTTTCTTTGTGAAGCAACACAAGTATTGTTGTTCAGTTTCTATTTACTTATTGTTCTGTAGACAGGATTTAGCATGCCACTGATAGATATGTGCATTCTATAAATGACAAATGAAAGAATTTCCTGTGTTTGACTCTCTTTAAGTTCACTTGTAACTTATTGTACTCACTTCACTCTGTGTTTCTGTGCCTAACAACACTCACAAAATGCAGTTGTCCATTATTTTTGTGATTTCCAGGGTTCCCAGGGACAACACTGTTTCACTTCTGCAGCATTTAATTGTTTGCAATAATTCTCTTTCATTATTCTCCTTCTGCCTTCAATTTCAAAACTATCATCACTCCTACCTCTCATTCTTATGTAGGTGTATTTTGTTTGAGATATTTCTCCTGCCAGGAGATCTCTCCATTGCTTCTGCTTCTGGAAAGTGTCTGCCCAATGTAGTCAACAATACTGCCACCTTAATAGCCTCCTTGACCCAAAATATCAATTTAACTTACCAAAAACACAAAATTCCATTTTTCTACCAAGAATTTGAAAACTAGTGATGTAAACAACCATACAGGTTACTTACAAGTGCTCAATGAGCCTGTTTCTTAAAGCATTTACATATGTAGCTCATCTAATTATGACTTCTACTTCAGAACTGCTAAGGTTTACTCCAGCAAGAAATACATTGTTATTTAAGTTTTATTTACCTCATTTGTTATATTTCTTGTTGTCCATGGACTTTCTATGTAGCCGTAGAGCCGATAGCGAATGACATATCCCAGAATCTGTCCATTCCTATGTTCCTCCAAGGGAGGCTGCCATTGAGTGATAATTTCAGAAGATGACCTTGCTGTACCAACAAATCCTACTGGAGGACCTGATGGTGCTGTAAATGTGTACAATTTCCTTTAAAAGTCCATTTCACCTTTTGGGTTAACATAGGCAATACATTGCCTCATACAAATAAAATAGGGTTTAAAAAATAAAAAAAGAAGTTTTGATGCAAAACAAGTCATAAAGAAAATAAAAAATTAAAAGTAATTTATATGACTCAAGCAAAAATGAAATATTTATAAACAAGTATAATTAAAAAATTCAAAAATAAGAAAAAAATTTGCAGATTAATAAAATATACTGATTTCACATGAAGTAGTCCTAAACTGACGAGAGCATGAATTGCATAACACAGTGTAATTTTTTCTTTATATAGCATACAGTAACAAATTGTACAGCTTATTTTGCTATACTCATCTATGGCACATTCAAATATATTTTTTCTTTCTTTTCAAACTCATTACATTTTTATTTTGAACAGGTTTAATTTTCTTACTTTATTTTTATTTTGAAACAGTCTCAGATTATATAGCTGATAAATTTTCCAGTGAAGCTACTTTCTCCTATAAACCGTATGAATCTGTCAGTAACTCACTGTGAAACCAGCTTTAA
Source organism: Tenodera sinensis (assembly GCA_030765045.1). Classification (NCBI taxonomy): domain Eukaryota; kingdom Metazoa; phylum Arthropoda; class Insecta; order Mantodea; family Mantidae; genus Tenodera; species Tenodera sinensis. The sequence continues at coordinate 38,163,537 of CM060965.1, read as the reverse complement.
TGTAGCTGTTAAAACATAGGTAAAGGTAAATAAAAAGAAAAACAACCAAAAGCAGCAAAGAAAATAAAAACCTACCTTCTTGAGGCAATGTGACTATGTTACTTGGTTCAGATGGAGATCCTTCTCCCACACTATTCACTGCACTAACACGAAACTGATACGAAGAGGCAGCCTTCAGGTTTGTCAACAACACCCACCGCTGATTTGCGGACACATTGCTAAGTTCAGTGACCCAATTTGGAAGCGTGTCTGCTATTCCTATACCACCTACAAAAGCATTTTAATACATGAAATAATCCAGCATTAACTCTAGGTAACAATCTGAAATATAATATTTCACTAAGAAGTTTATTCTGTTCCTATTAACATACACAGCACAATATCATAGATCACTTTATATTGCTAATTAAGTACTTTAAATACAAACATTTAAAAAAAAACTAAAACTATTTATCACAGAACTGTTACAAGCAGTAATGTGTGCAAACACTTTAAATGAATAACATAAGACCTTCTGAAACTCAGAATCATTTCAGTTAGCATGAAATGATGCAACAGCCATACTATCACTTTCATGCACAAGTTCTTAATCAGTTTGGAAAAATGTCTGTGGAACAAACCTATAAGATCATTTTTTAGTATCCAAATGCTATAGAGACGATGTCTGCTGTTGAAAGTTCATTAATGTTTTCAAATGAAGAAGTTTTTCTAATTTAAATTAAAATTATTTTATTGTTTAATGATGCTGTCAATTGCCAGGATCACATCAGTGTCGCCGGTGTGCAGGAATTTTGTCCTGCAGGAGTTCTTTTATGTCAGTAAATCTACTGACATGGAGCTGTCGTTTTTAAGCACACTTAAAAACCATTGGTCTGAGCGGATTTGAACCCATGACTTTGGGATCAATAGGCCAGTGTCTAACCAACTGCGCCACCTAGACTGACAAGTTCTTCCAAGTTAACAGTTTGATGCTATCCACATAGTCTTTCAGTAGTTCTTAAGTATGTTTTTGTTCAGCTGTAACACAAATCATTTTATTTGAACTTAATACGAGGGCCGTTCAGAAAGTAACCTCCGATCGGTCACTGTGCAGGTAGTGGGGGGAGTAGCGACGCCATCTGTGCATTCACGCACTCAGCAGGTCAGTCGGCATCAAGCCGTGGTCGAGTGAACGTCGTACCTGCGCTAGTTTAGTGTTTGTGGCCGTTTGAAATGTGTGCTGCAATAGAAAACCCCGCCAAATGTGAAGTGCGTGCTGTTATAAGCTTTTTTACAGCCAAAGGATATTCTGCAGCAGCTATTCATCATGAGCTTTGTGCCGTGTACGGACCAAGAGCTATGAGTGAAGGAGTGGTCCGTGAATGGGTACGTTTATTTAAAAGTGGATGAGAAAACGTTCATGATGAAGAGAGGAGTGGTAGACCATCATTGGTGACGGACGAACTCGTTCAGACAGTTGATGCAAAAGTTCGTGAAAACCGACGTTTCACAATGTCGGAGTTGTCTACTGATTTTCCACAGATTTCTAAGACTCTCTTGTATGAGATAGTGACAGCAAGATTGGGTTACTGTAAGTTCTGTGCACGATGGGTGCCCAAAATTCTTACCGACCACCACAAAACTCAAAGAATGGCCTCTGCATTAGACTTTCTGTCACGTTATGAGGACGAAGGTGAACCATTGTTAAACAGAATCGTGACCGGGGACGAAACCTGGATTAAGTACGTGAACCCTGAGGCAAAAGAACAATCAAAGATGTGGGCACATTCAAATTCGCCTACCAAACCAATAAAAGCCCGGCAAGATTTTTCTGCCCGAAAATTGATGGCAACAGTGTTTTGGGATGCAAAAGGGGTGTTGTTGGTTGAATTCATGGAACGTGGCACGACTATTAATCAAGACGTGTACTGTGAAACACTAGAAAAATTACGACGGGCTATACAGAACAAACGCCGTGGTATGCTGACTTCCGGTATCGTTTTTTTGCACGATAACACCCGTCCTCACTCTGCTCGCAGAACAACAGCCCTTCTTGAGTCCTTCAAGTGGGACGTTGTCAACCATCCACCTTACAGCCCAGATCTGGCGCCAAGTGATTATCACCTCTTCATGCATATGAAGAAATGGCTCGGGTCCCAGCGGTTTGATGACGACGAAGAGTTCAAAGATGCGGTCACAGGGTGGCTCCAGGCACAAGCGGGTGATTTTTATGCAGAAGGAATTTCAAAGCTTGTGAACAGATACGATAAGTGCCTCAATCGTTATGGAGACTATGTAGAAAAATAGTGCAAAGATGTAGTTGTAAGATGTATATATTAAAATATTTTTATTTAACTTGTGAATTTTTTGCAATCAACCGGTGGTTACTTTCTGAACGGCCCTCGTATATCTGAACTTTTTCTCATTTTTAATATATTTTTTTTTTTTTAGTTTTTATAAAATGTACTTTATTTTAATCTAGACTGTGCAATATCAGAATTCACATGCATTGTACTGCCTCAACTTTTCATTAATGTGTACATAGAAAAATTTGCACTCTAAAGTGCTGTTAGTTAAGAATCGGTGCTAGCGACAAATGCCATGCTGCATCAAGTCACTGCCCGCTCGCCAATAGATGGGACTTTACATGCCGGAAGAAACTGGTGCACACTTTTCATGCATCTGTTAGTTTCGACCTTGGCACTCAGTAGTGGTGGGACTTATCAGATGGTTGGCCTTCGTTGTTTCTTTTTGTCAATCACACAACCTGTTTCCATAAACTTTCACTAATTTGCATACTGAATCTTTGTGAGGAACTGGGCAATCAGGAAATTTACGTCTAAATTTTCGCCTGGTTTTGCAAACCAACTTCTTTTTTAGAAAATAGCTTTTAACTATATATGCACATTCACTTACTGAATATTTCACCATCATGCAAACAACACGTCCAACCATCTGATAAGTCCCGCCACTACTGCATGCCAAGGTCGAAACTAACAGACACATGAAAAGTGCGCGCCAGTTTCTTCCAGCATGTAAAGTCCCATCTATTGGCGAGTGGATGGTGACTTGCAGCTGCGCGGCATTTGTCGCTAGTGCCAATTCTTAAACTAACAGCACTGTACATTGTATTCTGTGTTGGCCTTAACTTTACAAGTTGCAGATGTACACGGAAATGAATATTCTGAGAGCTCATTTCTATATCATAGGCTTAAGACTGAAAATATGAATGAAAAATCTTGAGGAAACCTCAATCAGAGCCACAAATATTGAATCAGAGCTTCTGCTGGCAAAATCTCGGTAACAATATGAGAAGGAATAAATTGCATTTTAACACTGGTACAACGTAAGCAGTCTTCTCTTGTGAATGAAAATGTAACATTGACTTTATATCTGGATTTTGTTTATTATGCTGCTAAAAGGTTAACTTAGGCCACTAAAGCACTATTTTTTAATATGTTAACAGCCCAACAAGCATGGGTGTCGCAAGGGGGAGGCGGTCAAGTGGGCTGCAGCCTCCCTTGAAAATGAATTTAATGTGCAGTCAATTACTGACTATTAGACCATTGTTTTAATTTTGATGTAAAGAACAATTTTCATTCAGCACAAATCAATACAGTTATCTGCATAAATACTATAACTTTTGACAACAGAATAATGAATAATGAATATTGTTTGATTGCAAACTTCCAACATGCACCACCCCCTGCAAAAAAAAAGTCTGCCAATGCCCATGCCGGCAAGCAGCTGTTTTAGAAAGGGTGTACTAAAAACACATTTATATAACAATGCTGAGGCTAATTATATGCCAAGACTATAAGGAGTACAAGCAGCATGTAGAATCAATGGTATTATGACAAGGATAATAATGGCAATATTTCATGTAAGAATGACACTACAAAATGTACTCTTTTCATGCATGTTTAATAATAGTACTATCCTCATTAATAAGCAGTACATCAAGAAGACCATGCATATCTCATTTCTGATTCTGAAGAAACTGAATGTCACACCCTTCTTGTGTGCTACACTGCTTGATCAGTGATATTGATGTTTACTAGTGTCAAGAATCTGCGACTTCTTCCATTCTCCTCCAGCACCCCAATAATTTTATTAGTGTGTCATTTGAGATAATGTATTCTCAATAATTTTAGTTATAGCTTTAGTTTTAATTAAATTTTAATTACAACTATTGTTACACTTCTAACAAGAGAATAAGAACAATTTCACCAAGTTCTCTACATGTTGTGAAACGCTACAATGACATTAAATTCAATGAAAAAACAGAAGATGTTATCAGTGAAGCAGCAGGTTCTAAATTTACTTTTATTTTAGACTACAATGACAGTACTTGCAAGCAGTAGTGAAATTTTGAAATATTGCAATGCATATGGAGGTGTCAGCTGACCACTGAAGTCTCTGTTGCTAAAAGGTAAGAGAATGAAGGGTTGGTTTTGGTGTTGTGAAGATAAAAAAATTCCTCCATTCTGATTTTGTCGTATTTTACTGTGAAACGAAGCCTTGTCCATAGCTAAGGTACACATATGTTTTGAAAAACTTCCACAATGCTGGACTAAATAAAGTTTAACTTTTTGTATGAATTCTTTGTATTTATTTGTATTTATGTGCAGAATTTGCTGGAACAGAATTGTTAATTTTCTCTTATTTTTCAAATCTCTGGGATTATTTTAAATAACTTCTAGAATTCATACTTTTATTGTAAGTTTTACGGTCAAGCATGTTATGCCCAAAACTTATTTTAACCATTGAAAATTTACGCTTTAACCCTGCCAGATGTCATTGGGCTACCTTTAAACTGCAATAAATACTGAAAATGTATATCACATTCCAGTAAGTGACACATTGTATGAAAGTAGAAGAAAGTTGCTGATAAATGGCGTTAAAAATGAAAAATGTACTCTAGGTTCCAAAAATGATATTTTAAATGCATATGTGTGTACCTTAACAAAGATACTAAAATTATTGTACTGCTTAAATTGTCAAGCAGTATTTTAAAAGTATGCAATTATCTTCATAGCAAGCTGAGTAAATTTAAAGATTCTATAAATACTTGCCTAGATCTGAAACTTCCCTGCGCTGAACAATGAACTTCAGTGTCGGACTGTTACCATCAAAGCCTGGAGTCCAGCTCACATTGACTGCTCTTTGCGAGACAGACTCCAGGCGAGTTGCATGAACATTGAGTGGTGCAAATGGCAGTTCAATGACACTAAGATGAGCAGAGCGAGTCTCATTGCCACCTGGTGAAGATACAGCACAAGTGTACTCTCCCACATCTGCTGCTCTTACAGCTTGGATCTCCAGAGTACCATCACTCTGAATTGATATACGCTGGGTGCTCCCTGTGTTGATAAGTCTGAAAAGAAACATAAATCTACTGTTAATTCCTGCTAGCTTGCAGTGTTTTATAAAAAATAATATTCCTGAACTTTCTTTTATATCATGACAACACCATGGTAAATGTTACCTATTATAAATGCTAATATTTTTATTGAATTCCATTGAATTTAGCAAGTGTTTTTGATAACCGTTTATAAGGTCAATCAATTAAGAAATACGGTAAAGTTTGAGAGGTAGAATCAGAACTGAAAAATTCAATGCCATAGCCAGGATTTGAACCAAGGGTCTTGCGCTCTATGCAAGGCTACTCTAACCACTGAGCATAACATAATGTGGTATAACATGAAGTTAACAAACTTAATGGTATGTGATTAATCCCTACTGGTATTTGGCTAATATAGTCTACTTAATTCTAAAACTATCATCCACTTTAAAAATTAAAATGCCATAATCAGGACTTGAACTTCGATCTTCAGTTTTCCATGCTGATGCTCTTACCACTACTTACTATGCCAAGATGCCTGTATGTGCATTACACCTCATCTGATTATAGTCTCCTTGTAAACTTTTAAGGCATTCTCAAATATCAGGAGAGCAAAAAACCTTTGAATGGGCTGTGCAGTGTTTTGCCTGTCAGAATCCTAAGTGCTTAGTGCTAACTGTCGCTATCATAGAAAGGTGTGATGAAACCATACAACATTTTGAAACCTACTTTTAAAGGCTTTACTGAACAACTTTTGAAAGTTGTCGTGCCAAAAATGTTATCCCAGAGATAAAAATTGCTTTTTGGAGCTCTGAGAAACCTTTCTCTGTTAATGGTGCACCATACACCAAATTTTTCATCATAAAGGGGTACTTCATGAGCAGTATTAGGTGTGAGTTATAGTACCAATCTTTTTCAAGTCAACAGTTGATGCCAGTACATATCTACGTGAATATGATTTCGCCTCCTTTTTTTAGAGAATTAATAGACAGATTTTGCCTTTTTCCAGCTAGACCCTGCAATAGCTCATACAGCCAATCTTTTGATGAGAACAATTGACAGTATGTTTCAGGACCTAAGATAATTAATTATCTCTGAGCTAACTTAAAAAATAAAGGTACAAGACAAACTTGCACACCCTGAAAGAATAAAAACAAAATATCTGCCAGGAAATTGTCAGCATTTCTCTAGAACTATGGCAAGTGATGGATAGCTTTCTAAAGACGTGTGAAAAAATGTATGGACGGTTTCAGCATCTCCTTTCCTAAAATTGGTAAGCAAAGCCTTTAAAAGTAATTTTAAAAATATTGTATTGGTTTCATCTGTGCCTTTCTAATGACAGTTGCAGATGGCAATGAGTGCCAAGAAAGTGGACAAGCAAAGCACCGTGAGCTCATTCAAACGTTTTTGTTCCCCCGGTCCTTGAGATACTGTATAAAGTGACTTACAATCCTGCAACTACTTGGGACTTTTATAGTCAATCACTGCTAAGGTTAATATGCTACGATAATTGTTCTTTCATACTGACTATGCATAGTGATCTGATTCAACTAAGTTGTAAAGTTAAATCAGATTTGAAAAATTTAATGCCACAGTCAGTAGTAGAACCACAATTCATGAATATAACATAACTGTAAGGTAAGTGTTATACCAAGTCAAAAATTTGTATGAAGGCTCAGAGGGAAAATTAATTTCTTTAAACTTGACTAAAATTAATTATTGAAATGTATGAACATTTTTCTGGTCAGAGTTTTAGATCTGTTTGAGAAGACACAAATAAGTGAATACTGAGTTTAGTATGAGGAAGTATAAGACAGGTTAGTTTCAGCAAAGTTGAAAAGCTTTAGTTTAAATAAGAGAAGTAGGAATGGGATGTTTGGGAGGAGAAAAAGAAAAGGAGGATGGATATGAATTAAGTGAGATAACACTGCCATCTGTAGGAGCACAAATGATAGAAGCAGGTTAAATCTTTGGCCACAGTAACCTATGGAGACAAATAAGAATGCCTTGTCATCACATGTGCTCATGCATTGGATTATGTAAAGTAAATATTTATGCTTTTATGTCAATAAAAAGAATATGCACAGTATTTTCAAATTCACTAACTTCAATGCCTGAAGCAGTAACACATACCTGCCTCTGTCAAAAGAACCTATAATACAATCAGTCACAGATTAATTAAAAACCAATTTCTCTGTACCAAATAACTGGTGCAAGGGATACCAAACATTGAAACTGTGTTGAAGTGGTGTCAATATAAGGACCTACTTACACAAATATACAATTACTTATACTTACTCTTCATTATGATACCAATCTATGTTAAAGGGCACAGTTGGATCACTCGATACTTTACATTGAAGGGTAGCTGTGTGCCCAAGAAGAACTCTGGTATCCACAGGAGGTTGGATGATCTGTGTTCGCACTAAAACCAATACAGTTACATTTAATGTCTCCTTCAAATGCAATGAAAAGAATCCAGTTTAAAGTTATTTTGTATAAGAAGCACAGAAAACAGAAGGAGACACTTTTATTTTTAGTTTAGCATTTATAAAGCATTTGCAAACAAGAAGAATGAATTGAGCAATTGGGAATATCAGTTATCTTTTTGGAAAGCTATTGAAATAAGAATTTACTATTTAATGAGATTACTGTAAGACTGTCAGGAAATATTGCACAAAAATTACTTAACATCTTCTAAAACCAGCACATTTGTGTGTAAGTTGACCGATATGAACATACCACTCCTGACCACATGTCTATCTTTGAGGTAATGTCAACCTGTTATTCTTTGGCAGTATTTTTATCCCAATATGTATAAAATATGAAATAATTTTGGCTTTAAATATGACATATACTAAGAAAACAGCAACTGAGAAAATAAAGTAGTACGATTCATGGATGCTACACTTCTCTTTGATTTTATTACTAAACAAAGGAGAATAACGCTCACGATACTTTCCTGCATTTGTATAGTAATGCAATATATATATTTCACAATATATATGCATTGTGAAATATTATGTAATGCAGTACTGGCTGCTATACTATATTATTAATTTCTGTGGAAAATTTATTTACTATTAGATCTACTATGAATCTCTTTAGTGCTCTAAAAATAGTATATATAATATATGTAACATAAGTAAAAATCTATGCTTTGATGTCAGTGCAATAAAAATGTCTAATGCCCGAGAGAAGTACAAGATTAGAATCCCTGCCCTATAGTACCTCTGAGGGCAGAAATGCTATTAACTGTTGCATGCTTGCCAGTGAATAGCAAATTATTTTATTTATTGTTATAATCACCATATTATTATTGTTTAATAAATTCCCAAATTACTCAGCACATTAGATACATGAAAGCATGTTATTTAAAGAGTTATGAGCAACATCACAATATTCCCAAGTTTTAAAATTTGGTATTTCTTTAGCATAGTCGGTTATACAATTAAATCTTGACCATTGAAGAACAATGAATATTTCAAAAAAATTTGCATTAATAATTGAATAAAATGGAATTAATATTATACTTACATGTAATGCTAATACATGAAACATTTTCAAAGAATGTTCTAGAATTATGGAATCCTAGATAAGTTTTATGGTAAAGTTGAATAAATCTCATTAGGATACTTTCTACTAAATGGTGAATACCTTTTATGGGGCTCATTTAACAAGCAAGGTAAATCTATTTGAACCTTTTAAAAATGTGCATATTTAATGCATTATAACACATCTGCATAAAAGTAGGTTGTGTTCTGAAATAACTACAGATGAAGCACTTCTACAGCTTTTGCTTAAGAGCTCAAAACCCAAACCATAACCTGAATCACATGCATGAAATGTTTGGTTTTGCTTGCTTCAGTGATTGAGGCCGTGAAAAGTAACTACTTCACTAAGTATAGCTGTGCAATTCCCTGTGGAACCCTCACCTAAAACAGTCAGATAGGCTGAGGCATGAACCTCCCCTGCCTCATTTGCACGAAAGCAAGTGTAGCGACCTGCGTCGCTCTCCTTCACCGCAGCAATCAGGAGGTCACCTGGCTCCAGAACTTGCACACGTCCAGAGATCTCCACTGGTTTTTTATCTGAAAGCAATGTACCAATACCTTCCTAGCTACCTTTTTGTGCTAGACAGTTTCATATTATGAAAGTCAAAACAGTCTATATTTGGTTCTGAGAGGACCATCATCTGCCTCCCTTTTTTAAACAATAATGTAAACCCGGTTAAAGAGAACTTCTTTTAGTCAAAGGGAAACACCATTTAAGAAGGAGAGAATTTTTTAAAGCATTTGGTAAACTGGCTCAGTAGAACATGGTAATTTCAACTTGGACACCTTTGAATGTAAAATAAAGGGGGAAACAACCATAAAATTAGTAAGGTAATTATTGGAAATCAAATGTGAATGTAATGCACACCCTTTTGATTAAATGTAGTATTCAAAATATTGGTGTGCATTAGATTTGCTGGCACATTAGATTCGAGTGCAAATCTGCTCCGTAGAACACCAGTAACTTCATTCAATTTTTTCGTTTATTACTTTACAATAGATTGCTGGAGTTAACATGCATTAGGAAACTTATGACGCAAGAATTCCAGTGATAAAACCATCTGTGAATAATGCTGAATTATGCTTGTAATTCTGAGTACTGTGTTAATAAATTCATTTTGAATGTTCACTTTCCTTATTTCATATTCACTAATTTTCTTCTTGAACAATGTGTCACCTAACAATAGGGTACTTTCAATTCTATAATCTGAGGCTTAAGATCTGATAAACCTGTTGTTCTATTAAACTATTTTAAATAAAATGCCTATTATTTTCTGTCATTGGTGTACTTTAAGCCTTTTTTTTTCTTCATAATTTTAAGTTTCAAATATGGGTGAGTGGAGTTCAAGGGCATATCAACAGCTAGGCCATTTGAACCCAAAGTCAGCACTGAACTGGAGGTCTGCATTTCAGATCCCGCCAGGTCCTACATCCCTAACTGAAGTTTCCTCCAGATTTTCCTCATAATGGATAAATGCCAGAGAAGTATCCTAAACTTAGGCTGGAACATTTCCTTTCCAGACTTCCTTTACCAAATACCATTTTGTGCATCACCAGTGTCCACCACCTGTAGTGCCATACGTAGTAAATTTTAGCTCCAAAATCCACCTCTGCTTTTTATATGTGTCTGTGAGCTCGGCATTTGACTTAGTAGGACAAGGCCAAAAAGGATTGTAATGACACAGATTTAACAATGTTCAGGGTTACTGATTATGCAGGGCTAAGTGCAGTATAAACACTGGATAAATTTGATGGAAACCTCCCCTAACAAATAAAAGATTGTTCTGGAACCAAACATAATGAAACATAATTATTTTATCTCATGCAGTTTACAGATAAAAAAAAGCTTCCATATTATTTTCACTTCTAAGACACTACAACAGAAGCAATGTTTCAAAATGTGCAGTGCAATATCACATTTCTAACTAGTACTAGGACAACACATGAAGCCACTAATATTAGTAACTAATGTGCTGCTATGCTCTAACACAGAAACACTGGAAGCTTACCACAAAATATACCAAACATTAAACATTCATAGAGTAATACATGTTATTCTAATGAAACACTAATAAACTTCATTTGACATTTCACAACTCCTCTAAGATTGCTTTACTCATTCAGTATGAGTAAATTCAATACAAGTGTAATGCTACCAAATGCTGTTTTTATTGTTGTTCCTGGCTTCACATAGATCCAAAGTGGACTTTCTTCCTTCTTGTTTTTTTCTTTCTTTTTCTTACATAAATTTAATTTACTTTACCATAACTTAAGCACATATTAGCATCAACAATTTATTGAGCTAAAAGTATCAATGATTAGATTCAGAACCTTTAAAAATTATCATATCATGAAGAGTACAACTGACAGAGCATCCAAGTACATTTTATTTAACCACTGTTTCTCTTGCAATTATTGCTCTTAAGTTCTATATTGCACTTTAAGAGCAAATATGTTGCTAACACCATTAACCAGAATATGTTTTATTCCACTGTGCAAACTAATGTTTTGCTCTGCTGTAAAATAGTCTTCCATGGCACTTAGAATGTTTTGTCAGTAGCACCCTTCACTCCTGGACAAATAGTTATGATTTAAGTTAGTAAATTTAAATTTTAGTTTTATTTTGTTGTTTTTAACAACGCTGTCAATTGCCAGGATCACATCCGCATCATCGGTGTGTCAGAATTTGACTGCAGGAGTTCTTTTATATGCCTGTAAATCTACTGACATGGAGCTGTCATTTTAAGTGCACTTAAAAACTATTGGTCTGGGCCGGATTTGAACCTGCAACCTTGGGATAAGCAACTAACCAACTGAGCCACACAGACCAACAGTAAATTTAAAGAAGTTGTAGGCTGTAAAGTTGATGTTTAGAATTTGGCAGATTGTTCTGCATTTAAGGGCCAGTTTCACCAACCAACATTAAAAATACTCAAACATCTTGTTTGTTAACACTTAGTTAAAAGTTTAACACAATATTTAAACTTTTATATTTCATCAAGCTTTTACAGCAAATTGTTAGCTAAAATCTTGTTAACACCAAAAACAACTGTGAATGATAGCTTTCAAGAAAGTGGTGATCAAACTACACATGCTCTGATGCACTTTAGTCTGCATATTGCACTGCTCTGTGTAGTAGTGCATAACTCATTACATTTATGGGCAAATGTGATGTTCCTGTTTGTTTGAGGTTGTCAGCTGAAAAATCTAAATGCAGAGGAATTAAATGTTTCAACACTCAAAATCAGTAATTGCAGAACTTGTTACTAAGTATAGATGTATTATCACGTGCAAAAAATCTGGAGGGTTTACATTAAGCGATGATGCAGCCTGCTAAGAAATCTGTGAGCAATTTAATTGTAATTCACGCATTTCTCCCAATAGACAAATGCAGCAATTTTATGCTAACTTAAAGCACAACCCAAAAAATGTGAGGTCTGAAGAGCATTTAGAATGGTTTAAAACTGGTGGTGAACACTAAATTGAAGCTACAGTGGTCGGAAGTATACTATCACTGATTAGGGATCACGCAGACCCAAACAAAAGTACTGTTTGCTTCTTGAAGCAATTGCTTAAGAAATTTTCTGGATAAACCCACAAATAGTAGGTTTGAAAATACCATTATTATCAGCTATCATTAAATGAAAAGTGCCGGTAGCATAAAATCTCAAAGTAGTTAACACCTGTAGCATGGGAGAAAGAGGCATACTTCAGTTGAAAGTATTCTAATCTCTCACATTTCCAAAACAACCACACTCATGATCCCTTTGGATAGTCTGTATCACTTCTAAATTTCCTTCCTTTGCAGGTTTTCAAATGTATGATGCATGGCTGCTCTTTGCTTAGTAATGGCATTCAAATATGCCAAATGCAGCAAACGCACATCAACAACTTGGTTTGCAGCAGCCATTTTCCTTCTAACATTTGCTAAACCCTTAAAATATTGGAATGGCAATGTTAACTTAATGCAGAGTTTAACACTTAGTTAAAGCTAACATTATTCAATGAAACAGAATTAGTGTTAAATTCAGTGTTAAATAGATTTAATTTTATGTTAAAATTTAGCATTGCTTGGTGAAACTAGCCCTAAATAGAACATTATGAAGGAAAGAAAAGCAAACACATTGAGATCTCTTGCTGATCCATTATGCAACAGGTGGTACAGTAGAACTTTTTTATTTTTTCTTAAGTTCAATTACAGTGTATAATATTGTTTGATAGTAACGACAATTAAAATAAATTACCAAAAATAATCTTAATTGTGTCAAGATTTCCATTACTACTTAATTTCTGGGCCAGATTTGATGAAAACAAAAGTTTCAATGTGATACAGTTTTGATAAAAATTATATGGAAGTGAATTAACTCTACCATATAATTAATCACTACATAGAAGTGGAGCATGATTAAATTGGCTCAGGATACTGAATAATCCTATAAGATAAATTTCCTTTGCAGTCAAATCATGCTTCTTCCCCTCCCCCTTGTCCTTCTCATTTTTCTTTTCTTCATATTGAAATCTGGCAGCTCTAATATAAACATAAGCTGGCATTGGAATTTATATTTTTAGGGGATAAGAATGCATTTAAAAAACAAAGCAACTTTTATAGTAAGCATTTATTTAAAAATAAATTCAATGTTACCTTGATAAACCCAAGTAATATTAGGCGTAGGGGCACCAACAGCCCTGCAGGATATTGTTGCATCTTTTCCATCCAATGCTGTTACATTCTGTGGTGGAGTCTCCATTATTGGCATGGCAGCTGCAATAATGTACATCACACACATTTTAACTCACATTTATGAAACATCATATTATAAATTGGAGTATTTAAAAACTAACTCTCTTGCAATTAAAGTCACATATTTATTAAAACAGAATTGATTTCTCACGTAATGCAACTTTATGATACAAGCAATATGTTGCCCCCATACTGTATTTTATTTTAATACATATGAGTAAGCCATCATACATGGTGAACTATAGAATCACATAGTTTTGCATCTAAACTAAATGTTTAGTACATTTATTTTTATCCAGGTAAAATCCAAATTATGCATACAGACATTTTCATTTTTTGAACTCCTAACCAAAGAAATTACTGCTGTAAAGCACTAGTATGCACATGCTAATAAATCTTTAACAGAATCTGAAAAATGTTATTAATAATAAAAAAATTAAAAGTTACATTCCCTTAACAATAAAATATAGAAAGGATTAAATAAATTGAGATATAAGGATGCAATAAAGATGTTTTTGTAATGAAATAGTTTTTGTACATTCACCTGTCTGCATGCAAGAAGCAGATACCTTAACTTATATAAAAATATTTATCTACAAAATCACCACTTTAAAGTAATTTAGCTATGAAAACGTACTCATGCAAATTAGTTTCAAAGAACAGGATGAAATGGGATACCATAATTTCTTGTTTTGTACCCTCTCATAGGTAAATGTGCCACAAAATGTGGTTCTTATATATATATATATTAGTTTAACTGTGCAAGAAAAGGTTTTCTCATACAAACTGACCTGACCTCTGCTATTGTTATGCTTTAGCGCAACTTCAAGCCAACAAGGGGCCACTGTCACATTGTTACAGATTGAGCTGGGATTTTTTTTCTAGTGAAAGCAGATTAAAATGAAAATACCTGGCATTTTCTCTCCCACATGCCAAAGTTTAAAAGAAATAAAATTATTTACAAATTAAAATGATTCATTAATAATAACTAATTCCCTGCATACTTGTATTTAAAAAGTACTAAACAAACTTACAAAAATGTGCAAGTTTTATCTGTGGAGTGTTTTTTTTTTCTTTTTTCCTTGAAGGCACCCATCACTTGGGAAAAAATTAAATGTAACTGCAGCCAATTTTCCCTTTGCTATATGCAATCTTTACAAGATATCTTTAGTGCCATCTTGCATGCAGATACTAGCAGCTTCATTATGGGAAAAATTTATCATCACATTCCAGGCAGCCAACTGTTGAATGGAGACAGACCTAAGTCAACTGTTACAACTTCAAAGTTTACGAGTTTTTCTCTGAGAATAGGGACTCTATGGGAGAGTAAGCTGTATTTTTTTCAACATATTTTCACTAAAAAATTGCTCAAGCAGCGACATCAATGTGACAATGGTCCCTTGTACGACAAATAATGTCCTATGTTCCATGTGTGCAAGCTGAGCTTTAGTCCAGGTCAGCAAGGAGTGGAAACAGAATTAATGAAAAATGGTCTCCTAGGGACCATCATGACTTTTTAAGATATACTTTACTGTAAGGCTGGGATTTGGCTGAGTAATAGGACTTTTACAACATTCTTTGGTAGCAGATTGCATAAGCATTTTAAAGATAGCAAATGTGAGCATTGAGGAAAGTAAAAGGAAAATGGAAAGAAGAGAGACAATGAGTGCTGCACTGAAGATTCAAGACACTAGAATGTGTGCTCACTTCTCAATTTATAGGTGTTCCTGCAGCTTCAGTGCACAGAATCCTAACCATTGATTTGAAGACGGTGAAGAGATCAAGATAATGAATGCCTCATGAACTGATCCCAGATCAGATAGGAATTTTGTGCCTTAATGAACTTCGCAATGCTGGAAAAGAAGAGAAACCTGGAACAGCATGCACTTACCATTTGAGTATCTATGTACTTGGAACCTCAGAGGGACCAATCTCGTGCTTGACTCTCTAATGGAGAGCAAGTTCTTAAATTGTAGCTCAAAACTAACATGAAAGTAAATGTACATATTTTGGAGACTCCTTCTGGCAACAGCTATAAGAAATTCCTGGTTGAAGAGATCCTAAAACAGCTGAATAGAAAAGGCTCCTTCATAATAATAGTACATCACATACAGCCCAGGTATTAGCCATCTAGATTTTTGTTGTTTTGGAAATTACAAAGTAAGCTAAGAGGAATACAACACAAAACTGGGAGCAGTCCAACTAAGCTCTGGAAAGGGCTTAAATATATGCATCTCAGGCAAAACTAGAGGAAAGATGGAAACATGTAATAGAGATTGAAGGCTCCAACTTATAAGATTATGTGAATATTGCACTCATTTCTTCCAATTTCTAAAATACATAGAACTTTTTTAAAGGTAAGTTTGCCTAACATAATTTTTTATTTTATAACAATTTCTAATACTCCAGACTACAATGTTTTTACTAAATAAAATATTTTAAAGTGTATATTGTTACTCTATCTTTAAATAAAAATATAATTCCATTCTTTTGCACTGGAAAATAAGACACTTTGACTTATAAACATTCTTAGCAAATGCTATGTAAAACAAAATTCCATTATCAACAGATATAAGGAAAATGAAAAACAGTTTTTTTAATATGAAAGGTAAAAAATTATACATCCTTATAAACTCTTCCATCACTTGTAGTTTCAAACTAACAGGAACAACACAAAATTAAAAGTATAGCAAAAATTAGGACCCACTGTAACACTTCTGTCTGTAAATGACACTATCCCTCATTGACAAGCACTTACAGGCAATTACTGGTCACTGGGATCATGATGAACTTTACTTAACATGACTTAACGCAATGGGATGTAACGTTAAGTAAGAAGCTAGAAGGTCTGTTAGGATGTACTTGACTTAACACAATGGGAATGATTCTAATTGGTTACTCTTTTACTCAGTAGATATGGCAGATATGCGAAGCATTGAATATGTGAAGCAGCTCTCTTTTTCTAATTAGAGGTTATGTTTTCCAAAAATGAAAAGAAAGAGAATATGAAAATGTGGAGTAAGAAACATTTTTAAATGGCAAATAAAGTATGAAGAGGGCCATAACCTTCTTTAGGAGCAAAACAAAAGAAACAGAGAAAGAGTTTTGATGCAAACAGTACATAGAGAAGCACAATTTATTCTTGCATGGCACTACTTGCCAACTGGTTCAAATTAGTCATGTGACTTCCAAACTAGATGTAACATGACGGAAAAGTTTGACTTGCCAAACTCTTACATTATGTCACATTAAGTTGAGCCTAAATAGCTTCATTTAATATAATGTGTTAGACTTTCCCACTATGTACCATCACCTTGTCATGTTACACTAAGTTCATCACAATCCCGACATTAGAGGAAGGTCATTAAGTTTCCAGCAGGGTTCATCTCACCCTCAAGCTAGCAGGTAACTATGCCAAATTAAACTTCACATATGATAGTGGTGCAATCAAATTTTGAATCCACACAATATGTATTATGTGTAGGATCATGATCATGATGGATAGACATACAGATAAGTTTTGACTTATTCGTAGTCCCATACACCAATTAGCATTGTACAATCGATCTGTAATCTTACATTACAATATAATGCAATGGAATTCATGCCCTTGGTGAAAGTCAGTAGCACTTTGAATTGGCTTACAAAGCTGTACAAATGCTTCCTTTGCTGTAAAGTTGTACAAAGGCCTCTGTTTCTGTACATTTTAGAGACAAACCACAAAAGCTAGCATATATGTGAATGTACTAAACTGAGGATGTACTGATGGTGTGCAAGCATTACTGTTAATATTCACAATTGCACATTTTCATTAAATGTGTTTATTAAATACTAAAGAACCCAACATTTACAAACTTAAGAGTTTAAAAAATTATAACATCAGTTGCTTCTTAAGGCAAAGTCCCCTATAAGATCACAGAACTTAAACACGACTATACAATCTTTCTTTCATAGAAGTTTGAAAACAGTGTTGTTGTAATTAATTTAACTCACCTTTTAAATTAAACGACTATACAAATTAATTTTTTTATACTTCAGGGGTCTCCGTCTAGGGGATATGTGAATAGCGACCACAAGGTACCCAAGCTGAGCAGAACATTACTTCCACTTACTGGTGTTTTGCTCCTCACTGTAACTTTTCTATCTGACCTTACCTTGGTCATCTCTTGTTCTCTTCCGACCCCTATGCTATTAGGGTTCCTGAGGGCTAGGGAGTCTTTATTTTTCCAATCTCTCCATTTCTCTAATTCCTGTATAAAATCTTAACTCCTAACATGCTGACCTGTCATGGCATGTAATACGTCCTCTGATTGGTAATCAGAGGACATGGTCGGTGAATTTATTTTGATAATTCTCCTGGTCAGGTCGGTGAGACCCGTAAACCAACGACAGGTGTGGTTCTCCAGACATTCTGGGGGTTGTGAGAGAGCGATGTGACCGCCAAAACATAAAAATATGGTGCTCTCTAAAAAGCGGTTACTATTACTGCTATTTCTCTCTTTATATTGGAGAGCAAGAGGATTAATGACTTCATTGTCAGAAATCCAGCATTAGCTAACAACAACATTTTCATTAAAAATGTATATTATTTTATTTACAGTTATTAAAATTCATTGTTTTCAGATACTTATCTATAATACCACCACCAAGTTTTAAATTACATCACCTCTTTTCTTCACAATAAAAGGAAATAACATCTGCTGCATCTATTTGCAGAAAGCAGAAACTTAATAAAACAGCAGACACACTATACAATTAATATAATTTTACAAACAAAACAAAGAAGTTCCAGATTGAAACTATGAACAGAAATTTTGAACTAATAAATTTGTGCAATACTAATCTAGTCAGTTTTTGTGCACTACTATTGAGCTACTGCAGGAGAGGGAATACAGGCAAGTTGTGCTGTGCAATATGGGGTAAAGTATTTGTATGTACTCTTACTCCTGATGCTATAAGGGCCATAAAATCCTCTAAGATGGAGGTCTGACTGACGCATATGTGCAACCTTTGGTGCAGTCCAGCGCACATGTCTTCTACGACACTCTGTGATGAGTCAAAAGAGAGAACACAAATAACAGCCCCCAAAAGTAACTCATAAAATGGAAACATCTCAAAACCCTTTGCTGTTTTACATCAACAAAATTTCAAATAAATAACAGTGCACTTTATATACCTTTAAGATAGCAAAATCACAGGTTACCTTCAATTTATGTTGTGCTATTAATGTTTCTGTAAGTTTGCCTCAAACTATAAAAAAGCGTGAACAGATAACTTACCAATTTTAAATGTAGGTGAATAACAACTTTAAAACATATATTATAGGAGTTTAACCAAACAAAATAGCAAAAGTGTGCCACACATTTTAAAAACAACTTAGTTTCACAATATCAAACTACATAAAGCACATTACACAAATCAATAGTAGTACCTACCTATTATTAAATTACATTACTTTTTGTTTTCAATGTACATACTATGTTATGCTGGATAAATTTTACAATGCTATTATTACTGTGATAATAATAACTTACTTTTTACTTTGAGCCATGTGTACATAGAATCTTCACCAGCTTCATTGGCAGCTAGACATTGAAACATTCCAGAGTCTTCCATTCTTAGCTTCTTAATTACTAGTGACCCATCTTCTATCACTGAGTACCTATTTGATTTTACAAAGAGGCAGTTAGTGCAGAACCTTATTTTGCTGGCCATAAACACTATGTATAAATCTAGTATGGAAACAGATACTGAGCTAATTCACAATTGTTTTAGAACATACAAACTGACCTGTTGCCATGTATTGTTTCTACACGGACTGTGTTTCTGTACCACACTATATTTGGCTTTGGTACACCTACAGCCTCGCAAGGTATTGTCATTGTTGTGCCATATTCTCCCAATGTTTCTGGCCTTACAGTACTGGCAAATGATGGTTTTTCTGAAACACCACATAATAAAGTCAATACTTCATTAGCAAATTGCAACTTCCCTTGCTTTATTCCATTGTTTAATAAGAACCAATAAACCAAAATTGCGCTTAGACACTAAATCTAAGAAATCTATTCCTTATTTGATTAGGTTTGTGGTACACTCATGAACTAAAAATGCCTGTTAACTTTGAACAAATCTTTGCAACATACATTGAATATACTTCTTTTTCAGTCTGTGGCTGCAGGAATATGCTACAAACATGGCAATAAAGTATAAGTTTTCAAAGGAAATCCCCCATCTCACTCCAGAGTACCTTTTTAAAAAAATGACTAATGATGTTGATTAAAATACCATAGGTTTAAAGGACGGGGAGGGACCAGGTCACTGACCAAATCCCACCTCCAATACTGCACCCCATTCTTGACACCTGTGGTGGGTGGAGGTGGGGTAAACGCAGTCAGACGGTAAACCTTGACCCAGATGGGCTGTTGTGCATGGGGTTATGTTTTCTTTAGGTTTAAAATATTTTTGACAAATGGAATGTATATCCTTAATTTTCTGAGAATGTCCTCAAAAGTCCTCTTCATTATGGATGACTTTCACATATCTGGTAAACCATAAAATATAGACAAAATCTCACTACACCAAAAATGTAGATCTCGTTAAAACATGATTTGCGCCAAATACTTTTTTTTTTTTGGTGGAATGACCTGTTTCGGAGATATTCCTTGTTATTTGACAGAATATTGCAATACTTATATGTTCCTCAAATGGAAAGTTATTCATTTTTTATTTCTTGGTCATGCAAAGATAACAGAATTTTAAAGTCATCCCATAAAGACCAACTTTGAAGGATTTGACTATCGCTTATGGCCTACTGTATTCCCATATTTTCCTTGCTCCTACAAGAAATTTAGCAATAATATAATTTCTGCAAATGTTAATCTTGATTGACATGTAGTATAGAAATAAGCATTTGTAAGAATGGTTTGTACACGAACGGAAAAGGTCATGTGAGTGCAACACATCAGATTTTTATATTATTTATTAGTTTTCTTTGTAATATAAAATGTTCCTTGGGCCCTAAATTTATTATATCACTTCCAACTTTTTAATTTGAACTTAGTATGCAAAGAAATTGGTGCAAGCATTCTTTAATTTTAGTTAATTTATGAGATATTTTTCTGTAAACATGTTATTCAATTTAAGAGGTAGAACTGGAACTTAAAAATTCAATGCCACAACTGGGATTTGAACCACAGACCTTCCGCTTGCCGGGTGGACGCTCTACCACTGAGCTATTGTGACAAACTGCCAGAATGGCATTAAATTCTCAAGTTAGTTCGTATTTTTCCTGGTAAACCACAAAGGCAGTCTCACATCAGAGACAATTACCCCAATGGTGACTTACTATTGCAAGTACTTTATATCCCAGGATTAAATAACCTTCACATGGTAATTATTATTTATTTATGCCAACAAACTTACTGTTGGTGTTTTTAAACACACACGGCTTGTGTGTTTAAAAACACCAACAGTAAGTTTGTTGGCATAAATAAATAATAATGTTATTCAATTTTTATGGAAAATAATTTCAGCTGAAGTATTTAATATTCTTAACTAGTGCACAAAAAATTTTAAATTCATAATTTCTGAAGCTCTCTTGAAAATTGCAAGGACACAAGTTTAAAGTGTGGTCCGAGTAATATTTTGAACAGCAAAAAATGCTGAAAATGCAATTGAGAAAAACTGAGTTTCAAGTGCTGCTTTACCTAAATGGTAAATAACCAATTAAATAGACATTTAGGCTTTAGAATGGTTGTTATTAAGAAACTTGATGTGTAGCATGAAAGTATGATTTATAAATAAAATAAAAACACAAAAAACAAAATTTTCTAACTTTATACCAAATTTCACCAATATATTGCCTTAAATAATTTCAGAATGAGTCTCATATAAATGAATGTATATAAACTCTTACCTAAAACAGTTATTGTAGCACTAGCCGTAATTGTGGGGAAACCTCCAGTGCGAAGACGTACTTGGCAAGTGTACTGCCCTGTGTGAGTCAGGTTAGCACCAACAAGGGACAGTGTTCTGTTCCATGGATCCTTGAAGGCATATGATATTCCTGAACTTTCCACTATTATACCATCCTTCAACCATAACATTTCCAGCTCATGCAGTGGTCTGAGATAAAAGAAGAGACAATATGTTTATAAACACAATAATTTTCAATTCAGAGTATTATCATCACCAGTAAAAGTTAGGATGATAGTGACAGTGTATAAACTTGCACAGATATCAACAAAAGTATAGCATGATATTATAGTAATCATGATGATGGTGTTTCTCATGTATTAGCAATGAATAAATTAATTACAAATTTCTAGTACTCTGTAATTTACACTAATTTATATTAAGCAATACAGCCAGTTGGAAAGAAAATGCTATGTAATTTTTAACAGTGTTTATTTGTTATTTATGTAACCAGTGTATAATCTGACTGATTGTGACATGAGTATATATTAATTTTTATGAGTGTCACTATGAAAAGATTATACACATGTTATATACAACCTTTTATGCAATTGTAGCATTAAAATATGCAAAAATAACTAATAGACTAGCTAAATGTAAAATTATAATGTATCAGAGATGTATGACTTAATATGGTTGCTAAGCAGATGTTTCATTTGTTTCAGCACTTAGAGGAAGGTAATGGAAGGTAATGATAAAACCATTGAAAATATGGATTGTATTCTGCTTGACATTTCAAACGAAGCCAAGAGTACTGGGAGTTTATTAATTCCAGAAAAATCAAAAGAGGTTTACGAAAAAGAGTATGAAAAAATTTTGTGGATGGTGAAATGAAAAATGTGTTAGTTTGACTAATGAAACCACAGATTTTCTTACAGGCACTTTGCAAAGCATTATGTTGTGGTGGTGATGATGTCATTGCTGCCTTATTGCCATGATAGTTACATTAGGTATCTACATCTATTTGTTTAGACTTACAGAAGATGTGTATGATTACATAATCAAAGTTATGTATTACAGGCTTTTCTTACTGTTTGGAAGTTGATACCGAAATTTAGATTTCCAATCGAATGGGCTTGATAAAGACACGTTTTAATTTAATTGCCGGATGTGAGATTTGCGATAAGTGTTGAGTAATAACATACATAGATAATAGAGCAGGAAGTGTTGTAAGGTGAGCAAGATATGAGTAAATAATAGTCGTTAAATTTGTAGGATAAACACATTATTGGTTTGAAATTAGCGAGTCATGACGTCATACTACATAGTTTAAATACACGTTCGAAAGTCAAGTCTACCAACCTTAAAAGTCGTGCGATATATTTAATAAAATATAAAGTAAACATCGTTTAATCCTAAAAAGGTAAATATATATTCGAAATTCATAAAAGAACATGTTATAATAGAAAGGGACATTTCTAAATTGCGGGAAAAGGAAATAGCATTTTGGATACGAGGCTTTCTTGGATGACGTCATGACATTCAAAATTGGAGAGGCGGTTTCTTAGCGTGGGTACGCCAGAAAGCGTCTGGTCACTACCCAGACCAGTACTGCACGTTGTGCTGTGCGGACGTGAGTGCGATTCCTCGACATATACAATCGGCATAGCTCCCGAAAATATCTAAGATGCAATAAACGACTGCTAGCTTCAAATGGCGACCCAACGTGTGGCGTCGAAAGAATAGACCAACCCCAAGACGACCAAGCCAGCATAGAACCAGCAAACAAGAAGGTGACCCAACGTGTGGCGTCGAAAGAATGGACCAACCCCAAGACGACCAGGCCAGCATCGAGCCAGCAGACAAGAAGGTGCCCAGCGTGTCAACATCTGTGAAACGTGTAGTGAACAAGTTTAAGTGCAGTTAAAAAAAAAGAAAAAAAAAAAAAAAAAAATAGTGAAATAGTGAAAATATTGAAAATATTGGTGAGTAGAAAAACACATGTAAATAGCTTAGAAATGGAAGACAGTGATAGCGATTTTCTAGGTTTTGAGAGTCCGGAAATTGAGAAAAGTGTGGTTAGGATGGAAGAATATAATCAGAATGTAATTGGTAGCAGAATATGCCAAGAATTAGAAGATCAGAACGTTAGAGAAACACCTAGAGGTAGTTCAGAAATGTTTAGTAGTAATTCAGAAAGGCCAGCAATTATGTCAGAAATAGAGAATATGTTTCAAAAGATAATGAAAAAGATGAGTACAGAGTTAAGTCAAAAGATAGATGAAAATAGTAAAGAGTTAGGACAGAAATTAGAGAAGGGACAACAGGAATTGGGAATGCAATTGGAAAATCAGAAGAGAGCTTTAGAAACCTTTAGGGAAGAAGTTAGGGAGGAAATTAATAAAGTCAGTAGTGAAGTAAAAGAAAATAGAGAACAGGTTAAGGGAGAATTAGAGACAATAAGGCAAGAAGTAAAGAATTCTGAAAAGAAATTAGGTCAACAAGTGAGTGAAAAATTAGATAAAGAAAGGGAAAAAGTAACATATAGATTAGACAAACAAAGGGAAGAAATTAGAGAAGAGTTACAGGGGTGTAAAGTTAGAATAGAAAGATCTGATGTAGAAAGTGAAAGGCAGGCTAGAAATTTGGAGGATGTTACAGACCAAATAAAAGGAGTAGTAACAGAAATTACTCAGGTAAAAGAGGCCTTAGAAAATTTGAAATTAAATGAAAATGCATGTAATCACAACAATCTTAGTAATGAAGTTGCAAGAAACGAGGCAATACCAGGTGTATCAGCTGACATTTCGATGCAAAATAGGGGTAACAGTAATTCCCATTCTGATCTCGGAAATAGCTCAGGGATAGGTGACAATTCAAATTTACATTGGCCTAACCATGTCTTAAATGAAATGACACCTCCAGTTTTTGAAAATGAAGATTCAGATGATCCTAAAGCCTTTTTAGAGGGGTTACAAGAGTACTTCACGGTGAAACGTATACCAGAGGAGTACAAGATGGTGATAGTAAGAAAATGCCTAAAGGGTAATGCTGCTAATTGGCTAGGCCTTTCTATGGGTAACAATAATGATTACGGGACCTTTAGGAACATCTTTTTAACCAGATATTGGGGAGCTAGTAGGCAGGCTAATATTAGAGTTGAATTAAGCAATGGAAAGTTTAATCCTAGATCGGAGGAATCGATGGTCAACTATTTTATGAGAATAGCGAGAAAATCGAAGATGTTGGATCCTCCCTTAGATGAAAAAGATCTAATAAATATAGTTACTCCACATTTTTCGGAAACGCTTCAACACTACCTAATCATAGCCCGACCCGATAGCATTGTAGCTATGATCGAATTATTATCAGCCTTAGAAGTCAATAAGCCAAAACACGCATTTGGAAATAAATATGAAGGAAAAGAAACTGTAAATTCTTTCGGGCAAGGGGCACAGTATTATCAGAATAGAAGTGAGATTAGGGAAAGATATAAAGGACCAGTACCAAGGATGGAATCGTTCCGGTGGGAAAATCAAGGTAGATATAACCAGGAAGGGCATCACCAAAATAGAAATGGTAATCTAAGGGGAAGAAATATAAGGGTGAATTATATGAATACAAATAGATTTGATCGAGGTAGACGGGGACGTTATTTTGGACATAGTAGAAATTCAAATGATGGGTATTGGACAAACGGAGATAATGAGTTTAGACCGAGGTCACCAAGACAGGGAGAAAGGTATTCTAATGGACGAAATTCCCCCGAAAATGCAGAAATGGTTGAGGCCATTAACACGGTCAAAAACATGGTAGGAAGTAACCCCGATTTAATGCAGGAAAACAGAAGTAACAATTCGGGAAATAGTACAGGAGCAATACATAAAAATCAGGGAAACGCCAGACCCGGTCAAACGCGCCTTCAGTGAGAACTGGGTATCCTAGTAATGATTGTGATAAGTACTCGGAAATAAATAGTCCTGGAAGGCAAATGATGATACAAAAGAAAAGAGAATGTAAAAATAGAATCGACGAAAACGAAAAAGTAGGAGATCCACCTAAAATCAAAATTGGAGTAAATGGAAAACAATACAATGCAATTATAGATACGGGATCAAATAGCACAGTATGCTCACAAAATTTTTATGATAATTTACAAAGTAGTGGTTTTAAAGTAATGTCTTTACCAGTTAATGGGATATATTGCTCGCTAGCTGTGGGAAAACGAAAAGAGAGAGTAAAATTTCAAGCAATGATAAATATTGAAATAAATGGGAGAATACTAGGAATTTTATTTCTGATTGTAGGAAGACTTGTGACAGATATTATAATAGGTTGTGATTGTCTTTATGCCTTGGAATCTGTGGTGAATTTTAAAAACATGATTCTAGAAATGAAAGTTGAAGATGAGACCATTATAGTGCCTTTTGTGGAAGATAGTAGTTCAGAAACTATTGTACGAGAAAAAGAGGAAGAAGAAATCCAAGGGGATACATTCTTTGTAGAATATGTTAAAGTAGGAGCTATGGAATTAACTGAAGTAAATGTCAAAGAGTACAGTGTCGATAATAAAGAAAATGTAGAATGGGATAAAAATGATTTCATAGACAATTTGAGGTTTTCTGACGCAACTAGGTACTATGATAGGGAGAGTAGTGAAGACTTAGAAGAATTGTTGAGGAAAAAAGTAACTCAGGCTGATCAACTAAATGAACAACAGAGGGATAAACTGTTCGAAATATTAATCCGAAATAAAGAAGTATTCTCTGAGAAACCTGGTAAATGTAATATTTATACTTATTCGTTTGAGATGATACCCATCAAACCTTTTACACATAAAGCGAGAGCTATCCCTAGTACAATAAGAGAAGAGGTAGATGCAGTTATAAAGTCAATGTTAGAAGATGAGGTTATTGAGATTTCGAATTCAGAATTTGTGAATCCCCTATGTATTGTAAATAAGGCCAATGGAAAGATTAGGGTGACATTAGACGCGAGAAAACTAAATTATTGTTCCTCATACTTTCCATCAGGGAATCCAACAGAACGTGTCCTCCGAGATATAGGAATTTATTTACGTGTACTTACACATCATAATTACAAGGATTGGGTGAAATATTGTCCATTGATAGAAAAGATTATCAATCACACCATTAATGTAACTACTGGGTTTGCACCAATAAAATTAATGTTAGGAATTGAACCAGAACCAATATTGATCGGGGTACCAAAAACACTGAAAATTAATGACATTCAGTTAAGTGAAGAAGAAAGAGCGAGAATTGCTTTTGAACGAATCAAGAAAAAGGCAGAGAAGCGAAAATTAAAGAAAAAGAGTAGAAAACATAAATGGGAACCTCAGATAGGCGATTGGGTACTAGTTAAAGACCATAAGTTATCAAGTGCCTTGCGAGGTAGGAACAAAAGGATGGAATTGTTATATAAAGGTCCTGCAGAAATTATATCCAAATTTGGTTATCATACCTATGAATTAAGAGATGTTAAAAATGAAAAATGTCTGGGAAGATGGCATAAACAACTCCTTCGACCATACAAGAAACCGTGTGGTACCTTGGAACCTTGATTTAATGTAAAAAAAAAAAAAAAAAATTCGAAGTGTCATTGTCTATTGGCGCCCAATCAGCTTTGAGATAAAATTTAAATGTTAGCTTACTTGAAAACCATATATTGGTCAGGTACTTACATATTCATGAAAAATGCAGAATGTGAATTGCTATATACTACAAAGAGCTTAAAAATGTATTGTATAGAGCTCACAATAACAGCTTCAGAAAGATTGTTAAAATGTTCATCTCCGCATAGAGAGAAAACAGAATATTTACTTTGTAAACATTTGTTAAAATATTTAGATGTATAGATAGTTATCACCACAAGACAAAGAAAGAACTTGTCTGAAGAGTGTAATGGATTTATATAAATATATATACATTTTAGTGCTTAAAGGATCTAGTACAGATATGTGTTACAATAACAAAAGTGAAAAATCACAGTGCAAGTGATAGTGAGAGCGAAGTGAGCAAACATGAACTAAAAGAAGGAAGTATAAAGAAAGACTCTTGAAATTTAACCTTTATATAAAAGCTTCACAGAAGAAACCATAACATATTGTAATTAGTATTTAAGGATTAATGTTTAGTCAAGTGTACAATTGTTTGTCATGTTAAAAAGATTAAGGAGAAAATGTGTTAATAACCAATTTCAAAAACAGTGTAATTGAAAATTGTATATAATGGGAGTGTTGCCGATTATTCAAAATACAGGAGTAATTTTTAATTTTTCTTTCGGGCAAGACATTTACATTATTTTATTATAAAATAATAAAATAACATAAATGGGGGCATTTGATACCGAAATTTAGATTTCCAATCGAATGGGCTTGATAAAGACACGTTTTAATTTAATTGCCGGATGTGAGATTTGCGATAAGTGTTGAGTAATAACATAAATAGATAATAGAGCAGGAAGTGTTGTAAGGTGAGCAAGATATGAGTAAATAAAAGTCGTTAAATTTGTAGGAGAAACACATTATTGGTTTGAAATTAGCGAGTCATGACGTCATACTACATAGTTTAAATACACGTTCGAAAGTCAAGTCTACCAACCTTAAAAGTCGTGCGATATATTTAATAAAATATAAAGTAAACATCGTTTAATCCTAAAAAGGTAATTATATATTCGAAATTCATAAAAGAACATGTTATAATAGAAAGGGACATTTCTAAATTGCGGGAAAAGGAAATAGCATTTTGGATACGAGGCTTTCTTGGATGACGTCATGACATTCAAAATTGGAGAGGCGGTTTCTTAGCGTGGGTACGCCAGAAAGCGTCTGGTCACTACCCAGACCAGTACTGCAGGTTGTGCTGTGCGGACGTGAGTGCGATTCCTCGACATATACAATCGGCATAGCTCCCGAAAATATCTAAGATGCAATAAACGACTGCTAGCTTCAAAGTTTAAGGAGGAGGAGGTTGCAGAAGAAATATGTTACAATTATGTTCAATATTCAAAAGGCAGAAATGTGTTTATTAAGGAAAACACTCTAACTTTGTTTCAATGTCTGAGTAGTAAATAATGTTGTTAGTTGCATATACACTCTAAGACAAAAAAAATTAGCAGATTCTGGAAGCGTATATTTGTCTAAGTCCAACCACTCGGCCATCCACTCACGTAGAATAGTTAGACTCAATATGAGAATTATCAACAGAATGTTGGTAAAGACACGCATTCTGTGACACCATTGTAAACCAGCCGCAGAAACAACATGGACTTAGACAAATATACACTTCCGAAGTCTGCTCATTTTTTTGTCTTAGGGCGTATGCTTGAGATAAACTTAAGAAATTGTGATGTGCACCGACACAGTACTAGCCATAATATGAATTTTCACAGAACTGTAATGAATAAAAAGAAAATTAATACTGATCCCTACATTTTCGTTTAGTAAACAAAAAGCTACCATCAGAAATTAAGTCCTGTATAAAGAATTGTTTTAAATGAAATCTGCATCTCAACCATAAACACATGCATAAAATTGACGAACTGTGAATTATCACTTGTTAATTGTCGTATATTTAAAATTGTAAATAGCATAAAAAGCTCACTTTGACAATGTCAGGCACTCTTGTATTAGTCTAATGACAGAATGATGATGATAACGATGAGAAGAAGAAGAGGAAGAAGAAGAAGAAGAAGAAGAAGAAGAAGAAGAAGAAGAAGAAGAAGAAGAAGAAGAAGAAGAAAAAGAAGAAGAAGAAGAAGAAGAGGAGGAGGAGGAGGAAGAACAAGAACAAGAAGAAGAACAAGAAGAAGAAGAAGAAGAAAAAGAATAAGAAGACAGGATATAGGGTTTCTTGCTGATTTGACATGAACTTATTAATTTCACTACAGATGAACAAAACACACACACGCACACGCACGTGCATGCACACACACAATTAAATATCCTTATTTAAATACCTTATCTCTAATATAAATACACAGTTACCTTGCATTAGCTATGCACTGTAGATCAGCAGAAGGTTCTCCTTTGATCACATGCATATCCTTAGGCTTGACTACAATCTCTGGAGCAATTTCTGGAGGTGCTTCTCCTGTTACTGTGAGTCTGATAAAAGCACTGTATTCTTCCCTTCCAAGTTGGGTGTTCACAACCTGTGCCCTAAAATGAGCAAAATATATTCAAATTAAATAATAATAATAAATGGAAGACATTAAGAAATGTTTGGGGCACTCTTCTCCTTAGATATAATGTACAAATTGCACAATCTGAACATAATGAGGAGCATACTTCAAATGTTTACATAGTCATGTTGATTCTGGTTCCTTAAATCATAAGCAAAACTATGTATTTTATTTCAATATGCTCTTAGAATCATAAAGAATAATTCTGTGGTGAGGACCCTTAAACTGAGGTGTGCATTTTTGCAATTTTGGGGTTTTATTGATAGCTATTTTTTGCTTTAATGGTAATCTTCAACGTGTCAAAAGCTGATAAATGTATGATTTGAAATAGAGAAGTAGAACCACAAAATAGCCTGGACACATCTTGATAGGTACCATAAAACAGGCCAAATTCTGCACCTTAGGGAATTTCAGTCATTAGGTTGTTGAATCCATGCAACCTGGTGCATAAAGTAGACATCAGTAGCAACTGATAGTTCCATTGATAAGCGTTGCTGTTCAGAAGAGTCAAAACAAACTTACACTTAGTTAAAACTTGAAGGTGTAGGTGATTTCTGTTTCACGTAATTAATAAGTACCTCTAAATAATATTCAAGATTGAAACGGATTAAACAATTATGGTAGATGCACAATTTAGGTATTCTATTTCTTGCTGTGCAAATAAATTTTGTGGACACAAATGATATTTATATCACCAGCTTTACAGCGTGATTTCACAGCATGTTTAACTATACAACATCACAAGGCATGGCAAGCCTGTGATTGGATTTTGAGTCAAGTCATGTGCCATCAAATTTTACATCAACCATAGTGTTTCATTGAATTAGTTCTACACTTATTGGTGTGAATTTTCAGGTTAATTTTGGCCATGCCAAAACACCAAAGAAAAATTCCAGATGATACTCTTGTCAGAATACAGCACCAATTATATTGAAATAGTCCCTAAATGTATTTCTTAAACTAGCACTTCTGAAAAAGAAATAAAATTAGATCAATTTAAATATACATAGGCAAACCCAATACAGTATCACAGTAACTTACCTTAAATAATAATAACTAAAGAAAGCAAAATAAAAACTCTTGAGGTGTCTTGGAGCGACTCATTTATGGAACCCCTGTAAGCTGCATAGGAGAGAAAAACAATAGAATAACCAAAGAGATTAAATGTAAAATCTGGAAGGAGTGTGTCAGTAAGAAACACTATTTCAAGAGAAGTGGAACCCAAAGAAGCTCACTCTACATTGGAAGAAGCAGGTGATTTGATCCAAATCGAGACTCTGTTCTTCTACACATTCCATTAGAAATGGTTTAAGAGATGTCTCACCAGTTTTGAAGAGACAATGCAGCAGACTTTGTTCTTGTGCAGTTTTTGATTGAGAAGAATCAGAGATTCTATGCTGCAGAAATTTTGAATTCTGGGAACACATGAAATAAAGTGCTTAAGAGAAAATTTGGTGAAACAATTCTTCCTTGTGTTTCCAGATGAGGATGTGTGCAACAAGCAGAAGAATCAGTTTGTGAGGAAGCTGTAACCATCCCTTTGTATAGGGCGTGGAAGGTTCACTTTCATAAATATTACACAATTATGACATCTTTTACAACAAATCATGGGTAGGCCTAAAAAATGACCAATGAGTTTATTTTAACTTGTATGATGAAGAAAAGAAAATATTTTTTATTACTCCATTTCTTCAATTTTTTTACACAACTTTTATTCTAAAACAAGTACAGCATTAAACAATGCATTTCTAGCAATCGAAGTAAACACAGGTAAGTGTAACTTTTTTTTCCACTATATTTTTTCATGACCGAAGTTAGCCTACTTTCTAGGAAACTTCAGCCACAGTTCAATAACTTATATTCTTTCTTTACCTGGTTACCCTCCCCTTATTGAGGATTACGCCCCCTAGGACTTACTAACCTGTGCCAGAGTCACACGCCTGTTGGGGAGCCCAAAGTAGATGCATGATTTTTATATTTTTCACATATCAAGTTATGGCTCACCACTACAGAATTATTCTCTAAGTGCAGAAAAGGATCTAGAATTTCTTTAGAGAGCAGGTTTTGAAACACACCTTACCAGTGAGCAAAACTAAAATCAATAATAGAGGATTTTATCACTTTAGATCTTTTAACATCATGTAAGTGATCCACAATCATCCTTTGGATGGACACATTAATTTAAATTTTGAGAAAACTTATGCAAAGATTTATTAAACAAACATATCTTTCAGTATAATATTTGAATAGTTTGATTATTCATCTTCACTGTAAGGTTTTGGTCCTATCAGAATTAATGCTAAACCAATTGATGCACATCTGGTTTAATAGATAAATATAATAACAATAAAAGTTTGATTTTGAAATAACCGAAGCAAAGTAACACTTTTAGTATAACAAATACCATATTTATTTATGTCAACAAACATACTGTTGGTGTTTTTAAACACACAAGCCATGTGTTCTAGTAGGTTGTCACAGTAGCTTAATAGTTAGAGCACCTGTCTGGTAAGCGGAGGGTCTGTGGTTGAAATCCCAGCTGTGACATTGAATTTTCCAGTTCTGATTCCACCTCTCAACTGTATCTGTTCTTCAATTAAGGGAGACAATGCTACAGCCTCTCCCTGGGCCTGTCTAAGTGTAAAAAGTTTTAATGAATATGTAGCTTTGTGGATAACCTATTGCTTACCTGTAAGCTTTCTGATCAGATTCACTTGCATCCAATATAACCAATTCATTATCAGATGTAACAGCATATTTTCGGTCATACAACTGTCCTCCCTCATCAGTTATCCATGTTACAAGAGGGGCTGGATGACTCTCTATGGGTGGCAGGTTCAGAGTTGCCTCTCGCCCTGATTCCACTGTAACTACCTTCTCAGTTGTATCATTGAAGGTTCCCATATCTGTCAAATAAACGTATAATTGGAGAGGAATGAGCAATAGGTTAGATAAGTAGCTAGAACAGTGGAACAAATGACTGACACTGAACATCAAAAACAAATGACTTAACACAAAAATGCCAGGAGAGGTAATTTTGATTGATGAATCTTAAGAGGCCCCATCACTGTGTATTGTCAGAAGCTCCAGAATTTATGTGGATACCTCTTCCTTTAAATATACAGCAATATTATTTGCCACTTACAAAAAGGTATTATGTGTGTATACTCCAAAACTTTTAAATAAATATTAAATAGTATAATTTCACAGGATTTCAGCCTTTGAAGATTAAAAACCAAGGACAAGAAAGTTTCAAATCAATTACTAACTAATATGTTTAAGTTTCCAATATTTAACTAATCTTTTAACAGGAAATATCTTTGAGAATACAATGTATTTTAAAACAATGATGTAAAATGTCTAATATAAATAACATAACAATGAAAGAATGACTTACATGCCACAGAAAGTGCGATCTTCTCACTAAATATTGAGCCCACATCATTCATTGCCACACATTGATAGCTGCCTGCATCTTCTCTTGTTGTTCTCTGAATGCGGTAAAAATGCTCAGAAGAAAAATCGCCCAACGCAACACCATCCTTCGACCACTGATACTTCGGTTTCGGGTAGCCTGTAAACAAATACAAGTTATTAACATCTACAAAAAAAGTAATTGAACCTAAAGTTAAAGTATCCCTCCAGCAGACAAGAGCCTGTAACCAAATAATGTGTTTCAAAACAATGAATGTAAAACTACGAAATATCATTAGACAAAACTGAAGTTGAAAGTATTTATTTTGCTTTAAATTCAAGAGGTTTACTCGCACTTCCAGCTCAGTAACAAATATTCTTTTTTTTTTACTTTTAATTTTTATATCTGTTTGAGTACACATGGAGGATTATTCAGAAAAAGGAGCATATTTCAGGTTTTTACTTCAAATAAACCCCAAAACTAAAACATACATTCACACGTCACTGATTAGAGGGAAATTAAAGATTTTTAATGGCAGGCCTAACTTCCATACAATGGCATAAAACAGTGCTAGTGTTTTGTACAAAAATTCTAAGAACACAAAATGTTATTTACACATAAACAATTTGATAACTAGGAATCAGTTCATTTACTTGTGTCAAGAAATGAACTACTGCTTTGATAATCTTGTTAAATGCACACAGCTTCAACTCCATAAAACTTTGAAAGTTTTATTTTCTCAATGGAATGCAGAACTGTTTCTGTCACTTTAGAAAAAGGACTCTGTGTGTGTGTGTGTGTGTGTGTGTGTGTGTGTGTGTGTGTGTGTGTGTGTGTGTGTGTGTGTGTGTGTGCGTGCGCGCGCGCGCGCGTGTGTGAAAGCGTGTGCACCTTTGTCTGACAGCATAACTCAAAATGAAAAGTCACTTAAAACCAAACCATGTATTGAAGTCCAACAACTTCCAAGGATGCAACATGAAGGTTTTCAAGTAAATCCTCCACTCCAAACTACTCCTTTACATGGAAAATTTTTCGAAAATTTTGATTTTTTCAAAAATGGCTCTAACGGTTTTGATTTTTAAGATATTTTCGTGACAAATACAATTTATACATATCTTGAATTTTCTGCATAACTGATAAACTGTCAGAGATACACAAAATCTTATTGCACAAAAATGTAGGCCTCATTAAAGGGCATAATTTATCTAAGTGAAAGACGTTTTTTGTGGGGATAACATTTTCGAGGTATTCCTTGTTATTGCTTTGAATTTTCAAATACGTATACTTTACTGAAATATTTTTTTTAAGGAAACTCTTCTGTACAATGAAGTACAATATAGTTGAGCTAGACTAGACATGGAACAGTGAAACTTGTAATTGGGGTAGCATCCAGCGATAGTCCCAATAATAGTGCACAGAAATAGAGAAAAACAATTACAGAAAAGCATTTTTATAGAGCTAAATATTCAGTCGCAAATCGGAATGCCAGCGGCGCTTCAGTCTTCGTCGTTGAGATTCAGAAGGAAGATAAATATGGGGGAGAAGAGGATTGCGATGGCGCAGACATGATTGAAAATAAGAATTTGTTATTCGTTTTCTTTCCCTTGACCATGCAAAGAGAATGGAAAGTAAAGACATAACACAGCGACCAGGTCTTAAAATATTTGACTATTGCTTAAGCCAACTGCATTTTCCTAACCCCATTGCGCTTATAAGGAGATATGTAATAATTTAATAAACCAATTTCGATAAACGTTTGTCTCGATTAACATGAGGTAAACAGAACAATAAGCGTTTTTAAGAATAGTTCGTATAAGAGCAGTAAAGAAAGTCAAGTGAGTGTGGTTGTGATTGAAAGAAACATCTGACGCGTGCGGTATAATCTATGCTACATATATGAATGCAGAGCATCGTCGATGGTTTGGATTTGGATTTGGTTTAAGGGCGCTCAACTTCTAGGTCATCAGCGCCCTTATCGTCGATGGTGAATTGTTTTTGGGAAAGCTCCGAGAGTTGACTTTACCAGTTACATATTAAACATACATAATACGTCATGCATTTTAAGTACAAGCGTATAGGTAAGCATACGTAATATTTTACTGCGAACTGTGGGAAAGAAATACGGCGTACGTTATACCTACAGATGCAAACCACGCGAGGGTGTATGCAGAGGCGGACTGGTCCTGCCGGGTGCGGTCTGTTTGACGTTATGATACTAGAAAAACAAAGAGAAAGTGAAAATGAATGACCAAGGACATGATATTAATGTAATTTACTTTAATTATGTTGTTCAATACACTCGACCGGTTCTTGACAGATAATAAAATGATGTAATGCTTAAAACAGACATAATGACTGCAGAGGTTAAAACTACGTCTGTAGTAGATAATAAAGGGATACTATTTCCCTGTTTGTACACAAGTGAATCTGCCGTTTTATCACATATGATAGACAATATTACGATATAATACTTTATAATACGGGTTAACTATAGAGCGGTATTGCGAGTTGCCTTTTAGGTATGAACTCTCCAATGTTTGAAATCACTTTGAAGGTTTATGGGATACTTGAAGCAGTGAGAGGGTGTGATGGGCGTATGGACGGACAATTCGCCATGGTAGCTCAATGTTGACTGTTTCAACTTCAGTTTAACTTTCTAAAATTGTGGTAAATCATTCTTAGCGGAAATCTGATATAACGGGAAAAATAAATGCGGCTTGACTTACATTGAACTTGCCTTTGGATAAATAACTATGACTGATGATTGATTGATTGATTTATATTAGGCTATCTTGTTTGTGATTACATGTTAGAGGTTGGTTTTGTTTAAGTAGAACTCTAATTATTAAAAACCCAACGGGAAAAGGATTCATTAAAGACATCCTACATCAGTGCAAATTTGTCTTTTCTTTTTTTCTTTTTATTTAACTTGCAAAATAATTATGAGTTTGCCCAAACTGCGATGTTTAACAAAATAAACAAAACAGTAGTAACATAAGCATGATTTTCTGTACTATTTAATAGTAAACAGACGAAGTACTGATTTCACACAAAAAATCGATATCGAGATTTCAAGGGAAATATGCATATTGAGGTCCATGGATGTGAGTATTTAAGCTCAGCATTTCCCAAGGATGATTTTCATTTGATATGTAAACTTTTTTCTTTATTTTTGACATGTTTTAAACGTTCTAATGGTTTTGATCACCTATACCTAATGCCAAATGTTTAAGATATCTACATAACACATTAAATGTACATCCTGAACTCTTTGGGAACAGCTTATGAAGTCTTCTTTATTCTGAATTATTTTGTATAACTTGGTAAAACATAAAGATGGACAAAATCTTACTAATGTAGATCTCGTTAAAACAAACGATTTGTATGAAATAAAGAATTTGTGTTAACCATTTTCTAGATATTCGTTATTATTGGGCTGAATGGCTCGACCGATTTGAATAATTTCTTTTTTGTTTTGTTCGCCTCGATATTAGGATGGCCTAGAGAGAAAAAAGAACATTAGGACAAATCCAGAATAACAGCTGAAAAATCCAAAAAATCTAAATTGGTAATTTTGTATGGAAATTGCCACTTCGGATATTTGTCCTTTATGCGCTCCTAAAGCGCTTGACCAATCACCGTGAAATTCGGTACGTATACAATTTTTTCATGGAGAAATTTTGTATGCTATCAATTTTATTATCTAACATAACATTCACATGGTTTTCTCTATTCACTTTTCTTTTACGAAACACGATCACATTTCTTTCCCTATTCCCCTTCGAACTACAATTTATACAGTTATTTATCCAACACATTACATTCACGCGATTTTCTCTATACGTTCTTTTTATGAAAACAATTCCATTCTTGCTCTACTTCCTATTCCACAAACAGCTCATACAATTTTCCATGTGTTTGGAATTAAAATGCAACGCATTACATTCACGTGGTTATCTTTACTGGCGTTTCTTTTTTGAAACTCCCTCTTCTACAAATAATTCATACAATTTTCTATATGATTGCCATAGAAATGCAACGTCTTACATTCACACAGCTTTCTCTACTCACTTTTCTTCCTGTGGTATTGACTGCTTTTGCATAGTGTTTTCCCGGCGTGTTTATTCATTTATTTTGGGTTCTTTATAGTATCCAACGTAAGTCTAAAAGTTGTAGGGACAATGTCGTCAAACAACGAGCAACGCCGGGTATTTCAGCTAGTACTTTAGGTATAATTTTTTGAAGTTCTAAGTGGCCATTGAATTGTTTCTGGTGGCCAAGCAAAGAGAAGAATTTCAAGGCCATCACATATCGATCCCCTTTTTAAAGATTTCACTATTGCTTCAATCTCCTGTATTCGCTTTGCATCTACAACGAAATTTTTAATGAAATTATTTTTGCGGGGATTATCTCGATTAATATGACATAGATAAATGTACGTTTTTGCTACAGTAGTTTGGGTAGAGAAAGCCATGTGAGTGTAAATATTTCCTCTGTGTGCTACTTATAAACTCATGTTTGATAAATGCAAGCTATGGCTGTGTGTATGGTCAGACAAGAGAGTGCTATATTGAATTTTTTTCTGCGCCCCGCCACCGGAAGTGATCACCTTGCACATGAGGGGCTTCCCAAACGCCGGAGGGCGGGCATGCTGGTACACAATGGATGAGGTTGGGTTTCACATCCCCAAACTGATCACGGGTTGATAAGACATACACACACTTGCAATAATTACCTAGAGCGTTGTCACCAACAGAGGCAATGGTGCCTACTTTGTTTGCGTAAAATATCCTAGTATTGTAACAGTGGTTACTGTGGAGGGGCAAAGGCTAATTGGGATGCCTTACACTAGGTCAAATACTGACTGAACCAATAGGTGCTTAGCTTAATCTGTGGGGGAAATCCACCCGGGAATTAACAAGTCACCCCCTCCCCCCCACCCGAGAAATTCATATCTATCTGTAAATGCATATATAATTAACATTGTCTCACCCCCGTCAAGCTTAATAACCCCCCGGAGAAAAGTGACTGTATTTATCATTGGTCGAATTCACTCTTCCTGCTCCAAGCTGGTATTGCCAGTTACTATTAAGGAATGAGAGAGAGAGAGAGAGAGAGAGAGAGAGAGAGAGAGAGAGAGAGAGAGAGCGAGAGAGAGAGAGAGAAGGCTTTCATTTTCCCCAAGATAGGCCTCAAAAGCTGGCATGATGAGTCTTTCCAAGGTAAAAGATCTCATACAAATCCCATTAGTAAATGACTTGTTTGTCAAGAGGTTCACACAAAAGATAGCAGTGGCTAAAGAAGTTATTGATTAAAAGAAAATGTCGGAAGTTACATTCTATACCTGCTTATTTAAATACCTACTTATTTGAATGCCTACCTCATGTAAAAATTGAAAAAGTTTAAGTTTTTGTTGGTTTGTTGCAAATGTATACCATTTATTTGTTATGATCAGGAATAGAAAAATACCAAGGTTAGGTTTTTAGCTGTAGATAACACTTTCTGCATGACTCATTGTTTGATATCATAATTGCAAGCTAATTACTCGTAATTTTAAAAACTAATGTATGAAACATAAATTTCTGCACTCATTTTAATCTATTGATAACTTTTACCCATGTGAACTTGTGTTCCCCATATTAATGAAGTGAAAAAATAACATTTAAAAGTTTCTATTTTCCTATTTTTTGAAATAACAATTAAACAGTACATACGCACTGCCAGTGGAGAGAGCAGCCTGACTCCGACTGTCCTTTGTTATGCGCCGCGGCCGGCGTCACAGTATATTAGTTAACCGTAAAAAATACAGAAATTGTTACTACACAAAAACTATAGATCTCTTAAAACGCAGAATCTATACAAAATAAAATTTGTTATGCCACTAACCATTTCCAGATATTCTTTGTTATTGGTTCAAATTTTCAAATGCTTCCACTTTTCTCAAGAGGAAAATAACTATTCGTTTTTCTTTTCGTAATGATGCAAAGAGAATACAAATCCAAAGCCATCTCACAGCGACCTTATCTTAAAAGATCTGACTAACGCTTAAGCCCAGTGTATATAATTAATCTCTTAGTAACTACAAGGAAATATGCAATAAAACATTTGTGCAAACATTTATCTCGATTAGCATGAAGTGAATAAAAGAATAAGCCTTTGTAAGAGCGATTTATTGAGGAATCGGTACATAGCAGCACCTAGAGAACGGTTCAAATGACGATGATGCCAAAAACAGCGGGAGTGCCATTATATCTACTTCTACCATGTTCCCTACATTGAACAAAAAGCTTCAAGGGCGTCGATTTACGAATTGCTGTAAGTGGTTCGATATAACGAACAAACGCGTGTCAGTGGGGAGTAATTTGGAAAAACTAATAATAGTATTGTCAATCAAACACATACAAGGGTACTTTCCCGGAAAGGGGAGCTAGTCAACCGCCCCCTTGTGCTTTAAACAGACTCGGATATACAGTTATTATTCGTTATTTATTTCGCTAAAACCACGTTAAACGTATACAACTTCATTGCTAGTTATCAGTTCATGTTTTTGTATACCTACTGTGCAGAATACAATGTTATACTGTCAACATTTGTATCTTTCCTAAACCAGTTATCAAAGTTTGCACTGTTCACAGAGCATGGTATAACTGTTTACAAACATCTTCCGACAGCCACGTCCATAAAACAGAAATATTATTTCCTCCTACTGCCTCCCGCTCCCATTTGCTCCACTTTCTTCTCTTATATATCTTCCTCTGGCTTCTGTAATCCTTTTGTTTCATTTTGTCTTTTTATACTTGCTAAGATTCATTCACTGCCAATCCCTATACATTTGTTCTCATCAACCTTTTTATGTATTTTAATCCCCCCCCTCTCTCTCTCTCTTTCTCTCTCTCTCTCTGTGGTGTGTGTGTGTGTGTGTGTGTGTGTGTGTGTGTGTGTGTGTGTGTGTGTGTGCGCGCGTGTTTCACTGTCCAATTATTATAGGGAAGCAAACCTTAAGTTCTTAATAATGAATTTTCTTCCAAAAATGTGTTTCATTAGAGGTTACTTTTGAAACAATATAAGTATTTAAAAAATAAATATACCTACATAGGTATATCAGAAAGTTATTTTCTACTTTTATCTCACATTTAAAACCACACACGTGAGTTTATGGTCTCCCAGTCTGTAGCACGTTTTGATTACGTCTCCAATATCTCGTACTTTGATGAATCTGCTGCGAGTCTCTGAAGTGCTCTTGAGGCGACCGCCAAGTATGTGTAACCCGAGCGCGGTCTTGGGCGCTAGGACTCCCGAAAATCAGTCAGTGTTTAGATACACGCTCTTTTATCAACTGAAGTCCCGCCTATATCATTTCCACTTCATCAAAGTTCCTACCAGGCCCGAATTTAGGACCTCTGACGCCCCTGGGCAAAAAAAAAAATTTGCTGCCGCCCCCCCCCCAACTTGCCATACATACGATTAAATTTTCACAACATAGAGAATGATTTCACTACTTACTGGATACTTAAGTATGAGTGGCAAACACCAAAAGTGAGGTTATCAAAATTTAAGTAGGAACATCTTAATAGAAAGAACTTACACTAAAGAGGCATCACCTCATATTAGATGTCAAAACATATACTGTTTAAATAACAAGAGGCTTCCTCCTTGCTCTGTCATTTGCAAACAAGTTTATGAGTTCGTTATAGTCCATTTTCACTGGTAAGTCAGACTCAATTGCAAGAACACCAAGATAACTAAGACGATCCTTCATTTGTGATGTTCTTATTTATGCGTCTTAGAGCAGAAAATGATTTCTCAGTTGAGCAGTTGGAAGCAGGAGTGCTCAAGTATATTTGTAGAGCTATGTTTACGTTTGGGTAAACACTCTCTAGACAGTTACCTTACAGCTGCGTAGGAGAGTGCGTCGCATTTTCATTCTTTTCTATGTAGCTTTTGAAGTGTAAGCATTCAAGTACAAATGCTGAATCTTC
This sequence comes from Tenodera sinensis, assembly GCA_030765045.1. Lineage (NCBI taxonomy): Eukaryota > Metazoa > Arthropoda > Insecta > Mantodea > Mantidae > Tenodera > Tenodera sinensis. The sequence continues at coordinate 38,122,406 of CM060965.1, read as the reverse complement.
AAGATCGGAACTGTAGACTTTCTGAAGTCTGGATGATGCTTCCTGAATTTCAAGTGGACTACATCTTCAGATTTGTCAAAAACATAAATGGTTCACTGTATTTCCTTGTAGGAAGAAACTCTGTTGTCCAGTTCTTCAATCAATTAATCCAGAATCAAAGGGAACTTGATGTTTCATGTCTATTTATTTTTTTATTTATTTTTTTTTTTTATTTTTTTTTTTTTGGTGCAGCTTTCCAGTAATTTTGCCGCCCCCTAAAATGTGCCACCCTGGGCAGTTGCCCGGTTTGCCCTTACGTAAATACGGCCCTGGTTCCTACATATATGTTGCCAAATTTTAAGCGTCTTATTCGCATCTAAAACACTGGTTTTACTCTGTGACTTGTTACATTCGAAGAATTATGTTCCCTTTATAAAGTTCCGAACTAGTCTAGAAGCATTTCATGCATCTCGGTGATTTGTGGACGGCCAATTTCAGGAACATCTTGAGGCAATTGTCTTACCTGCTCTGACATATCATCCGTAACACGACCTTACGCTAGGCTATCGATATGCATTCACATACTAGTCACACACTTTATCTTGAATCCTGCTAGGAACGGTCCAAATCAAGGAGGCTGTGATTTGCCATAGTAACAAAACGAAATTTACTTTTTATTTGTGGATGCTCTTCAACCTCCGTGGTTCTCGGCGTCGCATTCTATAATGGGCAATTTATTTTGCTCAGAAGCCTCTTTATCAGACTTGAGGTTCTTTTACGTGCCGAAGGAAGCCATGCTAAGGATTTTTATGCCCGAAAAAAATCCGAACTCAAGAACCAAAGACTAGCTGGTTACCTCCAGACAACGGAGAATGACGCCAAAATAACTGAGCATCGTTATCCGTACTCCAATTTTCTTCATTTCACTGCAACCTGTTACCTCTGTTGCTGCTCTCTTGCATTATCACACCGGTTTACTTTTGTGTTTAACCAACTCGAACAGTAATTTTAAGCACTAGATGCCTGAAGCAGATCCAGCATCCACACCGTAGACTTCTCTAAATAGTGAAAGAATAAGTCATCTGTGTAGCTTTTTACTTCAGCCGTTGGCTAACCTGAGAAAAACAATTGCGGAAACTACAACTCACGGGTTTCTATGATATAATTTAAAGTGCGATTGCGTAAAAGAAATGGAAAGTCCTGTTGTCTTCGACACCAACGCCGTCTGAGAGTTCAAGATAAAGTGTGCGGGTTGTACTTATTCCCGGGTTATTGTAAACCAGCCGTTAGATTTGACATTTTCTGGGGGTTTATTATTAATATCTCATCTCATACATATATCCCAAGCATGCCCAATGCCTAAAGTCAAAAGCCGTTGTGAGACGAGAAGGTAGGCTAGAAAGCCAGTGCTGATTGGTGAATATGGCACGCGCAAGGAAATCCTCTCGTGTCACTCTTCAGTGGAGTCGAGAGCTGCTGTGACGGACCACTTTGTGCGCCTTCCAACAAAAGGCTACAGATTTCTTCTTTATCCCTACTGGGTTAGGTTCAGTGCCTTACGCTGCCTGCGAAAAACCGTGATATTTTACACACAGCATAAGCCCACCAGGGACCCCCTCTTCCTTTGCTATGCGAGGGCGACAATGAACATGTTTAGAAAATCAAACTCAGTTGTTAGCTTTGCAACGATGCGTTGTCATTATGTAAAACTATTTTTTCTTTTGGGCGTTTTTCACGATTTGTTTTTCAAAAAATCTGATGTGTTGCACTCACATGACTTTCTCTACTCTTGTACTAACCATTCTTACAAACTCTTATTCCTATATCTTCTTCGTGTTAGTTAAGATAAACATTTGTAGAACTTATTGCTTATTTCCTTGTAGGTGCAAGGGGAATGTTAGAATACAGGCTTTGTGCGATAGTCAAATGTTTGAGATTCTGTTGTCTTTGCACACTTAACGTATAAAAAATGAACAACGATAATCCATTTCACGAAAGTGAAACTCACACACATAACAAGGAATATCTCCGAAATGGTTCACCCTACAAGAAAATTTATTGAGACATAAATTGTGTATTTTAGCACGATTTACATTTTTTGTATAGTATAATTTAGTCTATATCTAACGGTTTACCAATTATGCAAAAGTCGTCCAGAGTAAATGCGACTACAGGGGCTATAGCCAGAAAATTCAAGATATACATTTCATTTTTCATAAAAATATCTCAAACATATGACATTTTAATCAAAATCGTTAGAACCATTTTCAACAAAATCAAAATTTTCGAAAAATTTTCCATGTAAAGGGTAGTTTAGGGTGGGGCTATTTTCTTCAAAATCTTCGTGTCGCATCCTTGAAAGACATTAAACTTAAATACCAACTTTGGTTTTTAACCGACTTTTTGTTTTTGAGCTATGCTGTCACATTGACAGACTGACACACAGACACACACACGGACCTTTTTCTAATTTTTTTTTTTTTTTTTGATTCAGGGGGTCTCAAAACATATATTTCCGGTGAAATTTCGACATCGAATTTTTGGGTGGAATACAATACTTCCCCTACTTACCAGTAGAGAAAATAAAAAATCCGGTAAACAGACATTTGTGTAGCATTCAGCAGTCATGGTATGTCTTTCTTCTAATGTTATAGCAGCAATATGGCCCGTTTTAGAAAAAAGAACTAGCCACCATCTTCTTACATCAGCACTGCGAATTCGTCGCATTGTTGTACACTTAGTTTCTGTTCGAAAGACTCGTTGTGCGGATTGACTATTCTTTTCAGGATGAACCTATAAAGGCAAGATTCATCACCAGTAACGATGTTCCAAACCAAATTTGAAGTACCGCCTTTAATTTTTACATTTTTTCTGCAACAAACAACGTGTAGTTTAGGTGGAATCCTCGACAAAGTTTTCGCACCTCCTGGCTGTAGAATGTCTCGGATTTGATTCATACCCAATGTCACCCGAATAAATTGATAACATGTCCTCGGTCTTTTTCAAGCATCGCTTGAAGAAAAGCAATATTTTCAGCAGTTATAGACGCAGTTCTTGGGCGTCCTTCGCGAAATTTATAACTACAAAAAAGCCGATCTCTGTACCAATCATTGTGTTGTCTTAGATGGGCTTCTTCCCCAAATACATTTCCAAAACCGATCTCCACATTGTTTAGAAGCTAAATGACGATTTAAAATTGTAAAAAGTCACTATACTTTGAAAATTCATTTTTGAGTGGACACAAAATCTTTAAGCGATAATAATTAGAAAAATTATTACACAAAATCGAATAAACTACGTGACAATCAACTCGCAAAACATTAGAACAGCTGTCAGATACAAACAAATTTTAGAAAGACGGTAGTAGAGAATACCTGTATGTTCTAGACCAATTTGCATAAATATCCCATTAATCAAATCCTGTCACGCCCCCCCCTCCCCCCTCCCCCTCCCCCTGCCCCTCCACCCCCACATGTGGGAATTTCCAAAAAGTCATCTGTATGTTCTGCCCCACTTAGCATAAATTCCCCATTAATCAAATCCACCCCCTCACACTCCTCTCCCTCCCCCCTTAAGTGACATGGGTATTTCTTTGGACACGTGGGAATTCCGAAAACAGAGAGGGTGGATGGTCTGTCGCGAATAGGATGACAAAGGAAGGATAATTAATGACCCCCGTCCCCCCTGACCCTCCTATTCTAGTGTCTGCATGTGTTTTCGAAAGAAGAACGTGAGGGTAAGAAACCCTACAATGAATGGCCCCCTTACAGATCTTGATATATTTATGTGACAGTTGGAAATGTTTCCCTCGGACAGTTTTTGAAAAGAACACGATACAACTTGCAACGGTGAGCATAGAGGATGACAAAGGAAGGGTAATTAATGACCCCAGTCCCCCTGACACTCCTATTCTAGTGTCTGCATGTGTTTTCGAATGTGTCAGTTGGAAATGTTCCCCTCTGACAGTTTGAAAAGAACAAGCTTCATTTTGGAACGGCGAGCATAGAGGATGACAAAGGAAGGGTAATTAATGTCCCCCTGACCCTCCTATTCTAGTGTCTGCATGTGTTTTCGAAAGAAGAACGTGAGGGTAAGAAACCCTACAATGAATGGCCCCTTTCAGATCTTGATATATTTATGTGACAGTTGGAAATGTTCCCCTCTGACAGTTTTGAAAAGAACAAGGCTTCATCTTGCAAGGGGGCGAGCATAGACATCCCCATTTTCCTGTCTGAACAGGCCTAGTGTTTTTCTCTTAACAAAGCAGCCAAAGATCACCACCTGCAGGAAGAAACCTTTTCACAAGCGAAAGGATACTTCTGCATTGACGCGTGGACCACCCATGTGGTCCCCCACTGCGAGGGTTTCCCTGCCTTCCCATTGTGTTGAATGGCCGTCCAACCCCTCCAACACTTCAATGCGTTCTTGCTACAAGTGGATGTATTTAATCATCATTTATCTTGACAAGACAAGCGACTGGCTTTAACCCTCACCCCCTACCTACAAAGGGGACCTTCGGTGGCATGTAGGCGTTCTTGCTAGCGTATATAAAGGCATCGCTAAGACACCGTTCCCTCAGTTTGACTTGAGACGTCTAGGAGTGTATTTTTTTGAAGCTTATACATAGCCAGTGAGGAAATTACACTTGTGCTACAGTCACCATTATCTTCATTGAAGGTAAGTCTAGTGTTTTTTTTTCAATTTTCTATACATTATTTAAATGTATTTATTTTAAGATGTGAGATTAGATGGTTTTAAAGGGAAAAGAGAAAACATTATATACACATTGTCTATATGATTTACAAATTATTTTATCACAGTTTTTTTCCTTTATATGTTGTTTCGTGTCTATCGCCGCAGTGTTTATATTTAAGGTGATAAATATACCCGTATAAGGCTTAAAACATATTAATTAAACAAGTTTAAAACTAATTTTAATGCTGAGAAAGAAAGTATGAGAGAAAGTATGTTCTGGAAATATTCTATCTAAATGATGGATCTAATACGCAACAATAATAAAAAAATCAATGAAAAAGAACATTGCTAATGATTAAAAACCTAAATATGGTCCTAATATATATCTAAATTAAACACTTTTATGTCATTTCAGTGAGTCACATCGTTTTTATAGATAGCATTACAATGTGTTCCTACCGTGGAAATTATAGTTATTATCAGGTTTATTTATTTAACATACATACCAACATTGAAATTTATCATATCATTAAACAAAAACAAAGGAAAGGCTAGACATTTTATATATTCAGTCAATTTATGTCCTTGAAATTATCATTTCAGTCAGAATGAGAACTTATAATCAGGGCAACAAGCTGACCCTGGCTGGACGAGCTCGAAGGGCAGCTGTTTCTGAAGGGTCTGCCAGAGGTGTTGCAGAGCCTGAAGCAGTCACCTCCCCCATTCAGGAAGATATTATTCCACCACCCCCTGGTTTTGAAGACTCGCCATCGCAGCAGCAAATCGGTGATTGGAGAGACATCCCTGTGGAGGGGCTATGTATTTGTACCAATTGTGGTTACAAGACGGCCCTAATTCAACTACTACAGTCCTTGCAGGGTAAGTTTTCCTTACTAAAAATATATTCTAGCAATATTCTATAACATTGTCATCATGACTTTTCACATCTTAGCTATCAACACGCTTTGTATACTACTACTACTACTACTACTACTACTACTACTACTACTACTACTGCTGCTACTACTACTACTACTACTACTGCTGCTGCTGCTACTACTAGTACTACCACTACTGCTACTACTACTACTACTACTACTACTACTACTGCTGCTACTGCTGCTACTACTACTGCTACTACTACTACTACTGCTGCTACTACTACTACTACTACTACTACTACTACTACTACTACTGCTGCTACTACTACTGCTGCTACTACTACTACTGCTGCTACTACTGCTGCTACTACTACTACTGCTGCTACTACTACTACTGCTGCTACTACTGCTGCTACTACTGCTACTACTACTGCTACTACTACTGCTACTACTACTACTACTACTGCTACTACTACTCCTACTCCTGCTATTATTATTATTATCATCATCATTATTAGTATTACGATTACTATTATTGATATTGTTGCAGTTCTGTTTGAGCTGCTATTTTCTTATAAATAAAACATGGCTTATATAATATATCCTGTATTTAACATTATCTTTCACTTTATTTAATGAGAAATTTTTTCTAACTTTGAAGATACTGAACCTGTGCCTCTTCAGCCTGAAGCAGACACACAAACATCTACTGCTCGGGGTCGAGGGTGTAAGAGACCGCACAGCGATGACAGTGAAGCCCAGGGACTCAGTAATGAACATCTCTCCAACACCGCTCAGATGCCACAAACGAGTTCTCTGAACCAGGGGACTGTTTCAATAATCAGCGCTGCGGACAGCAGAAATGTGCCGGGCCCATCATCCGCATCCTCACCATCACCGGCAAAAAGGGTATGTCGGAATGATTATAATGACCTAGAATGTAGGGTTATAGAGTCTGCATTCAAAGGCCGTATATTCAATAGCAAAGTTGAAAATACAGCTGGAATAATGGACCCAAGCGAGTTCCTTAATGCATGCAAGGATCTTGTGATTAAAGAAATGGAATCCACGCTTAAGAAGAGCATGTCTGGGTTAAAGATGAGTTGTTCAATGAACGTCTCATATTTAATCCAGACACCTGATAATGAGAAAGTGGAATCGATATACTTTAATTCCAAGACAAAGGAGATTCAGCGATCATCTAACCTTGATGCAATCTTTCATGCAATGAAAAACGAAATCTTAGAAAACCTGGCCTGTTTTGAAGGCCAAGCAAGTTCAAAGACGCTGTTCGCAATCCACTCTCTGGTCAATAGTGCCGCAGAATACAATCCCCTTCGGGCTTCAGGGTATATTGAGCTGCCGGAATGCATCAAGCGGAAAAAAGCTGTTCTTAATATTAAGAACAGAGATGATTACTGTTTCGCTTGGTGCATGCTGGCTTCAAGATACCCTACAGATAAACACCAGGACCGCATTTCATCATATCCTAGAGATTTGCTATTCAAAGCTTTCAATTATGAGGGAATCACATTTCCCTTTTCATTAGACCAAATTGATCGTTTTGAGAAGCAAAATTCTGAAGTATCTATAGCTGTATTTGCTCTCAATGACAACAACTCGGTGGAGTCTATTCGCAAACCATCTGAGAGGAAGGCTAGCCCCATCAACATATTAATAATTGAAGAGGGTGGCAAGTCTCATTACTGCCTCATAAGGGATATATCGAGGCTCATTAGAAGTCAGGTAACTAAGCATTGTAGAAAAATGTGGCTGTGCGAGGCATGCATGACAAGGTGTCCCAACGAAGATGCCTTGAGATTGCATAAACTGAAGTGCAATAAATGTCAGATCCTCAAAATGCCTAAGCAGGGAGAGGTTCTCACATTTAATGCATTTTCAAAGTCTGCTCCTGTACCTTTTGTTATATATGCTGATATCGAGTCTGTTTTGAGGAAGGTTCACTCATGCGAGCCCTCAGACGCAACGAGTTGGACCCGAACCATTCAGGAACATGAAGCGATATCGATAGCGCTGAAGGTTATATGCAGGCATGATCAGACCTTGTCGAGGTTCAAGCTCTTCAGGGGTGACAATGCTCTCAATGACTTCTTCAGCGAACTTAGACGGATCGCTGACGAAGTTATTGAAATATACGGGCATATAGTTCCGATGCATATGTCACCCGAGGACGAGCTGGATTTCCTCAATGCTGATCACTGTCACATATGCCTGAAAGGTTTTGCTATAGATGATATTAGAGTGAGGGACCATTCACATATTTCTGGTCATTATTTGGGATGTGCTCATAATGCTTGCAATTTGAATAGAAAGTTGCCGAATTTTATTCCAATTTTTTTTCATTGCTTAAGCAATTATGATAGCCACTTCTTGATTAGACACATGGCTTATGACAATGGGAATATCTCATGTATAGCACAATCTTCTGAACGTTATCTGGCATTCAGCAAATGGTACAAGGGCATTCATTTCAGGTTCCTCGACAGCTACAAGTTTCTCGATGACAAGTTATCCAGCTTGGCAGATATGTTAAGCGATGATGACTTCAAGGTCACTAATGCCGAGTATTCGAGGCCAGAACACCTAGCCCTCATGAAGTGCAAGGGTATATTCCCCTATACTTATCTTGATGCTGTCGAAAAGCTCCAAGAGGAGGAGCTGCCCCCGATCGAGCTTTTCGATGGCATTTCGGAAGAGGAGTATGCCCATGCACTTAAGGTATGGAAGACCTTCGACATAAAGAATCTCGGGGAATATAGTGACCTTTATCTAAAGACGGATACGCTGCTTTTAGCAGATGTATTCGAGAAATTTAGAGACTTGTCGCTTGAAATGTATCAACTAGACCCTGCCTGGTACTACACCCTACCGTCGCTAGCCTTCGATGCCATGCTTAAGACCACCCAAGTCAAGCTTGACTTGATAAATGATGTCAGTATGATAGAATTTTTCGAGAAAGGTATTCGTGGCGGGCTTTGCACAGTATCAAAGCGGTACTCCAAAGCCAACCACCAATACATGGCAGACTACAATCCTGACCAGAAGACGAACTTTCTATCATATGTTGACATCAATAACTTATACGGGAAGGCCATGATGGAAATGATCCCATATGGCAATCTCAGATGGCTTGAAAGGGACGAAATTGATACCATCGACTTTGCGACGATCCCAGAGGACTCCAAGACAGGATACGTTCTAGAAGTAGACCTAGAGTATCCTGTCCATCTCCACGACATTCATAATGATCTTCCCCTCTGTCCCCAGAGCGAGATACCACCCGGCAGCCAATACAAGAAACTGATTGCAAGTCTAGAGAATAAAAGCAAATATGTCTTGCATTATAAAACCTTGCAGCAGTGCTTAGATCTGGGGCTGTTATTGAGACATATTCATCGGGTGGTATCGTATGACCAATCAGAATGGCTTAAGGTTTACATTAACCTTAATGCCGAGAAGCGAGCCAGGGAAACTTCAAAGTTTGGTCAAGCGCTTTGGAAGAAAATGAACAACGCTGTGTACGGTAAGTTCATTGAAAATGTGCGCAAATACCGTGATTTCCGTATTGTACCTACCTGGAAGCAAGCACGGAAATTAACGGCTCGTCCAACATACGTACGCAGCATAATTTTCAGTGAAAACTTAGTTGGCATAGAGTTGGCTCGAGAGGAGATCGTCATGAACAAACCAATCTACATTGGTCAGGCGATTCTAGACCTTTCAAAATTTATTATGTATGATTTTTTTTATAAAGTAATGAAACCCCAACTGAATGATCTTGTCTTGAATTACATGGACACAGATTCATTCATTTTCGAAACTAGTTCAGATATATATCACTTCATGAAAACACATCCCCAATATTTCGATACTTCAAATTACAGCCATGATAATGTATATGGTATAATGCTAGCCAATAAGAAAAAGATTGGGTTGTTCAAGGATGAGTTGGGTGGAAGGGTGATGACTGAGTATGTTGGTCTTAGAGCAAAACTATACAGCTATAGATATGATCAACATACAGTCACGAAGGCGAAGGGGATTACCAAAGGTGGAATGCGAACAATCACCTTTGAAAATTATTTCGAGTGTCTGAAAGACTTAAACAAAAAGATTTTGGCAAAACAAATTTGCTTCAGAAGCACCAAACATAAAGTTTCGACTGTTGAAATTAACAAAATTGCATTGCATGGAGGAGATACCAAGCGTAAGATGATTGATGGCTCACATGCAACTCTCGCATGGGGTCATTATTCTCTTAGGTCTGAATAATCAAATCCGACTTCCCTGGCTGCCTCATCACCATCAAATTGTAAATTTTTATATATTTTATTTATTATATTAAATTATTATTGTAAATTTTGTAAATATTTATTATATTCAATTAATATTGTAAATTTTCTATGCATTTTATTTTAATATATTTTTTTTGAAAAAATTGTAAATACTTTATTTTTTAGTTGTTGAATTATTGTATATCTACTTTGTATATTGAATAAAAACACATATATTGGAAACGAAAAGACTCTTTATTTCAGAATTATTATCATTGCTACAACAAATCCTTCCTCTCAATCCACTGACTCTCAGGAAATCCATACCATTTAACAAGAATTCTGTTTCCTTGACGCCTCAGAATCTTCTCCACCAAATAGGTGTTAGGATACAGTGTAGAATGAAGTTCATGTCCATAGAATGTTCCCTTTATCACCTCACCATCCTTATCCTTTAGTATGTATGTAGTAGGATTGCTGCGTTTCACTTGAGCCACTTTGAAGATTTCAACACTCCAATTAGCTTGAAAGCCTTTCTCGAAATGTCCCTTATTCTTAGATATCCTCACATAATCACCAACACTAAACTTCCTTGGGCTCATCTTCTCTTTTTGAGGATGATTGTAGTTGTAAACAGTCAGAAGAAGATCATTGTTCCTGACTTCGCTAGGCTTCATCCTGATGGTTGAGTGGTAAGTGTTATTGTACTTTGTGATGATTTTGGGTAAAAGATCCAGCCACTTGTATGATCCTTGCGTTAGAAACTCACGATACATCATGTTCTTTAAGGTTCTTATTAAACGTTCTACAGCTGCAGCCTTGACATTACTATAAGTGCTGTAGTGATTGATATTATACTTGTCCATTAAATTCTTAAAGTACTTGTTATAAAATTCCTTTCCATTATCACTCTGAATATTCTTGGGAATCGTTTCCAATTCTTGTAGTATATCTTCCATAGCCTTCGTAACTTGCGGACCTGACTTGTCCTTTAATGGTCGTGCATATGCCACTTTTGAATAGAAGTTAATTGCAATAAGGATGTATTTGAAATTCTTGTTGATTCTTGCATGAGGTATCATCTCAACCAAGTCGATCTGTAGCAAATCATTGAGTCCTTTGCTGACAATTTTTCGACGTAAGAATCTTCTTCGAGCAGGGGCATGGAGCTCTCTCGCTATATTTTGCTTCACTGTTGTCATGCTATGATTTGGGCTGATTTCAACTCTTGAATAATTTCTTCAATTTCTTGGGTGTGGTTGTTATTGCCAGCGTCTCTGGATGCAATGAGAAGTCGCAAGCGATTCACTAGATCATTGGGGTCGTTCCAGTAGATGTAGTCATGCTTCAACTCAGGACGATGTTCTTTCCACTGCAAGCCTAATCCCTTATGGTTCTTCACTAAAGGACGTATAATGTTTTTATACTTATAGGAATTACCGTGTCTCAGTTGTCCCTGCCTGCTGTAGTTTCTGCGATGAACCTTGGATGCTTTCAGTATTTTGCTATATGTATGAAGATCGTCTTCTGAATAGGAGTGCATTTCAGGTATCTTCTTGAAAATGAGATCAATCAATCCAGGTGTAACATCATACATTTCATCTCCTATTCTAACTTTATCGTTAATAAAGTCAATGCTCTTGTTTCCTAGCATATAGATTCCATCTTCGTATCTTACTCCATATGTCGTATCTATTTCTCCCTTGTCATTCTTTTGAACTTTCTGTAGGTAGCTCAATATTTTTTCATCTTTCTGATTGTTAGGGGCAGAATTCTTCTTTTTCTGACTTTCCTCCTTATCTGAAGTAGTCATAGTATCCTTTTTCTTCTGTATTTCCAGTATATCATGTAGCGGTTCTGTTACTGGTTGAAGAGCTTCACTCATTACCCTCTGAGTTTCAAACTGTTGACCTTTTAGGGCGCGTAGCTTTTCTCTTATAGCCCTAGCATGCTTGGCTACAGATTCTTTAAGCCTTATACTCTCGCTGTCCATCTTAAAATGACACTAAAACACGTTTTCATGTCAATATATATGTTGTTTTTTTTATTCTGAATGGGTCAAATTATTTGAAAATTTCAACTCAATATTTAAAATATGGCCGTCTTTTGCTCGATTGGCTGGAGCAGTGAAGGATAGCATATCACCTATGTGAACGGTCGCAGGGTAACTTTCAACTAATCGACCGTTTATTGCAAACATTGTACCTGATCTTGTATTCGGTTGCGGCGATGATATCATAGAGCAAGAAATCACATCCCCGTTTATAGTCGATTTGTAGTATTCGAGTCCTGATGTTAACATATACCTTAGCGAAGGACCTCTGTAAGGTTTCGTCTGTAATGTAATAATGAGCTGACCTTTCATTTGCTCTAGAATAGCATTTATGACGGTAACCTGTGCTTTAAGAGTATTAACATTATTCATGGTTGCTGTCAGGTGTTTATCCATGGAACTCTGTCGATTTGCTATATTTTCTGTGTGTTTTCCCATTACTTCAGAAATGTCATTTCCAATAGTTTGTATTCTCCTGTTGAACTCTTGCTGTGCTTCATTTTGTTTCCTTCCAATGGCGTGTTTAACAAACCTTTTGGTTGCTGTATCACTATCATCTATAGGATCTGCTATTTCTCTTAATCTTCTTTGTTGAAAGGAAATGTTCCCATTTGAATCGATCGGAGGCGTTCTCGAGTTTACAAAGTCTATTACATACTTCTTGTTCGGTACATCGTGATCATCCTGCGGCGGTAGTAATGACTTCATTCTTATTGTATCGAGTATGATATTGTTTCCATTATCTCGTTTAAGTGTATTTTTGTCTAAGTAGCTCATAAGATTATCATGCTGTTTGTCTAGTGATTTCTGGATGTGGCTCCTAAGCGTAGATTGAAGTTGCTCCATGCGTTGATATGCCACCTTTTCGGTGAATTCTTGCAGACGATTTTCGCTAGAAGCCGTAAGCGAATCAACGTAGCGTTTAGTGGCCCCATCATTATCTTCCTCAGGGTCCTGAACAATGCACAATCTTTTGTTCCTGAATTGGTAGTTTCCTTTTCCATCTCTGGCTATCATGAATTGTTGAAGTGATCTTTTAAGTGGCGCTGTCCTGCGGGACCCGAACCGGTCAATACTCATCTTGAACTACAAATGATCATTTTCTTTCTTTTGCACTTTAATATATACATCAAATCCATTCCTATATCGACCCTCATTCATGGGGAATTCGGGGACTATCACTACAAATGGTCTTCCTTCTGAGGTACTCTCCCAGACATTTTTGCACAATTCTTTGAATTCAATGTAAGACATGTCAGTGTTCACATAATCTTCATATATATGCTTCAGGTTTAAATTATCTTGCCTGAAAAGGATAATCATGTTTGTATTATCTCGAATGAGATGTTTCGGTACTTTTGCATAAGACTGGGCTAAATATATAGAGTCGACATTGCGATGTCTCCCCATACTGTAAAAAGAGGCTATCTTGTCCTGCTTTTCAGTTATGACATCATCGAATACAAAGATTGAGTTTTCTTTAACTTCTGAAGGATGCAATACATTTTCGCCATCTTCATAGGTATTCACTTCTATTCCCTCAATGCTTTTAAGTAGGCTTATTAGATATTGATACTTTGGCTGATATAATGACTTTGAATAAATGTACAAGTTCTCAAAACGTAATCCGTTCTCATGAAGCAGCATATTCAGTAATACATTTGTTTTCCCTGCACTGGAGCTCCCTAGGATCAGAGCTCTGACATTGCTAGGAAATAGCCTTCCGTGTCGATCACTTCTAAAATCGCTTTCAAAGTCTAGCACCTGAATAGGCAGAGAACATTCCTGCTTAACAAGCTCCATCCTATCGACTAAGTTTTTAAATCCATGTCTAATATTTATATATACTAAATATCCGGGGACTCTCACTATCTTTTACGCACTTTAATGGAAAGTATGATGCATTGATTGGTTAATTGGCTTGGAAAACAAGGTATAAAAGCACCCCTGCAAAAATGAAAATCAATTAGTGTACCATGAGAGCTAAGAGGATAAGGGTCTCGAGTGGCTCGGGTTTACTTAATTCCCTCATCAATAGGCTACCGTTTGAAGCACATCTACCTGGTTACAGATATTGCGGACCAGGGACGAAGCTAGAAAAGCGTCTAAAGAGAGGAGACCCAGGAATCAATCCGTTAGATGAAGCTTGCAAATTTCACGACGTTGCCTACGCCGAGCACAAGGACACTGCATCGAGAAATATTGCTGATAAGATCTTAGCAGAGAAGGCGTGGAAAAGAGTTCAGTCATCGGATGCTACCTTAGGTGAAAGGTTGGCTGCAAGACTGGTAACAACAATTATGAAGGGCAAGGTTGCTGTTGGTGCTGGCTCAAGGAAGAAGAAACGTGGCGGATTTCTGCCGATCATACCCATTATCGCAGCCTTAGGTGCTGCAGCTGGTGGTGCGGCACAAATTGCCACCGCGGTGAATAAGAAAAAAGCTGCAGATAAAAAGCTTGCAGAAATGATGCGACATAACAGAGAGATGGAAACAAGAGGAAAAGGTCTTCGGCAGGCAAAGAGGAAGAGGAATAAAAGGAGAAGCGGAGGTTTTCTACCAATGCTACCGCTGGCTGCATCTTTAGCACTTGCCTCCAAAATTGCTTCAAGTGTAAAGGGAAATAAGTCTGCTAAAGGAAATGGACTGAAGAAGAGAAAGAATCGTCAGATCAAAAACAAGATATCAAAAAACTCGGGCGGAGGACTATACTTATCCCGGAAAAAGCCCTAAGTAACATCGAGCTCAATCTATATGCGCGACGTTTAAACATTCCTTATTTTAGAGGTGTATATATGATTGATAAGCTGCCTTCAAAACCAAATTTCCGAGAGAGAATTATTGTCAATCTAGATTCATCACAGAATGAAGGCACACATTGGGTGGCTGTAAAGAAGGATGGAAATACTGCATTTTATTTCGATAGCTTTGGAAACTTGAAACCTCCGAAAGAGATAGAAGGGTACCTCAAAGGCGTTAAGTTGATGTATAATACTCGAAGATTTCAGAGTTTTAGCTCAGTCATCTGCGGACACTTGTGCTTGCAATTTCTATCGCAATGAGCTACACTATTGCTGTTAGCGGTAATGAATCTGTTCTTACCACGTATCTAAATCCTCCACTCAGGATTGATCCTAAATATTATTATGAGATTGCGCTACTGAATTTCGAAACCTTCTATTCAATCCCCAACGTTGATCAAACTAATAACCAGTTTCATTACATTTACAATGAAGAGCCTAAGGTTATTCATATACCTCACGGTACATATGAAATTTCAGACATTAACAATTATATAAAGGACAAGCTTGAAGTGGAGGAAAATGCCTTCTTTATTCGACCAAACAATAATACCATGAAGGCTGAAATTAAATGCCCATTCCCTGTAGATTTTTCCAAGGAGCACACTATAGGATCTCTTTTAGGATTCGATGAAAAGAGAGTTGTGCCTGCTAATCAGCTGACTGAATCTGATTTTCTAGTAAACATATTTAAGGTGAGCATCATTCGAATCGAGTGCAGTATTGCAACAGGCTCTTTCATTGACGGTAAAAGCGGACACTCTATCTACGAGTTTTTCCCTTCCGTCCCGCCTGGATATCACATTTCGCAAGAGCCTTCAAATCCCATTTACCTGCCTATCATAGACACCAACCTTATTGACCAAATCACTCTTCGAATAGTCGACCAGAACGGACATACAATAAACTTTCGAAACGAAGATATAAGCATAAGACTCCACATTCGTCGCAATGGGAATCGATTTTAGCAGAAGGAGAAGAGGCTGGACAGGATATAAGAAGTCTAGGATTCATCATGTTCCTCATACTCTGCATTTGACATTCAAGGCGTTAACATCAAGCAGTCGCAAGTTCCTCGAAGCGTTAGGATTCAGAATTCTGTAATGGATATCTTCAATGTGACCGAAACGCCTACATTTGAGGACAAGATTGCTAAAGAAGAGGAGCATGTGTTTCTACCATATAATACATCAGCTCTGGACGCTAATGATGAGATTAGAATACCCTGTCAAGCTGAAGATTTGTATACTCTACCTAGCCGGAGTTATCTCTACATTGAGGGATCTATTACGAAACCTAATGCATCAGCTACTACAGCAAAGCTCTCTAATAATGCTATGGCATTTATGTTTGATGAGATTCGCTTGGACATGAATGGAACAACTATAGATAGAACAAGAAATCCAGGGATTTCATCAACTATTCGCAACTATGCTGCCCTCAACCCCATGGAATCAAATCGGTTGCTAAATGCTGGATGGTGCTACCCTGGCAAAGATGTGGATATTGTACATTCTGAGAGTGGAGCATTCAACGCCGTAGTACCGCTGTCAATGCTTCTGGGGTTTGCAGATGACCACAAGGACCTGATTCTCAATAGCAAGTTTGAACTGGTGCTCATTCGTTCCAAGGACTCTAAGAACTGTATTGTTACATCTGCCGGAGAAGCGGATGCGTCTGTTAACCTTATTCGCATTGAGTGGAGGATGCCTGTAATGCGCCTTTCAGATGCTGAAAAGGTTGAGATCCTCAAGATTGTCAAGTCGGACAGACCGCTACATATTGCCTTTCGAACTATGGATCTTCATACTCAGCCTGCTGTACCGCAAACTAGATCCTTTACATGGAACGTTGCAACAACATCGAAACTAGAGAAACCAAGATTTGTCATTGTCGGAGCACAGACTTCAAGACTGAATAATGCAACTAAGGACTGCTCCATGTTTGATCATTGCAACATAACAAATTTGAGACTTTACCTCAATAGTGAATGTTATCCCTACCACGACATGAACTTGGACTTTGGAAACTCAAGATTTGCAACATTATACGAAATGTATTCAAAGTTCCAAAACTCTTATTATGCTAAAGACAATTACCCCTTATTGAAGAGAAAGGATTTTCTTAAATATGCACCAATATTTATCATTGACTGTTCACATCAGCCTGAGGAGATTGTAAATGGAGCTGTTAATATTAGACTTGAAATTCAAACAAGTGCAAATATTCCTGCACAGACCTCACTGTATTGTCTAATAATACATGACAAAGTATTTACATACAAGCCCCTCACTCATGTGATGCAGTCATTATTTTGAAGAAAAAAAAAGTGTTCCAATGTAAGCTGGATTTTCATGAGGAAAAAAAGGAATGTAAGGTGTTTCTTAATGAATAAAAACATGTTATAAGCAGACAATCATTTATTTATTCTTTTTTCATACAATTCCAGCATCTTCCTCCTCCAACTCCTTGTCCCTACATATATATCATTACTTGCAGTGGAGAGGTTTCGCAAATGTCTATCAATATAGGGTTCAAGTCTTTTCACTTCTGCTATTTCATTACAGTCTAAAAGTATTTCACCATTACTGAAAATTGTATTCAAAAGTCTTATTCTCTCATTTTGCATAAGTGCAATTAGATTATACGAGTACACAATATTTTCACCGTAAGCACTGCAAGGGCACTTTTTCACTTTGAGGAAAGTTTCGAACATGGAAAGATTTTGTTGAAAAATCTCCCAGTCCAGCAACGACATGTACACAAATTCGTTACTGCATGTTTTTTTTATGAAGATCACTGGAATATCATGAAACAACCCTACATTTACGCTATGGTTTCTTGAGATGGATGCGTCTTGGAGCACGAGTGTTACTGGCGGTGCTTCCATCTGACTTTGAGTTGTCAAGTCGTTTCATTCGATCTTCCAAGAGCCTGAGCCTTCTATGGAGATCAGAAAATGTATTCTTCTTCTTCTTCAATGCTTTACTGGATCTGAAACATTTCACATTGACTACGTTAGAAATTTTAGGTCTCGGTAAAGGCAAAGGGTTATCTTCTGAAAGAAATACATGAGATATGGTTAAAGCTCTTGCATAGTTTTATGCAATAAATGTTCTTTCAGGATAAGGTTGAATACTTACATCAATTTTTTGTGTAGTTCTGCTTGTTTACTGGGTGAATGCTCTGGAGTCACTTGCAACAGATCGTCTATTGGAAGGGTATCACGCTCTGCAATGCATGCATCTACTTCATCCACCCCTCTGATGTACGGATCTTCACACTCTTTAGGATTTGGTGTTGTCATTCGTATTCTGAAGTCAAGAATGTTTTGGTTAATAAATATTAAATGATCTCTCACTGCTAAGTATATTTAATTATTTGCTGTGATCCTACTTACTTTAAGTTTTTCTGACGGAGTTGATATACACCGCAGTTTTCGTTACACAGAAAGTATGATGTCATTTGGTTATGAACCTCTGGCTTGTCACATAGGGTTGCATGAGTGTAGCCGTTACAAAACTCCGAATGGCACTCTGCAGCGTGGCTTGAAGCAAATGCGTCTACCTCATCCACTCCACTATGTTCTTGATCCACGTCGTCAGCTTCTCTGGAAAAAAAAAATCCCTTGTATTGCAATAAACATTTTCTTAAAGACCTGCTAAAGAATAGTATTTAAAAAAATGTAACAAAGAATTATCTACTTACAAGTATCTTCTTCTGTATATGCGGCAGTTTTCCGTACATACATCTCTAGAAGACATCTGATCGTGATATGAAGGTTTGTTGCATACAATTGAATGCATGAACCCATTGCATGACTCCTTGTGGTAGTATGTATAGTGATGTGCTTCCTCTCCACATTCGCTCCAAAAGTCATCCATTCCACTCATAACAATATACTTCTTTTGCAGGAAACGTTTGTAAATTTGTAATCCAACTAATATTTCCCAGTCTTAGCAGGCGTGCTTATATACTACTTGAGCTGTGACGTAGTGTGGGGGTGGGGTAGCTTGCAGAAGGGTGGGAATACGCATGCGCCTAAACAGAGTTGGCAGGAGGGACATAGGGCTGAAACAGGTTCAGACAGGAAAAATGCAGGTGTCTATACTCGCTCCTTAAAGAATCCATTAAAATTACCATCTTCTATTCTCGCTGGAAATTCTCTCACGCCAACATAAATATACTAGGCCTGTTGAGAAACTAATAATAAGGCGAGATACTACTTAGTGTCTGAAATTTGTCCATTACTTTGAAAATGCGCCCTTATGCAATTTTGCTTCTATTTTATGATGTAATAACAATAATAACATGTATTGCTGATGGTTCAATGATTCAGCTACGTTCCTCGGGTGCTTACTGTTCCTGCATTGTGGTATCGTTATTCTTTGGTGCGATTTAGAAAATATTACTTGCTAGGATTAAACAAGCATAGTAATCTTGTAAGATACTATAAATAAGAAAATAAATGTATAAATAAGTGTCCTCTTAAACACCCCGGATATTTCTTCTCAATACAATACTGTTGCTGTCTTTGCCTCTATGTGTAAGAGAAACCCCTTAACTTTTTGTCGTCATTGTCAATGCTTAAATAATGCTTGAAGCAGCCACCTGCAAGCACAATAGGGAGAATGAGTTACCCTTCCGCTTAATGGCTAGTGCAAAGTCAAAGATGTGTGCGGTCCGAAAATTTCAGTGAGAATAGGTTTCTCTTCGGAAGAATGCGTGTGTGGGGGGGGGGTAGATTTTGATCAGTAAAAGTTTCGTTATGTCGAACTGCAAGTTTGTTTTTCTGCTAAGAGTTATGTTACAGGTTTCCTTTTGTCCCCACTGTGTGGGAACGCATTGAAGTGTTGGAGGGGTTGGACGGCCATTCAACACAATGGGAAGGCAGGGAAACCCTCGCAGTGGGGGACCACATGGGTGGTCCACGCGTCAATGCAGAAGTATCCTTTCGCTTGTGAAAAGGTTTCTTCCTGCAGGTGGTGATCTTTGGCTGCTTTGTTAAGAGAAAAACACTAGGCCTGTTCAGACAGGAAAATGGGGATGTCTATGCTCGCCCCCTTGCAAGATGAAGCCTTGTTCTTTTCAAAACTGTCAGAGGGGAACATTTCCAACTGTCACATAAATATATCAAGATCTGAAAGGGGCCATTCATTGTAGGGTTTCTTACCCTCACGTTCTTCTTTCGAAAACACATGCAGACACTAGAATAGGAGGGTCAGGGGGACATTAATTACCCTTCCTTTGTCATCCTCTATGCTCGCCGTTCCAAAATGAAGCTTGTTCTTTTCAAACTGTCAGAGGGGAACATTTCCAACTGACACATTCGAAAACACATGCAGACACTAGAATAGGAGTGTCAGGGGGACTGGGGTCATTAATTACCCTTCCTTTGTCATCCTCTATGCTCACCGTTGCAAGTTGTATCGTGTTCTTTTCAAAAACTGTCCGAGGGAAACATTTCCAACTGTCACATAAATATATCAAGATCTGTAAGGGGGCCATTCATTGTAGGGTTTCTTACCCTCACGTTCTTCTTTCGAAAACACATGCAGACACTAGAATAGGAGGGTCAGGGGGGACGGGGGTCATTAATTATCCTTCCTTTGTCATCCTATTCGCGACAGACCATCCACCCTCTCTGTTTTCGGAATTCCCACGTGTCCAAAGAAATACCCATGTCACTTAAGGGGGGAGGGAGAGGAGTGTGAGGGGGTGGATTTGATTAATGGGGAATTTATGCTAAGTGGGGCAGAACATACAGATGACTTTTTGGAAATTCCCACATGTGGGGGTGGAGGGGCAGGGGGAGGGGGAGGGGGGAGGGGGGGGGGGCGTGACAGGATTTGATTAATGGGATATTTATGCAAATTGGTCTAGAACATACAGGTATTCTCTACTGACGGTATTCTAACAACTTTCAGTGCCGCTCTCCTACTTTGGTAATGTTTTACCGTTACGTTCTACGGCTACCTTGATCTTTCTGGGCTGTTTGGTGTTGATATGTTTAAAAGTTAGTTCTATTCACGCTGGTTAAATTGGCTACTCTGATGAAACCATGGAGCAGATGAGATACATATTTAAAATAACATTTAAACATCTTTCTTTCCCCCTATAAATAACTCAATTTTAGTATTACAGATAAACGTTACCTAAAACCTTACTTTAAGAGTGTTATGTATTAAAATATTTTATCACAGCTTTACTATCCAAAGTAAATGTTGGAACGCACGCCCATTGCGATTAACACTAAGAGTGCATCGACGTGCCCTATTCTGCCGTACTCTCGCAAAGACACCAGTCATTTCTGTGGCTTAAAAGTTTATCGATCTAATTTTGAATAGTAAAGCTGTGACAATGAGATGTTTCTGTTCTGTTTATGTGTTCTGTGTTTGTTTCTTGGATTAGGATTCTGTGCCTTACTAAGATAAATGCAATAGTAATTTGCGTTGTTGATTTTGCCGTATATACTTCAACTGGGTGGGAGGCAAAAATCTACGACCTTAACTCATTTAGCGCTCAAACGAAGCACCGCAGCAAAATACCTTCCTTAATAAAAAGTGTTTAAAATAATGTTATCTATCAGCCCCCAAAGTTTGTCGGTCTAATGTTCGACATCCTATATATACAGCTTGTAGCAATGGATATGGATAACTTTTTATTTAATTAACAGGAATTTAATAATGGCCTGAACTCTTTGTTATAACAGACTTTGTATGGACAGTGAATTCAATGCACTCTGAACATCCATTACAAGTCTTCGGAATAAATATTTCTGCATTTTCCGAACAAATTTCAATTTATCTTCACACTATTTGCCACAATATGCTTGCAGATCTACATATTTAATTAAAATAATTACTCTGATGTAGATGTTAGTAGTAGATA
The DNA here is from genome assembly GCA_030765045.1 of Tenodera sinensis. Taxonomy (NCBI): domain Eukaryota; kingdom Metazoa; phylum Arthropoda; class Insecta; order Mantodea; family Mantidae; genus Tenodera; species Tenodera sinensis. Next base: position 38,100,812 of record CM060965.1, on the reverse strand, counting down.
ACATATTTTATGATTGACGAGATTAAAATATTGTCGCGTTGACTCGGAACACCTATGCAACGCTAAACGCCGAGCTTCCGTGCGGGAATCATTCCTGGTGTTTAATGCTCCGTAGGTTGATGTCACGTTGCTAGGAGACAATAATTTCTAACCAGCTTTAGTTTTGGTTGTAAACGTTTGTAAGAAAAGAGTTTTTGAATGTGTCTGTGATAATTTGTGCATGTGAGGCCATCACGGATGTAAAGTAGAGAAATAAGTAATAAAGAAAGAAGTACATGAATTAAAAGGAAACTGAACGAGTAATTTTATCACAATATATTTCAAATTTCGTTAAAATTATCACTTTCGGCAAGGCTCGGGCGTTAAAATTTTTTTCTTAATATTATTAAAATACTATGTTAATGTCTTATACCATAAATTATATTATTGTTACAGCTAGACGAGGTAATGAAGTGCTCATTTACTATCCAGCTGTTTTAAAATGCTTAAAAGAAAAGTAAAACAGCAAGTGTCTTGAGGCACTTCGGCGGCAAGGAAAGTTAATTTATGTCGAACTGGAGATTCGCATTCCAGAAATGTTTCGATGTGAGATTTGATAGTACTTGAGGAACCTAAACCTGCTAGACCATCATGCTACAGAAATATGAGAACCACAAAGACAACGGCTTTCAAGATTCAGTGAAAACACTACTAGATGAAGACCACAGAAAATCCATCCAGCAGCAGCAGCAGCATTCATTGTATCCAGATATTGATTATGCCAATCAAAGTAGCATACACAATAGGACCTATAAATACATTTCCCGATATGTAACGAGAAAAAGAGAATGGACTGATGAGCCAAATGGGCTTTGAATTGGGTGAACGCCTTCGAGACATACAAGAACGCTCCCCTTTCCAGGCGTCCGTTCAGCTTAGTAGAGAACAAAGGCGTCTTATAACGTTGGCCTCGGTGTTATTTCACATGACGTCATTAGGTGCCAAAGAAGTCAGTGATTTCAACTTTTCCATGATAGGTATACCATTTGATTGGATGTAACTACAGGTGTTATAAATTTATTCGATTTCGGACGCTGATCAACTTTGTCTCTGAAAGCATCTGTGCAACAAAAAGCGGGTTGCCTTAAGTAAAAATCTGATGTGTTGCACTCACATGACTTTCTCTACTCTTGTACAAACTATTCTTAAACACGCTTATTCTTCTTCTATTTCCTATTCATCGAGATAAACATTTGCAGAACTTATAAGTAATTTTCTTGTAGATGCCAAGAGAATCTGGGAATAAGTAGGTTTTAAGCGTTAGCTGTTTTAAAGCTGGTGTTTATGTGATGCCCTTAAAGTTGCATTATCTTTGCATGGCCAAGAGATAATAAACATAACACCATCACTGAGTTACTTATGCACTGCGTACTTTTAACATCAGCAAATATATCATGATTTTGGCTAAGAGAACCCGCAATCACATTAACAGTTTTCACTGCAAAGAATTTCCTAAAATTAAAGTTAAAGCTAGTTCCTTTTTACAGGGCCTATTTTTTTTTTCGGTTATAAGTGCTTGCATATTTCTAACATTTTAGGTCACAAACACCTGGGCCCTGGTGATCAATCACCCATGAAATGGTACAAAGGCAATTTTTATTCAACAATTCCCAAGATTGTCGATCTAAGCAGACGATTGCAGTTAATTCTCAGCTGGTTTTGGTGCATCTGGTTTGTCATCCTTGGACCGGAGATTCCATTATACCGAAATCGCTTTCGGTACATTCTGGCTGGGGGTGTATGATGCTGACCCCATCACCATCATCAGTTTAGCAGCGCTAAGCCTGTCAGGATTTATCATTATCATCATCATGATTATGATGATGATTATGATTATGATTATGATTATGATTATTATTATTATTATTATTATTATTATTATTATTATTATTATTATTATTATTATTATTATTATTATCCTGTCCTTGCACGTTGCCTAAAGAAAATCGCCTAGTGGTTGTACGCAACGACGATATATATATATATATATATATATATATATATATTACCTGTCTGACGAAAGAGTGCAGTTTTCAGGCGAGAGACTTCTGTGCCATGGGTCCTGTCCATGCTACACAACGTGAATGATGGCGTAATACAGCTTACCTGTTATATTTCTGCACTAGTTTCCCCTGGCTGCCGTCTGTATTCATTCATCATCATTGGCATTGTGGATAAACCAGAGAGTTCCTGTCATTAATCTTAAGTAGCGGTTTTACAGCCATTGAATTGTGTACCTACATCTGTGAACGTGAGGCAATGCCCATATTGAGCAGCCGTACTGTCATATTGAGTATGAGGACAAACCGAAAATGAAACTGAAGCGGATATACCTCAAAAAGAGGAATGTAAAAAGAAAAAGAAAATAATTAAACACGCATTGCTTGCTGGCCTTCCATGAATACTGCTCCACCACTTAGACAGCGAGACAACGACGAAAAGGTGCGAAGGAGAGCGGAAGTAAGTATACTCAGCTAAAATACAAGAAAAGGATTTTTTGAAGTGAAAAAAAAAAAAAAAAAAAAGATTTTGTGGCCAAGAATGTAAGGAAGAGGATGCAACTATGAAAGAGGTTACTTAAAAAGAAAACTGAAAGGGAAAAAGGGAACAAGAAGTCAAAGAGTTTGTAAACCGAGCTTCAAGATCTCCAGGCCGAAAAATTCAGAAAGCTTGAGCACAAGTTGGGCGGTATAAAAACAAGATCTGGTTAGAAAAACACAAACCAGACATTTACATTTGCTTTGCTTGATGGAGTCAAGCTAAACAGTGTACTCCGGGGTGCCATGTTTCCCTTATGAAACAAATGAAGCCTACCGTTTACCTCAGAATGTCGAGTGTTTATAAATTAAATATGCTTCGGTGAAGGAAAAGAATTTGTAAACACGAGGAAGCAGAGTGAAAGAGGCAGGAGAAATAAACAAGGCAGCAACTATACAACCCCATGAACCTCGCCTCGTGCAGACAAAATAGCCCCTTTAAATATTCAGAGCTCGCAAGATGCGGAGGTCTGTCTTGTGATCAAGCCCGCATTCACCCCACGCAAGAAAACCGGTCCAGGAATCATCATCATCATCATCTGCTCGTCTAATATTTCAGGTCTCCAGCTCACGTCATAATGAAGTCTATTCAACGTCCGGTAACACGGGATGTCACTGCTTGCAGTGGCGCAGCTGGTAGCGAGCTTGTAAACTAGCAGGCCGCGGGCGACAAATGCACACCGCGGCGTCTCATTGGCTGTATCAACTCTGAGCGTGAAGAAAGCCCTGTTTCAACAACATTCATTATCAGGGCTCGAATTCTGATGACGTGTTATCTTTTAACTATTACATATAGACATTGCTAACGTGCATAGAGTCCTAATATGGTTTCCATATGAAAATATGTATATATTAGTTCATTAATTTTTGGTTATTTTATACAATTTTGTACTTTCAAGGCATTTTTTTCAATGTATCTACGTCATTATTTTATTACTTTCATCCCCTTTACATCTTTATTTAATCTTTTTTTCATTTACGTTGAGTATATAAATAGCTTTATATTGCTGATCTTTTACGTAAGGAAACTTTTCAAACATCAGACATTCCGCTATTCACCTAAGAAATAAGAACAACTTTGTACACCTTTATATGAATTCTTGAGGGGGAAAATCCTATTTAACGGTAAGTCTGGAAAGGGTTTTAATTAATAAGGGTTTATTAAATTCATTGAATTTACTAGGTGAAATTAGCTTATTTAATAGAATCTTCAACGGCTTTATCCATTACTTTTTTGATTTCCAGTATGGACCGCGTCTTGTTGGCTGTTTTAATTTCTAATTTCTTTAAAAAAGTCAACAAGACGCGGCCTATACCGGAAATCAAAAAAGTAATCACAAAATTGTGTCAGATTCTCTCTATAATCTACGGCAGCTTGGAATACCATTGTTATAGGACGTCATTGTTGTTATCCACACGGGCACCATGCACGAATGAATACGGTAACAACCTGTTAAGGGTTGCACAAAACTATTAAAACAGTATTTTCAATTCCTGTTCAGTCTTTGCTTACTGATAACATTTTTTATCTTATCCTACAGATTTCATCGTAACTTTATTTATTAAACACAGAAAAATCAAACAAATTGTAGTTTCATTAGATTCCTCTACCTTACTGTAAACAATATGGTAACAACATATATTCGGAAATTATTTTAACTCCTTCGGGAGCTTCCATTCTTTAAATAATGAAAATTCCTTGTCATATAAGTCCTTCGACTTGCCGGGTAACAAACTAAGTACTGTTTTTTACCATAATCTGAGACTTCCTCGGGAATATTCATTTTCATTTATTTGTTGATTTATTTGGTGCAGTTTAAACAACCAGAATTGAAACTGTTTATTCCGGTGGGGTTATGTAGCAACGAACCAACAATGCAGTACCCCCATCACGACTAAAATTCAATTCCTCGTAATAACGACTAATAATATTAATAAAATATAAGATTTCAGTTAATATCAAGATAAGATAAAACGTGGAATATCTCACTCACAAATAATAGTCTATTTAAGCCACTAATAATTCTGTTCCATCTCCAGCAGCACAGAAGAATCTCAGCCTGAGTAATTCGTCTAAATGCGTTCGTTTTAATCTAAGAGCTTCTTTTTAAATAGCAACTGGATTTTATTCTCTGGAGCTAAGAGGGCTGGAGGAAGATCTGCTGTGAACAGGAGCCTGTGGATTTACGATGTAAGGAGATGAGAGAAAAGAAGTAAATTAAAGCTCCAGAGTGTCGGCTTCGGAAAATAAGCAACTGTCTTTTACTTCGATGAGCTGTGCAGAGGAAATAACAGTTTTATATCCTTCCAACAGTATACAACTGAAAGAGAAATAAGCGTTGAAAATACACTGCCAAATAGTTAATAAGAACTTTAAATACGTCACGCTACTCTTGATGTAAATGAAAACAATGTAATAGCGCTTTAAATTAACAACTCGAAATAATACCGACTTTCCAAAATCAGGTTCTTCGAATCATAGCGGATGCTCCTTGGCACATGCGCACTCCTACAATTGAATATATACTCCAGTCCTCCTATACCCGGGTGTTCACATCATTCATCGATCACCAGAACTCTTTGCTGAAAGAAATTCTCCAGAACATGCCAAAGGAACGACCGTCACTAGACCGAACAAAAACCGCCATACATATTTCCACTAACAAGATATTGTAGTACTATTTTCTTGTACATATAATATTAATTCTTACTTTCTATTAAGGGAAATTGCCAAACTGTATCAACACAAGATACGTAATTATTTTATTAATTCTTAGTTTCTATTAAGGGCAATTGCTAAACTGTATCAACACAAGATACATAATTATTTTATTAATTCTTACTTTCTATTAAGGGCAATTGTTGAATTGTATCAACACAAGATACGTATTTATTTTCTTGTACATATATTAATTCTTACTTTCCATTAAGGGCAATTGCTGAATTGTGTCAACACAAGACATGTAATTATTTGAATGGCTTTATATTTTATTAGCAAAACTTTAAGATACAAATGTTGCATAATTCAGTAAATTAAATTTAAAAAAACACTAGTGAACTCTAGCGGGCTGTGCTGGAAGCAGGCATCCAGAACGTTGGCGAAGTATGTAGCATTAAAGAGGGTTTTATCAATATCTGGAAGTAATTGTTACATGTATGGTGCATTACTCACAGACACGCCTTACCTGACGTTATTTACATGCAATTAATTACATTACTCTCTTTAGGTATACATTTCATTTTGTATTCAACATTTTCTGATACATCTCCAGAAGAAATCAAGAGAAACGCCGATATTCCGTTTCGATCCTCCTGTCCCTGTTTGTATACTACCTACTATTTGGTATCACAAAATAGGAAACCCAGTAACTGAACCTATCCAGGGACATCTAAACGCATAACAGTTTCATTTTAATGTTTCCTGAGACAGTTGCACACTATGAAGATAAATATCTGCAGATAGAACTGTTATACGTTGGCACTGGAAGAGCGTTCAGCTGCCAAGTACCCACTGCGAAGATACCGTACTCAGAAATTCGTTCCCTAAGTCGAACCGACGTTTTTATTACATGAAATATCTCTCTCTTTAAACTTGATGACTTGCTGAAGACTGGGAGAAAATAACGTTTATTACCATAAAACAAAAGGAGCATATGCATGAAACGTTTCACTGATTTCCAGAACTTTTACTTTGTAAGAAACGCGAGGGGAATAATTGTTCACTGACAATGAAGACTTTGCAGATAAAGCTTACTTTTGGTAAAATGCATGAGAATTTTTCTGGACAGTCAGGGAATTTATTTTTATTCTGGAAAAAGAACGTGAATCATGCAAAGCCCCGTTCTTTTTCTACTTTGCAAATACGTTTTTGATCGATTCCCGCAATATGTTACACGACGATCACTTGATGAATCTTCTAAGGCACGCACTTCGACTTTGTCGCTAACATTGATAGACTTCTTATACGTAAATAGTATCAAAGAAGTCGCTAATGAACAGATGTCTAGCGCATACGATTTGAAAGTGCTTTCACAAATCAAACGCAACGTACGTATAACCAAACCGCCACTGCAACACAATTGAGTGTTAAAAGAGTAGCACAGTCCGCAAATACTCGTAAAATGAGGTAAATCCAACCTCCTCTCTTTCACGAACGTTGGACATCGCTGGTCTATGGTTTTGCATTTGTCGTTTTGCAATGTTAAAGGCCAATTATTGCACCTGTTAAATGAGTACCTAGTATGTATTTAAAAATGGGTTTTATAGAATGATTCATGTATCTTATTTCGTGAAGTACCTAATTCTTTTCTGGGAAATGGTAAGCTTACTCTCTTGTACTTTTTAAACAATAATGCAATTCCAACTTGCATATCAAAAGACCCCTATGGATTCAAAAACTTAGCTCATGAAAGAGTTAAGAGGACTTGAGACTGAAAGTCGCAGCGACGTTTGCTCAAGTTAATGTATTATTCATTTAGTTCTGCACGAATTTCTTAGCATGGACTGCTTGTTACATGGTCAAAGATAAACAAACATCCGGCGAAAGTTTGAAGGTCGATATTTCTATACGTTGTGCAGTGTGAAGAAGTGGTTGGCACACTGCCTTCTTAACTTCATTCATAAAACTCTTCGCTACTCCGGGCTTTTGCCAGGCCGTGTGCATAATGAATGAATAAATGATTCTCCGCCACGACCTGTCATTCGCCTGGAGAGCGCAGAGCAAATCTTCTTATGCGTGCTTCATTAATATAACACAATCACTCTGTTATGTGCATCCGTGGCACATACATATAACGGAGAAAGAAATCCGCGAACAACATGAAAAGAATACCAAAGCACTTCCGAATATTCAACATAACAGCATAGGGCCTGCCACAGCGGTACTTCAAAATAAAACAGTTGAAACTACAAAAGAAAAGAAAAAATCTGATGTGTTGCACTCGCATGACTTTCTCTACTCTTATACAGACTATTATTATAAACTCTTATTCCTCTATCTTCATGTAAATCAAGATAAACATTTGTAGAAATTATCTTATCACTAATTTTCTTGTAGGTGCAAGGGGATTATGGAAATACAGTAGGCTTTGAGTGAGAAATGTTTTAAAGCTTTCAAATTCCGCTCTCTTTGCACGGCTAAGGTATAAAAAACTCAATAACGATCTTCCATTTGTGGAAAGTAGTACAAAACACACAAATAACAAGGAATATCTCCGAAATGGTTCACTCCATAAAAAAATTCATTTAGACTTTAATTGTGTGTTTTAATAAGATCTACATTTTTTGTACATAGTTTACCAACTATGCAAAAGTAATCAAGAGTAAACAGAACTACGTGGGCTACAGTCAGAAAATTAAAAATATACATTTCATTGCCATAAAAATACCCTAAACATATGGCATTTTAATTAAAATCGTTAGAGCCATTTTCGAGAAAACCAAAATTTTCGAAAAATATTCCGTGTAAAGGGTAGTTTAGGGTGGAGCTATTTTCTTCAAAATCTTCGTGTCGCATTCTTAAAAAAATTTTAAACTTAAACACCAACTTTGGTTTTTAGCCAATATTCGCTTTTGAGTTATGCTGTCCATAGACATACACACGCGCGCACATGGACCTTTTTCTAAAAATGCTTTTTTTTATCCAGGAGGCCTGAAAACATATTTCCGGTGAAATCTCGACATCGAATATTTGGATAAAATACAATACTTTCCCTATTTACTATACGTAGTAAAGAAAGTAATAAAAAGAAGAAGAAGAAATCTGTTAAGAGTTCTCAAACACTTCACCTCAGTGGCACGAACAAAACAGCAATTTTCGCTGCTGTAAGACTTCCATTCAGCACAGAACAAGTGAAGCGCCTTCTGTTATGTTTTCACACTGCGCAGTGTATCTGTCTTGCGCGATGATGATTACAGCAGTGGTTCACTTGTAATTCAATTTCCGTTACAATTCAGACGACTGCTCACTTTATGCCACGCTGCCGCATCTAGATTACACTCCACTTTAGTCTTATCAGCCGCTCCGGCAATCACACACGTTTTTCGCGATGAATTCATTCCGGAACCGAATATATTACGGAGATGTATACACTATTCTCTGTACCAGATGCTTCGCAAAGCGAAATTCAGCCATGGCTAGGGACTCCAATATAGTATCCTAAACTACTTTGACGAAATCATATTGACTGTAATATAATTTTCGTAGTATGTATTAACAAAAAACATTATGGAGGTAATTCACGCAATACAGTACAGCCCGATATTAGTGTTCAAGTGAGATTTACAAGAACGTTGGTCTCTGCTTTTCAGTTCCCGAGGTTTTATATATATGACGAAGTCACAAACTAATGTGTTGTTTACTTAATAAACTCCAATTTTCCTTAACTGATTTTATTTTGCATAAACGTACACAATAGGATATATATATATATTTAACAAGCGCGAGAGTCTGATATTATAATACGTTTTGCTTTAACCTAATATATTTTGTAAACATTTTAAATGAAGTATTTGATTTTGTGCAACTTGCTGATAAGGTATAAAGTAACATTTTATTTTGTGCACTTTAGATTTTTATGAAGCCTTATCATTCTTTCTTCGTTTGGCCTTCAACAAGTGTTCTTACGATTCGTTTCGAAATGAGATTTTGCATTAAATATGCAGGATACTATCATCATAAAACACATTCCATACAAAGATTTTTTTTTTTTTATCTTTCATTTTTTTGTATCATTCCAAACTGGAAGACCTTTCTACAGAAAGTGTATTTGCACAATGTCTTTTAAAAAAGCACTACTACTACTAATAATAATAATAATTGTAATTGAATGTGCTCCATGACGTGTTGCCGAAATCGTGAGCACGTGTCCCCGAACTACACGCGCGTTATCGGGTCGTCATTCCTATTGTAGAGACTTGTCCGCCCCCTTGCACCCCTTAACTCTGCCGAGCCCTGACGATTGTAATCGGGCTCCCTAAACCCATAGAGTTGACATCAATATTTGCTTCCTTCCTCACTGTTAAGGTTCTGACACCTTACCTCCTTCCCTACGGGACATTAGGGGTGTACCACAATGGGAACTATGGCAGACACGAAATGCAATGGCGTCTGATAGCTGATCACTTCATGATCAGATTATTCTCTTTGCCTGAATAAATTTTGTGGGCACAAATAGTATTTATATCAGCACTTTACAGCGTAATTTCCCAGCGTGTTGAACTGTACAACACCGCAAGGCGTAGCAAGCCTTTCATTGGATGCTGTGTTGACCACCTCCTGCCGCCTGCCATTTAATTTTGTGTTTGACATGACAGAGCAGTATAGAAGTAACAAATATTGCATTACATTCCATAGTATATATATTTAAATTTTATTAAATTCCACTATTCCCTTACCGGAATGTAAACCAAGGATCCTTTCTTTAAATTGCACTAATTCAGTGACTAATGGCAAACTACACATATCAGGTTTAAAGTACTATATTTTTGGACTACGACTTGCCCTGGCACTCTAGTTTGTAGTTATTATTGAGTTATGTATTATTCTTAAACAGGCTATTGTTGCATTTACAATGAAATGTCTAGTCTTTTTAGGTGAGTACTGTGACCTTTTCGGACCGCAGTGGTAGCGCGCCTGCCTCTGGCGCGGGGAACCTGGGTTCGATTCCTGGTAGCGCCATGGGATTTTTCTCCGCTGGGAGGTCTGGTCCGGGGAGCACTCAGCCTCGTTAGGTCCCTGAAGGACCAATTGAGGAGCTACTTGATTGAAAAGTAGCGGCTTCTGGTCGAGAACACCGCATAACCGGCCGGGAGGGATCGGGCCGCTGAACACGTCCCACCTCCAGTACTGCAACCCGCTCATGACGCTTGTGGTGGGTAGAGGTGGGGACGCAGCGGTCGGGCGGTAGGTCTCGACTCGGATAGGCTGTTAAAATGTGCATTCACTTGCCATAAAATATCTTAAACATAAGGCATTTTAATCAAAATCATTAGAGCCATTTTCGAGAAAATCAATATTTTCCAAAAATGTTCCATGTAAAGGGTAGTTTAGGGTGGAGGAATTTTCTTCAAAATCTTCGTGTCGCATCCTTGTAAGATATTAAATTTAAATACCGACTTTGGTTTTTAACTGACTTTTCGTTTTTGTTATGCTGTCTATAATCCTGACTTAAAAAGCAAGAGAGAAAATCGATTTTACAAGGTCTTTATAATCTTCTATGGGACAAGATCCACCCAGAGCAGCCTGGTACCTATGTACCTTATACAAGCTAAGAAAACCGCTTTTCGTCTGACAAAGGTAACGCTTATGCCATTAGCAGAAATTAGGCCTTATGACCCAAGAGGGCTCGAACCCACTGATAAAGGCAAGAAGACTGAAGTACGTAATCTCTGTGTTTGACTTGAGACTCCTTGGGGAAGATGCTGTTGAATGAGGTAGTTTAATAATACACATTTCTGAGAAAGGGTCACAATGCCACTCTCCTGGCTGAGCTAACAGAACCTGTGTACAATTGACTTGCTCATGCCCACACCTTGATTAACTTAACGTAATGTATCCGTGGAATTTAAGCAAATCTGGTAATATGTAACAGCTAGCAGCGGCCGCAGCTCTGTTCGCGATGTACCGTAAATGTGAATCTTCTATGTCTCTCCTGCTTTCTTTTTCTCCCTCTTTCTTTCTCCTCTCTGTCCTTCACTCCTCTTCCTCTCTGGATAACTTTTGAAACAACCAAAAGGCAAGGCAACCCTGCCTATGCTTCCCAAAATATTCATGTTGCATTTTTATTAGCGGAATAAGCTAGAACTTTTGTGGATTATTTTTCTATGTACCTATTTATCTTAATTTTATTGCATTAGTTTAATACAATTTGCACTTAATAAAATATAGTCGTCCCCCATAAAGCTAATACAATTTAAACTAAAATATGAGAAGAAAAATAATAAGACAATATCAAGAAATTGAAGAGAATGTGATATTAAACGAGTTCTACATTTCTTGTGTACATTATAAGATTTTGATTGTCTCTTACGGTTTACCAGTTATGAAAAAGTCATCCAGAATGAAGAAGACTTCATTTCCAAAAAATGCAAGATATACATTTCCTTTATCATGAAAAATCTTAAAAATATGGTATCTTAATAGAAATCGTTAATCATTTCTGAGAAAATAAAAATTTTCAAAATTTTTTTCCATGTGGGGGGATTTTCTTGAAAGTCTTCGTGTCACATCCTTGAAAGATGCTGAATTTAAATACAAAGTTTAATATTTAACAGACTTCTCGTTTTTAGTTATGCTCATGTACCCACGAACATACGAACACACACACACAAACGTGCGCTGGTTTCTTTTTTATATTCAAGGGACCTCAAAACGTGTATTTCCACTGAAATATCGGTATCGAATCTTTTAGTGATAAAGAAAGTAAACATACAGTGCAGGGCGGCACGTTTGCATATCAAACAAATGAATGACCTGCAGTATAAAAAGTTGAAGCAGCTGTTACAGTTTAGTAAAAGAGTAGATATAATAAAACTAGGGGACAGATAAATATTTTCGGTAACTAATGTACGCTTTCCCAAGTGTTAGATGAGAGATAAATATTCGTTGATATTATGGATATGATAAGTCTACGCTCTCCCCCCCCCCCAAAAAAAAAAAAAAAAATCTTGTTACTATGGACCTTTTGAAACGATTCAATCTGAATGAAACAATGCGGAAATTTACGAATACGGTTGAAAAGTAAAGGAAATGAAAAGGAGCGTAGAATAAAGTTAAGGTGAGGATACAAACACTGAAAATACAAAGAACTAAAAAGAAAATAAGCAGGGCAGAATGAAGGACCAGAAAATCAAGAAAACAATGACCACATCTGAAAGAAAAAAGTAAATAAAGACGGTTCGAATGACCTTGGTATGATCTGCGCGAGCACGTCATGCAATTGATACTGGGAGTAACACCTCTGCTTCCTACTTGAAATAAACAAGAGACTGCTGATAATGCGAGCGGGCACTGTGCTTAATCACACACTGTTCCGCGATGTTTACTACACGGAAATTGGAGATATACTAACTTGCCACCCGTAAGTGTTTATAAATACAAAAGTGAACTCCACCATAAACCACAGCGCAACTTCAAGCCATTCACCATGTCTAAAAAGTATATCAGTAATGTAAAGGAACGCTCTTAGGCCGCTGAATGGTGGAGGGAAATTCATGGATGTTTATACTGCCCTCTCATGTTTACATTTGAGACAGATTAGAATAACCGCGAGGAGAAGCACAATCTGAAACGAACGCCCCAAAACCCTCGCGGTGTCCCAGCAAGAAGCGTATGGTCAGCGGGACGAACTGAACTCGTTTCATCGCAAAGCAGATGTCTCTCGCGGGAATAATTTCTATGGTGTGTATTGCAATAAACTCAATTACACTTTTACGATAGGCACGCTATTTTAATGCCCCACACCGAGACTCGCTCCAGTCTGCCAGTGTTTTAATTTCCATGCCTGTGTATTTTATGGCCCATGACGCGATGATTTGAATTTGAAAACGTTAACGGTTTTAATTAATTTTCTAAATGGCATTGTCAATTGTCATTTTATTTGCCTTGTGCTGCTTGACGCTGTTGTGGAGACTGCAGACGCTGAAGTTTTGGACAAAGTGTTCCAAGCCTTACTCTGTTTCAAATATGTAAGAAAAGATTCGAGTACCAGTGGATCACAATTCCAGTGCAATAACTAAAAGAGTAGGTGCAATAGGCATGCACTACACAAAGTGAAGATTATCAGAAAAAGTTTCATTATAGTCTGAGATATTGGATGGAAATGAGTTATTAACTGTGTTAAATGGAAACACTTCTAAAAAAACTCTAACAATCAGCTAATTGGACTTTCCTTTTCACAGGCAATAAATTAATACTCTACCAGTTAAAGTATGTGACTGTCGACAACGAAGTTCAATTATTTTTTCTCCAAGTTTATTTTCCTCTAAACTTAGGCACAAAAACACAGTTCTGTTTCTCTAGTTAACAGGCTACAGTCCTTCATAATCTTGCAACTCACAGATGTTCTGTTCTCTCTTAACCTTGACACACACGCACACGCACGCGCGCGCGCGCGCGCGCGCGCACACACACACACACACACACACACACACACAAAGGCTGGATCACAACCACTGGTAACAGTAACCAGAACGGAAACGACAACGGAAAGCAAGCCAGAGCTCAACATTTTGCTTCACAACAGCCCGGTAACGAGTAAGAGAAGGCATCTCGTATTATCGATCAGTATATCGATAGATACCGCGGTAAGGAACATACACTGTACAGCGGTGAATGTTTGGCTTGAACAGTTGTTTCGCAGGACAATGCAAAGGATAAACCTGATTATCCTATTCAATCTCTATCCTACCGCAGCAAACGTAAATTTAAGCATCTTTCACGCTCGTTTTCTTCACTTTCTGTGTGACTTCTTTCCCTTTATCTCCAAAGTATTCCGTCCTTTGTTTTCTATTTCTTGTATTGCTTTCGATCTTCCTTGGCTCTTGCTTTGTCCTACTTCATTGCTTTTTCTGTATCTTCTATTCAATTTAATTCAATTCTTGTTTTTCTCTCTTACTTTTGAATATTTTACTTTATTTTCTGATACCTTTTAATTGCTCTGTCTTTTCCTTCCCCGTCTTTCACTGCTTTATTTATTTGTTTATTTTTGTGCCCTTCTTTCATTTTTACTGATTTTAGTTTCTCTGCTACGTATACCAAGTAGGGGAAGTATTGTAATCGACCCAAAAATGCGATATCAAGGTTTCACGGTAAATATATGTTTTGAGGCCCCCTGAATTAAAAAAAATATAGAAAAATGTCGGTGTATCTGTGTGTGTGTCTGTGATCAGTATAACTCAAAACGAAAAGTTCGTTAAAAATCAAAGTTGGTATTTAAGTTTAATATCACCCAAGGGTGCGACACGAAGATTTTTAAGAAAATTCCTCTACCCTAAACTCTTTACATGGAAAATTGTCCGAAAAATTTTTATTTTCTCAAGAAAGGTTCTAAAAAATTTTATTAAAATGTCACATTATTTAAGATATTTTTATGGCAAATGAAATGTATATTTTGAATTTTCTGGCTACAGCCCATGTAGTCCTGTTTACTCTTGATGACATTTGCATAACTGGTAAACCGTAAGAGATAGACCAAATCTTACTATACAAAAAATGGAGATCTCGTTAAAACACACAAGTTATGTCCAAATGCATTTTTTGTGGGGTGAGCAATTTCGATGATATTCCTTGTTATTTGCGTCAGTTCTGCAATTCTTAAATTTTTCCGAATGAAAGGTCGTTATTCACATTTTTATCTCTTGGCCGTGCAAAGAGAATGGAATTTCAAAGTTTTCATATAGCGACCAGCTTTAAAAGATTTGACTATCGCTCAAAGCCTACTGTATTCCCACGTTCCCCTTGCACGTATAGGAAAATTAGTAATAAAATAAGTTTTGCGAATGTTTATCTCGACTGACATGACGAAGATACAGAAATAAGAGTTTGTAAGAATAGTTTGTACAATAGTAGAGAAAGTCGTGTAAATACAAGACATCACATTTTTCCTTTTCCTCACTGCAAGCATGTTTCTCAAGTGCTATATTCTCTAATCTTGAGAGACAATTCACACCTTGAGCGGTCATTTGCTTGCAAGCAAGTCGCAGGAGAGAGAGAGAGAGAGAGAGAGAGAGAGAGAGAGAGAGAGAGAGAGAGAGAGAGAGAGAGAGAGACTGCTTGTATTCCAAAAGCAGGTTGAAGCAAACAACGTTGTGACAAACGTGAAGCACGCACCACCACGTGCACAAAGTGGTCCTCAACAGACCCCCATAAGGATTCTTTACGCCTCATTGTGCGTACTGGATGTTTATCGTGCCCTGAACAACCACCACAACTGCTCAAGATGATACACTAACATTGCCCCACTTAAAACGTCACAGCAGTCTGCAAGTTTGTGAGAACTGAGGATGAAACTGTTGACTTCAACCATTAGAGCCACACTTTTCTATATGTTTGCAGGGTCACTCTTTTGTTTTAAGATTGTTACAGCTTCCTTCTCTTGTTTTTCAGCGTCTTTAACAGTTTTACCGAAATTTAAAGAGGAAACGATGATTAACATTCAACCACTATAATACAAAACAAGTTGGTGTTAATTAAAACGCCGAAATAAAATAATAATACAAAAGTCGAAAGTACACAACATAACCACAACATATGTAATCAGTTTAATGACGTGTGGTAAAAGAAGATAAGAGTGCTACCGAATACGTCGATTAAAGATATTGTTATCATTTTGAAAGAACATTTTAAGAATAAAATTTGAAATCAGATTACGTAAATGTATTTTACGTACCTAAAAGGCGACTTTAAGCCCATATTTCTTTTTCTCTGTTGGCATTACTGATAATCAGAGCCCGGATGTTTATGACATGTCAGTTTTTGTTTGTGATTTTTTTTCCCATGGTAAATATAAGCAAAGCACGACTTTATCAATGGTGGTCAAAATTATGCAATTTAGTCATATTTTGCCTTTCTTAACGTTGTCATTTTCTTGTCATTTTTCATAGTATAGTCATAATTTCCCTTAAATTTTCGTAATTTTGTTATATTTTTATATTTCAATTCCAGTTTCGCATATGTGCTTCCAGTCATCCCTAAGGCGATTTTTCACATCTAATTCTTGTCTGTAATATTAAGTCTTTCTCCCGTTACAATGTTGTGTGCAAATAGAAGATCGTTCCTTTTTGAAAACTTAAAAATGTATATAATTTGCTATTGTAATTCTTCTTTCTGGTCGCAATTAAATTCAAAATACAAGAATAAAATTAATATTATTTATTATTAAGTGTTCAAGATTTTTAAAGTGGATTTTCAGTATAATGTTAATTTAAACAGCATTAAAGTTTTGAAGATTTCGAAAATGCTCCCAAATATGTTTAGCTCATATTTATTGTTATATTTTTAAAATTTTTAGGTATCACAAGTGCTTGCATGTTTGTAACATTTTTAGGTTATAAACATCGGGACCTGCTGACAATCCACATATCTTACTGCCACTTTAAGAAGAATTTAAATAAATTCGCTCACAAAATGTAATTGTGAATGTATTTTGAGAATGTTTTACTTATTCATTCAACTAAGCATGATTTCTATAGCCACCACACAAAACATCGCCACGGATTCGTCGTTTTTGTTTAATCGTTTAGCTAGTGTTTGTGTTATAAACAGGAGTTGTATGTTTTTACATATCTCTTGTATGACTGGTTCGCAAGTTATACAAAATTAATTTCGAATGAGGAGGACCTCACAGACTATTTTAGGAAATACAATAAGGATGCACATTTTATTACCCGTGTAAATATATTTAATTCAAAACCGTTGTGGCCATTTTTGGGATAATCTAAAATAAGAATTTTTCCATTTAAACTTTTCTCATGGCATCTTAAGAGGATGCTAAACTTAAATACCATATTTACGTTGTTTATTTTCACTCTCTCTCTCTCTCTCTCTCTCTCTCTCTCTCTCTCTCTCTCTGTCAGCTGTATTTAACACATTTTATTTATTTAGGGAGATTCAAAATGTGTATTTCCAGCGAAATATCAGTATGGAATTTAGGGTGGAATGAAATATTTTACCTACATACCATAGGTAAGTAGATGCTAGGGATGATAAAAACTGAAGATTTCTCCTTTTACCTCTCTTATATTTCAAGGAGGAAAACCAAGAGCGTGGCAGAGGAAGCCAAAAAGATGTGAAGAAAAATCTCTCTCCCTACCCACCCTCCCTTGTTTCGTCTTCCATTTTTCGCCTTTCTTCCCCGGAAACAGAAACGGAGAAATAGGGAGAAAGGGGAAGTGTCTTTTTTTTTTCTTCTTTCTGATTCTTCCTTTTCTAACAGTGCTTTCCATATCTCTCCTTTCTTCTCCTCGTGGATAATGATGACGCCAATAATGATTTATCACAATCTGGTGTGGTAAAAGTGTATGACGAATTAAGTATAAGGGAACCGACCACAACTCACCTGATCGAGAGATGCTGTAACTTTTCTGTGGCCTCATTCGTGACACCAGAGGTAAGAAGTGACGTCACAAAGCAATAAAGTGTGTCTCAGTAATCTCTAGGTGTGGCGAACCTGGGAATAAGGATTGAGGTACGTGATATATGGAGCAATGAACGAGGGACAAGTCGCACGTGCTTTGCAGGTGAGCGGCAAGCTTTGCTTGGATGAACAGGAATAATAAATGATAACCGAGTTGAGCGAGCCGGCGAAGGACGGTCCTGTTTCCTGCCATGTTTCCTGCGGGAACACGTCACTGCCTATCGCAACTTGTTCAATAATCATCTTGTGCCGTCGGCTGTATGTTGTCCTACTTCAGTCGCGCCGCGCCGCTCCGCGCCGAGCCATGATAGACACATTCCTAGGAGCAATTCCGTCAACACTTGTATCACCACTCAACATGCTGTAGTTCGTATTTCCGTAAACTCGACAGCATTTCAGTAAAATAAATCCTTCTGCACGCTTTCCTGCTTTCTCCACCACATCAACGGTAGGTAGGTATATACAGCAAACATTAAAATAAATAGATACATAAATAAATAAATAATAGATAAATAAATAATAAATAGATAAATAAATAAAATCTGAAAACTTCCATCTCGGCACCTAATTTCTTACAACAGGACATAGTTCCAAATTCCATGCATTTATTTATAAATTAAAAAAAAAAAAAAAAAAGCAATTTTTTGGACAAACAATTACAATACAATTACATACAATAAAATGAACAAAAATAAAATAAATTACCAATTCAAATATAAAATTATTACACAAATAATACTGGTATAAACTCCTAACGCAACAGCCCACGGAGGGCCAAGGCTTGCCACCTAGCCGCTACGTCCCCCACCTCTGCTCTCTACAGGCGTCATTGGTGGGGTGCAGTACTGGAGGGTGGGACGTGGTCAGCGCTCCGAGTCCTCCCGGCCCTCTCGATCTAGGGCCGCTACTTCTCCATCAAGAAGCTCCTCAATTGGTCCCTCAGGGACCTAACGAGGCAGAGTGCACCCCGTGCCAGACCTCCTAGAGGGGTTAAAATCCCTATGGTACCGGGGATCGAACCCGGGTCCTCCGCACCACAGGCTAGCGCGCTACCAACTGCGCTACGGAGGCGGTCTGGTATCCCGCATTAAAATTAACTGGTATCCATTTAATCTTCTACTACAAACAAAATAAATTTAAAATGCTGCATAACCTTTACAAGAAATTTACAAAAATTCCTAACCGGTATTGACAAATACTGGCATCCAGTATTTAGAAAATGAGGTAAAACTAAAATGTTTGCCCCAGTGTGAATATCCAGAACATTAACCCTAGCAATGCCAAGGCTTATTCCCAAACTTAGATTACCGGGGGGGTTGCACTTTATCACCATCATTGGTAACAACATGTCTTAGCAATTTTTAGAACACATTTATTTTAAAACTGTGTATCACATCTTGTCATGTTAACAGAGGTAATATTTAATAGTGTTTAACTATTCCTTTTTTACCTTTTTACATGAATCACATCATATATTATGGAAATTCTTATTACAGAACTTATACCACCAACAGAGGTGATCACCACTGGTAACAAAATGTCTAGCAATTTTTAAAACAAATTTATCTTAAAATTGTGTTATCTTTTCATGTTTATAAAGGTAATATTTAACATTAACTATTACTTTTTACATACATCACATTATACCGACAGGGCAGTACTTCATGACCACCTTGGCATTTCATTATTTCTCAAAAACAACAACAATAAAAACTGATACAATTATGCAATTCAGTAATACAAACAGTGATTGACAATAACTATTAGTTGCAAGCCTTTAATCATAAAAATAAAAGACAGAATTTAAGAAATTACAGAAGGTGGCCATAAACTACCCCCACCCTTGGTAATGCTAGGGTTAAACTTTCAAGCTCTTCTAGGATACAAACAAAATATGTATTTATCTAAAAATCCGAGCCTTCATAATGACTACTATTTTTCCCCATTGCTGCCGCACTAAAATTAAAGGTATTATATATCTGAAATTCACGCAACATGTGCCATAACAAGTTCTTTCTCAAGCCCTTCAATTTTACGATTTATAAGCTCACCGGGCCGTGAATAATATTTATGTGGATATAATGAGGCTAGCTATGTAAGTGGCATCATAAAAACAGACTGCTATCCAAGCACACAGCTTGTTGCCGACCTCCCTGCATTAATACTGAAGAATTGTTCCGTTATATTGGCAAGCGCAATTTACAGCAAGGTCGGTTTCTGGAATGCCCAACTCACCTTTGCTCTTCCACTTACTTATACCAGTAGGTAGTACGTGCACTTACATACGGTGTAATTTTGTTACACCACGCGGTTAATCATTGTTATTCAGCGCTATCGTAAAATAGCCACCATAAGAGCAACGGGAATCTAGGTAATTCACCGTAACTTCAGTAATACATTGTAGAAAATGCATTGTTATGAACACAATATTCCAACAGGAACACTTGACACGTTTGCTGGCTTTTACGCAAATGCTGGATTCCGCTGTAGTGCGTTTGCGCATTGTTACATTGTTGACAACTTAATCAAGCCTTATGGCCGCGCCGTGGCCGAGCGGTTAAACCGTTCGACTCTCACTAAAGCGACCCGGGTGCGATTGCAGGCGTCCGCATGTGGGATGTGTGGTGGACACAACGACGCAGGGGCGGGTTTTCTCCGGGTTCTCCGGTTTCCCCCGCCATCATTCCACCAATTACTCCATTCTCCTTTCCTCTCCCACCATTTTACTTCACTACTCATTTCTTTCATCCTTTCATCAGTTTGGTCTCTTGTAGGGTCGAAAGTGTCAGCGGGCGGCGGACGTTCGGGCGCAGCATGGGATGAAATGCTCTGAGTGATTCCGTCCCCTGTGGCGGCAGCCGGGTTCCGGATCGTGTCCACACTGAGGCCCTTCAGCCACAGAGCGGCCCCTACAGGCGGCGCTCTGCGTAAATCGATGGGACCGGTGTACTGGCTGGTGTCAGGGAGTTTCTAACTGGGAAAAAGTAGGGACCCTGCCCTCTACAGTGTCTGCTCTCCTGTGGTCTGACCGCACTTTGTCTCCTCTCGCCTCACCCCTCCCTCCCGGGGGCGCCCCTTCGGGGCATGGGCACGAAAGATCTCTAAGGTCGAAGTACCGAAGTCCCCTTCCCCGTCTGTCCTTCTACCTTCTTCTAACCAAACCTTTGGGTAACCAAATTATTTCTAGGGAAAGATTCGTTCCCATTAATTAATGCTGATATATAATTCATTTTTAAAAATACAAAAGGTGAAACTATTGTAAGTGTTTATAGCATTACAAATTACCTATATGAAATTTCAGGGAAAATAAGTTTAATTGTGTTAGAAAAGCTATACAGAAAACACACACACGCACGCACGCACGCGCGCGCCCGCACACACACACACACACACACACACACACACACACACACACACACACACACACACACACACACACTAGTCCATTTTGTGTCATACACTTATAGGGAGCCAATAAAAAATGTAATGTGTAAAGTTACTTTTATCCCCGGTCTCCCCTACTGAGGGAGTTCCCAGGATATAGATTTCATTTGTGGCAAAAAATATCTTTAACACATGGTATTCTAATCAAAATCTTAGTCATTTTTGATAAAATAAAATTTTCAAAAATCTTTCACGTTATGGGTAGTCTATGGTGGCGATTTTCTTGAAAATCTTCGTGTCGCATCCTAGAACGATACTGAACTTAATACCAAGTTTGGTATTTACCGACCTTTCGTATTTGAGTTATGGCGGGCGTGTACACAAACACAAACACACACACACACACACACACACACAAAAGCTTTTTCAGGGCATCTTAAAACATGCATTTCCTGTAAAATCTCGATATTGAATTTTTGGGTGGAGTATAGGTAATACTTCCCCAACTTGTTATACGTAGTAGAGAAAATAAAAACACGCTAGTGCAAGAATGGGACTGCCTCTCATTTCTCGTCTTCCCCGATACGCACAACGAAGTTGGCACACGCCACTGCAATCTCTTTGACTGGAATTGCCCTGTTGCGTTCTGCAACTGTTATATTGCACGAACGGATATCTACATACCGCAAAGCTGGATGAGTTGGGTCACCTGATAAAAGCTTTTCAGACCAAAATACTGTACGACCGTGCGCCAAAGAGAGAAAAGTACATAGCAACATCTAAACCTAAAGCCTGTTGTTATAAATGCGATGTTTTTAGCGTCAGACACAAAAGGAATGTACCTGTAAGTTGAAGATCCTTCAAGCTAAAAAAGATAGTGTTATTCCCGTGGCCGATCTTCCTGACTCCTGGGTTTTTTCGGTGTTTCCCCGGTTCGCTAGCCGAATGTTGGGAAGGATAATTACATCCCCTGAATTTCCTGTACTTCGTTTTGTTTCATTAAACATTTTATTTATTCTTCATCCCATTGGTTTGGTTTGGTTTGGTTTGGTTTAAGGGCGCTCAACTTCTAGGTCATCAGCGCCCTTAAAAGATTCATGGCAATAGCCAGATATAAATTTCACTCAAAAAATAAAAATACTAGTAACAAGAAAAATATACAAAGGTAAAAAGCAGTGCCAATAGCCAGATATGAAAAAAGGTGATAAATATGTCCAAAAGCAGAAACAGATAATTAAAATTTTAAATCCTGAAATTGATATTGCACTCCACTAAAAAATTAAAAACTCTATCAACCGCTGTTTTGTCGTCCGCTAGGACCTCTGCAATTCTGGCAGGCAGCTGCAGAGAATCCCGAAGGTGCACTAGAGAGCAACACTCTAGCAGCACATGGCGAACCGACAAAACGTTCTCTGTCAGCGAAGACGTTAGGTGCAGTTTGGCACAAGAACTCTTTTATCCCTCATTGTCCGTGGGATCCGGGTGGGGTCGGCATCTGAAACGTTGGATCCCGTGCCGAGGTCCCCCCTTGACCCCGGAAGACTTAAAAACTTCGAGGTGTCGTCACAGTTGGGAACCCTTAGGGATCTCTAACAATGTCTGTGTCGTTAGTCTGATCTGGCCGCCCGGTGTCCCCTCTCACCTCATTCTTTCTCCCAGGGGGCCTACTTATGGGGATAGGTACAATAAGCCTGTCTTCAGTGCTGAACCCCTCCGTATTTCTGATATTCCTATTTTCCTATTCCTACTGTTGCATGCTTGGTGGGAGAAAATTTTAAATCTGCTGAATTGCCAAAAGAAACGGGGGGGGGGGGGGGGAGGTGGTGATCAGAAACAAGGAATACCAGTCACATGTCTTTCGATAAAACACTATCCACATAATTAGCAAGAACTGGCCATCATCCTCGTCATTATCAGGCTGAGAGCAGGAACAGAAACATTTATGAAATAAACACATTGAAGACTTCTACGACAGAATATAATGTTGAAAATCAAGATTATTGTAAATAGAGTGAAAACTGTAGCAATGAAAGATTGTTATACGTGTATGTATTTAGCAATTCGAATATATGTATAATTAATTTCAGTTTCAGTCTCTAAAACTGTTTCTTTCCTTTCCAAGGAAGGCAAGTAAAGCTTGCCCTGCCATCTATACTCAATATACCTACTCATACTGCTCGTTGTGCTACTTCAGCTCACCATGCGGGTGGACAGTAAACTGTAGTTGTTGAAATATACAATTATTTTATCAAAATACCACTCCATTTCAATTTGACAACTCTGTTTTTAACAATTGTTCTTTTAATAATCAATGTATTTTTCCAGCGGGAGCGTTATTTGTTAATGTTAAAAATAAAGTGAACTTTATTAGAGATTATAAATTTGTTTTCTGTTATAACAAGAGGTCGAAATACATGTAATTCCTGAAATTAAGTTACTTTGTTCTTTAACGACACTGTCAATTGCCGGGATCACATCAGCGTCGCCTGTGTGCCGGAATTTCGTCCCGCAGGAGTTCTTTTACATGCCAGTAGCTGATGACCTAGAAGTTGAGCGCCCTTAAACCAAATCAAAACAAAACAAAAAAACATGCCAGTAAATCTACTGACATGGGGCTGTCGTTTTTAAGCATACTTGAAAACCACTGGTATGGCCCGGATTTGAACACGCGGCCCTGGGATCACTAGGCTAGCTTCTAATCAACTGAGCCACAAAGACCGGCATGTAATTCCTGGGTTTATTTTCCTCAGCCGGCAGAGCAGAGTAAATCGAACTAAACTAATTAAAATGAATATGTTTTTGGTTATTTTTAATAGAATGTTAGACATTTCTGGTCAATTTTTGCCGTACAGTATTTAAATGCATACTTTATTTATGAAATAGTCCAAACAAATATTCAACGATCTGACCTTCTCATATAAATTCCCTCGCTGAAACACATTTAAGAAAATATAAAAACAAATACCTATTAATTTCCAAAACAATGCCCTCTTAGGTCGACCGTCTCAATTGCACGGTATAAGCTTGTATTTTCCGACATTCTGTTCCAGTAAGGAACCGACTAAGGTCTGGTTTTTAGAAATGCCCAATCAACTGCTGATGGTCCATGGCGGTTCCTTGTACTGACCGCAGTATGGGTCACTGCATTACCGATTGGGTGATCGCCCTCCTGTGCCCTTGGAAATAAACGTAGGCGTGAGACAGAATGAGTGGCCAATGCACTTTTGGAATGTGCTAAACGTTTACCACGATTAACAATATTATTATAAAGAGCCACTAGGGTTATCAAGATCGGCGTCAAGGGAAGTAGCGTTAGTAGAATTAGGAGGAAAAGAATGAAATTAGAAAGAATAATACACATTCGGTACAGGTGTTTAATAAGAAGAAGAGGACATTTTGAAATTATGTATGAAGCAGCAGAAAAATCTAGAGCAGCGATGTCCAACATTTGCGAAAGAGGGGGTGTGGGGTTTACCTCCTTCCATTATGCGCGGATTTCGCTATTCTTTAAGGACACTGGGAGGTCGATAGGTATCAAAAAATAATTTTTGTGTTTTTAATTTTAAAATATTGTATTAAGTATGTATGGGATTTCTATTTAGCCGGCCATGTCAACCTATGCCTTATGTTATTAACATAAAAATTTGGTGCCTGTCGCTGCAAATTCCTAAAAGAAACGTGCACCCGAAGTATGAAGTGTAACTTTTTTTTTTCAGGATGCACAGTGTGCTTTATGCCCCTCTTGCAGGGAATTCTGTGAATATAATTTAATTATACAGTAGTTAAATGCACAAATGCTTTGACTATAACCACACCAAATTTTAACTTGTTCTAATGATTAGTTGGTGCTTTATTTAAATTTTAAAACCTCGTTGTGGTAAAAATAACCTCCCAGGGTCCTTAACCCCCAGACGTGCACTGTGTTGCAGTGGCGGTTTGGTTATACGTACGTTGCGTTTGATTTACGAAAGTACTTTCAAATCGTATGCGATAAACATCTGTTAATTAGTGACTTCTTTGGTACTGTTTACGTTTAAGAAATCTATCAATATTTGGCGATAAAGTCGAAGTTAGACTTAACTTCACAGCCTTAGAAGATACACCAAGTGATCTTCGAGAAACATATTGCAATACAGACTTTTAATATAATCCAATTTGAAGAAACTCTATTCGCTAATATATGTAGAGCTATACTCAATCTTATACTAACTATTCTTGCAAATACAATTTCTCTATCTACTACATTTTAATTGACATAAGTATTTTCAGATGTTGCGTTGTTGCGTCAAATTAGGTCAGCTGTTGCGCATCTATAGCACAGTGCCGTAAGATTCTCTAACCTGATCTTAATATAAGAAACACAGAGGAGGTGACAATGAAATTTGATAATTTTTTCGCGAATGAAGGCTGTCATTGGTTGAAACTTGAAATCGTTATGCATATGATTGGTTGATTTCACTAATTCACGTGTGGGTGGTATAGTCTTTATAATTACGTTCGGATAAACATTTGAAATATATGTCCATGTTAAAATTAGAGAGAACCTTATTTTCTGATCATAAATTCAGAAAAATCCTATCTCTGCGACATTTAGATTGCAAGCTATGTAGGTATTTGTAATTTCACATAATTACCGTCACTCAACATTCAACACAAATAAACATGAAAGTATGACCATCCCTTACTCTCAAAAGTCGAATATAAACATACAGTGCACTATGAAAGTACAAACCACGCAGTTTGGAAAGGAATGAGCTGATGTTCAGTTCATTTTCAGAATAGTGGTGTGTTATTTTATAATTAAAGTGAACGGGCATGTGTTTAGTCGTGTTTAAAACTCGAGCTAAAACGTTGATAATATGTGAATTAAGTTATTTATTTCTCTTTTCCCTTGTGTTTGTGGTACGAGTGTGTGAACATGCCCATCGAAGCTGGGACAATTGATTTTTCTATCAACAAATATTAAGTGATCATTCACAGCACAGAGAAATTGTATTTAATGTATACAACGTTAAAAAAAAACACACGCTCTCCAATCCAGAATGTAAATTTCTCGGAAACCCAGGAATTGACTGTGGACGCTCGTGGTGCAGGTAGCGTACACAAAGTTGGAAAGCGAGTTAGTGTTGGGTGATTTAGAAAAAGGGGTTTTCTGGGGTAACAACATCAATAAGATTTTAATGTTTTAAGTATAGTTAATCTGTTCCTTAAAAGTACTACAGTTAGCAAGAATCATACATAATCACGACCATTATTGCGCATTGTTGAAAGTAACAAAATGGCTGGTATAGAGGGTACGCAAGTGTTCTGTGTTCTCTATTATCATGAGTGATTGTCAATTTATTTAGAGAATTTGACTATCACGAGTTGAAGTTACGAAGATATTTCACGAATTAGAAGTTGAAAGAGCCAACTAAATGTTATTTAAATGTTGTATTGTAATTGCTGTCCTCTTAAAAGAAACATGTGACAGGCATACATACATCAACGTCCATTGGCACGGCCCACAAGATTCTCATATTGATGCTCCAATTTTATTAGAAGTTGTTAATATCAGAATTTGGAGTATCTGCTGTTAATTTATAATTTCGTTCAATACAAAATTTGTCAAACTGATTCCAAACATATTTCCTTTTGTATTTAGTGTTCTGAGGTTCTTCGAATTATTTCATCTAATTGAGCATTAGAAACACCAAAGTGAGAGTCAGCCATATTTGACATTTGAATAGCGGCTCTGTTGCGTCAAATTGCGTCAGCTCTTGCGCATCTATAGCACAGTGCAGCTAGGTTCTCTAACCTGATCACACCATAAGAAAAGAAGAGGAGGTGATAATAAAATGTAATACATTTTTCTCGAATGAAGAAAAATTGGTTGCAATTTTAAATTGTTATGCACATGATTGGTTGATTTCAACCAAGTGACGTATGAGTGGAATAGTCATGTTAATCAACCTGCAATTGTTATTCAATATTTTCAAACAATACTTAGTACAGAGTCACTCAGTGGGCCATCAGTTCCTTAGTGATACTCTGATTTTACAATAAAAAGGTGAAATATCATGGAGCTCAACACCAGACTACCGAACAGATTGACCCTGGTGGTGACAAATGATAGAGAACTTTGAACTTCGTTAGCCTCCATCAGATCTGACACAACTTGCTTTTTTTATATGGGATTATGTTAAAGATCTTATGCACAAATCACTCCTTGCCAGATCGTCCTTGATCTAAGTGCTCGCATCACATGAATTGACCATGATATTACTAGAACATACCCGGTCGGAAATGAACTGCAGGGTTGGTATGCGCTGTGTTACCAAAGGAACTTACCTGGAACATCTGAAAGGTATGTAACAAGTCTCTTTGAGTTTCTTTTTCCATTGGTAGGTGCTAGTTTGATGTTTGTATATTTTGTTAAATGCAAGTTACACGTGTTCATTTGGGGCACGCCTCGTGGATCAGACGTTTGTCATGAGAGCTACCTCTGTGACTCTGGGGTGAATTCCAGCTAGTGGCAAGCCAAGCGAGGGAAATGATAATGATTATTAATGAATGTTCACCGAGCTGAGGGCTAACCGGCATTTGTCTTCATAGTGCAAGGGAAACCCTCGGAACAAATTACTCACACAACACACCCCAGCCGAGATTTGAACTCAGGTTTGCCAGTTTAGGAGACGCACACAATGGCTCTAGGGATGCGAAATGCCTCTGTACGTTCTTGCAACAATAAGCAAAGGAACGCAAGCTCAAGTTCTATGCCTTACATTGCACAATGGGTAATTAACTGTAGAGCTTTGCTAATGTTATTGTGGGTCAGCGCTCATTACTGGTTATCTTCTAGCTAATTTTTCTTCAGATAAACCATTTTCTTAAGCCAATCACTGCTTGCGTTTACAACTTTCATTTACTTCTCAACGAACAAGATATTGGTGCTTTTTTTGGTGTTTCTTTGTAGCTGGAGTTCTTTCCTTGGTATATGAGCAGGATGGAAAACATAACAACTGCCAGTAAGATGATGTGAACTTACAATTGTTAGGAGATAATTTACATTTGAAATACCTACCAACTAATGCAATTGGCGCAGCAACAATGCAATGGACATAGCATAGCTGCCCATAAATGAATGGTTCATTTATTTTTTGAACTTCAATAGCTTCCAAGAGATGAGGAGCTACGCTAATTTCTTCTTCTTGTTCATCATCATCTTCATCATCATCATCATCATCATCATTATCATCATCTTCTTCATCATCATCTTCATCATCATCATCATCATCATCATCTTCTTTATCATCATCTTCTTCATCATCATCTTCTTCATCATCTTCTTCTTCATCATCTTCTTCTTCATCATCTTCTTCTTCATCATCTTCTTCTTCATCATCTTGTTCATCATCTTCTTCATCATCATCATCTTCTTCATCATCTTCTTCTTCATCATCATCTTCTTCTTCATCATCATCATCATCATCTTCATCTTCTTCATCATCATCTTCTTCATCACCATCTTCTTCTTCATCATCACCATCTTCTTCTTCATCATCATCTTCTTCATCTTCATCATCATCTTCTTCATCTTCATCCTCATCCTCCTCTTCCTCCTCTTCTTCTTCTTCTTCTTCTTCTTCCTCTTCCTCTTCTTCTTCTTCTTCTTCTTCTTCTTCTTCTTCTTCACATATAGGTGACTGGCCTGCTCCCGTCTCACTTTTATCTTAACATAGGTCAACGTATTTCTGTTTATAATAGGCATCTTTCTTGGTATACTACTTGCACCCATTCTAATAATATGAACTTTGCAATTTGGTTTGCGTTATGTTCTAAAGGACTAATCCGTATGTCTTCTTAATTGTTACTTCATTTATCTATCCCATCTTCTATTCTTTGAGAGATCTCAAAATCTCATTTATGCCGTCTGAGTGTAACTTTTACCTTTCTGTCTTAAAATCCCTCTTTCTAAGTTCAAAGTGTGCGCATGAAGATTTTAAGCAAATTCTGTAAACAATTCCTTAGTTATTTTTAATGACTAAAAGATTTAACTTAACGTTGCATATGCTTGAGGTAACTGCCCTTACAAAATGTAGGCCAAAATTACGTATTTGTCGAGGGCCCTTAAACCCCACTCACTCACTGTGCAAAATGTTCATTCTGAATGAATTTCACATAGATGCTGCCCAACGCAATCTAGTGCCGAGAACAGCAGTTACAATGCGCAAGCATCCGTGCCATCTGTGCGGTAACGCAATACAGCACTCGCCTGAAAACGCACCTGAAAGATAAGTAAAAGGAATGAAGGGAAATGATGGAAAGAAAATTGTGGTATGAAATTAAGCGTTCCAGTATTCAACCTTGTGAATAAACAAATTAAAAGAAAGATAGCAACGGAAAGGCACTACCAAATGTATAATTAATATGCCAGAGAAGATTGCAGCACTCGCTAATGGCTTTTCCAATGAGGAGGATAAAATCAGGTTTTTATGAGCTCAGATGGAGGAAGTAAATCACAGTATTTTCTGCGGAAGCACTAAATATATTTTACAGCGATTTGCAGCAAACTGAAGTCCGCAGATACATTTTTTGTGTCTAGCAATAATAAACATTCGACAGATTCTGAGTGGAATTCGACAACTGTGCTAGTTCAGCAAAAACCTGCGACCACAAAAGCGAGTGAGTGCAAGGGAATTTCTTCCTGTGTCCTGTGGAATGGGCTATGAAAATGCCTCATTTTTCAACGGTTTCAGAGAATCCCCTGCGCTGTGCACAGTTAAAGGGGATGTTCCAAATTAGATGAAACACGGATATGTTTAAGCATTTGCCTCTCACTCTCACATCCTTGGAGTGTCACATTAAGGGATGACAACTCGAGAGGTAAGAAGCTTTTGTGTTTTGTCTGTTACGAGCCGCAAAAAAGAAAAAAAGAGAGTTGTGGACGTGGGTTCAGCAATCAGACGCGTTTCTTGACGAGTTGGGATTAGCTCTGAGGCTTCAAGCCACGCACTTTCCTCATCCAGAGGATAAAACCAGGTTACAAGTGCGTAATGCAGGAAGCGTACGTATCTTCCTTTTCATACGTGCTGCGTTACCTGTGCTGCCTAACTCTCCTAACCGACATTCGAACTCGGAACCTCTTGAACGTGAAGTAGACACTGCACCACAGAGCCGAGCTACCATATAGTTTTCTATGAATCAAAATTAGTATAACTACGACGTATTAAACATACATGTTTATGCACACAGCGAAAAGTAAAATAAGGGAAAAAGATCTCACGTATTGCACTCACATGGCTTTCTCTACTCTTCTAGGAACTACTCTTACAAACGCTTATTCCTTTATCTACTTCATCTTAATCAAGATAAACATTTGCAGAAATTACCTTTTTTGCTAATTTTCTTGTAGGTGGAAGAGGAACATGGCAATAAGTAGGCTTTAAGCCTTAGTCAAATCTCTTTAGAACTGGTGAGTACGTGATGGCTTTGAAACTACGTTCTATTTGCATAACCAAGAGATAAAAAATGAATGAAAACTTTCCAATTGAGAAAGGAAGAATCATTGGAAAATGCAGACAGATAACAAGGAATATCTCGAAAGGGTTCACTCCACAAAAAGAAAGAAAACATGTATTTAATATTATTTGTCTATTTTAACGAGATCTACAGTTTTGTGTAGTAAGATTTTGTGTATCTCTTACAGTTTATCAGTTATACAAAAGTTGTCCAGAATGAAGAGGACTTCTGAAGACATTCCTCAAAACTCAGATATACATTTCATTTGTTATAAAAAGATCTTAAAGATATAGAATTTTTATCAAGATACTTAGAGCTATTGTTTATATATTGATTTTCTTAAAAATCTTTTTGTCACATCCTTGGAAATGCTAAACTTAAAATACCCATTTTGGTATTTAACCGATTTTTCGTTTTCAGATATGCTGCTCACAGATACAGACACACACACGCACGCACGCACGCGCGCACACACACAAACACACACACACACGCACACACACACCAGAGGGATATTTTTCTAAAAATAATGTTAGGTGGTTCCAAAATATATTTCCGGTGTTATCCATACCAGATTTTTGGGTGAAATAGATACCTTACTATACGTAGTAGAGAAAATAAAACTGAACATTGAGAGCAAAAAAATATGAAACAAGAAAGAAAGTTCAAATAAACGGAGAAATGAGAAACGAAAGCGAAAGATGAAAAAGTAGGAAAAGGAATGAAAATTATATCTAACAGGTATTGTTTCGCTCTACTTCGTTTTTAGAATACATATTTATTGTTCCTTTTGTTTCTTTATAATAAAACAGGGCCCCGGAAGTATTAATCAACGTTAATAAGAAACTTATATTGCCTTTGTACACATAACAATGGCTACCGCTTACAATTTCTTTGTACACGTTTATAGATCAAAGGTTTTTTAATTGAGCACCGCAGGCTAACTTTGCGCTGATCTTACGGATTGGCTTCAAATTTTATTAATTTAACTGCCTTCATCATGGAAGCTGCGAGGTATGATATCGCCTCACTATAGGTTTATAAAATTGAATTTAAAAAATAATTTACGCTGAGTAGATTATTCCCATTGTGGTGGTAGGAGTTTTCATCAGGAAGTTGGGTACATGTAGAGTGTGGACGGAGAGGTTTCCACTGTGAGCAAAACGCTTAGGCTATTGTACGTCAGATCCTGGGCGGAACGGATGAAATGAGAGCAATCTACGGGCATGTTGGAACCGGGGCGAGTAGTGGGGGGTTCCTAACGTGTGCTGGAAATTTTTCATCTCCATACCACGGTTTGCCAAGCAGCCACCAGCCTATGGGTTTCGACAGCGGTCCACCCCAGCTGATCAGGTGACTACAACGCCACCCATCCGTCCAAAATAGCAGAGTGAGCAAAGTTCTCACGCAGCAGCGCCAAACTTGCCCATCGCCAACACCTCCGACCTTGAAAGACACGATTGAAATCAAGATGAAATGAAGTGGAGCGACGGGAAATTCGGGAGATGTAAAAGTCAGCCAGTGTTGAGAGAACACAGTTTTTATTGAGTGTATCGTCGGAGCCAGTTGTTTCTGAGACAAAGAGAGAGTAGTAGTAGAACTGTGAGCAATATTTGTGCCTTGGTTAAGATACAACAAAACAGCTGCGAGCTGCAAGGTCGAATTGTAAATTGTAATACAGAGAACTGTAGTTTGTGATTCGGTTTGAGAAGACAAATAAAGTGACTGGACTTGTCATTTGACACAATGTTAAGCAATTTTAGCACTTACCTATCGCTTTACATTGTAGTATTTTTGTGCCACCTTCGCTCACAATGCTGCCTGACGCCGAGGGCTGCATTGTGAACCTTGGAGCTTGTAGCGTATCTGCAAATAAAGAAACAAACATAAAATTAACCTTATAGTTCACGCACCAAGGTTTACACTCAAATAATTAATTATATTGACAGAAGAAACACAAGCTTACACTCTTTAAAGTGACGAGAATATGTCAAAGGCTTGTTATAAAACCTGTCTGTTAACAAAACTGGAAGAACAGCTATATACGTATTGAATAAATACTAATAGTCTTCTGATAGTAGTTTTATTTTTTGTGATGGTACTCCTGTGCTATGGGAGATAGCGAATATATTACTCCGTTGCTGAAGTTAAGGGAAATAATGCGATAATAATGAGTGGTCTTGCAGTGGGTACGTGCCTTCACAAGTACCCAGAATAAGAAAACAAAAGTCTAACGCCAGCTCGTAACATACAGCTACTTGGTCCATGCCAGGTTACATCCAGTAGGTGTGACAATGAGCAAAATACTACGTGCAAAAATATACTCTTTTCCTTTTTACATCTGTAGGCATGAATACAGCTATGGTACACAATAATTTAGGTATGTAACTATAAACAGACATTATATTGTATAACAAGTTTTTATATATGCAATACATAAATTATTCTGTACGATTAAGGTTCACCAAAAGGAAAAGGGGAGTGAAGACACGAAAACTTATAAGGCGCACTACTTGATAGAATTGGCAAAATCCTAAGTTTTTATTAACTCTTTTATCTATTGAGTTCAGAAGAGAGAGATATGACTTCTCAAAAACCTCGTGTCTTACATAAAAACACTACAACAAACGTTCTCTACAGTAAAATGTTCCGAGCTTTGCTTTAAAGTTTAAAGACATTTTGTTGTTTGTGTGAAGAATTTTCAAGAGCAATTTAACTGTCGTATTTCACTTATTTTTGTAATTATTTGAAGAATCAAAATCAAATTCCTCGTCTCGTGGCTGGCCCCAAATGATCTAGCTATCGACGAACCCTTACTAACTCAGTCAATCAATCAATCAATCAATCAATCAATCAATCAATCAATCAATCAATCAATCAATCAATCAATCAATCAATCTTCTCGTCGCCCTCTTCAGTTACAACTATTAATAATCCCAAACAAAGTAAACAAACCTTCATACGCTTAGATATTTCGCATTTACAGGAGCTTAATTTAGGTATCAGTAGAGATAACTAATGATGGTGATTGAGACAGTGGTTTCTTGTGATGAAAACTGAGTATCAAGGTTTAATCTGGTTGCATCACATCTAGTTTTTGCTTTGTGTCATGATGTTATGTGGTTCGGGTGCGAGTGAGACACCCTGTATAACCAAAAGTAGGTAGCAGTAAACAGGTTGGCACATAGATAGCTCTGGTTGCATACATACGCCACTGCTCCCATCTCCCTACGGGGTTTTTACGAACCGCATAATGATACCAATAACAATAAACAAGTAAGCGGTCGAGAAATGTTCAAGCCAGGAACTTTCAAGGACATCTAATAAATTACCTGCACACCGCAAAAATATATCCAAGAAGGGGGAAGTGGAAAAAGAAAAGTACGTCGTTGCTGCACAAACAGGTTTACAGTGCAACGCAACGCAATGCAACTCAAGTGCAGTTGTTGCTAAGCGTTGTGAAATATTCATTGCTGCAATGACAGTGGTGCCAAGGTGACGGTTACAAATAACACTGCACTCTAATTGAAACCCATTTGCCTCTTCGTGCGCCAATAAAAGCATATGACATGCAAATTTTATACTTATTCTTGAATATCTCGCACTGAGTCAAAAGTCCACGGCTTTTTTCCCTTTAAAATGACTAATAGGTGCTTCATAATTAATAACGCCAGTTCTCCAGCAAGGCAATAAAGGGGCTTACTTTGTGTTTTATTAGATTTTATACAATACAGCACGATAACAATATATTTAAAATAGGAACATAAAAAGTTAATTTTAGGCAAATTACCCCCAGTAATAGACTGCTGATAGTTTTCTGAAGCTTAGTATGTTGAACTTAACGATTTTTATCGTGCTAATCATTTCTTTCTGGCGAAAGTAGAATTTACTTTCTTATAACAGCAAATGAACTTAAAAGGAAACTATTAACATATTTTCATTACATAATTTTAATCATTACGGCCGTTGTTTACTGTATCTTTATTGGAAATTCACATAGTTTCATTAGATTTTATTCCATGAGCAAGGATAGAGATAGGTATGTATCTGAAATTACATGCATTATTAACAACTAAACATTTGAAGTTATAACAACATACGAGTCGCCAATACAGGCAATTGCTTCTTTTATAGCTCCGTAATTCAACCGAATCACAGATGATGGAAAAACAAATGAACTTTGGAGAGGAAAAAAACTTAAGGCAACTTGCTATTGCAAGTTATATAGCAATATAACTCGAATTCCTTGGTGGATCAAATAACAATAAAATTTATATCTTAAGGAAAGATGCCCTCATGTTATTATACTATGTAATGCCCCAGTGATTTTGAAATAATAAAGTTTCACGGAGTAACAAGGGGATTTATCTGGAGAATTTGAGTTGCATTCGTTAGCACTATGAATAAAATGAAATACTAAAATTCATAAAACAAAATTTTTTCTAACGCTTTTAATAATAAATAAATTAGTCTTAAGCACCAGTCACTGCAGCTAGGATTTTACACACTTACTGAACATAAATTTATTAAAACTATTATTGTTGTTATTGTTGTTGTTGTTGTTCTTCTTCTTCTTCTTCTTCTTCTTCTTATTATTATTATTATTATTATTATTATTATTATTATTATTATTATTATTATTATTATTATTATTATTATTATTATTATTATTATTATTAATGTGATTACCATCCTCTTATATAGGATTTTCACCCCCTAGGACTTAAAGCCAGTGCCTAGGGTCAGACGCCTATCGGGGAGGACAGGAACCGGACCAGAGTGAAGACTTGGAAGCGGGCGGTCAGCCAACCACCAGGTATGAAACTGAGGAAGAGGATGATATGAAACGCAGGCAAAATGGATTATTTGAAAGGTGGTGATGGACCAATTGGTGGAATGAGTAAGGGGGAAACCGGAGAACCCGGAGAAAACGCGCGCAACGCCGCTTCGTCCACCACCAATACCACATGCGGGTCCCTGGGATCGAACCCGGTCCACCTAGGTGGTAGACGAACAGTCTAGGCACTCGGCCACGGCGCCGCCGTAACATAAATATAAGTATATAATTAAATAATGATTAAATACATATAGAATAAATTAATAAATCCTTATCATTTTCTGTGTGCATTTCTTAGGTACGCCTCCAAACAGAATTGCTTTTCCAGTGCATGCACTTTCATTTATTTCCTGTTTCGTTGTTTGGCCAAATATTTCAGACATCTTGTCGTTTGGTGTCAGCGGTGGTTTCCACTGCACGTGTGTTCGTTATTCCTGACTTAAGGAATATAAAATAACTTTCCGGCAATAATAGAATATAGTTCTCAGTTATGATTCCCAGTTGATTGAAATATTATACTTTCTAGCACATTATTGGCCCATATTAGGTAAATGACATAGGTGGAATAATCAATATAATTTCATTGTAAATGGTCTCGAAAGGTGCTGTTGCATAATGACGTCAGTAACATTTGTATCTATTCTCTCTCTCCATGTCTTTATAAAATTCACAGTGAAATGGGTTCACAGAATGTTCCACGTTTAAAATTCAGCATGGAGAGAAACAAAATATACACCAGAAATACTCAGGTGCTAGAGGAAATGTTTTCAACAGTTTGTTAAGAATTATCATTTGTTACAGAGACCAGAGAGAGGGTGAAACAGCATCTGGTTAAAGATCCATTAACACTTCCTTCAGAGTCGAAACGTAAACTTTTCTTTGGGATACATAAACTTCCGGCTGTTATGAATGTTTCCTCACTTTATAAGTTTTCTCTCTCGGTGCACTTTTACGAGCAGACCTCCTGTAAACTTTTTTGACACATCTGCGGCGTGAATGGTTTGGGGTGTAACGAGGTCGCTATTTTGAATTTTACGACCATGGCGCTCTTCGACGCCGAGTTAAAACTTTGTAATAGGAATGAATACCAAATATGGTTTGCGTGTAAGGGCTACCTTAGAAGTATATCATATGCACCAACTTTTATATCGGGCACCCTAAAACACAGGAACATCAGCAACAGCATGGCCATGTATTCAATCTGCAACCCCATTACTTGGAATGAATCTGTATGTGATGAATTTTAAATAGCATGGTCGAAGGAACTGCTGAAGTAAATAATATGCCACAGGAATACGCACTTTGGTTTCACATATTGAAAACGTTGTATTGCTCTTACCTCACTTACTTACTTACTTACTTATTTTAATCAGGAAAAATTTGCCTGGTGCCGGTACAGAGGGGCCCGGCTTACAGGCTAAAAATTTACATTAATTACAATTTATAATATTTACATGGGTACTCTTGTTTGCGTTTTCTTATCAAAAAACCCATACGGTGAGCAGCATTAGCTCATCGAGAACAGTTTTTGGGCGTATTCTGAGTCCTTCGATTGTCCGTTTTTGATATATATATATTTTTTTATTTATATACACGGATACATACACTCACTCACTCCTGGGCATACCACACATATGTCCCATCACACACACACACACACACACACACACACACACACACACACACACACACACGCTCGTATATACATATTTACACACACAGCACTACATACACTTCACTATTTACAGTTTTTCCGCGGTTTTCCTGTGCGGATCAGGTTGCAGCTCCTGTGGCGTTTCCGAGGCACAGACCTCTTCCGGAGTGTGTGGCCTAGGGCCTGGGTTGCATGGGTGCGCATCAATCGGCGAGCCATGCAATGTCTAGAACATTTTAATTCTAGCATGTTTACGATGCTTTGGCTCGCCCTTGCCAATATTGGCAATCACGTCATTTTGGTGATTTCTGATGCGCGTCCACGCGACAGTGGCTCTTTTTGTTATTGCCTCGGGAATGGATGGGATCTGGGTTTCCTGGTGAAGGGTTTGGTTAGTGGTTAGGATGGGAGCAGAGAGGATTTTCCGGAGGGAGAGGTTTTGGAGGGTTTGGATAGTCTTCAGGGCGGTTTTTGAGGCGTTTGCCCAGGCCACACCTCACCCCACAATCACAGAGTGGTAGGAGTCCTGTATGTAAACAATTCCAGCTATTACCACTTTTACCGTAAAACTGTTCCTCCCTCACTCTCTTCCTGTTTCTTGTAATGACCACTTAACAATTATTTGCAAAGGCCTAAAACTGGTTGTGTTGAGTTTAACTCAATTTTATTCAAGTTACCAGTCTCTATATACTTTGTGTCGGTCTGGGTGGCTCAGTTGGTTAGACGCTGGCCTACGGATCCCAAGGTCGCGGGTTCAAACCCGGCCCAGGTCGATGGTTTTTAAGCGTGCTTAAAAACGACAGCTCCATGTCAGTAGATTTACTGGCATGTAAAAGAACTCCTGCGGGACAAAATTCCGGCACACCGGCGACGCTGATGTGATCCTGGCAATTGACAGCGTCGTTAAACAACAAAATAGTTATTGGTAGATTATATTGCTTCACTGTTAATAGCTTCAGGTGTGTAGGTTCATAGGTCATTAAACTCCGGGTTCTACTAATAAGTGCTTCATCACTAGCAAACACACACACACCTTAAAGTGAGCCAGGTTGGTTTTGTGCTGTATAAGGTAGGGTTCGACACTATTCCGTGATTATCAGCGGATGTAATAACTTAAGAGTACAAACTTCCTTGTTACGTAAGTATACTCAAGACATTACACTCAGTTGTGTGTTGTATTCAATCGGAAATGGAGCCGGCACCATGCCTGGTGAATATTAATTATATCTAGTCTGCGCCTACGTGTATAGATAACACGCAGAACAGGAAATGCTGCAAATACATCGCCTCCACATAATTACCTACAGGAACCACACATCTTCACAGGCGCTCGCATCTGAACACGTGCTTCCAACTTTAGCATTCTCTTGCTATCTAGTGGAGAAAATAGCAACTCTGTACCAGATATGACAGTAAAGCTTTCTATTTCAACAGGTAGAACTTGTGAAAATGTTCTAAGGAAGTGCAGATTCTTCATTGCTGAAGATATCTTTGTATCATATGTAGTTATTTACCAATAAATAAAATATGTATGTTGTTTTGCTGGCTTCATTTGTATGCCGCCTTTAACATCTAAGGTAATATCGGCGGCTTTTCCTTTGGAACAGTTGCTCGTCGGCAATGATGTTCGCTTGTTTTCTATTCTGTAACTTGGATACGATTTACGTTGAGTTTTCTGCATAAACATTAAACTCACACACATGTGCACTCTCGCTCATGCTTCCAGACTCTGGAATAATCCTGACTAAAGAAAAATTCCCATCTTCGAGACTCCGGAATCGAACTCGGGATCTCTGGACTTGGAAGCGACAATAGAGGCAGCACTGTGTGTGTTGTTCTCCAATGGACGCACTGAAGTATATGTAGGCAATAAGCGATATTCTTATCAAAGAAAAAGTACTCAAATATAAACCCACGCTTGGTTTTACAATATAAAAATTCGGTAATTTCTTGAAAATTTTGTAATGCTCAATAGGATAGAACACAACGGAAATTCGTTAACTCTAGCAATACCAATGGGGGGTGGGGGTAGTTTATGTCCACCTTCTGTAATTTTTTTTAAATTCTGTCATAATTTTCTGATTAAAGGTATGCGGTAATAGCTATTGTCAATCACTGTTTCTATTATTGAATTGCATAATTGCTTCAAAATTTTCATTGTTGTTCTGTTTGAGAAACAATGAAATGTCAAGTGGTCATAAAGTACTGCCCCGTCGGTACAATGTGATTCATGTAAAAAAGTAAAAAAAGGAATAGTTCAACAATGTTCAATATTACACGACAAGATACAGTACCCAATTTTAAAATAAATTTGTTTGAAAAATTGTTAAGACATTTTGTTACCAGTAGCTACATCGTCTAGATTTTCTGCCTAGGAGAGCTGTTTCTTTCCCCTCGTTCCTGGTTACAGATTGCTTCTACCCTGTACAAAACCAGGGTGCCTTAATCGAATGAATAGAATATCGATTTGGCAGTTTTAATACGAAATTGAAAGGACTCACATCAATAGGGGGTAATAACAAAAGATCGGGATGATCCCCCCTGTTAACAGGTGTCTTTTGATGGCTGGACTGCCCCGCTCGTGCAGAACTGATATTAGTTACTGTCCAGCACCGCCAGGGGGCCTTTGTAGGAACCAGCTTATGTCATAGGTCTCCTTCAGTGATTGGCAGTTTGTGAATAAGTCGCTTCACTTCTATTAACTGTGAACAAACCACTCATTTTAGTACTGAAAGTTCTTGTACATTATTAAGGTCGGCTAAAACCCGAGTTCTACATACATTGTAATACTATTTATACTTACAGATTACACCAGACATTTCTTAGCTTGCTTTACAGGGCCTCCGTTTGAACACGTGGCCGGCCTAACGGGAATTTGTTTGGCGCCGAAAACCACGCTGTTTGCCGGCGGAGTAGTTCATTCATAGTCGCTTAATATTCAAGCGCATACGTAGATTTCATATGTCAATTAGAATTACAATAACCATATAACTCAGACATAGAAGATGCGAAAATTGTATTTATCGGCTACAAATCTCTCACGCCCTTTAAGAAAATTTGCATTAACATTCAGTAATATCTATTCTTCATGGCCAAATAAATAAAGCATACTTTGACCGTATAATGATTAATAATAATTAATATTAATAATAGTAATAGTAATAATAAATGCAGGTCGATAAAGTGGCTATTAACATTATCCAACACCCAATTACAGAAATTAACTGTACTCACATTAGCACGTGGTTGTATTTCCCGAACTACAGTTAAATTTCTGCAAATTAATTTAAAAAATATTATTTTGTTGTTTAACGGCACTGTCAATTGCTAGGATCACATCGGCGTCACCGGTCTACCGGAATTTTGTCCCATAGGAGTTGTTTAGGTATATGCCAGTAAATCTACTGGCATGCAGCTGTTGTTTTTAAGCACACTTAAAAATCATTGTTATGGGCCGGATTTGAACCCGCGACCTTGGGATCAGTACACCAGCGTCTAACCAACTGAGCCACCCAGACCGACATTTCTGCAAATGTTTATCTCAATATGAAGAAGGTAAAGGAATAAAAATAATTTAAGAGTAGTCAACACAAGAGTAGAGAGAGCCATGTGAGTGCAACACATCAGTTTTTTTAAACACTTGTGCTGTATTTTTTTCTCTAAAGTTTTCCCATTTCCCGCCACCATTATTTTCTATTCAATTAGTTGCTGATTTTGAACAGAAACCTGTATAAGGCATACCTACGTAAAAAGTATTGTAATGAAATAAATGTAGCTATTCACAGTATGTGTGTGTTTCTGAGTGTTTCAATTTGTGAGAGAAACGACGGGCATCCTTACATAAGCACGCCTTCATTTTAACGCTCGTCATTTTAACGGTTGCGTAGGTGTGACGTAGAGGAGGGGCGACCCAATGAATTATTTCACACGTTGATTTGAATTTCTGGTTAAGTACAGTGCCATGTCACGTCACGCCCGGAATACTGCACCTGCTCCTTACCGGAAAGACATTAGACAGAGCTCTAATGACATTTATATTGTTTGTCTCTTTCTCTCTCGGCACATATTAGAAAATGGTTGCCTTACTACCGTTTGGAAGATGTATTAGTTTCCACTCAAGATGACAGCGCTGTCATAACGGCTCCAATGCTAATTACTAGGGCCCGGATGTTTATGACGTATCATAGCTTTTTTTTTTTTTTTTTTTTTTTTTTTTCCCCTATGGAAAATATAAGCAAAGCAACTTTATCAATGGTGACTAAAATTATGCAAGTCTCATACGTCGTATGAAATAATATTTTGGCTTTTTTAAAAATTTCCTTTATTTTTTATTTTTATTTATTTATTTTTTTATTATTTTTTTATTTATTTATTTATTTTTGTGATTTTATTGTCATTGATATTTCTATTTCAGTTTCGCATATGTGTTTTATGAGTTTTTACTCTCCTAATTAGGAAATTTTTCCCGTTACAATGTCGCATGGGAATAGGCCGTTCCTTTTTGAAAATTTAAGATGTATGTAATTTTCTATTGTAATTCTTTCCGATCGTCCTTCAAAATGTCACATTTATTTCATTATTGCAGAGCTGACGTTCAACATTTAACAATAAAATTAATATTATTTATTATTGTGCGTGCTATATTTTAAAAGTATACTTTCAATATAATGTTAACTCAAATAGTATTAAATGTTTTAAGTTTCGAAAATGCATTAAAAAAGCTTTAGGTCATGTAATTTTTTCGTCATAAGTGCTTGCATATTTCTAACATTTTTATGGCATAAACATCCGGGCCGAAGTAGCTTCTTATGTACTACATTTCCATGGAGAATTGAAGTTCATTTGAGTCCAATCCCATTCTCAATACGATCCGCGTTTCCATGTTGAATTCAATCCCGAATGAGACCGATTTGGGTACGCAAGGCTCAAGCATAAGTAAACCAAGCTTATATGTGGTCACCTAGTTTATGTTGGTGAACCAGTAAAATATGTTTTCTGCGTATTTCAGCAAGGTTTTAAGGTTAGTGAATGTTTTACAGGAATATATTGCGAGATTATAGAAACAATAAAAGTGACTTTGTTGTGTTTTATTACGCTAAGAAAAAAAAAATGACAAAAGTGCAGCGATATAGATTTGAATTCGGTAGAAGTTTCCATGCAACAAAATTTCGATCGGATCTCACTTCTAAGAGAATCGGTTTCAAGGATTCAGTTCAATTTTAATCCGTGTTTCCAAGTAGCATTCAATCCAGAATGAGAACTCAAATCAATTTGAATTCCCCATGGAAACATAGTTATTATTCTACCTTATTTTCTTTTACTGTATTTGTAAACCTGCTTCGTCTTCACTGTTTCTGTTTATTTACCTCATCAGAATTTAACTGAAGTCCAGGTAGGCGCTAGTCAACTACTGTATGAGTGCAGTAGAGGAGGGCGCCACTATTTTGTTGACAATGCGTAACATCAAGAGCTTTAGTTATCACACATTCATTCGTCTTTTAGGATATTAAAGTTTTTTTTTTTTCGTTTTCGTCTCTTTTAGGTACATGTCATCATCTCACTCATTTTAAATCCTACCTTTCCAAATGTTACTTGCACGTCTGTATATGGATCTGCAAACATCAGAGCGCCAATGTGACACGCGAAAGTAACAGCAGAATAGTGATTGTGAGACAATATCCATCAGGAGAGCCAAGGTTGCTTAGCAATTGTTTCTTCAAGCAGCATTCTAAACTTTAGTTCTTTTCTTAGCCCACCTGTACCACACCAGACAGTTTTCTTCGACGTTTCCATCTGTTGATTGCTTAATTTTTCGCGCAACTCTTTCAAACTATTAAACGCTTGAAAAAAAAAAAAAAAAAAAAAAATGAAGTCACTGATATGAAAGGGCAATATTTTTTGAAGTCATTCTCGATCGATGCACTCTAAAAACCTTCTATTTTATCTGAAAGCTCGTGCTCTAACTTTGTACTCATTTACTTGAAGGAAATATAAATATAGGAATGTTGTATATAGAAAAAATCCAACATAGAGACAAGCAAATAGATTCATGACAATACAACAGGAAAAAATAAATGTCATATACAGGCTCATGCATCAGAAATCTACAATATGAAACTAAAACGGCTGCAAATGAACTCTACAAGATAGGTAAATATAGGGTGGGTCAAACAAACAGGAAATTTTGAAATTTTGAAATGAAACCTT
This sequence comes from Tenodera sinensis, assembly GCA_030765045.1. Classification (NCBI taxonomy): domain Eukaryota; kingdom Metazoa; phylum Arthropoda; class Insecta; order Mantodea; family Mantidae; genus Tenodera; species Tenodera sinensis. Next base: position 38,057,519 of record CM060965.1, on the reverse strand, counting down.
AGATAATGTATTAAATGAATTTTTATTATATGAACATCTAGAAAATAGAACGCCATTTGCTATAACCACTATTTCTTGAAAATAACATCCTTTAAGTGTCCACCACCAACACGCACGCATTCTTGTAATCGATCTTTAAAGTTTCTCATCACTCTTTGCAACATAATTACTGGGATTCTCGCAATTTCTTCATGAATTTCTGTCCTCAGGTCGTCGATGTTTCATGGCTTTTTTGCGTACACTTTACTTTTGAGACACCCCTATAAAAAGTAATCACATGCAGACAAATCAGGGGATCGTGCCGGCCGCGGAATATTTCCATTCCTGGATAAGACATGATTCCCAAACCTATTTTGCAGTTCCGTCATAGAGATTCGTGCAGTATGTGCTGTTGCACCGTAGGGGTGAAATTTTAGACCGTTTTTCAGTATTCTTCGTACACTAGAGCGATCCATGTTAAGTGCCAGAGAATGTCTCCGGACTGAACGTGTCGGGCTGTTCACTACAGCAACCCTAACTTTCTCAATATTTTCAGGTGTACGAATATATTTTGGTTTACCTGGAGATTTCTTCTTTAGTGTTGAGCCTGTTTCTTCTGATTTACGAACCCAGTCATTTATCGCATGAGCATAGGGCACAGGATCATGACGACGGAGTTGAAAATGACGACGAAACTCTCTACGACAAGCTTCGGTGTTTTGACCATTTAGATAATAAGATTTTAAAGCAAATCCTCTGATATAAACCATGTACTAACAACAACGAAATTAAAATTTCCCGTTTCTTTAACCCACCCTGTATTACTGTGTTAATATCATTGTAAATGTTAACTATGTAGATGTACCCAACAGACATTTATAAAGGTATTACTAAAGATTGAAAAATAATGAATAAATCTATTTCGGGGCATTTCTATTTTGAACGTTCTTCTGCTCTCTTTTACAAATATTTTGCTTTCACTTTGATAAACAAATTGCTTCATTACGTCGTATTACATACATACAAATAGCGCAACACGTTGTGGCACAACTTTAGGTGTACTGAGCCTAGACTTAATTGATTGCCCCTGGAGGGCTGTAACGCATAATTTATCAACCAGTACCTACTACCTCCACTGCCCGCCTAAGCATTACGTCATGAAAGTTTCGCGGGGCGAGAGGCCGGCTGAATTTTCACCAAATGTGAATTCATTATTACTCATTTGGTCACAGCAGACACGCAGATTTGTGACGTGGATAGGATTTTCAATTATATTGAGCCATAACGGAATTACGGATGACAAAAGCTTGCTAAATGGAAATATAAACTACTATCAAATTCGTTGAGCTGTGAGCACCTTCATAGTCAAACTTTAAGGCTTATAATTAGCTACATTTTTCTGTTGTGTGTAACACAGGACATTTATTTTAAAAATGCTCGGACACGTTAAATGTAATAATTTGAGGTGAGTAGGTCTTCTCTCACAAAACTTCCATCAGCAGAGTTTTAGTACTTTCAGTTTCTGTAGTTTTATCACAAGTATAATAATAATAATAATAATAATAATAATAATAATAATAATAATAATAATAATAATAATAATAATAATAATAATAATAATAATAATAATAATAATAATAATAATAATAATAATAATAATAATAATAATAATAATAATAATAATAATAATAATAATAATAATAATAATAATAATAATAATAATAATAATAATAATAATAATAATAATAATAATAATAATAATAATAATAATAATAATAATAATAATAATAATAATAATAATAATAATAATAATAATAATAATAATAATAATAATAATAATAATAATAATAATAATAATAATAATAATAATAATAATAATAATAATAATAATAATAATAATAATAATAATAATAATAATTAACGGGTCTATATACTCCATACAAACTCCCCTACACAAAAACTGAAATTAGAAAAAGTTGATTTTAAATTTACTAGCATTATGCATTTGGTCAGAGAGGGCGGTCACCGGATATCGAGCTTGGGACCTCCAGAATTGGAGTCTCACACGTTACCGCGGAGCCATACCGCTCGGTTCTGGAGTAGGGGAGTGACGTTCCGCAAGATTCACTAGGGGGTTTCAACTCCCACCCCCAACTTAATCAGATATTAATTACACTCAATTCATTTCGCAGCTTCGCTGATTGCCTTACCTTGCATCTAACTTGGTTTGATAGGACTGCTGGGAATTAGCGAGGAAAATGGACTCAGAAAAACGGACATCATGCATTTCTCATTTTTTATGGTTACAGCTCCGCACAAGAGGCTCATCGGTGGAATTTGATGTTTGTTCTGTGCCGCAAAAAGTCGTCTTTTATAAAATTACACTCTGCACAGTAAGTCCACACCTAAAACGGACGGCTTCTGGGAGAGTGATCTGCGCTCTGACCTCTCAACCCCCAGATCCCAGGTTAGATTCCTAGCTGGATCGTTTTTCAAGAAGGAACCCCTGTCCGGAAATATATAAACTTCTTTCAAGATTGTTTATTGGATTTCCGGATTGATCGTCAAAATCTATGGAGTAACGAAAGAAGAAAAAATTTAACCTAAATTTAGAGTTTCCTGCGGATACAGAAAACTAAAATAAGACATGAAGGGATAAAAGGTAGGTGGGATGTTGATGGATGAATAACAAATAGGTACGTATCAGAAACTCAGCTCTCGGCAACATTTTGCTTATGATGACCTTATGATGACATCATGATTTGCATGACGTAATACAAAATAATACAGGTAACAGGTATCTATCTACACACCTTACCGCACAAAATGTCAGCTTGTTAAAATAATCTTATATGGACACAATATTACTTCACTCATGCAGCAAAGGAAATTCTAAATTAGGTACCTACTTCCATTTACGTAAATTAAGGGAATGTGTCTAACGCCTACAATTACTATATACTCGTACTATTTGCATACACAAGAATTCTCTTCTAAAAATGCGTTTTTGGATTCAGGAGATTTAAAAATTGTTATTTCCGGGAAATCTCGCTATCAATTTTTAGGTTGAGTACTGTATTTCTGTTCTTACGTATTCTTCTAATAAAAATAGAATCTAAACATGATAAATATAGTTTTGTAGAAAAAATCTCTACGAGGACTAGCAAGTAGATTTGCTAAGTGAGAAGTTGACACGATTTGAGACTGTATGATAGAACTAAACAGCAGGTTATTTCGTCCTGAATGCCGATCAAGTAGGTAATGCAATTGCAATATTTCCACTATGCAAAACAGCAAGTTGCAGCAAGGGAGAAAGTGTAATCGGCTGTACCTGCAGTAGGAGATAGAACTAGTCTACCTCTTGTAGCTACTGATTCTCTCTGAACACCATAACTCAAAAACTCGGCTAAAGGAGTAGGTTAGAGTCATACTCACATGATTCAAAAAATACAAAATGGAGGTAGTACTGTGTTACAAATCATTTTTTGCGGAGAAATCTGGTTTCATTTCTCACTCGGTTCTTGTTTAAATAAGCGACAAACTTCCCGGTTTATGTCAAAAATCCTTCGTATTGGGAGTTCTGTTCACGCATATAGTGATGGAACAAAAGGTGTCACCTATTGCAGCAGGGAAACGTGCAACTGCCCCAGAAACGTGGAAAAGATAACAAGACAAATTAGCAAGGTTGTCAACAGAAGTTGTTATCTATCAAGTTGCAAAGACAAATAAGTCTTATGTAATTATTTAATTTATTTGATTGGTCAGCTAGCTTCTTTTTTTGTTTGTAACATTCAAGTGTTATTGTTAAATGTTTACCATCAAAACTCACATGTTCCAAAAGGGTACTTTTCAAAGCTCTCATGATCCGCAGATTAGGGTCAAAACTCACATGATACATTATTGAAAGCCCAATAGTTCGAATTCTTCCACAAATGAGCACAATTTAAAACATAATTCGTAATATTTAGGCATATTTTTTCATAATAATAACTTTCACCCAAATGGAAATTGAGTTTAAGGGACACTGGGAGTGAAATTTGAAAGTTCCACATTTCTTGATATATTTTTCTGAAATTTTTTCTGTGTTTGTATTTATATGAGAATAGGAGGTACACCACATTTCATTAAAATTAGATAATTCGTTTATGATATATAAATTATTTTGTGAATTTAATAGGCACATTTTCAAAATAGAGCTCGCGTCTATTGACTTTTCAAAATTCATTTATATTGGCAGAACTGATACTCTAAAACATGGGTAACAATTGTATGAAGAGATATTTCAAATACGTTTGCTGATTATACTGTACATATTTTTTTAAGAACAAAGAAAATTTAATCTTACAAATTATTGATTTTTTCATACAAAAAAAAATGCTTTTGGAATTCATGTTAATAATAACATCAATATTGAAGCATAGTTTTGTTTAGCTGCTATTTATGAATACTTTTGGAAATTTTCATTGAATTTGAAGCAAAACTCAGGCGCGACCTTCTTTTGGAATGCGCAGAAATGTAGTTTTGAGAAAAACAGGTTTTTATATAGGAGCATCCTGTGTACGTTAAGGGAAGAGCCGTAATGACCACATGGAGTGGGGGATATGAAAAATGTTAGCTGATCCAAATGCACCGGTGTTCCAGGAATATTTTAAGGTAAAAAAAACAATTTTCGACTTTTTGACAATTTTGACCAAAATTTCACTCCCAGTGTCGCTTAAGTAATACAAACTGATTTTTGGTTGTTTACCAACATTTAGGTTTTTGGATCATGTGAATTATGACTTTAACCTACTCAAATACCAAAGTTAACAAGTTCAGCATGTTTCAAGAACACGATACCAAGATTTTCAAGATAATCTCCCTATGGAAAAATGTTTGCTAGTTTTGGTTTTCTAAAAAATTGCTCTAACAATTTTGATTAAAATACCATATGTTTAAAATATTTTCATGAAAAATTTAATATAAATTTTTAATTTTCTGGCAATTTTCCTTCATTTTGAATGACTTCTGCATTACTGCTAAACCGTAAGAGATAGACAAAATCTTACTATACAAAAATGTTGATCTCTTGTGTTGTGATTATAACTTTCAAGATTATCATTTGAAAATCCTGTATTTTAAGGTATTCAGCTTAAGTAAAAGCAGAGGAGAGAGAAGTTCCAGAAAGCAGGAGCTTGAGTAGTGAAAGTGGAAGAAATGTTAACAAAATGGAGAGTTGCACTCCTACCAAAACAAGTACTTTAAAGTTTCTGAGGTACACCAAGTTACCATGGAAACCTCGGCTTTCAGACGGAGTGAAGTATCTTTCAACATGATGATCTCCTCCAAGCCAGATAATATATGTGCCACTGAAGTAAGCAAGCAAGCCACTGCGTGTGAATTCGACTCGAACAAAACCTCGATGTCAAAATGAATGGCGCTTGTATGCAGCACGTGAAATATAGAATGGAGAGCACAATAATTCTTGTTTGTGGCTCGTTTTCTTCCCCTCCACACGCCTTTACAGCAGCCTTATGGGCGTAACTCTATCCTTCCTTCAGGAGAAAGACGAAATTCTATCCAGCGCCATCTGCTGCAAATTAGGATTCCAATCGCTGCAATGGTCACCATAGGCACAGGAGACTTCTATTTGTTCAAGAAAATAGAACGTATTTTCACTTCCTCTACTACGTGTAGTAAAAAGGAGGAAGTATTGTATTCCACCCAAAAATTCGATTTTGAGATTTCACCATAAATATATGTTTTAGGCCCCCTTAACAAAAAAAAAAAAAAAAGCATTTTTAGAAAAAGGTCCATGTGTGTGTATGTGTGTGTGTGTTTGTGTGTGTGTGTGTGTGTGTGTGTGTGTGTGTGTGTGTGTGTGTGTCTGTCTGTGGACAGCATGTCAAAAAAAATCTGATGTGTTGCACTCACATGACTTTCTCTACTCTTGTACTAACCATTCTTACAAACACTTATTCCTATATCTTCTTCGTGTTAGTTAAGATAAGCACTTGCACAAATTATCTTATTGCTTATTTCCTTGTAGGTGCAAGGGGAATATTAGAATACAGTAGGCTTTGTGCGATAGTCGAATGCTTTAAAGCTTTGAGATTCTGTTGTCTTAAGTTTTCCGAAACTCACACACATAACAAGGAATATCTCCGAAATGGTTCACCCTACAAGAAAATTTATTGAGACATAAATTGTGTATTTTAGCAAGATCTACATTTTTTGTATAGTATGATTTGGTCTATCTCTAACGGTTTACCAGTTATGCAAAAGTCGTCCAGAGCAAATACGACTACAGGGGCTATAGCCAGCAAATTCAAGATATACATTTCATTTGTCATAAAAATATCTCAAACATATGGCATTTTTATCAAAATCGTTAGAGCCATTTTCAAGAAAATCAAAATTTTCGAAAGGGTAGTTTAGGATGGAGCTATTTTCTTCGAAATCTTCGTGTCGTATCCTTGAAGGATATTAAACTTAAACACCAACTTTGGTTTTTAACCGACTTTTCGTTTTTGAGTTATGCTGTCCACAGACTGACAGACTGACACAGACACACACACACACACACACACACACACACACACACACACACACACACACACACACACACACACACACACACACACACACACGGACCTTTTTCTAAAAATGCTTTTTTTTATTCAGGGGGCCTCAAAACATATATTTCTGTTGAAATCTCGACATCGAATTTTTGGGTGGAATACAATACTTCCCCTACTTACCAGTAGAGAAAGTAAAAAAGGTCGGTTAAAAACCAAAGTTGGTATTTGTCTTTCAAGGAAGCAATACAAAGATTTTGAAGAAAATTACTCCACCCTAAACTACCCTTTACATGGAAACTTTTGATTTTCTTGAATGCATGGTTGCTGAATTTCTCTCATTAAAAGCCTATCAATGCTGTAGATTAACGGTATAATCTATTATTTATTTATGCCAACAAGCTTACTACTGGTGTTTTTAAACACACAAGCGTGTGTGGGCAATGAGAAATGCAATCGGGACTGAAAAATTCAATGCCGTAGCTGGGATTTGAACCACGGATCTTCCGCTTATCGAACTGCTGCTCTAACTACTAAGCTATCATGGCCAACTTGCCAGTACGACATTAAATTCCCCAACCGATTCGTACTTTCCCGGTAGATCCCAAGGGAATCTCACATTAGAGATAAATGCCCCAAAGGCGACTTACAATTGTAAGTACTTTATATCCCGGGTTTAAGCAACCTTAGATGGTAATTATTATTTATTTATACCAACAAACTTACTGCTGGTGTTTTTAAACACAAGCCGTGTATGGGCAATGTTTAAGAGGTGGGATCTATATTTCATATTTTCCCCTCTTTGGTTATTTAAGGTGGGGAGGGGGCAGGGAGGTCTTAGGTCCTTTAAACTGATAGGTCATATCGGAGAATGAGTGAAATGAGTGTAATTATGCTCAAATGAGCCCGGGGACCTTACAGCTTGGACTTTCGTGTTCTCAAGATGAAGGAAAACCTCCAAAAGGAACATTATTCGGGGAGCACGACTAACCAAAATTGGAAGTCGGGACCTTTGGAATGTCACGCTCCCCCACATCATGGACGTAGGCGAACAAACAAGTGAAACATATCTCTTGTCTGGAAGCTGTATACCATACATAACTTTAGAAAATGGACCACATTTGTATTTTCATCAAAGCGGCAGCTATGAAGCCTCCTTAAGCTTCCTGCTTCATTTTTATTCATCTAGCTGGAAGGATTTTCTCCGAAGTCTTTACTAGGCGGCTCAAGGTTTGCGTACGTACGTCAGGGTCAGTTGTCAATTGTGCGAGTAAGGGGTGCGACATTTTCCCTAGCTAGCAAAAATGCGCTCTTGAGACTGGGCCCACAAAAGACGTGTCTTTGAGCACCTTGCCTCCACACAAAGACCTGCTGACGGGGCTAACAGAGCCCCATATCGATCTCTTGCACACTCAGCCACCGCATCCAATGCATATTTGCTCTCCCATCCTTTCTTGTGAAAATATTAACAAACTCATTAGAAATCCGCAAAGCAACAATGCGACGCTGAATCTGTTTCTGTGATTTAAAGCACACAGCCATCCACAGCGAGTGTGTAAGTGCGATTGGTACTGTCATTGACTCAGGAGAATGTTTTTGTCCTTGTTGTTGTTGTTGTTGTTGTTGTTGTTGTTGTAGTGTTTAACGCCCGCTTTTGCTACTACTACGGCACCGCAGGTGGTGACACTGATGATACATGGAATGAAGATGGAGCACCGGTGGAATGAGATGGCGGGGGAAACCGGAGCACCCGGAGAAAACCCGCCCTGACGCCGCTTCGTCCACCACGAATACCACATGCGGGTACCTGGGATCGAACCCGGGCCGCCTAGGTGGTGTTTTTGTCCTTGAACATGCAATCGTGAAGCTTCTCGGTACCAAGTAACAGAGTAGTTCAAAATGACTGTCTACAAGGCAGTTGAACTGTAAGCAGTGACAGTGTTGCTACAATATTATATGGTATGGTTCCTTGAGGCCCCAATAAACATAATTCATTAGTGATATTATACAAAGTATAATCACAATTGCTTTGACTGATGCTGTACAGTAATGTATTAGTGATGCTCTTTCGCGTAATATTTACTGTGCCTGAAAAGAAAGGACAAGTTGCTTTTTAATTAGGCTGTAATCCGTCAGCGCGAGAGGAAACAATAGAGCGCGATCTCAAGTGACAACCAGGTCATAGATGAACTCCATCATAAAAACTGGCTTCTCTCGCCGTCTCATTTCACTTATATAGCCCAGAATGAGCGTAGCACGAATTTTTCTCGAAATCCACATTTACTCGACATTTCTCATAAACAAGCCAGCAGCCGAAAGTTTCGCGAACAATCTGGAAACGCCTTGTTCTGCCGCACTCATTGTTACGTCGTCTACTCGCCGCACAGTGATGTGTGGTAGTTTGACATGGGTTCTGTGATGGCGGCCGCTGGCCTGCGTCACAGTATCAACCTCGCATTCGGAAATCCCGTGTTCGATTCTCACCTAGACCTTTTTTCTTTGTTTTCCCTAGTCAGTAAACAAATCAAAGGGTTCTTCATATATATACTACGATTTCTTTTCAAAAATCTCCCTTTTATTCTTACAGATATGTTTCTAGGTTTAATGGCATATGGTGGTGCACGCTTGCTCAAGGGAAACAGTATTCTCCACGGACACTAGAGGGCTGCGTGGTCGACGGGTCGTTCATCGGTCTCTCTATGCAGCTCCGACGGTAGGACAGGTCCTTTTACCTTTCTTTTTTTAACTCTTTCTCTCTATGTCTCTCTCTCCCTTTTCCCCACTTTGTTGTTTTTTTGTTGTTTTTTTTTGTTGCCTTTTTGTCTGATTTTAAACACAAACATCCACCATGCCCGAGGCAGGTCTCGAACCCACGACCATCTGCGCGGCGGAGCACCAAAAACATACGCTCCAGTGACCATGCATCTTTGAACCTGTAATTATTATGGACTTGTACCCATCTCTGTAGCCTTCTGTGGCTCCTTCACCTCATCCCTTTCTCCTGAAGGGTGGTAGCCACAATAGATCCATGTGTCCTCCACTGTATAGCCTATAATCTATGCAAAAAGCTGCCTAACATGAGGCGGTACTCAGCATTCGTTTCGGTTGGCAATGTTGTGTTGTGTTGTGTTGGTACATGTGGAAATGTTCTGCCTTGTGGTTGTCAGCAGTGCATTAGGATTAAATGAACTTCTTTCTCTTTAGAGGAGACACGTGTAGAGCGTTGGGGAAGGGAATTACTTTCGACCTCGCCCTCCGCGGTAACGTGTGCCTGGTCACCAGAAGTTCTGCCAACTTTCGAGTAATGTAATAGATTTTGTAGTAACTATTGCTGTCTGTGTTACTACAAGTATTATTTCATGCAACATATTTATGTTACATTAATGCTTCATTTTGCTATAAAAAGATGATTTGTTGTAACTAAATTTCACTGTAACAATCAGTGCTTCAAACCTTGCTTTCTTAACCGTAGTAAAGGCTGAATTCATTATTATTGGCACAATACTGCGACCATCTTATTTTTCTTTGAATATTTTATACAATGTGGCACAGAAATCAGAAGTCGTGCTTTTAAACTGTTCCACGTTCCCAAATGATGCATTTACCTCTCAGTTGTATCAATTTAATCTATTTATATGTGCCATTAAGATGTCTCAGGAGTAATGAATCTTCGCCTTCTTAAATATGTTTATAATCTTCGGGTTGACAGAGGTGAATGCAGTACTTTTAGGTTAACCACACATTTGAAGGAGCATGTGTTTATGTAGACCTGGCCCGGATGTGGAGAACCCAGAACGCTGTCCATTCAGCCACAAAGGCAGTCAGAATTAGCAGTAATAATGCTATTATTTGAAGTAAAAGAATTTACCTGAATAATCGTTAACCGTATGTAAGTTTGGATCACTTCAAAAGAGTTCACCATAATTTCTTCTAACTTTCCCAATTGAATAAAGTTTCTTGAAGAAGATGCCAGAAGACTATAGACCACCTGCGGAAGGATCGTGTTTAGACTACGAACGCCTCTAAAACTGCCATGCCCGAGAGGAAATTAGTGGCAGATGCCAGTAGAGAGTAGAACCGAAGAAAATCAAAGACTAAAAGGCACAACAACATAAGAATGGCATCACGCAGAACCATTCCCAACTTCGTCACTTAACCGCTCACTACCGAAGAAAGTTGGCAAGCGGTTTCACCAGGGGGTGAGTGAAAAACGCTACTTGTCTGTGTGTGTGTGTGTTGCAGACTCCACATTAATTACACTTAGTACTCTGGACCAACAAAACTTTACCACTGCTGCCAACCTAACGTTACGGTTCTCACCTAGAGGCGACTATAATGAAGTTGGGACCACAAAGTGAAATCTCTTGCATCACTCCACGAGTCTTCACTCCACTCCAAGTAATTTAAAAATGTGCATCTTTTTGCTCTAAGGGGAAGTTTAAAGAGAACGCAGGGAAGGAAATTACAAACTTGCAACTACTTAGTCGAGACTAAGTCGAGCTTACGAGGCATATCCTGAAGAATGTCTGAGAAGTTACTTAGTTAACTGGGTGTTTACTTCAGCGAGAGAAAACATTTAGGTCTCCAATTTGTTTCTCGCCCAAGCTGGAAGTCACTGGCTGACAACGAGGCTTATGACAATTTTTTTTCTCTACAAAATTATTTATAAGGGACCACTGCAACATTGATGTTCCAAATTGAACTGTTATTTTTTATAGAGAAAATACATTGAAAATAAAAATACTCTTGCCTCGGCGTTTCTCCCGTAGGGCAACTATTTGCCAGGAAAAATTATAAAGTTTTAAGTTGCAAAGGTTGACTTAGGTCTGTCTTACACTCAAAGATCAGCTGCCTTATCCTCGCATCAGGATACAAGTATCTATGTGCAATACCTCGCTAAAGTGTGCGTGTGTGTGAGTGAGAGGGTTTTAGGACCCTCGACAGCTAGGTTATTAGAACCCCTCCCGCTTTTTTTCGGGTTTTTCGGGGGTGTCCCCAGGTCACTGAATGCTGGGCAGGTCAATTACCTCCCTCGGATTTCATCTTTCTTCCTTCACCTTACTTCTCTTTTCAATTCAACCTTCATCCGCTTGGCTCTTACAGGGTTGACCCGTGTTACAGGCGTCTGGTGCTGCATGGCAGGAACAAAGGATTCTCTCTCTGTTAACCCCCGGCGGAGGGGGTCTCCGATTTCGGAGCACCCCCTGGGAGATTACAAGCCTCCACAGAGGGAGGAGTGCCGGTTGTACGCCGCCGGGGAGCTTCAATCTGTTAGAGACCCTGCCCTCTGCTCTTTAGTGGCTCCTGGATCGATCTCCCTTGCTCCTGCGGGATACGGGTACTAATGGCCAAAGGGCCGCAAGTGCTGAAGCGTTTCTTAGTTGTCCTTACCCTCCAATAAATACACAGTAGAGAAAATAAAAAACACACGGAAAGACCAAGAAAAATGACTGACTGATTTTGAAGCCAGAACAGATATGCTAGTTATATTTTACGTGCATTCGCCATGTTTTATGTGCTTAGTACGCAAAATGTGATTACACAAAATCTTTTTCAGTATTCAGTTGCCACTGTAAGCTTGAATGCTTTTTACTCTCATAAGCTCCTTTCTCTGTTAATCAGACTATGCTACGAAGGAAGGAAGGAAGGAAGCACTTTGCTCCGATTTCTTGCTCTAAATGCGAGCAAGTTAGGCAGATAACACAAAAAGAGGATGCTTCAGAAGAAATGAACTGGAAAACTGCTCCTCTCTTTAATGCTGTACTCGTTCCATCTGCTTATATAGCATTAGTAAGCTTCACTGTTCCATTAAGCTGATATGTATACCTAAATGTTTAAAATGCACTTCTTTATAAAGCGATTAAAAGCTCCTGGTTCCGAAATACACATGGGAAACGAATTAAAAGAAAACGGCAAAACAAGTAACTCGTTTCAACCGCGCCTGCACACTTCCGTGGTGTGGGGGTATCCTGTGTGCCACACATTCAAAAGATCCCGAGTTCGAATCTCTGTTACAGCCAGTTAACTCTATAAGGGTTTTCCAGCGGTTTTCCCTTAATCTGATAAGACGAAGGTTGGATAACTTTAAGCTCTAACAATCCTGGGCTCGATGAGTATAATATCAACCATTGTATTCATCGTCCGATTACCAGGTTAAAGGACGGCTTTAAACTTCATGGGGGAGGAAAAAAAAAAAAAATAAAAATAAAAATAAATAAATAAAATAAATAAATAAATAAATAAATAAAAAGAATATATCACTAATAGGTGATGTATGTTCATTGGAATTTGACGTTGACAAATCTCTCTTAGAAATTAAACTTTGCATGACTTTTAACATTGAATTGTGAGTAAACTCATTCGAATTAAGGTACAAAAGTATTACAGCGTTGTCCACACAATATTTGCACTATAGTTAGTAAATAATAAACCATTTATATTCATTTGTCAAGAAGCTAGATGGCTTCAAATATCTGACACATTTTTATCGATGAAACGGTTCTTTATTGGCTATAATTCTACTGTACATATTTTTTAGACTCATCATGTAGAATTCCTATTAACGTATCGCCGAAGCACTACCTTCCACCCGGTATAACCTTAAGAAGCGAAATTGTAAAGATAGTTTTAGCACACTGCTGGTAAACTTTTCACACATTTGAAGAAATGCATCATCATAGGTTAGTTCAACGAAATGCAGTCCATATCTCGGTAGAGCTAAATGTTTCCATACGTAATGCCATAAAGCAGTAACGTGAACACCTCAGTTCAATATTACGTTGCATCTTACTATTTAAGCACAATTATAAAGTTTAACAAATAAATATTAGTCCCCCTCCCTCGTGGTCGTTTTGCTTGTCACACTTAACCTCACTTTAGAATTAAAGAATAGACACTAATGCGGTGCAGCAGCTATATTCCATTCTACTCTTTGTGTTTTATTTTCAGGGCTTGTACGGGTTTATTAGCTGCATTTGTTTATCTCCTCTTCATTCACTGCTTTCTTCTCGTTAATTTACACACTTACTTTAAATACTCATCTAATTACGTCCGCTTTTCTTTCTCCTGTTCCTTACTGCTCTTCTTTTGTTTTGCGCATGTTTAAGTGCATAAAACACGCAAAAGTTCCTCGCTTTCATAATGCAATGCTCTTTGAGTATGCAAGGGAATGGTATTCAAAATTATAATTTCGCACCACAATATCTGCATATACTGCATATACTTATACCTCCGAACAATTTTTTTTCAAGGCTTAACCACGTTAAAAATAGTGCAGTAAGTCTCACAGACGATCATCTTTTGTCAGCTTTACGCTTCCGTTCGAGTAGAATTGTACCTGATTTAGATAACTTTGCCAGTAAAGGCAATGCAGACGTTGTTTAACATGTAACTAATATTAATGTAATACTCCATGTAGAGATTTTTACAAAAGAAGAAAATTCTCAAAGAGAACCGCTTCCCCTGCCACTGGGTTGTAACCATTAGTAAATAAAGGGCAACCCTCATAAACAGGGTGAGAGGCAATGCAGCCAGTCGTCCGGCTCCTTTATACCTTCAAACTGCAAAGTTTGCAAACGCATACTTCAAAATAACGCCACCTTTGGCAGAGTTGCCATGTTTTGAAAAAAGCTATATATCACTGTTACGAGTGTGCTTTATCCACACTTAGTTAATATTACTACTTATTTTACCTTAAGTTTTGAATTAGGTATTACAGGCACGTTCATCATGCCGTCATTAGTTTTGCACACCCCCAGATAGATGAACAAGGGCATGTCAACTTCCTCACGAGGTCAACACTCACAGTCTGATCGGAAAAGGTGCAGTTTTTTTATTTTTTCCTCCCTTAAGTCTCCCCATGACTGTACTAGCACTTGATTTACTTCATGTGGTGAACATATTCTGGTGTCTCTGATTGGCTAAAGTTAGATATGAATTGATTTGCACTGGATGGAAGCCAAGGAAGGATGTCACGGTAGGAGGAGTGGCAAGACATTGTGAGTATTGTGGTCTACGTGAGGAATAAAGGGCTTCACGACAATATATACGTCTTCCAGTGGTAGCCACAATTCTCCGCAACACTTGCAACCATGAACATTATCTGATCCGTAAAATTCCCAATCATTATCCTCCTGAAGCGCCACTGAGACAATTCTTCGTACCGCTGTAAATGTAAATATTTAAGAAGTATAACCATGTGTGATCCTGCTTTGGGGTTCACATCGAAGGGAAGCAATAGTGCTTCTGTGTATCACGTGAAGCAAGTAGAGATTAATGCTTCAGTACTGTTTCTAGTCAGTTGTTTCCCGCGATGCCACGCAAAGAGTATGGAAGGCAACTCACTTTTAAACAACTGACTATCAATTTGGTTTTCCTCTATCTCTCTTTGCCTACAACGAAATGCACATTGTTATGCAAACGAAAAGTAAGCACTAGTAAGAATACTTTGGTAGAAAAATTATGTGAATATAACACATACGATTTTTTAAAAAATGTTATTTGTAGTTCGGGGATTGTCTTGAGACATTGTACGTAGTCGGTTATCGGTTGCTTTGCAAAATGTTTGAAAGAACATACATAAAACTTGGAATAGCAAGGCTCCATTAAAACAAATGGACGCACTCTGGTAGAAAAGCTTTCTCTCCACAGAACAAGAAGCAATACGCACGAGCAAGAAGCCAGAAAAATCGACACAACCGAATACTTAGCCTTTCCCATTTATCAGAAACAGCCCTTAATTAATTCGGGTGCTCCCTCCACCACCACTACGCATTTCTTTGTACGCCCCCGCTTCTTCTTCTCCTCGATCACGATACCCCTTCCCCATAATCTTCTTATTTCGCTGTTTATTAAGAAAAGACACGAAACTATCCCATGTGATTTATCGTTTATATTGCGTTAATCATGGCATGTTTTGTTTGGCTTCCTTTAATTAAAGTTATAAATACACAACGAAGCAGATTGAACTTATTATTTCAGGTATTCCATTTCGTTTTGATTTATTGTCCCTCTTTTAGCCCATAATAGCGAAGACCAGGGGTATTCGTAATAAAGGACATAATTACAAAGCAACCTTAATCTTGTTCTTATAAACCAGTTCTGTATAAGATCACTCAACAAAATCAGAGGTTTTCTCTCGAACGAATCACTCTGAGCTGTTGTAACGATGCACGGACTGAAATATGAAAACGAAGTTATCATCATGCTTACATGAAACAGTTTTTGATGTCCAAGATATAAAAAAAAATATAATCTCTTTATGTTTTATGAGTTAAAGATGGCACATAATCCAGAATTGATTATTCCTTGCTAAATATGTTAAAAAATAACTTAATCGCTATTTTTCTGCAACATATATAAACACATTTATATGTATTTAGTTTAGTTTCATTGCTGTTTGTATAGAAACTAATCAGTTTATTGAAACTGAGCAGTTATCGTATATTTAATGCACATATGTACATGTAGCGCGGAGTAATACAAAAGTGTGTTTCTTAGAACGGACCGTGTATGGCTAAAAGTTACAACATTTGTATTGCCCAGTTATCTAGGCAAGAATGCAGTGCAATTAAGGTAAAGAGGATAGAATAACCGCTTTAACATGAACAGTACAGCATATATAGGACATTTGTGAGTTATTAATGCATAGAGAAAGCCGTGCGATATTACACACATCAGATTTTTCCCCTGTGTTCTAGAAATGTAGCTGTATGAGAAGAAACAAGCACCAGATAACATTGTTAAAACAATATATCCCATGTAAAGAACGACTTTCTTCCTTTCGCTTCCCATATTCAGACGGGACAAGAAAACAACGTCTGTACAATATTCAGTCTCCGTAATAACAACGGAAACATCTTCCATACCTCCCTGCAGCCACAGAAACAAAACAGCAACGCACAGCGTACAGTTGCAGATATGACATTTCAACCACTATGATCTATGTATAGTAATTAGGATGCTACCAACTTTATGTGATCCATATATCCAGAAGGGATTCGTCTCTAGTTTAAAAAATCCTTGCAAAGAAATTAATGAAGATAACATTATAGTTTTTAATAAGCAAAAAGAACAATGCAAGAGTTTAGGGGCCTTGGCGCTTTCAAGATGTATGTTATTTTACGAATTCAATGTTCCAAATTTTTCACGTGTACTTACATTTTCTGGTGTAATACCCAAAATTGCGGTTTAATCACATGGAGAAAGAAAATATCAAAATCAGGAAATATCGTTTTTACCGAAGGCCCTCACTACCCCACTAGATTTTACTTCATAAATATATTTCCCTTTCAGTTTTGAACATGCTTTTTGTAACAATGTAAGATAATACAAATATTGTACATTGCATTTAAAATAAGTTGTGAACAAACCACACGAGCATTGTAATATGGTTATTTTTTCTGCATATTACAAATGGAGATATCACTTAATTTGGCTGCTAAAGTTTTTTTAAAGGAAAAATGAAGAATATTTTATGGAGACCTGTATTTTATAAACAAATGCTTGAAGATTTCCTATGAAACACAATTTAGGTGTCTTGTGTGTATGTTTGAGGACCTGTTGTTAATTTATAATTTTGTTCAATACAAAATTTGTCAAACTGATTCCAAACATATTTCTCATTGTATTCTGCGTTCTGAGGTTTCCCTCTTCGAATTATTTCATTTTTTCAACATTGTATGCTTCACCGAAACGAGTCAGCCATTTTAGACATTTGAATTCGGCTCTGTTACATCAAATTACGTAAACTGTTGCGTATCTGTGGCAAGTATGAGTGGAATAGTCAATGAAATACTGTTCGTAGCTAGTCGGGAGTCGAATCTAGGACACTGCAGGCAGGTGTGCTACCACTAGACCAAGGTCACTAAAAGCAGACAAATGTGAGCGCAAGTAAAATCACACAAAAATATTTGCCAAAATCAGTCAAAACGCATGTAAAGGAGTTTATTATTTGTTCTATTTTTAATGCAGTAACAGAATGACGTAGAAGTACCTGATTTTAGGCAACGAGTCGAACTTCAGTAGGTAACTAATTAGAAAGCTACAGAAAGTATTCCTAGCTAGTGTCTTTTTTTTTTTTTGGGGGGGGGGAGGCAAACTTTTAAGAGAAAGTCAAACTCTAAAGTAAAAATATTGTAAAATAGAATAAACGAAGAACCACGAGAATGTGACAGGGTATCTTATAGCTACCATGTGTGAAATGTATGGCTGTAAGGTGACAAAACTGTATTGCCAATTCCAGGAACCCGGTCTAGTGCTTTATCTGGTCGCCGTGTACAGAACGCATGTTACCTTCTGCAGCTGATAAGAACAACCCACGCAGACCGGCTCCTGCGCTCGATAGCCATAAAAAACAGAAAAGGCGATGGGGCCCAATTTCAAGTGCTTGCTTGACATAGCCGATAGCTTCTGAAAAAAGGAGCAGTTTCTTTCACACCTTATTTCGAATATATAAGAAGGAAGGAACACCTCCACTTCGACGATTTTGTTGGATTATCCTTGGCTAGAGGGTACAAACTTTACACATGAGACATTATCGTCGCCATTACCAGCGTTATTTCATCGGCAATTATCAAATGTCTGTAAAAAGAGCTATACAGTTATGTAGCATCAAAAAGAAAATATATTTTGACGTTTCACCTATGATGACTAGTTTGAATAAGGCGCACATTGATGCACCAGTTTGAAGCGTTTGATGCGACTGTTGGATGCAGATTATCTAAGACGCCCGTTAATGATGCACTAATGAATTATTTTGGGCGCCAGTGAAAATTGCACCTTTAGGTAAGTCCTCAGCTGGTTCCTTTCCTGGCTGTAGCTCGAGCACTGAGATTCTTATCTCAGGGTATGCGTGGCTGTGGTTTTCAGAAAGGATGACGCGGATTCTTATTATAAAACATTTTAATCAACAAGTCAAGTAATTAAAATGAGACGTTGTCAACGGATGAAAAACTAAGTAATAATCGACTAGTTAAATATTGAAGCAGTTTTTTAAATGTATAATACTGCAGATCTAGCCCAAATGTTGCGGCGAGTCGGGTAAGTCGGACTTGTTCTTATATCCCGAGCGCGGCACTAAATTTATGCTATTTTTTCGTGCTAAATTATTCGCCTTCTATCGTTTTTTGTCTGTTTTATATATTTTCATTGTAATTAAATAAGTTTAACTCTCAAATATAACACTCGATTACAATTCGTATGGCAACATTTTGTGTCTTTCTTCATTGTTGACTTAAAAAGTCTATGAAAACAATAAATTTTCGAGGGCTTAGGAAAGAAGCTGCTTCAATATTACTGGTATTGTATATTAAGACTTACATTAATATGCATGCCAATAGCATTCTAAATCGTGGCATTGGTTTGAGTAAAGTTTGAGTAAATAACCACTCAGGTCTGCTCCTTCGGCAGAAACAACGGAAATCTGTTGCAAGCGACAAACGCATCCCGACAGTTCGACAACCCCAGAAGTGAGATCTATCTGATCCAAAAAAACTGACGTCAATCTCAATATTCTTCCCCTTTCTGCTGAACACCTTTCAACTCCCGACTCATAGCTGCCAATACCTTTTTCAAGGTCTCCCGATTTTCACCCTGATTTCGTCTACATAATTCTTGGAAATCCAGGATTTTTCGATCTAAGAGCGGTAATGCGTCTGGGAACCTGGTTCCACTCCATTAATTACTCGGTGAATTCTGTGAACTGGCCCACGGAATCCAGCCCTACGTAATGTGGGAAATGCAAACTAATTTTTCTGTCTGACGACCTTTAAACACTATGTGATTTTATTTCCTTGTTTTCCCTGTTAAGTCTTTATCGATAACTATATTTATAATTAATTCATATATTAAGTCCATTTTTAATAATTTAGTTACTCAGCTCATAATTGTGGTACCAGCTTTAAATGCAGAATACGCTTTGGGAATCGCGGGAGGCTTACAGAGAACACGTTAACATTTCGACTAATGAAAGCAACAATGAAACTGAGCCGATCTGCCCGCACCGGTAATTTGCTAACGCTGATTGCTCTCAAAAGCGAAGGAGACTCATTTGCGCATTCATGTCATTCGTTCATTTATTGTCCGGTATAAACTCCACGACTAAAGCGTGCCAAAGAAATCTAAACACAGGCACGCAATTAGAACTGCGATACACGGAAATGCAATCAAACTTAGTTTTAAATAAAACAACATACGGCGCCTCTAGTTCATGTTCTGATAAAAGGGCAAACACTTACTCTGTGGATATGCATAAACAATGTGAAACAACACGAGTAGTTTCATATCATGCCAATGCAAAGTCAACCTAAAGGTAATTTTATCGTGCCCATTTAGGTATAATACTGCAGTCTTTTTGCCCTTCTCAATTATTATAGGACTTACACCCTCCTTGGCGTCCCAGGGTCAGCATGTGGGGTCAAATACCTATCCAGGAGCAAGACAGAAGACCCAGGACGAAGGATCAGGCCAAACCCTAGCATGGGAGTGAGAAAGGAGATAAGGCATTATTATGAAGTGTATGAAAGGAAAGGTGATTATGGAGCAGTTGGTGGAATGAATGGGTGCAAAAATCGGGTACACGGAGAAAACAATCTCAAACGCCGCTTTGTCCACCACCAATTCCACATACGGGTTCCCATGGATCGAACGGCTTGGCGAAGCTGTCTAACCACTTAGCCATTGAACGAGAACTAAATAACTCCCAATAAACACTAAGGCAATTGCAATTTTACCTTTTCCATCGTTTTGGAGACTCTTATTAATACATAAATAGATTTTACTAACAAAATTGGTTACACGGTACGGCACTGAGCCTGTAGATAATAAACGAGTTCATTTTAGTGAAGCAGAGCTTTGATAGGTTTATATGCACATATGATTGGTGTGTACTGCATCTGATGACTGGACTGACATACGAATGGAATAATTGATGTAATGCTCCGGTCAGAATTATGGCTAATTAAAGACCGTGTTGCTACGGGAGATGTCCTTCACATTTACAGGTCATTCTTATGCACGGCACTGGATGCCTGTGCAGGATAATAAACAGTTTTTGTCGTGGTGCACGGTAGGCAAGTAGGTACATTGTGCTGAAATAGATTTATGTCCGGCACATGTCGGCGATAAACTTTGTGCTTATGCACGGAACAGCTTGTTAAGAGCTTTATTAAATCTGATTTGTGACGATCCATATTCGAGCCCTGGAGGCTATTTTGGAATAAGGGCTGGAATCTGTGACCTTTCACACGCTTTGTCACAGCGCTCATACTAATAATAAGGAAACCCTCCACTGAAAATACTGAGTGTGAATACAATGTTAATTTAAACGAGCAATTTATGAAAATATAAATATATTCCGTGCAACTTGGAAACGACTCTAACGATTTCGATCAAATTTTGTATTCAGATGGGGTTTTGCCTATTAAGTTTATCTATATAGGTGTCATTACTGAAAAAACCACGATTTTACGTGTAACAGTCACAATTACTCGAAAGCTTATTTTGGCCATAATTTCTCTGTTAATGGGCAAATTTCAACAAACAAGCCAGGATATTAAAGGTCTCCTCACGGAAACGGCTCCAAAAATTAGGGTGGACATTTATATTTAGTTAACAGTTTCCTTTTCAAGTTTATCCAAATAAGTATCTTCTCCCCTCCCCCCAAAAAAAAAACCACGATTAAAGAAAAAAGGAAAAGAAAAGTCGAGCGAAGCTCGGTCGCCCAGATATTGTTAATTTAAACAGCATTAAATTTCTGACGATTTCGAAAATGCAGTCCAAAAATTTTTAGGCAATATTTATCGTCATATTTTTTATTTTTATTTTTTATTTTTTTGTTTTATTTTTGTTTATTTATTTTATTTTATTTTTTTGGCTCATAAGTGCTTGCATTTTTCTAATATCCGGGCCCTGGTAATTACTGTCGTATACCTGACCCGGAATGCCTAATTGCCTTGGAGACATGAGGCACCACAGTAACTTTCTGTTTCTGTCACACACAAAGTGTCACAGCTCAACTCTGGCCAGCCGTACTTTAATACTGTGACAAATGGCAAGTCCAGCTACTCTTTCTGTCACTTTATTTTTCTTCTATTACTGAATCTCAAAAACAGTTCTCTTTTTCCCGATAACCAACAATTCGTCGAGACCCTGCAAGTTACAGCTGATGTCCTGTTGTAATCTTAACACAAATGCTTTTTACAGTTCTAGTACTCTTTCAGTTTAACAAACAACTGGTTCCGACGACACACTCACTAAAAGCTGTTCGCACAACAAAAAGGTCTGACGTGACTAGTGTCTCTAACGATACACATATTCAAGCTCTCTCAACACTGACTGTACACAATGGATTTTGATCCTCTGTCCGTATTTCTCGCTTTTTATAGTCCAGACAAAGTGACGGCGAATTCTCTGGAAAACACAGCTTTTCTAAAACTTCTCACAGTCTAGAATTGGCCGTTGTTCCAACCCATCTATTGTCCTTATTTATCGGCTTTTGCCTAGCAACATCGTGGTATATGGTAGTTTGCCATCAAGGGTTATTTTGAGGGGCGGCGGGCGACACAATATGTAACATGTTTTCTATAAACTTATTAATTTTAGCGGGCGCAATTCTGTTGTCATCATACTACCTCAAGACATCCTGTACGAGAAAAAGAACCAGAGAACGAAAAGAAAAAATACATTTTACCATTTGCAGTGAAAGCTCCGTATCAAATTGCTGCGTACAATGCAGTTCTAGCGATAGAAGAAGCAAAGATGATCGATGAAGGGCACAACATGTAGTGTAAATTTGACATCCCCAGCATTGTCTACAAATGTAGTTATAAACTAGCTGACTTGGCAACAGCGAACCGATAAACACACACCCCGAGGCCAATAACTGAGACCAGAATGGCAATATGTGCCACACGGAGACGCTGTGTATGTGTATGTGTGTGTGCACTGCATTGAGAAGTGGTCTGGACGTTTGTTTGTAAGGACGGCACATTGACCCTGGAGTCCTTGTAGCAGGGACGTCTGAACGCAGCGGCAAGGTCAACGCCGATAGAGGGCTATAACAGGTCGCACGATGGATGCTCTTTTTCTTTAAATTAGTGTTTCTCAATCTACGGAGCATGAGCCACTTGCCTACCGATAGTACGAAAACAGATAAAACGGCAGATATTTCCGTTCTGGTTATTGTGGGAGATGAAGAGAAATGGTGGACGTATAAGAAGGGCCTATCTTTGGCTGGAAAATATGACTGATTGAATCACAGATTTTATGGAATACTTCCCTGAAAATTGCCTTCAGAATTTTGGATTACATAGATGTTTTCCAAGGGATATCCTTACCAGAAACGTGAACGGCTTACGAGAAAAGTAAATGATATATGTAGTTCTCCTGCTTACAGAGGTCTCTATATAGCAGGCCATAAAGTGATGGATTTAACCACAAGCCTCCCATCCTATACAAATATACATATATGCATATGTATACATGCATACATACATATTGTATATACAGTACCTACATACATTACAACCTAACATAAACATAATAAACATGACATGACATAAAAAATTAAAACGAAAGGAAAATGGAGAAAAATTCAAATTCTTTAGAAAAATCGATAGGTACCATTTTCGGTTGACCTTTACAAAGAACCACGCAGTCAATGTTGAAAAAACAAGGCAGTTATGTATTTTTTCACCTCCAGGTGTGGAAACAACTTTTGCCTTACATCTCAGACTCCGGGATATAACCACGAGTGGGGTGATTTGCCTGGATAAGGTCTTTTTTCGAAGATTTCCTTTATCCTCAAAACACGATTATTAAAAAACTCTGGGCCCCGCGCCCACTTCATTCATTCATAATCCGATGTGGCCTATCTGGTTAAAAGCCGTCAAATTCGAAGAAAAGGATCTTTCATTTACAGTCTATCATATTAACTTTCACTAGCTTCATTTGGGAATTCAATACACATAGTTATGAAAAATACCTACATGTTTATGAGAATAATTTCGAGTGTTGCATCAATCTTTTAATTTTTGAAGTTGTAACGAAAAAATACTTAAATAAGAGATTTTTTCTAAAAAGAGAACTATTTAAAGTAGAAAATAACACATGTGCAGGAATATTTATTTAACCCTCGAAACCTAGGCAAATCGGACTCTTTTAAAATGGTGCGCCCCGCAAAAGATTAAGAACGCTGCTGTTAGCAGACCCTGAAACAGATGACAATGAACGAAATGATAGGTACATGAAGTGAGAAACAAGAAAGCCACGGTATAAGAGGAACCAACCCAACATTCGCCTATTTACCAGGGTAAACCAGGGAAAACTCATGGGTCAGACTGGATGATCGCCGGGTATCGAATCCGGGATGTTCTGCATGCGAGTCGCTCAATAGAAACGCTCGGTGGAAACGCAGAGAAGTTTCCGAAGTATGGAGTTGAATAAAATACTGATCGCTAAAACACAAAACAGAGAGGCCTTTGTATTTGCTTCTCCCTGAAAGAACGTGCGGGTGAGAATTAATTTCAATACAAGAAAACGTATTTACTTCATCTCTCAATTCTAATGTCCAGCGGAAGAGATTCAATTCGTCTGAACGTTGCTAAGAAACCAGCTCAGTAACATTTCTAAAGAAAATGTAATCTGCAACATTACACGCCCTCTTTGTTCTCTTGCACTCCATTCACTTGGTGGAAATTAGAAAATCCACTTCAGTAAACGCTACTTAGAACTGCGGTTCGCCTTCCGAACAACGGCCACACAACTGGAGAGCACAATTTGTATTACGTGTATGCATTTATTTCACTTAGTCTTGTGCAACCTGATCATTGGTATGGTTTTCTACCTACTGCGTTAAATTATGCGAAGAAAGCTGTTGTTTGAAACTTCTTACTAAATAATAAAAATCAAGGACATCATGAAAATATTCCTTTAAAACTAAAATTTTTCATAACAAAATGTATACTCTTTTTGGAGAAGCTATTGTGGCTACAAAAAGCCGTAGCGCCATTTACCAAGCAGTTGAGGTTCCCATTACTATACTTTTGCTGACCTTATTTTAAATTGCAATGTAAACAAAGTGCAAAATTGTATTCCTCCGCGTGCATTTCGTATCGCTGTTAATAATAATGTATTTGCATATTAATATACTCAATTTATTGTTACTATACGATTTTCAAACTGTTTTTGCAAATAATTCTTGTAGTTAGTTTAAATTTAATGCTACTTTGCATGTCAACGAACTATTTTTTATTCGCTCCTATTGACATGGAAGTCGTGTGGTTCGATCAACCGATTCAAACTCGTGCTGTTGTTTACATTGCAGCTTAAAGTAAGATAGGAAAGTCAGTCAACACCCCGGAAGATCATCTGCACACTTCACTGCAGAAGATACCGATTCGTTGATTTATATGTGTTAATTCAAATTCACCAGTACATATATCACACTTTAAATAAGCATCTTCAAAAGAGAGAAGTCGTTTGCTTCTTCACGATAATACAAGACCACATACCAGAGCGCGATGGTGCATTGTTTCACCAATTGGGAATCACTTATTTGTCTTTTCTAGTCGCGCGGACATAAATCCACCTCATTACTATAGTATATTCTCCGAACTGAAAAAATGCGCTTTGGTCTCACGTATTGGCTGAGAAGGTAATCAATACGAACCATGTAGTGCATGGTCAATATAGAACGTTCAGCCAACTCGTGACTGAATAGTTTACTTAGAAAGGCTCGGATGCTTGTTGGAGCAATGTTGGCAGCAAGGCAACTATCATCTATCGGCGCATGCGCAGCAGACACATTTAAACTTTAGTTTTATCCCTTATTTTTCAAGTGACTTTATGTATTTCTGACAGTTTAGAGCGCATTTAATTTTTTTCCAGTTTCGATCATATTTGTGACTTCCTATAGGACGCAAGGTTAAGGAAAGCCTGTAAATGAATGTAGGAGTTAAAGCAATAATAAAGAAGGGAGATGAGACAAATCGAGCGTTCTGGATTCCCTCTAACCTCTTTGTTTTCGCTTATACACAAATCCCGCTGTTGAGTTATTCAGAATATTTCTTTCACGAGATTATTGTCAACCTCCAGAACTAAAAAATGAATAGCATGTGATAAAGAGTGTGCATGCACCAAAAGAAATATACTTTTTCTCTATTCATGTTTCTTATTACATACGTCATTATAGCTTACTCTCAAACAGAGATTCATCCAAACTTCGCTTTTAATGTCTCCACCTAGGTTAGAAAGAGCATTGCATGCGACACAAAAAAAATCTCAGTACGTAATTTTAGAGCATTTAAAAGATAGAAAAAATATTTTGTACAACATAAAAGTCGTTTAACATATTTTATACTTATTTTGGCAAAGATTTACATAAAAATGCTTCCACCCCAACCGACACTTCACATGACATTTCCATTCTTCGTGTATTTCAAATATTTCACAAATATTTTAATTAAAATATCCCCTATTTGCAGGTACAGTCATAACATGAATTTCCTTAAAGGACTACACTACTAATTTAGTGTAAATGTCACACAAATTTAAATTTGTATTTCATGACTTTAATAATACTTATGCCATTAAATTCTAAATCTATTTTGACTTTATATATTAGAGATATCTATGTTTATATAATGTACGTTAAAAGTCCAAAATAATTTTTTTTATTTTGAAATTTGAAATCCTTGAAAATTCATCCAATTTATCTGAAATTTGTCATGTAGATTCCCAATACAAAAGCAAATAAATATGTCATATAATTTCTTTTTCTTTTCAACGGTTTTTGAGTTACTAATTTTTGAAACTACATAAAAGTTACAAAAAACTAGTAACCTCAAATGACAGAATTTAAGCATTATTTTCTTTTGAACTAAGGCTAGTAAAATAAAATTATATGACAGATTTGTGCGTTATGAGCCGATAAATCAGATAGAATTTTAAAAAAAGGACTACTGTTTTTAAAATTGTATCGTGTGGACTCTGGCACAGGATAGTAAAATTCAGCTTTAAAATTTAATAAATTCGAAACTAATATAAATATCGCACTGAAATTTAAAGCCATCTAATATTTATATAAGACAACATTGATAGTAAATTTTCAGCTAAACAGCTTAAAATTTTAGACAGTAAGTTTTTTTTTAGTTATGGCTTTTATTTCCTGTGGAGTTTTATATGATTGGAGAACCATTACAAAGAAAGCTCATTTTAGATCAAGCTAAAAATATATTTAAACACTTGCTTTCTTGCGGCATTAACAATGGCTGGTATGTATTTAAATGTTTGCAAAGCATACAGTAGTGTTCGCGACTTCACACCTTGTTCGTTAAGTCCTACTAATCTGAGACAAAAATCAATTTATGTTATCGCCTAAACACCTCTCAGTGAAGCACAAAGTTGGCCAATGGAAAGGGATTCTTGTGCCAGAACCTTCTTGTCTGATATTGGTTTAAGTTATTCTTAAGTTTACATTCAAGCCACGAAGCCCTCCAAAGGTCAAGTTCCTTTAACTCTGTGTTGCAAGGAGCTATGCTGAACATCGTACTGTCCTCTGCGTAGTCGGACTTCACATGGAACACTAGGATTGAAAAGTTAACCTTATTAGCTGCCTAGCTAGCATGTAGCTATTCTTTATACATTCCTACTTCACAATTTTGCTTAAAATATATATTTTATAAGAAAGTGCAGGAAATAGCGAACATTTACTAATTTCAAGCTTTATATCTCCTCTTTTGTATAGACTGAGACAATCCAGAAGTGGTGGTTAATAATTTGAAAATTATAAGCTATAAAAGGTAAACGATTCAAGCAAATTCGGCCTGCAAATGAATAACTTTTCCAAATTCTATAGCTGGGAATTACTACTAATCACTAAATGGACCAGAAAATAAGGGCTTTGTACAATAAATATGCCACAAGTTGTCATATACCTGCGATTTATTTACTGACTCGTTTATTTACGCATGTGCACTCTCTCCCTTTCAACCAACTATATTATCTTTCAACCAGCACTGCTTAAGAATTCCTATGCCTGGTGGTAACAAAGGGAAAATAAAACAAGAGAATAAGGATGTAAGAAGAATAAAATGTGTTAAAATGGCGATGATGCAACAAGAGTAACATTAAGGTTGTAGTAAATATTCTGTTACTTACATTTTTTCTTCTTTCTTTCTACTTCTTAAAGACAAGATCCAGCCTTCGTAACGTGAAGAGAACGAATGATACAGGAATAAACCTAAGAAAGGGCAGAATGAAAGTGCTAAAAAGACTATTGGTGCAAGAAGTAATTCTCTTCCACCTTTTCTTTCGGTGCAGTCGATTACACCGCATCCTGGGTCACAAAGAACGTGTTCGGTTGATGACAATGAAGATATCCGTCCCCTTCATATTTACAACGGGATGGTTGGTGATGGATTGTTCTCACATCTCATCGCGGCCCATTACGTCTCAAACAGCCGTAAAAACAGGAACAGCAAAGTAAAAATCGATCCGCGGTGACGAGGAAGGTATCATTGAGGTGACATCGATAACGGATATCCGATACCTTACTCTGTGTGTACATACACAGCCAGCACTTAAAACGGGCTCACAAATTAGAAAACTTACTGTTGCGTGTGACGGGTCAATCTGCAAATTCTGTCTCTACTCGGCGTCCCTTACTTCATTCCTCACACCGCACGCAATCCCTAACGTAAGCTTTAAACTCTTTTGTCAGACGAGTTTGCAATTTAGTTCTTTTGTGAAGTTAAACTCCACGCATTACGATTTTTTCTTTTTTCCTTCTTCTGCTAACTAGTTCCACAATTATTACAAAAGATTACGCATTAGAAGAACATTTATAAAATTGCAGCTGCAGGGCACTTATGTAATGGATTCAAAAGGCTATTATTGTTGCAAAAACACTGTTAACTCCTAACAACTGTTATTTATTACGCATTATATGGGGTGATTTTTTTTCAAAATTTTGGTTTTCTTAAAAATGGCTATTTTTTAGTGCAAACAACTTCTGAGATATTCCTTGCTATTGGTTTGAATTTTACAACACTTTTTTCCAGCTGGTTATGCAAACAGAATGGAATTTAAAAGTTATCACACAGCGACCAGTTCTTAAAGATTTGATTATCTTAAGCCTATTAAATTCTCCTATTTCCTTTGCGTTTACAAAGAAATTGTAATAAAACCATTTTTTACAAATGTCTATCTCGATTAACATGAAGTACAAGAATAAGAATCTATATGAATAGATGGTAAAAGAGTGAGTAGAGGATATTATGTGAGAGCGCATATCATATTTGTTGTAGTGTTTAACGCTCGCTTTTACTACATACGGCACCGCAGGTGGTGACACTGATGATACATGGAATGAAGATGGAGCACCGGTGGAATGAGATGGCGGGGGAAGCCGAAGAACACGGAGGAAATTCGCCCCAGTGCCGCTTCTTCCACCATGAATCCCACATGCGGTTGTCTGGGATCGAACCCGGGCCGCTTTGGTGAGAAGCGAATGGTCTAACCACTCGGCTACGGTGCGGCCATATCATATTTTATATAGGATTTGTTTACAACTAGCGATAGAAAGAGAAAAAAAAGGAAAAATAAGAAAGAATTTTCAATCATACCTGTTACATGACACTTAACAAAAGTCTACAGCCGCCACTTGAAATATTTAGAAAACAACTAACACTACGAAAAATATGATTTGACATAAATTGCGTATTTCAATGAGCTGTACAATTTCACCGCGGTAAGCTTTTGTCTCTTTATTAAGATTGCTCTTTCATACAAAACTATGATACGGAAGTACAGGAAAATTCCCAAAACTACAAGAAATACACGTTATTTCTCAAATAATAATATTGAATATAGACATTTTAATCACAATTGGTAAAGCGGTGTTAGAGAAAATAAATAGCAACAAAAATTTTCCGCTGAAGGGGTAGTTTATGGAAGGGGATTTTGCAATTTGACCTTTTTGACCTTTTGGAATCTAAAGCATTGTTCACTTTTACGGTACATTTGTTCAGCCACAGTCTGTATCCAGGGGACAGGTGCCAACACTGTATGCTCCCTGCTTCAGCAACTTGAACTCACGAACCAGGTCACCTTAATCCGCCCTCTAGTAATGCATATATATGAAAAGTAGCTAAGCAAGTAGGTTCTTTGGTTTGTATGCAGTGTTTGACACCAGGAAACATGATGACTTTTCCTTGATGCAGCGGAATTTTAAAATATGTCCATCGTAAAGCCTCCTTTAATCACCCCAATCACCAAAATATTTGAAGTTTGGCACTATGAGTAACACAAGATATCTAAGAAAAAATAAAATCTGATGTTTATTATTTATTTGTGCCAACAAACTTACTGTTGTTGTTTTTAAACACACAAGCCGTGTGTGGGCAAAGTTTAAGAGGTAGAACTGGAACTTAAAAATTCAATGCCACATAATAATTACCATGTGAAGGTTATTTAATCCTGGGATATAGAGTACTTACAATAGTAAGTCACCATTGGGGTAATTGTCTCTGATGTGAGACTGCCTTTGTGGTTTACCAGGAGAAATACGAGCTGGCTTGAGAATTTAATGCCATTCTGGCAGTTTGTCACAATAGCTCAGTGGTAGAGCGTCCGCCCGGCAAGCGGAAGGTCTGTGGTTCAAATCCCAGTTGTGGCATTGAATTTTTAAGTTCCAGTTCTACCTCTTAAAATCTGATGTGTTGCACTCACATGACTTTCTCTACTCTTGTACTAACCATTCTTACAAACGCCTATTCCTATATGTTCTTCGAATTAGTTAAGATAAACATTTGTACAACTTATCTAATTGCTAATTTCCTTGTAGGTACAAGGGGAATACAGCAGGCTTTGTGCGATAGTCAAAAGTTTTAAAGCTTTGAGATTCTGTTGTCTTTGCACACGTAACATATAAAAAATGAACAACGATGATCCATTTCACGAAAGTTCCAAGTTTTCCGAAACTCACACACATAACAAGGAATATCTCCGAAATGGTTCACCCTACAAGAAAATTTATTGAGACATAAATTGTGTATTTTAGCAAGATCTACATTTTTTGTATAGTATAATTTGGTCTATCTCTAACGGTTTACCAGTTATGCAAAAGTCGTCCAGAGTAAATACGACTACAGCGGCTATAGCCAGAAAATTCAAGATATACATTTCATTTGTCATAAAAATATCTCAAACATATGACACTTTAATCAAAATCGTTAGAGCCATTTTCAAGAAAATCAAAATTTTCGATGTAAAGGGTAGTTTAGGGTGGGGCTATTTTGTTCAAAATCTTCGTGTCACATCCTTGAACGACATTAAACTTAAATACCAACTTTGGTTTTTAACCGACTTTTCGTTTTTGAGCTATGCTGTCCACAGACTGACAGACTGACAGACACACAGACACGCACACGGACCTTTTTCTAAAAATGATTTTTTTTGGATTCAGGGGGCCTCAAAACATGTATTTCCGGTGAAATCTCGACTTCGAATTTTTGGGTGGAATACAATACTTCCCCTACTTACCATTAGAGAAAGTAAAAATATAATGCAAATTTTATGATTCCTATAAATAATGACTGTTTAGTCATTAGTATCTTTTCTTTTGTTCTTAAGCTGAACGAACATCACATTACATGTGCGCGGAACAGATTCGGTTATTTCCCGCTCATGTATACAAATTGGATTCGGGGCATGCGCAGTAAAGAGTTCACACGGTGGCGCTCAGCTATTTTGTTCCCCATAGGAAATTAATCGCAGTACTTTCACCGGAAGGCGAAAACCTGTTCTAATATCTGGTAATGATGAACAAATGAGGGCGAGAGGCGCATCCTTGCAACAGGATCATTTTTGTGATAAGGAGCTGCGGGTGGCACCAGCCATAAATCTGTTTGATGTAGGAGTCGTAGAGCTGTGATATCGCGCTGCTGGTTAAGGGTGTAACTCCGCAAAGTCACGGAATCGAAAATCAGCCCGGAAGAGTGCTGAATTATTTAGCTGAGTCGCAACCACGTCCAACAACAATGTGGATGTGCTTAATAATGAGAGATGGCAAAGAGGGGAACCTTAGAAGCATCGCTGTCTTGTGTTGTAGCAGGGCTATGTGGGTGCCGTACTCCAGTATTCTTTTGAGCAGGCAGCTTCGCTTCTGTGTTAAACACTGTTCCTCATCTGTTAACTTTACATTCACTTTCAGCCTTTTGCATATTTAATCTCACATTACTTAAAACAGCTAATGTATGAACTTCAAACAATGGAGAATTCAATATTCATCTACACGTGTATACTGAAATCTACGATTTTCTCATACTTTTCAAAAACATTAACACATAAAAAATATAGATCTCCTTAAAGCGCACAATTTATGTGAAACGCATCTTTTTTTATGAAGTTAATAATTTCCGAGATAGGTATTCCTTTTTATTGGTTTAAGTTTTCCAATACTTATATTTCTCTCGAATGGGAAATCCTTATTCGTTTTTTTTTTCTCCGGGTCATGCATAATAGAACGGAATTTCAAAGCCATTATATACAGACCAGGTCTTAAAATATTTAACTATCGCTTAAGTTTTCTCTATCTATAAGGAAGTATGTAATAAAACTATTTCTACAAATGTTTATTGTAGGTCTGGGTGGCTCAGTTGGTTAGACGCTGGGGTACTGATCCCAAGGTCGTGGGCTCAAATCCGGCCCAGACCGATGGGTTTTTAAGTATACTTAAACATCAAACTTTCCTGTTTTTGCAACTTATAAAAACTCCCTATGCCACTCTTCATGAAACAGACGTACCGACGAAGTCATACTCCCCACTAAATGAGGGGTGTCGGAAGCTAAACACAGTGAAGGGTAGGGATGGGGGGTGGAATGAGGCAAGAATGTGTTTCAGTGGAGTAGCTCTTTTGAGCCGATTTTGTCCATATCTGGTAGTATACGAGTATGGGAACCACTGGGATCGAACCTGGGTCTCACTGTGCAACAGGCAGTAACGATGCAGGAACGCTCGCAATCACATTTTCAGTCGAAACAAGTCCGATCTTTTATTCTCAACATTTGCACTTCAGTAACTAAGCGAACTTTCGTACCCATTCTTTTAATACAAGAACATTGAAGATCTACACAAACTGATATCTAAAATAGGACACCAAAATCATGAGACGGCTTTGATAGCTGTAGAAGAATTAAAGTCAGAAAAGAGCTATTCCAGCAAAACGATTAGCTCCCCAAAGATTGCGGAAACAAAATAAATCTATGGCCTATAAAAGAAAGGAAACGGCAATTTGGTCTGAAATATGTCGCAGAAAGTTATCTTAAAAACAGAGACAGCGCTATCTTCGAATTGACTTAAGATAGAGTGTAAATATACTTAGAAAACTGCGTGACTGTGCAAATAAATAAATAATAATTACAGCCGTTCCAGTACAATATAGTTTTGGAGTTGAAAAGCAAATGTTATAGGTGTTTCACAAGCATGGAGTATTTTCTAATGAGATTTATCACTGTATTTAATGAAGTAGATTAGATACAACATATTATTACGGTAGAAGCTTCAAAATAAATTTTGGTTTCATTAAATCTATCAGAAAGGACTTACAAAATGAATACCAATCACCTATTATCTAATCATTAAATAATATTTCATTGTGTTTTATTAACTGAATGTTTCTCTCTTAATGCAGATTAATATGCCTAT
This sequence comes from Tenodera sinensis, assembly GCA_030765045.1. NCBI lineage: Eukaryota > Metazoa > Arthropoda > Insecta > Mantodea > Mantidae > Tenodera > Tenodera sinensis. The sequence goes on along the minus strand of CM060965.1, from coordinate 38,024,279 downwards.
GTGTGTATTAAATTTAAATCTGCACTGCTGAATGAATTTGGCAGCATGGAAACCTGAATTATTTACCTAACTGCAGTTAACAAAACCTTAGTAATTTAACTGCACACTTACAAGTTTCCTGCAAGCAGCAGGCCTAATGTCCTCAAATGTACCGGGAAAGAAAGGATGACACTTCTCAAGCAGGGTGTAAAACGTTAGAGCGAGAGAAAAAACAAGAACGCGATATCTAAGATTTAATTGTGTCAACCACAAACTCATAGCTAAGCTCCTGAGACAAGAGGAACATAGAGGACTGAGCAATGTGGGTAGGAGTAGAAACTTCAACCTGGTACAATTTGTGTGAGTCAGTTACTGAAGCAAATACTTGTCATCTCGCCAATAAATCATATGAGGAATGTATTATACTTTCAGATCGGTGAGATGACGCATTCAGCTGCTGAATCATGCAACTATTGCAACTGTCATTAACTGGACATAGGCAAGGTATTATATCCCTTACTACTGAGCCAGATGAGTCCTCGGTAACGTGTTCTATACTTATACAGGTCCCACATTCGTTTAACGTCATGCTGGCCATTCTGACCTTGAGGTTTTTCTAGGTTTTCCTACGGGGGTTGGTGCGCTGCGGCGAGACGGTGCAATTAGCCTCATTTTACCTCCCTTACGCTGAATGGGGCTCGTTTCTTTCTGGAATCCCGATTGAAAATGGCTAGGGGGAATTGTGTCGGCGTCAGGAGTTGTGCCTTCTGGAATCGTTAGGGACCTCCAACTTGCTAGCGTGCGTCATCGTCGCCCTTTGGTTCTCCCCTTCATCCCTTCTTCCCACTTTGGAAACACAAAGGGCCACATGCGCTGCCCTGCTGAGGCCCCTCTGGCTGACTAATTCTATGACCCTTCCTCAATTTCTAAACTCCTTAGGTCAAAACTCCTGCTGTGTTACATTCAAGTGACTTTCTTTAGCTAATATTTATTCCGAAGAAAACAAAAATTAACACTTTTCCAAGTAAACGTAGTTTGGGGTGAGGAAGTTTTTTTTTTTTTTTTTTTTTTTTTTTTTTTTTTTTTTTTTTTTTATATAAATCTTCGTGTCGCGCAATTGGAGCACATGAAGACAAATACAAAATTTAGTGCTCATCCGAGTTTTCATTTTTTAATTTGGTCGTTCAAAACACCGACACACCGGATGTTTTCCAAAAACAAGTTTTTTCCAGCGAAATCAATATACCAAATTTTTGCTGTTAGGGAAAAAAATACTGCGATTTCAATGAATATCGTAGTGCACGTCCTCATAGGATAAAAGTAGGTAATTCCAGCATTTTCTAAAATTTCTGGTGATGTCTGACTTACACTTTCGGCTACAAAGTGATTTTAGGCATCATGTATTTTTTCTTCTCCATCACATTTAGATTATTTATTGTTTGAAAATGATGGCAGGTTGGAAGTTCATTGGGTACAGCAGTCATAACAATGTAAAGACAACACCTGTCGGGCATGTTTTATCGATCACAGAGCAGATGTCGCCTCTTATCGTGACGTGAATAATATGACTCAAGTCTGTTGCTACGTGTCGTTTTTCCAATCGCAAAGTTGAAACCGGCTTCAATCTTTCCATGTAAAACCACACACAAAAACAGTGCACTGACTGCCATCTGTCTGTATCTACCGGTTGGCAATAGAAAAGTTAAACAGCATGGCATCCTGCATCCTTCAATGTCAACATTTTTCCCTTCAGTCTTATTATGCGCCTGGTTACTTCATTTGTTTCTCTAGCTACAGAGAAGTTAAAATACCTGACGTGATTAATACGTCTACTCTTCTCTGAAGAACATCTACGCGGAAAATGCAAAAACACGTACATACTATGGCAGACGCAAGCTTTAATGGTAGTACTATACTCTTTCTTTTGTGCAAATACATTTTGAGAGCGCAAATGATATTTTTATCACCGGCTTTACAGCGTGATTTCAGAGAGTGTTTAAGTATACGACACCGCAAGGACTGGTAAACCTCTGATTGGATGATTGTTGCCCAGCTACTCCTGCCACCCACCACTAAATTTTGTGTTAGCCATAAGTAGAGAAGGTAATAAATAACAACAAATTCCATATTCACCAGAAATACACTTTTGAAACTTCGTGAATTAAAAGGAAAAAAAAAAAAAAAAAAAAAAAAAAAAAAAAGAAAGAAAGAAAACACGTCCCTATGTATGTATGTATGTATATATATATATATATATATATATATATATATATATATATATATATATATATATATATATATATATGTGTGTGTGTGTATATATGTCCTTATTTATAGACGTTCTTTAACGTCTATGGTTCTCAATCTCCTATTCTATACTGGGCGTGAAGGATCTCTTAACTTTGCTCAGAGACTTTCTTGTCACACTTGAAGTCCTTTTACGTGCTGTAAATCTACGACACGAGACCACCGGCTTTACTTCTCTCCCGAAGGAAGCCATACTACGGATTTTTTTCGCCCGCGCGCGCGCGCGCGTGTGTGTCTTTGAACAACATAACACAAAAACGAAGTGTCCGACAAACTGAAAGCTTGCTATTTAGATTCAGAAACTTCCAAAGATGCGAAATGAAAATTTTCAAGAAAATCCCCTACTCCAAACTATCCTTTACATAGAATATTTTATGAAATGTTGGATTTTCTCAAAAATTGCTTTAACAATTTTGATTAAAATATCATACATGTAACATATTTACGCACAAATATAATGCATTTATGTCCTGAATTTTGAGCGAACTGTTCGTGAAGCGCTCTTTATTTGGAAGACTTCTGTATAATTTTGTATAAGTGGTAAACAATAAGAGTGGATCTCTCTTAACCAGATATTTCATTTCAAATAACTTTTTTTTTTTTTTTTTTTTTTTGTGCAAGAATAAGTTGGGGATCGCCGAAGCTGGAATACCGCTCCAGAGGCAGAAGAGGTCGAGGACGGCCATGCAAACGCTGGGGAGAACAATTTTGAAATTTGTATCCCAATTATCTTTGGCTTTAACATTGTTAATATCATTTTATGTACATTTTAATGGATGTTTTGTAAAATCAGCAATAAGCACCTGAGGCCGGGGCAGGCCAAATGCCTAATCCGTGTGGATGAAGATTACTTCCGAGATATCCGTAGCTATTAGCTTTCACCTTCAATACTTTTATCATTCTTTTAAGTGGTGTCGCCGTTCAGTTGTTTGTCGCGATGTTACTGAAGGAACATGGCCAGCATATAGTCACCGGTTTCTAAACAATTGGCTATCGATTTGGTTTCTTCTGCCCGCCTTCTGGCTTCAACGAAAACTCTAATGAAATTACTTCTGGAAAGGTTTGTCTCGATTAACATGAAACAGATATAAACATAAGCCTTCTAAGAACAGACAGTAGAATCTATACAAAAATAGTTTATAGTGAGTAGAAAAAGTCTTGTGGATCTAACACAGATTTTTTTTTACCCATAAAATCTACAAAGTTTGATATTTATTTTATTTGGACAATTTCAAAGGTCTTGGAGAGAAGGGGGTGCTTTACAGTGTATCAAACCTAAGTGTTGAATATGCAGTAGCTGCCACACTTGTAAAGACATTCCAAAACCCCTCGAGCAGCTATAAAGCGCCAGCGTTATACACACCAACTGAAATTAATTAATATCCAACAAAGGCACAGTGCGGCACAAAAAGCTTTCGTACATTTTATAGTCTTCGGAGTTGCGGTAATCCATTAGGTGTAATTTGATTAATTTTAGGTACAGTTCAACATTACCATCAAGTTAAAGAAAACCACAACTAATTTTGCAACCTCTCAAATTGGCTCATAGGTTTCTTGCATTTTTATTTTGCTCAAAATAGTCACATCCGAAGAAAATCAAACTTGTTTATTAGTTTCCATTCTTCCTAAGGCGTTTTGATTCATGTCAAGAGTTAGCGATCAATTGTCTTTATGTTTACTCACAAACCACTGACTTTGTATCAGCAAAATGGAGCGGAAAGTGGTTTCCTAGCTTAATTTTTATAGCCTGGATTTTTAGAAGGCGGTTAGACCTTTCGCCTATTACCTGGGTTCGATCCCAGGGACCCGCATGTGGTATTCGTGGTGGACGAAGCTACGTATGGTTTTTCTCCGGGTTCTCCGGTTTCTTCCGCCACTCATTTCACCAACTGCTGTATCTTCACCTTTCCATTCATCCATTTCGCCTACATTTCATATCATCCTCTTCCTCACTCTCCTACCTGGTGCTTGGCTGACCACCCGCTTCCAGGTCTTCACTCTGCCCGGTCCATAGGTTCCTCTGCTCCTCAACAGGCATCTGAGCGACTTGTAAGTCCTTCCTAGGGAGTGTCAGCGCTCCATACGGGGAGGTTAATTTTCATCGCGTGGTTATTTTGGTTAAATATTTCGTTTATCCAAGGAAATAATTTATATGTATATTTAATTGATGAATAATAAATATACAATTTTATCCTTAAAATTGATTGCACACAATTTGGTATATCCACGATTAAATGTGGACGTCGAATCGAAAATGCAAGTTTGACACGGAACCATCTTATCCCAGCACTGTAACCAATTCCTTCCTTGGTTCTTCCTTCCTTCACTACACAGAATATCCTCAACTCAATATATGAACGTATGTGCTTTATATTAAAGGTAGCTAATATACGCATCGCTACATTCCCTGAAAAGCCGACATCTGGTGAACGGAAACTCGAAACTAATGCTTGCATGTCGTTCGCAAACACGTCCTAACAAAACAAAACATTGAATATTGAATTACATGTGCGATTCGTTCCATGTATGTATGTTCGGTTCAGAAATATACGTAATTGTTTAGAGAAGAAAAACTGCACAGAACAAGCAATAATTAAAACGAGTACAATGAACACTATTGAAATTACATAGGGTATATTTTTGACTGTGTATCGGGGCTTTCATAGGCTGTTTTGTAATCTCTCATTATGCACAATGTCACTAAAATTGTAACAACAAGCATTCTATTCTAAGAAACTCCGCTACTGAATTTTCTTTTGTTTGAATCCCCCCCCCCCACCTCCGAAAATTAAAGCAATAATTTTGATATGCTACACTCATAGTTTTTCTAAAAATTTACTCAACAGATGAGGTTATATCTTTACTTTCACATAAATGTTTGGTCGAAATGGTTTAAATACATACATATTTTTTAATGTTTCAGTTATACATCGAAGGTCATATCGGCGGTTTCAAACCTCTTGAAACAAGTGCTCACTCACTTTGAACTTCGGGTTTCTATTGCTTTGGTTTTTCTTTAATTTATTACATTAAATTCACAGAAATATTCAAACTCCCATTCATATATCCAGACTCTAGAAAGGATGGGGAATAATCCTAGTGGAAGAAAAATTCCGGCCCTCCGAGCCCGGAATCGAACCCTCTTGCACAGCAGGCAGGTACTCTACCCACTGAGCTACGGGACCAGCCCATACCTATCTTGTTCTGCCTAAAAAGGGCATACGAGCAGGAAGGTAACACAACATTCAAACATTCAAGAAGCAGATATTTATATGCTAAATTTCAATTTACATACTGTTTGTCGACCACAGAAAAACAAAATAAAAGCGACTTAGCACTGAAAAATTGCTGATAAAAACAAGAAATATGTAGAATATATAGAAAAGGTTAATGACACAAGTATCTATGCGGTATATTTCCACGAGATCTGCGTTTTTCTCTAGTAAGTACCTTTTTATGGCTTACGGCTTTCCAGTAATTAAATATATACAAAGCTGAATTAGCATAAAAAGATTTCATAGTTTATTAACAGAAAATTCAATATCTACATTTTATTTTAATGTAAACATTGCAAACATACGATGTATTAATCAAAATAGTTTGAGCCTCTTCTGAGGAGGTGGGGAAAAAAGAACAAAAAGTGAAAGAAAACCAAAACACTTCCATGTAAGACATAGCTTGAGGTCGGACCTCCATATCATATTTTTAGAACATACTGGACGTAAAATATGGTAAACACAAAATTCCAAATTTGAGTGAGGCAGATACAAGACGAAAATTTGCAGGGTATTTCCCCCTTAACGCTTTGTATAGAAAGAAAAAGTTTAAACGTGTTGTCTCAAATACTGTTCTAATAATGTTCCTTAAAATATACTTTCAAATAACAGCTGGGTTGGCAGTGAAGATCTATTAAATGTCACAAAAAAAAAAAAAAAAAAAAAAAAAAAAAAAGAACTATTGCTGGCCACAGTATAATTGAGATGATATCCTCAGATGTAAAGAGCTGAACAACACAACAAAATTTCATAATGTCAAGTTTTTTTGTCTTATCGTGGAACCTCAAACTTCACTTTCCCCAGTCTGCAGATATCATTTTGGTTCCCACAGTAGCTGCAATACATGCGCTTTGCTTTGACGTTTCTTGTGCCTCAAATGTTGTGGAATCCAATTAAATAGTAGTCTAATGCATGACTATGCTAACCGCGAGAGTGAAATGGCAATGTTCTGAAAACCGTGACTTATCGCCCTGTTTCAACTCTGCTGTGGCCACAAAATTCCTTGCCTACTACTTTGCGCGGAGAGAGAGAGACAGTTTCACGGCAAACCTGTGGTTTTGGGTGCAGTAGAGATGTGTTGTTCACCAGGCCACTGGAACCGCAGCAGGTGTTTAATTAACTGGGGGGCTATGGTTTCACCACACGATAAGCTACCCTAAAACACGTAAACTTTCGCCAAATATTTCCTTTCATTTATGTACAAAACATCTATGTATGTGGTACGCTCACCTGAATCTCTCTACCAAAAACAAATTCACATATATTCATTATGAGGGTCCAGATTCCTTTCATGTTTTCTTCCGATGATGCTATGTGGAAAATATATGTGGCTCATAACATTTTGAGTGAAATTAAACCATTTTAAGGGACTTTATTCAACATTTGAGGCATTTTTCTCATGGGACATATGTATTTTACAGATTATAATATTAAAAAGAAATCCTGATTTCTGTCATTTTTACGACTTTGGTTACATTATTCTTATAAAGGGTGGAGCATTAGGTACGCCGATTTTTAACTGTTGAGTAAAGTACCCTGTTTTCAGGAAATGCAACATATTTCAGCATCAATACAAACAATACATGTTGCCATTACGTATGAACAATTACATCTGGCATAGTTTCCTCACCTTCAGACAGATCTGCTGCTCGATTTGGATAATATTTTGAAGCTCTTCCTGTCGTGGTATTGTTAGGGGATAATTTTTATAAATTTGATATTTTAAATACTCCCAAAGGAGGAAGTCTAGGTCACATAGAGACGCTAAAGGCCGGGCTGCCTCGCGTGACTATGAGTGTACCCGAACGTTAACAATAGAGCGGCAGAAACAAAAGGAATCGAGAGCGTTCACGTGACTTCTAGCTGAGTCATTGCGGTGCGTGTGTGTAGAGTTTGTCGAAAGGTTGTGTGACGTCATCCCCAGTGTAAAAGGACATCACATGAGACAGCAACAGAGTGAGCGAGTGAGTGAATTTGAGAATAGAGGTACGGTAATAAGGCAGTGATTGTGTCAATGTGTGTGTGTGTGTGTGTGTGTGTGTGAGAGAGAGAGAGAGAGAGAGTGAGAGAGAGACTGCCGTGCGTGTGTGTGTCGTCCAGGTAGATACGTCGGTCGTCGCGAATGATTGTAGCGCCCTAGTTAAGTGTATAAGAGACAGAGAAAGTGAAGAAGGACTGAAAGGACAGAGCAAGGTTATGAGAAGAACAGCTGCAAGTTGTGACAGCAAGAAAGGCTATAGACGGTGTTAACTGCGACAAGAAAACCGTGTACTCGTATCTGTGGTAAAATTTTACAGGACAATAAGAAAAGTAATCGGACTTGGATTTTGTCATTTTATAACAGTATACATATATTTTGAAGGTTTTCAAGTTTTTTAATGTTATTTTTTCCTCTAAGTTTTATTTTTTAATATTCTCCAATTCTTTTTCTTTATTAATATCCCCCGTGATAAGTACATGCCATACTCCAAATGAGGTAGTGCTTGGTCGTGCAGTAGAGGTCTGCCCGTCTAGGCCAGCTACATATGCATGTGGCTGTAGAAAATGAAGACACATTACAAAATTTGGTGTACCGACTCGTTGCTGCCTGCGGAGCGAAGCAAGGACCGGAGTATGGAAAATGTTCCCCGCTGGAAGGCACTCAGCTTGGCGAGGTCCTTGGGGGGATAATGACGAGCTACTTGATGGAGAATTAGCGGCTGTGCTCTGGCAAACGGCATGCCACCCCCATTAAGATACATTTACACCTAAGGGGATGCTACACTGAAATTTAATGTAAATCTCATAAATCTAACATTTGAATTCGACGACCCAAAAATGCTTATACCCTTTAATTTCACAATACAATTATTTGAATTTTGATATTAGGAACCGTATATTTCTACACACTAAATTAAAATTGGTTTCCAATGTATAATTTGAGGGTTTTGGTAACCTTTTTCAGCACATTCACATTTTCAAGAACTTCCACATACAGAGTTTTCACAAACTTCTTCTGAATGTCGTATGTAGATGCCGAAAAGAGAAGCAACTAAAACTGCCATATAAAATGTACTTTGAGTGGTTTTAAAATGATAAAAATTTTTACAAAATTTATTTTGAGAAAGCTAGAAATCAAGTGTCAGAGAAAAACTATTTGCTTTTAAATTAAGGATAACAAACATATTTCAAACTGAAATTTAAAACTGCTGGATGTTTACATAAGACAACACTAAGAATAAAATTTCAGCTAAATTGGTATAAAACTTGAGAGAATCACATTTCCAATGCAGCATGGCTTTAAGTTACCCTCTGTGCATCAAACGGGTTCCTGTTATGTGTTGTGATTTGAAGCCTACAGAGACCACACTCCATTTAATTCATGGAGGAATCTGGTAGTGCATTTCCGCATGGCATGCCTACCCATTGTGCTGAATCTTCCACTGTAGTGCTGTAGGCGATTATTCCGGAGAATAATTTGACCAGAGTGACCGGTGCACAGTAACAACAGGTAGGAGGAAGAGGTTATGTGTCCGCCCCTTGGCTGTCCTACGTGAACTTCTGCGAGTTAACCAAAATTGTTTTCGCAGATATAGGTAATATTGAAGGTCATCAATTTCAACAACAGTTATGATACCTGTAAGCCTAATGTAATGTAATGTTCCGTACCCATGACTTGCCCGTCGTTTAGGTGTAACTCTGGCGGAGGACGCGTAGGTCCTTGCCCAGTCCGGTGTAGCCGCGGGGCGGTTCAGTCGACATATGAACGCACTGTATTAGGCCGTGTGCTCTTGGGTATTTAATTGTTCACGTATTGAAGCTTTAAAGGGCTCTCGGAGCAAAAAAAAAAAAAAAAGTGCATATAACCGGAATGGTACAAAATAGCAGCACTAGTTGTTTGAAAATATTGACCAGTATTTGCTATTCTGTTGAAGAGAAAGCTCAGTCATATAAAACTTCTGATCATGAAAGCCTCGTTTTAATAAAATAAAAGTTTAATTTGTTCACCATATTTCATCGACAATAGCGAGCGTTTTCTATTATTTCAGTGACGAGATATATGGAAGGAGGAATTTTCCCAGAACAGCTCTACAATACAACGCTATTCAGTAATGTTCATATACGTAGAAGCATTTTCTCCCATTCTAACATGTCTGTATGTGTGTTGTTTTGGAACGTTGTACATGAAATATGTATCTGGAAAGCATCATGGAAACTAGAACAAAGACAATAAATCTGCTGGGATATTAACTTGAAGCCATCTTCTTCCTCTGAGCATGTTATTTGCTCTGCTCCTTGATTAGATCTCCTTCACAAGTTTATCAGCCAGCAGTTCCGCTGTTTCTGGGACGCTAGGAAAAACCGACATCGGTATGTCAGGATATAAAGCTGCCTGGATGACGGGGTACGTTGCCCCCGCAATAAACAGGAACTGTGTCACTGGAAACTTAGATGAAACCCCTTTCAATATTCATGTCGCTTCAGATGCCTTAAAGCATAAAAAATAAAACGAATAAAAAATTTAAAAAAAGGAAGTAAGAATATCCTACACAAACTATTGAAGTTGATATGCTACGGTTAAATTTTAAATTTTCTCTGTGCTAGATTATAGTTACACTATAAATTATACTATAACGCCAAATTTTATTACTTATTTATTACATATTTTGCATTCCTATTAGGTATTATTCTGTACTTAAATCACAGACCTATTTAAACGGACACACTCACGCCCAAAGTGAGACTCGAACCCACGTTCCACCATGCGAAGGAAAAATAAAGCTCAGCATAGCCACGAGGATCAGTGGTAACTTGGGTTCATCTACTCTTGTACTGCTCTTTGAAGTGTGACTGTTGGCCTAACATACAGGGGTACTGCTGAATGCACCGGTTCCCATGGCCGCGCTTGCTAAAAAAAATAAATTATTTTGCTATTTAACGACGCTGTCAATTGCCAGGATCACATCAGCATCGCCGGTGTGCCGGAATTTCCTCCCGCAGGAGTTCTTTTACATGCCAGTAAATCTACTGACATGGAGCTGTCGTTTTTAAGCACACTTAAAAACCATCGGCCTGGGCGACCTTCGGATCAGTAGGCCAGCGTCTAACCAACTGAGCCACCCAGACCGACCCCGCCGCGCTTGCTAAGGTGTCTGGCTTCGCTGCAGAGAGTTGCCGTTTTAAAATGATATCTCTTTATTACCTTTTTCATATAATGAATAGTTTTCTTTAAAAAATTTCATACCACTAAGTGTAAAAATCTCATAAAAACAGCGCATTATTACATCATTTTAAAAAAAAATTATAACCAACATAAAAACTCTAATCGGACATATTACTACCCATATTCTAAACTACATTGAAATAAATGTATAGATCTAGCTAGATTTTTGTGGGAGAAAATACATTTTCAATACGAGAAAGAAAAGGGGAAAAAAAAACATTATTTCCAAGAAAAACGAGTTCAAAGTTTAGTCACTTCTTCATTAACCTTTATGCAAGTATCTTCTTTTTAGCATCTGATTTTGTTCATCGATTTGCATAAGGTTGACCTACTACCCTTTCTTTTCGGCATTCCAAAAGAGTAGAGTAATTTCATGTGTGATTTTAAAATATATCTAACATTTAGTGTTTACAAAATGTGGTCTGTTCATACGACAAATTCTGTGGTGACACAACTTAAACTTTATTTTCGCCACAAATAAAATAATACTTCACACGATGTACTTACATATATCAATGATTTCACTCACTGAAAAGTAAAAGCAAATGCACAATATCAGAAATGGAAGGTGTGGGCACGCCCATTTAAAAGGCAGAGGCTGATTGTACCAGTGCACTGCTTTAAAAATGGCGTTAAAAATGTGTGTTCACCCTCCCTAGAGGATTAAAACGTAGCAGGTATGTGCATTTTTTGCAATAAAAATCCAAAAATCGATATTTTTTTTCACCAAACAGGCTAAAATGTAACTTCACTGTTCCCTTCCTGATTATTTAAATATGTGTAACTGTCTGTTGACTATCGACACATTCATACCGGCAGGTAGTGTATAAATATTTGCATATTCTAGGCAATAAGATTTAAAAACCGAAGGCGTTTCGTAATTCGCTGACACTGCACGTTTCATATAAAGTGGTTTGGTCGATGCCTGTGTACCTTGGAGCGTTGCACGTGCAACAGCGAGGCAATACACCTCGGTTTGTTTGCTTCTTCCACTTGAACCTTTCGTTAGAAGAAGTTTAAATGAACTGTGCCGTTGTGCCGAGGTGAGGAAGGAATTTACACCGTTCTCAACAACGTAGCATAAAACTTTTACCTTCTAAGAAAACAGTTTGGGCGTTCCAGTTTCATAAACACGGCAGCCAGCGAAATATATCCCGGAAACCGAGGAAAATGTATTACCTACCCAGAAGACAATTTCCCTGCGTCGAGCGGAAGGAATCGTCTGCACAATGTGAGAGAATTTGATCCCACCCGCAGGACTACGGTCACGTAAAAGGGGCCAGCACCGCCGCGAAGTTGCGCCAATTTTGGGGCCAAGGGCGTGGGCGTGATGATGATACGCATCGCAACCACACCTCACGTCTTGCACCAGAGCAATAATGGTCACCAGCAATGCCTCAGATGGCCTTGGAACACACAAAGAAACCGTTCTTTCTCGGCTGCAGAAACGCGCAAAAGATTAATGTAATTGGATCCAAGTTGTAACAAGACTGTAAATGCAACCATAGCGTCAAGTTTCAGGCACATTTTTTTTGTTCCGGAGTGAAAATAATAACTATCTTACTGCATGTATCATGGAAAAGAATAGTAAAAATCGTATATTTTTATGAGAAACTTTCCAAATGTCAAACATAGTCTTTACACCTTTATATATAAAATTTCAACTCCATCCTTGCAACACCACTTGAAAATCGTAAGCTTTTAAAAGTCCTCAGATAATTTTGTACCAATTTCAACCACATTTGAAATGCTTCCACCCATCGGACAATTTTCTTATCTTTAATTCTCAGCTGAATGTAGAGGATGTAACAAAAATGTGTGGCACAAATCGCAAGACCTATTCCTCACAGGTACACGCAGCTCTTTCTCACAGGAGATGTTTAATATGCATTGATACAAGCATCAACCCGCCGCCGCAGTGAATCCCCGATAAGCTGATGTATCCCTGGAGTACTGCGTATGGTTTCGCAGCCTTCCATAATACGGACACGGAGACTGAACATCTGGTATTGGGGTTCGATACACAAGAGCTTCTAAATGCCTCACAAATAAAACTCCAGTGGGAGTTCTACTTGCAATACACTTCTACTTGCCCTATTTCTTGCCTATAAAAGTAAAGGAAGTATTGTATTCTACACAAAGCCTCAAAACCGAGATTTCACCGGAAATACATGTTTGGAGATTTCCCAGTGCATTAAATTGTATTTATAAAATGTTCAGTGTGTGTGTCTGTCGGTCTGTCTGTCTGTGTGTTTATGTAAAGCATAATGCAAAACGGAAAGTCAAGTTAACACAATTTGTAATTAAGTTCAGCGTCCTCCATTAAAATGTTTCTAAAAAATCTCACCAGCCCAAATATCATACAGGTGCCAAAATGTTCGTGATTTTTTATTTCAGTTTTTACTTTCTCAAAATGGCTCTCACAATTTTGATTAAAATTATATGTTTAAGATATCAGCATGACAAATAAAATCTTTATCTTGAGTTTTCTGGGAATAATTTATGAATTCCACTTCATTCTGGATAACTTTTACATAACTGGTAAACCTTAAGAAATGTAGAAAATCTTACTGCCTAAAAACTGTAGATTTGGTTAAAGCGCATATGGATAGGAAAGCAAGTGTCTGCTAATTTGTGGCGAACTCTTTTCGCCAAAATCACGAACTATTTTCTTATTACACTGTTTTATTTTTCACTTTTCCCCTGTCTGCGTACAGGTTTGCGTGAACCAAAAGGACGATTCGTAGCGAATCTGGAGAGCCTCAACAATCCAAATGAAGAGGCAATTATTCACAAAGCAGCTTACGAACAAAGGGCAACACCGTTGTTCCACAAGCAATAATTCCTGCAGACAAAGAAAACGCCTGACTTGCAGGCAACATGTACCACCCTGCAGTTATGCATACAGTATAATGTTTCCTTTTAGTTCGGTGGAGAACCGAAACGCAGATTGGCAGCTACAAAAGCAATCATAATCTAAACTCTGATTCTCCACGAGCGTACGTTTTAGCGATTTCAGAATGCTTGAAATTTCCCGTCAAAGAATGGCTATTATGAAACAAACAGCAAGCCTAATGGCAATTTCAATATGTACGGGTGACAAAAAGTAATTCTTTAATATACCTATATTGTTCTCAGCATTCTTTGTTTACAAACTCAATTATAGTGGAAATCCAAGTTTTTCGGTTTCTATTACTTGCAAAAGAGGGGGAGGGGGGATCTTAAAATGAAAAATTCCCTTTATCTACCTTTCTGTTTTGTAAGCTCATTGTACAAAGAGGGGAAACCGGATGTTTACTTCAATAGGGTTTACCTAAACTAGAGGAAGTATTGCAGTTGACCCAAAATTCGATGTACAGATTTCACCGGAAATATCTTTTTTGGCCCCAAACGCATAAAAAAGAATGAAAAGAAAAGAAAATGAAAAGAAAGGAAAAAAAAAACATGGTACGCAGGTGTGTGTTAACTGTTGAATTCAAACAAAACCAGTTAGATCAATTATAAACTTAGTACTTAAATCGACATCTTAAGAATGTAAAAGTAATATTTACTCGGAATTTCACCACCACGGAAAAGCTTTAGCTAGTTATTAATCCTTAAACATCTGTCTTATAATATCAAATGCGTCAAGAAATAAAACATAACTTTTCAATTTTATATACACAATATGTAAACTTCTTCATTTCAGTTAATTTTATACATTTTGGTAGCCGCACAAATTCCCAAAAATACTAAGAGACCACAAAATCGTTAGAATATCTGTTATTATTATTTACAATCCATAAACATTCAAAGGAAAAGCAATTCGATTAGTGAATCATTTTCTTAGACAGAATCTTCAATATGCATCTATCGTTTCGAATCATATGACGAAACAATATAGACACTTAATATAAACACAACACGCATTTTAAAATTATTTAGCTGTTTTTAAAAAAATATTTTACATTTTAACCCTTAAAAGTCTAATCTAATAGTTCTGTATTCGATGGTGGGTCTGCTTTCTAATTAAAATAATGTCTTGTATACCAAAGAGGTTCAACAGGTTGAAAGTGTATTCATAAGGTTTTGCCAATCAAGAATCATTAACTTGTATAACAAAATATATTAATTCCATGTTGACATAGTCCACATATCTGAAACCCAATTTAAGATGCATTTATTAATAAGTAGACCCAAATCAATGTAATACTATATAATTTCGGTAACTCGACACTATCTCAGTCCACATTAGGTCGAGTTATCGGGATTCTACTGTATACCATTCTTTCTCTTGGACTCATTATCGACAACAATCGGATTTTAATATAAATATCTGAATGTTTTTAAGCACCTTAATAAAAAATCCTTATTGCCTAATATAAAACCAAAAAGCAAACATTTATTGTGGTTAACGTAAATGAAGTGAAGACGCAAGTGTTATATTAACATTAAGGGTTATATGTTAGCTGATAATGGGAGGAGAAAGTTGTGTGAAGGTTGTATATCACACTTTATATTATGTATTTTAACTGCTTGAGACCTTAATTATGGCACAAAGGAATGAATCAGAGTTTATATTCATCCATTTCACGAAACACGTGTATTTCAGATCATGAAGTGCCGATCGCATTCTTAAGCTGCTCTTGGTAATAAAATCTAAATCTGTGTAGCGTGATAACATACATTAGCAATAGCTGCAATACTTCTGGGTGTGTTACATGAATATAAATATAAGGGCCGCAGTAGTCCACTCCTCAGGAATGACGTCACTGAAAACTTGCTGGCCATCAACCCTTAAAAGTGCTCTTATTGATCAGAAACGGAACAAAGAGCAGCGGAGAATGTAAATTGAACACGATAAGACAATGTTTTAAACAGTTTGCTTATCTTGGAAGAAAACTGGCCAGCAAATTCTCGCTCCGTGCGTGACTTTGCACGTGGAATTGTTTCCGGAATGAAATAATGGGATCATCTTTCTTGAGAGGAATTAAACTCCGGAATTAAATTGGGTGCCGAAAAGACACGCTAGCAGAATGGACTTGGTCACTACGTGGTCAATATGCCCATTCAGGGCTAATGATCTCTGCACCCGACATGAAAATTATTGTGCTGCAGTTTGCAAGTCGTGTTTTATGGTTTTAGGTCACCTCCGTAGCATGAGCAAGAGCACTTGTTTCAGGGTGACCTCGCCAGCTTTACCGAGTTGGTAAAGATTACCACAACATTTCACCTTAAAATACTCTTTGTTATATTACTTATATGGTTATTTCATATTTGACATGTGTATTTGTAAAGAACATTCTAGACGGTCTTGGAGGTTCGTAGAATCACATAATAGCCCAGACGGCGGCAACTGTACCTCTGTTTGTAAGAATGTTGGTTTGAAATACGGGGGGTCTGCAGTTACAATCCCGGTTAGCAGTGTCCAAGTAGCCTCTTAAAGAACACTATAATGACTTGTCTACAGCTTAAAAAGCAATTGCATACGGTATACTCAACGAAAAGGTGTAGCCCTTTTCCCCTTCTGGACATTATATTCGAATTAGCTATAAATTATCATGTAATAGAACTTTCGTCTTTAAACTATGAGACCTTTCAGTACCCAGGAGTATTCAACGGAATGAGCAGTTTCATGTAAACCTTTCTCCCGTAAAACTATTGTGTTCCGCACACTTTGCAATACAAATTGCGGCACAATCATAATTTTCGAGCTGTACTTAAACCTGGTAACACCACAGTGTGGTCAGAGAAAACTGTAAATGCCATTTTAAGAATGATTTGCCAAAATTTTCATTTTATGCAACTGTGTTACCTTAGTTACACTAAACAGTTGACTAATATCAAAACTATATTTTCTTTTAATTAATGCATACCTTTTGCATAGCATTTCTAGTTAATATATTCATTATCCTAAGAATAAAGTACAAAAACCTACAACCATTTCCTTGTCTCCCTCTGACCAAGGAATTGTACCTGCCACAGTTCACCAGTTGTTTATTTCGTGACCCACCGCAAGGGCTATGCCGTGCGCTAAGCGCGTGGCCTCCGTGGTGCAGCATTGTCAACTTTTTATCTTGTAAATCACTTTGTTTTAAAAAGTTCGAAATGGTCCAGAAGTTGTTAAGTATATTTTAGTTTCTTTTGATGATTCCTTTATGATATGATAACAGTGGACAACCACATCTTTACAACCATATAGCCATAGGGGAATGTGGGATAAAAAAGCAAATGACAGATGTTTACGGAACGGTCACAGTGACTCAGTTGTTAAGCCATTGGCACAGATGATTGATAATCATGAATAATATTTTAACTATTACCACAATGTTTCTATCATGACCGTAATTTCCAACTCATTATTACGCTTCTGCTTTATTAAGAATACATTTCTTTAAGAAGCAGACATCTTTAAACGGCTTGGCTAACGCTACAGTAACGAAGGGATTAGCTTATTGGAAAGACTGTACTCTTGAATTACACTGTCATGGTTATGTCATAGGTCAACTTATTAGTTGAGAGAAGAAACAAAGTAGGAGAGGGGATAGCACGGGTGGAAAAGGAAAGGGGACAAAATGTGAAAGTTGAGAGGAACAGAGTGTAAGAGCAGAGAAGTTAAGAGGGGAGGAACGAAGTGAAGATAACATTTAGGACAGGGAAGTCTTGGAGGGGATAGATCAACGACAAAAGAGAGGAGAAAAATACCAACAGAATAAATGGAAGAGATGTGAAAAAATATATAGAAACATAAAACCAACGTAAAGATTACAGTAAAGAATAAAGGAAAAGAATATAAATTTGGCTATTATAAAATTAGCATTATTTGTGTAATGGAAATAAAATATTAAAAGAAGGTTTATTGCTTAATACTCTGAAGTCTCAGCATTACACCGAAATGCAGTATAGGTTGTTGGGAACCAAGATCCAAAGGAACGTTTTAACAGAGCTGAATTAAATACTGGGTAGTGTAAGGTAAACAAACTTAAAAACTCATGACGACTTTGTCTACCCATTATAATCTTTACAGTTATTTACAACCTGTTTTCTTTGTTCTGTTTCCTGTTAAATATGGCAAATGATGGCTGCAATGTTTTCATTAACATTTTTCTGTAGCTACCTAAGGGCATACAGGAAACTATGATGACAAACAAAGCTTTGATTTGTAATCATCTTTGCATGACAAAACGAGAAATAAAAGGGTAGTGATTAAGCACTTTAAAAAGTATGATAAGGTATTACAAATATCAGACAACAAACATCTCATAAATAGAAGCATAAAAATATTATTTGGTGCTTTCATGAGATCTGCATTTTTCTACAGTAGGCTTTTGTCTGTCTCGTTAACTTGCTCAGTTTTTTGAAAACTATGCAAAATCCAATCAGAATTAACAGAAAATTTAAGATATGCATTTTACTCGTATTTGTGCGAATTTGTCAAACATAGATTATATTTTAATCAACAGTTATAAAGTGCAGTTTGGAATGGGAGGAAGTTGGTAAAAATAGGAGCACCCTGCGGGGTATGTCGCAACCAGGGCTAGGGACGCGAGCCAGTGTGAGGGTCTCTAACGTGAGCTGGAGAAGGTTCCAGGGTTAGCCATGCAGCTGCCAGCTACACAGTTTCACACTGACCCGCCCCAGCAGGACAGGCGACCACAATGCCACCGTCGCCCATCATCAACACTGCAACCATGAAAAGATCGGATGGAGTGAAGATGACTAGAAACGGAGGGACCGGAAATCCAGGGATAAAAGTATTCTAACAAGCATTTACCTGAAATGAGAAAAAGAACTCAAGAGCTCAGGAAGGTCGCCCACGGGAATCGAACCAGCGACCTTCCGAATGCGAGTCGCATACATTACCGCGGCGCCACCTCGGTATGGAAATGGGGGAGTGGGAAAATACTTCTGGACAGAGGAAGGTGTCAGGCGATAAAATATTAATGGCTCAAATGCGAAGACGAAAGCGGAAAACAGGGAAGGACCACTCTTGGGCAGACAACTGTAATTTACTGGTACTATTTAACAAAAGACAAAGGCATAGAGGGTTTTAACTTTCAGGTAGTGCTTATTCGTCTATTCCCAAGAGTATTATGTCTTACTTGAGGGCACTTTTAATGGTATTAATAGCCTTAAGCCGTGCTTAGGTTTGTATGGGACGACTTCATCCATCTTGCACAACATAGCAGTTGAGAATTAATGCAATGAAGCACGATAATTAAATGTAAAAGGTAAGGGAGAAGTTTTACGTTGTGGCGTATATCATGTCAGATCCTGCGATCGCAATGCCCAACGGGCGGCAGCACTGAAACGGCGGGCTATCACGGAATCAAGTTCCGGCGCGGCGCGGCGCGACATTCCTCTAGGTTTTTGCAACTCCTGCCTCCAGTGGCGGATCCTTGCCACTGAATATGGCTGAAAACTTGCACATTTATATAGGGTTACCAGACGTCCGGAAATTCCCTAACCTGTCCCACATTTTAACCATTTATCCGGCGTCGGGGGAATTTTTGAAAAGTTTCTAATGCGTAAATTTTCAGACACAAGCAGTGATGTTTAGAAAATGAACTGTTAACTACGAAAATAGAAATGAATCATTAGTTCCTAGCCACAACTACAACTCACTATCGCAACATGGCTACACGTCAAAGATTTTACTCATGCATAGTAACACTGAACGAGAGATTGGCAACTCAGCATTTGCACTCTAAGTTTGGTATTCTGTGGAGGCAAAGCAACACAATAATAATGTTAAACGAGTATTTTCGCTAATAAGAGCACAGTGAACAGATGAAACGAACAGATTACCTATTGATTCAGTTAAGAGTTATTGTTTTAGTGGAGTACAATTTTAAAAACTTCAGTTGTGTGCAATTTTTTGATTATGTTTCCAACAAGTTAGATGTTTTGTGCGAGATTGCTTCTTCAGAGAAGTATACCTGACTCTTCATGGCCACATTTAACACTGCATATTTGAGGATTTTTAAAAAAATATAAGTGTATATGGCTATGGGTATATGTAAGTAGCATTTAAATTATAAATTTGCATTATTTTTGCACTGACCGACAATGTCCTATGTCTAGGAAGGAAGGATGAGAGGAGAGAGCAAAAGGGATCAATCATGTGCAAACATGGACGGGATCCCTAACGCTTACAGTGTGAACGCATCCCACACCGCCCTGCTCGATCCTCATAAGTCTGGGAAAAAACCTATACAGAGCGCATAGTCACCGTCCAGCCGCAACACGCCGAACACCGTCATGTGGTCCTATAACCCTGAAATGTATGAGAAGGGAATGATGGGACAGAAAATGGTGGACAGGAAAGCACGGGGTGAGGATAAACGCCCTGTATGCGCCTAAGTGTCGTTGGTACGTCGATCTGGAACTGAGAGATCCGCACCTGCCGCTGTATGGTCCTTGCCATACCCTTGTGAGGTCCGTGCATCTCATTCCTTCCTCCCGGAGGTAGGTATACGGTACAATAGGCCCAAGGCCGCATTCCTTCCTCCTTTGACATTGGACAAAAAAGTATGCTGTTTGGCTTAATTCGCAGGCCATTAAATGCTTATAGAAGAAACAGCTGAGAACCATTTCACTTCTCACAACGACTGCTAGTTAATAAATGGAATTCAATTGAGTGTGGAAGCTTCTCTTACATTGGACCTAACCAGAAAGGTTACCTAATGTCACTACCGGCAGTAAGCTATTGCCCCAGTGTTCGGAATCACCCCGCCACCAAGAAAACGTTGTGCTCTTTAAAACACATAACAGGGCTAGTGACCCATCTTTGTACAGTCCTTACCTCACGGAACGCACCCGGCATGCACATAATGCAGTGTTCGAACAAGGGATTTCGGAAGCACAGTGGCGGAGTAAGAAGTTCTCTAACGCATGTTTGATTTTATATATGTTGAATACATACATACAGCCTGAGAAGGCTTTAACATTAATTATTCATATTTTTCTTTACTTTATCTAGAGCTCTACAGCTTGGCATATATTTAACGTTAATTCACAAGTACACACTGAGGATATGCATTTGTATTTTCAATTTAAAACCAAAAAGCTGTAGTATGATAAACGTAACGTAACTTTAGCACTGTAACTTCTTTACGCAATTCATGTTAATCCAGATAAATGCTTTTATTATACGCTTCGTTATATAGGTACAAGGGGACACAGTAGGATGAACCAAGAGTCAGATTTTTAAAAAGTGGGTCGCTATGTAATGACTTTGATATCTAATGCGAAGAAAACGAATAGCGACTTACAACCTGAAAGAATAAATATTTGAAAATTCAGACCAGTAACAAAAAATATATTGGAAACAAAGAATATAACGGTGACTTCTTGACGTTAAACTCAGACATAACTTCCTCTACCATTTTCCTCTATAGTACATGGTTGCATAAATAAAAAATAAAATTGGTGGAATGTCAGCATATCTTTATCTTTACTTCTGCAATTAGCATAGACAGAGTTATTTATTTATAGTTATTTGTGTATTTTTCATTTGTTGCTAAACTGGATCTTTACTCACAAAATGTTATTAAATAATTGAATTCCAGTGTTTATTCGAATATATCCGTGACTTCGCGCAACTATGGCAAAGTAAAAGTGAAAGGTTAGGATTGTTGACAATAAACATAATCTGCATAAGTCTCGTCATGATTGTTAAAAAAAAAACACCCCTTGCGTAGATGATACCAAACACACAGACACGTGGCGAAACCAGTTTTCGAGCCCTGACGTACTTAGAATTTTCATAGGTGTGAACGCGTACATGGGGTACAAGAAGCCGAAACACTCGCCTGTTCAGTCCTACTCTGTCGTTAGATTGTGCAGATAATATAATCAATAATGTCCAATTATCTCCTTTACGTTTCACAATAGATGATTTGGTTATTAGTTTTTGTATTAGTTATGTTTGAATCTACCACCACGCGAAATCTGCACATTCCTAACATCCTTTGTTGTGTACTTCAGTTCACAATCCTCAGTGACACAACCTTAAAACCTAAAATCACTAGATACTTGTTCACGTTCTATACTTCCCGCCACTGATGCAAGAAGCTTAATGCTGCCGACCAAGTTTTTGCCTTTACTTGCATGTTATGAAATAAAAATATTCCCTACTGACAGACGGAATTACACTGTCAGTCCCATGCCGTATTTAGTCGATCGCACCTGACAACGGGCATGTTGCTAGCATGCATTAAAAAGCGCCAGGGACTTGGGGTATTGCTTTATTAATTGGGCGGATTCACCGCAGTCAATGTGAGATTCAAATGATAGAACAGTTACTATTTCACAGGCTTTGTCGCTATGAATTGCATCGTCATTTATTAGTAACGAAATATGCACGAAAAAAGTCTAATGTGTTGCATTTATGCCTTTCTCTATTCTTTATTCTTACTATCTTCATTTTAATTTTGCAGAAATACCTGCATTATACGAGATATACAAAGGGAATAGCGATTGTCAAATGTTTAAAATCTGAACACTATATGCTGACCTTAAAATTGCATAACTCTTCCATAACATCCCGAAAAGTAACTGAAAATCAACAGGGTTTGAAAAGAATTAGTACATAGTACTGAACCATTCGAACAGTTGATAACGGATATCTCGGAAATGCCTTGTGGAAAAAAGGGTAAGTAAATTTGTTTTTAAAGAGAAAAATCTTCCATGTGTAGGGAATTTTAGATTGTAGTATTTTGTGTCGCATCTTTTAAAACATTTATTAAAATTCTACGTGTATATGTAACACGTCTAGCATTGCGTTTAGACAATAGAGTTCAACATCGCGAGTGCTTTGGGCTTCTGCAGCTTAAAAGGCATAGGAATTTCAAAACTTTAAAGCCAGGACGAAAGTTCAACTGTTATTGCATTTAACGCAGTGACGTGCAAATTACAAACCATTCCATCCATCGTGCAATCTCATGTCGTTTGCAGACAGCGCTCACCAGATCGTGTTTACCTGCCCGTCAGTGACTTATGACCGCTGTTGTTTACATGTGTATTGCTGGTGTAGACAAATTGAGGTCAACTGCTTAAGAATTCTTATGCCTGAACTTATGATTATTTCCGTCATTGAGAGCTATTTTTTAAATACGAAGAAATAGTGCACAGTTTCCGAAGAGCTGTGACATGAAAAAGTGTTTGCTTCTGGTTAAATACAAGAGTACTTTAGGGAACTGTTTAACCAATAATGTTTCTCAGACTTTCAAGATGAGGAAAAAAAAAAATAAATAAATAAATAAATAAATAAAACAAAGGTTGTCCAAAAGCAAATGCTATATCGTTCTTTTAAACCATATGGTTTTATGTATCCAAGTTTCGCTAACTACTGGTGTTATATTAATACAGACCCGGCTTCAATTACCAGTTGAATGAAACTGCATAACTAAGAATGTTAACCAATCCTTACGATGAAGTGACTGGGTGGGTGTGTGTGAGTGGGTGAGTGAGTGAGTGAGTGAGTGAGTGAGTGAGTGAGTGAGTGAGTGAGTGAGTGGGTGAGTCAGTGAGTCAGTGAGTGAGTGAGTGTGTGTAATTGAGTGAGTGAGACGGTGACTCAGTGTGTGAGTGAGTGGGTGAGTGAGTGAGTGAGTGGATGAGTGAATGAGTGAGTGAGGTTTAAGGGTCCGTTGATGAGGTCATTTGGACCCGACTTACGATACCAGATACCTTTATTGTTTCGTGTTTCCGCATTTATGCCATGATACTGTTAGGAAACGCCACGCTTGTGTTCATTATTTGCTGCGTATGCAGTAACCATAAGCTCAAAGGGACACACGTACACTTCAAGTGGCTGAACCAGGAAACGCCCCTCCGATGACCTTGTCAAGGTAAGATGTCCTCGTCAACAATATAATCTGAAGGCTTCTTGCACTGTTGCACAGCGTGACAAGCCATGTTCCGTTGTAGCCGAGAGATAGCTCTCGCGGGATGCATCTGTGCTATCTGCCAAATCTCCAAGGGACACTTTCGTACCTACTTCCGCGTTACACTCTAACATGAAAATTGCCATACATTGAAAAGAAACTTCAAGCTATTGCTTGAAGCACGCCAAAAATAGCAAGCCTTTGTGCTTCTAAAAACATTCAAGGGGTTACACAACTGATATATCACATTCAAGCTTTGTAGAACTCGACAAAACAAGGGAAAAAATTAAATAAACATGAATGCTAATATTATTATTTTTTTTTAAATTGGCCTCATAACACGATATCGACACAAGACTCAATTTGAGCAGTTGTAGAACTTACCAAAACAAGGATAAAAGTACAATAAACACAGCTCTAAAATGCTACACTGTTTGTTTTTACGAAAAAAGGCATTAAAAAAAGGAAAAAGGTATAAGCAAACAAGAGTTCTAAAATACTACACTATTTTATGAAGGAAAAAACCGCATCAAAATATTAAAAGTGCAATAAACACAAATTCTAAAATACTAAAACTTTTTTGTTTTGTTTTTACCAAAAACGCACGTTCAAATTACTGTGCCGCTGTTAGTAGGCAATTTTTGAAGTCTGTTTTTTCTGAAAACTATTAATTTTGGGACTCTTGTAAATTGAACCTTTTTTATTTCGTTTTAATGAGTTAACTGGAGATGTTCTTTTAACTCTTTACATTTGCTACCATTTTCGCCCCTGCCTCTAACCATCCTGCTAAATAGACAATAAACTAATAACTCAGTGTCACTAGGAATTTCACAGTAATACAACACTTTGAGGCACTGCTTGAATCCAAGCAAAACGCTTCGGAACAGAAAGTTATCAGTTGTAAGTTATTAGGAACTCATACTGAAAAAAGAAACATCGCATAGAAGTTCAACCTAAGAAGACCTAAAACATGCAACAAATATTTTTCAACCAATGACAGCCTTCATTCGCGAAAAATTTATCAGATTTCATTATCACTTTTCTGAATTTTAATCATCACCTCCCTTGCTTTTCTTATATTATAATCACGTTAGAGAATCTAGCTGCAATGTCCTACTGGTGCACAACAGCTTACGTAATTTCACGCAATAGAGCCGCTAGCTTTAAATGTCAACAATGGCTGACTCTCGCTTCAGTGAAGCATCTAATGCTGGAATAGAAGAAGTAATTCAAAGAGGAAAAGTTCGGAAGATAACTTGAACCTTGCATTAATTAATTTGTAATGAAGAAAAACAAAACCTTGAAAAATAAAAATTGTATGTAGTAAATACTTTTTCAAATTAAGTTTTTTAAACTAATGGAGTTATATTTGTTGATTTTGTGTTCATGTATATTACAGCTTTTCAATAACATTTCATATATCATCCTTTAATTCGCAAAGGTCTTAATAAATCCAACTCGTGATAATCAACTTCTCTAAATAAACTCTGTTGTTACTTCGTGACTCAGGAGTTTATCGAGTGATTGAATAAGTTGGCTTTAAGAGCCCGTGGAGAGCTAGGTAATTAGGTCTCGAAATTGTTGATAATTTGACAATCATTCGTGGCGTTAGTTATGAAAACAAATATTTTTCGCCTAATTCATAGCAACTTGACTAATTAAATAACCCCAGCAGAAACAATTTTGACTTGCATAATGTTTGCAAATGAAGCATTCACCGGTCGTACTTGTGAAGTGCCGGAATGCAAACATATTTATATAGGTAGCTAAATGTTTTAAAGCTCTGTTGGCACAGACGGATATTGAATGTAAACCTGCTGAACATTGCTCGTGCTTCACGTGTTTATCATATGGCACATCTTGCAGCTGTTTGCCATAAACCTAATAGCATCAGACGTCACGAAGAGAAAATCCCGCACCCAGCATCGAAAACACGCACTCTACAATGTCAGAGAGCGATAGGTGATGCTGTAATCCCTTGTAAACCCCGCTTACTGCATCACCATTATTTACCGACCAGACAATAACGCTCAGATCATGCTTAACCTCTCTTGCAACGAGATCAGAATTTACTGAAAATGAGTTTGTTGAAGCCGCAGCGCGGATTTTAGTATTTATTCTTCTTTCAGTGAGAACTAAATTAGAACAAGATTATTATAAGGAAAATCTCCCATTCAAGCTATTTACAGAGAGTCGTTATTTACTAAAAATAAACTATTGAGATTCAAAACATTATAAATTAGCTATACCTATATTACCTATAATTACTGAGTACTACTAAAAAAATCTGATGTGTTGCACTCACATGACTTTCTATACTCTTGTAATAACCATTCTTATAAACTCTTATTACTATATCTTCATGTTAGGTGAGATAAACATTTATATAAATTATCTTATTGCTCAGGTGTTTCCTTTATAACGTAGATGGGTCCGCGGTGACGTGTGCATTCGGGACGTCCATCTGGCCGCGTAGGTAGGCTAGGCAGGTTGCGGGTTCGAATACCGGCAGAACCACCATATTCAACACTGTAAGAATTAATGTCTTTTCTTTCCATGTAGTAGTATTTCTCTTATTCACTGGCGTCGAAAAAATAGTTTACAATACGCATGCGTTAAATGCACTGGAGAATCTGGGAAGTAAACAAAAAATGCTCAACGATCCAATAATAAAACATTAAACAATATTTTGCTGTTTAACGACGCTGTCCATTGCCAGGATGATATCAGCGTCGGCGGTGTTGTCGGAATTATGTCCCGCAGGAGTTCATTTTCATGCAATAAATCTACTGACATGGAGCTGTCGTTTTTAAGCACAATTAAAAAACATCAGTCTAGGCTGGATTTGAACCCGCGACCTTGGGATCAGTAGGACAGCATCTAACCAACTGAGTCACCCAGACCGACGCCACCCAGCCACCCAGTTAGAAATAACTACACCAAAGATGGATTTATGATTAATCTCTAATCGTAAAGAAAGAAGACCTAGAGGGATTTAGTTCGCAAAGTTCATCTTTTAACACCTAACATCGGTAGAAGCGCTCAAAAGTTAGAAAGACCTGTGCTACAATACTTTTATTTTCATTAGTGAAATACAAGTGTCTAATCACCGTGTGCCATGATTAGAAGAAGAGGATAATCTTCTATTTTGTGGCAGCCCCACATCTTCAGAAGTGAACACATGCAAAGTTGAGTTTCCATTTCGACGCAATGAAAGGATCAAGTATAAAGTTGACGTTACAATAGATTTTGAGGGAAATAATGCATGAGAACATACAATTGCACGAGAGACATATGGCTTGTACCATACAGACTCATCTTTAGGGACAACCCTTTTGTAATACACAATGACTCCCAAACCGACCTCGTCAGTATCTCGAGAGAGTAAGTGGGGGCCATCTGGTCCATGGCGTGCTGCAGCATCGCTTCTCCCCTCAGGCAGATGTTTCCAAGTCACTGTAACACCGCAGGGGTGGTGCAGAGACACCTTGGGCTGGGGGATGATACGTACACAGATCACCTGCACTGTCACTAGAACACGTGTTTCTACTTGTCACTATTGCCACTCCAGTGTAAAGAGAACATCCCTCATTGAATCCTCTTTTAATTGACATTTATAAAACAATATAGTGGCTCATTGTTGCGTATGTTTTGAAAAGAGGCAATTATTTGAGCAGAGTCCAGTGATGGGAGTATTATGACATTCTTAATATAACCACGTTCCAAATTATGACAGCGGTATGCGCGTGAAAACAAAACAGTCACAGCTGAGCTTTAGTGGAGCGAAATGATCTCCAAAAACCATGTAGAAGCAGAAAAGTTTTTAGGTAAAACTACATCAGGCATGGGGAAGAGGGGTGACTGCAGTGTAATCGAATTCCACTTACACAATTTGAAGGACTGACCGGTTCTCTGAGGTAGACAGAAAATAGCGGGAGGCGTGGCCTAGTAGCTAACTCCTATTAGGCAGTGGAAGGAGTTGAAACTACGATATAGGAGAAGTGACACAATGTGTCGGTTCCCTCCATCTATGACCTAGATCATCAGCAAAGCAAGTTTAACTTTCTTCGTCTGAGAGTAACACTAGCACTTAAACAACCCTATAATGACCAAACAACGCTATTTCAGTTTGTTTTAAGAAAAATAATTGTTTTTATTATACTGCTGAATCAGGTGTTGCATAGAATACGGAATTCGTAATTTTGAAAAAATAAAAATACTACAAATATAGAATATACAAAAACGTCATATATAATTTTATTCACCTTTCTGGTTGTTTAAAAAAATTAACTTTAAAATACATCATGGTTTGTCCTCAATGGCGAAATAAATTTTACTGCCTTATCTTGAGTGATTTAAAAGTATAGTTAAAGCCACACGACGTACCCATTAGGAGATCCGGGTTCGATCCCCAAAACCGGCGTAGGGATTTTTCTACGTTAGGAGATCTGCTCCGGGATGCACTCAGCCTCGTGATGCCAACTGAGTAGATATCCTGATGGAAAGCTAGCGTTGGTAAAAGTTTAAATAGTCACCTTATAGAATATAGTTGGAGCGAATCGGCGCGCTGACACCAACCCATATTGCACTGCCCCGTAGCCTTGGCTGCGGTCGGAGAAGTCAGCGGCCGGGCGATAAGAGCGCATTCGTCACAATGAGAAAGAAAACTGGTTTATGCGACGGTACCATTTATGGCATACTCCTATTCTTAATTCCCTTTCTCATTAACCAACAAATACACGCTCCTAGGCCAAAAGCTCGTCCAATTTCGGAACCTACTCAGGATAGAAATAACGTCCTTGCAGAGAGAGAGAGAGAGAGAGAGAGAGAGAGAGAGAGAGAGAGAGAGAGAGAGAGAGAGAGAGAGAGAGAGAGGGGGGGACAGGAAGGGAGAGAAAGGAGTCAATTCTTGTAAAGGAAATAACGTGCTTAAATGACACGTTACGATAGCCAACATCAATAAAAGTTTGGGATTGTAGAATACTTCAAAATCTGAGTGATGTTTGTTACCGTTGCTTCGCGGATAATAGTTATTTATCATACAAGGGTTAAAAGGCAGCTTTTATTTGAGTAGGTGTGACTCCGAAACGAGGCCTTTCTCATGTTCATGATAGTCTTCGGGTTGCGATGTTCATTTGCCTTGCGTAAAATCAGAGCTGGCAACATGACTTTTACAAAACCAGAATATTCTACATAAAGGAGGCAGTGGAAATAATAGACCGACGAAAATAACGCAACGAAATTTAATTAATATTACAGCTTCTTCTAAACTTACTCATATTCAAATTCAAATGACCCACAATTTTAAACAAGCATTGTGTAACTCAGATTCACGGCCTACTGGAATGAGGCGATGGTCATATTCCACAAGAAAACAAAGTTGGCATTATCGGAGTGTTAAAATCTTTTGAGCACTGAGTGGTAGAATTTTATACTTTTAATACCGTCATGAACTGCTAAAAGTCCGACTTTACTATCAACTATCTAAAAAATCTATATAATGAGGTTGTTATTAAAGCAATTTCTACATAATTACCACATCAGGAACTAATGACGGGCGATATGTACTGCATAATGAGGCGTTTAAATGAGGAGGATAATTAGCAGGTCCTCGGAATACATAATTATTCTCGAATCAAGTAGTTAGTTGATATAAAATATTCTCAAACGTTATTCGTCCAGATCTGCTAACATCATACACGCATTTCATTGTATTGCCAGTAATTATTGGAATTCAATAATATTATTTGGTTCTGTACTATTGTGTAGGTAGGTAGATGACCAAGTCTCCATGACAAACAATAGTGGCAATTAATTTAATGACAAGATCAGTAAAAATAATAGTATACGCAGATGATCAAATATTAATAACAAAGAAAACGATCAAGTATGAAAAAAAATAAAAGTAGAATAATTAAACAAAACAATAGAATACGGAACCAATCGGAAACAGCACTCAAATCGAATGGAAGAAAATAGAATTCTCAAAATAGCAAGAAACTATCAACCACAAGGACAAATGAACATCGAACGATTGAGAAAAATGTGGAAGGAACAATACTTTGGAGCAGAAACCGGCTAAACGGCCTAAGCCGTGTTGAAGAAGAAGAAATCTATGACAGGGGACCGCCGGCTTTACTTCCCTTGTGGAGGTAATCATGGTGAAAAGTTCTACACCCAAAAAAAAATCCATAGTCCTCCGCTGGACTTGAATCCGCGACCAGAGGCTGATTTTATTATATATTTCCTTTTAAGGACAATGTGTATAGTGGAATATAGCGAAAGTCAAATCTTTAAAACCTGGTCTTATGTGATGACTTTAAATTTCTGTTGTGTTTGCATGATGATGGAGGACTATTTCTTGGTTTTCTTTTGTATGATAAAGCCATCGGAAAGTACGGACAATCTATCAAACTTTGTGAATGCTGTAATCCGCGCCTAAAGGAGTAATTGAACACGATTTTGTCCAAGTGTGACACTGCTGATTATCTAACCTGATGCATAACATGACAGCACTCCATCCCGTACACGCTCAACACGAACGTAATAGTGACGTGTGACGTGTGTACATAATATGTCGCATCACATAACGCCAGACAGTTTGCACTTCCACAAGAAGCACGCATGAAGATGCTCCTGGCTTTAGGCGCTCTAAACTTCATAAGTAAATTTACATACCTTTAGCGGGCACTTTGACATCAAATGAAAGTAAGTAATGTAGGTGTGCAAGCTGGACATAACCCACACCGTCAACTTGGGCAATTCGTGGACATACTCTCTTGATTCAGGGAACACGCGTTCAAAGGCACTCTCAGGTACCCAGGAAATACAGCATTGCGAACGTATTGCGCATCATATCTTCTGACCACCTTCATCGGCATCATCATCATTACCATCATCATCATCATCATCATCATCATCATCACCACCACCATCATCACCACCACCATCACCACCACCATCACCATCACCATCATCATTATCGCTTCTTTTTGGACCTTTGTTAGAATTACGAAATTAATTAAAGGCATTGTTTTGTATAATATCGGTATTTCTTTAAAATGCAGTGATATTAGATTTATTCAGCTCAAACATCACCTCAGTATGACTTAGCATACTTGGTACAAAGCCCCAGGTAGAACACTAAGATCTGGTATACTTAGCTTTGACTGCAGATGCTGTTTTATAACATTTGGATAACTTAAATGTCAATGCAATGATGTTAGTACACTTAAAGACTTGGAAAAGAATAACTGTCTTCTTCTTCTTCTTCTTCTTCTTCTTCTTCTTCTTCTTCTTCTTCTTCTTCTTCTTCTTCTTCTTCTTCTTCTTCTTCTTCTATATCGCAACTAAATGCTGTTGGTAGATCTGCCATCTTTGAAAACAAGTGAATGTTCTAAAATAATGGCCATTCACGATAACAATTAGCGCACCAGTTTCGTGTTAAATTAACATCACAGGCTACCAATTTACAACGAAAAAGAGTAGTATTTGGAGTAACAAAATTTATAGCAACATTCACACACTTACTTGACATTTTGTTTCTATAAAAATAGTGCACTCAGGTGGCTCTACATGTTACTTATAATTTATTTTCATATAATTCATCAAAGCTAATTTTTGTATCTAGTTCAAAAATAATCGTGCCGATATGGAACATCTTTTTGGAGGAATACAGAAAGCGGGTGATAGATAGTTAATGTTTATAGAAGCTTGTATTTGAGATTACTTTCTTTAACTGTAAAGTCTAAAACATATATTATAGAGCAAAACGCCCTTGCATACAAACGGAATCCAAATAGCCTTTCAAATTGAACACACGTACTTTTAATACGTCACATTAGAAAAATCAGAAAACGGCAACCAACTTTATCTGTTTTTAATTATTTAATTTATTGTAAATACTTAATGTGTTATCGAACTGAAGTGATTGACAATTCTCGATAGTTGAGCGTGTTATCTGTCTCACTCACTCATGCATACTTCATATCAATGTCATATATGATAGGTGGATCATACAACATTTCAGCCTTTTCTGCTTCCATTTCGGTATCAAACAAGCGCTTTATTTGATTCACCTGAAGCGTAAAATAAAGCAAAACTGCGTTTATTACAATGTCGCCCCGAAATAACACAAATAAGCAATAATACAGTACTTTCCACAATATAAAAGGTCCAAATTAAAGGCGTAGGTCACCATATAGCTGCGAAAGGAAGCCAGCAGGCATCCCGACGATTGGATATGGCCAATTTCCCTGAAAGCTCGTCTGCCCATATAGTAGGTAATTATAATCACCGGCCAAGAGATGGACTGATAGATTTCCAGGTATCTATCATGGATCGCAGTTCACAGATACATACATATGCACGTAATCTGATACTCGGCAGCGTTGCCAACCATAATTATGCCCTTTCCTATGGGTTGGTACTATTCACTAATAAACCAAACTGAAGGTAATAAATATAAAGCAATAGAAAACAAATGCTGAGCCTTGATATACTTACTGACTACGTACATGACAAAATAATAATATGCTATGAAAAATGATGATGATGATAATAATAATAACAACAACAATACCAATAACAATAATAATAACTAATAAACCTGATGGTGAGCAAACGCGGTAATCACTGGCGCAACATACGTGGCAACGCCGCGCTGATTCTCCATAAGAGTCATTGTGCCTTCATAACGTGAAAACTCCTATAGTGCTAGTGTCGACCATGATAACATGCGGTGAATGCTACTGCAAGGGAATCGAGATGTCTAACTCCCCAGTGAGTAAAGCGTCCGGAAGAAGAGACCACGTCGGGCGTATCTTGTTACTTCGCGGCACAAAGTGAAGTAATGGTGAACCACGAACTGGTCCGCATTAGGTAACAGAATGATCAAAGTGAAGTCTCGGCGAAAATTGAACTAGATAATGAAGTGAATTGAAAACAGAATGGTGACAGTTTGAAAAACTGGTCCGAATAGAATCGAGTTTTGGCACAATTTGGTGAATTTCTTTGGATCTGGTAGCTACATTCTAAGAAGGAAAAAGCTGTTGACAAGCATGGCGGCACTCACTTTGCATAACAGCGGTTTTCCAATGGCTGTAGGGCATCTTCCGCATGTTGTGAGTTTGCTGTAAGGTTATCAAGTCACGACTCTCCCAGTTCGTTGCGGTCAGCTCATCCATTAGCGTCGCTAATTGAAGATTTGTATCGCAACAAAATAATTGCGATATTGACTGTTGGCTGCTATGCTTGCCTATGTGCTCTGATACCAGATAAGAGATTCTGAATGACACATAAGAGCGCAAAGGTTCTGCGAGTTGCAACAGGTATTACCAATTCCAAAATTGGAAATATTTCATAAATGGAACACAGTGTGAGACACAAATATTATATCAGGATAAAAGCATTTATACCATAGCTTCCATTCGATATGCACAATGACTGTTCCAGACCCAAGTACATAAATGTTATAGGATACAAATACGATTTTATATTCTTAACATCTGGCTCTGAATTTCATTGTTTTTTTAACCCCACAGATACAGAATTAGTTAGTTTCAAAAATATAAAAGTGAATGCATGAGGTGGAGTGCATGAGGTGGAAATCAAAGACACTAAAATGAACGCTGGTGTTATAAAGTAATTGTTTTAAACCACAAATAGCGTATTCTTTCTCAACTTTGACACGAGATAGCGCGTATCTGTAACGTGTTTTATAATAGTACATGATATCATACAGAATGCTGTTCTCTGCAAGCTTTGTGATAAGCCTATATCCACACATCTCTTTCACAACTTCCATTGTCTATGAACTGTAACTAATAAGAATAAAATGGCAAGCGCTGAAACATCGGAAAGGCAAGGCTATAAAACGTAGCTACGTACATGAAAAATGAACAGCGCTAAGAGACAATCGGCTTATTACTCCCATTTGGATTCCCAAGAGTGATATAAATTTACGTTGTTCACATATGCTCCTGTGTGTGGTGACAGGCAGCCTCTCTGAAATTTCAAACCCTGTTTCCATTAGATCAATGATCGTAAGAGGGGTAGGTAGATATCCGAGGTAACTTGACTCAGCAGTATTGCACCGGTCTAAGCTTCATCATTTGTTATATTTATGTATTATTATAATTTTTATTTTCTCTACTACGTATACTAGAGAAAGTATTGTATTCCACCCAAAAATTCGATGTCGAGATTTCACCGAAAATATGTTTTGAAGCCCCCTGAATCCCCCCCCCCAAAAAAAAGCATTTTTAGAAAAAGTTTCGGTGTGTGTCTGTCACTCTGTGGACAACATAAATCAAAAAGAACAGTCTGTTAAAAACCTAAGTTGGTATTTAAGTGTAATGTCTTTCAGGAATACGACACGAAGATTTTGAAGAAAATTGCTCCACCCTAAACTATCCTTTACATGAAAATTTTTTCAAACATTTTTATTTTCTTGAAAATGGCTCGATTTTGATTAAAATGCCAAATGTTTGAGACATTTTTATGATAAATGAAATGTATATCTTGAAT
Source organism: Tenodera sinensis (assembly GCA_030765045.1). Classification (NCBI taxonomy): domain Eukaryota; kingdom Metazoa; phylum Arthropoda; class Insecta; order Mantodea; family Mantidae; genus Tenodera; species Tenodera sinensis. Next base: position 37,990,119 of record CM060965.1, on the reverse strand, counting down.
GTTCTAGCTATAGCCCATGTTGTCGTATTTACTCTAGATGACTCTTGCCTAACTGGTAAACCGCAATAGATAGACCAAATCTTACTACAAAAAATGTAGATCTATTTTTTTTTAGAGCGAACCATTTCGGAGATACGCTTTGTTATTTGTATGAGTTTTGGAGAACTTATACTTCTGTTATTCATTTTTTTATGTTAGCCGTGCAAAGAGAACGGAATCTCAAAGCTTTAAAAGGTTTGACTATCGCTCAAAGCCCTGTATTCTCATATTTCCCTTACATCTACAAGGAAATAAGTAGGTAATAAGATAATTTCTGCAAATGTTTATCTCAACAAACACGAAGAAGATATAGGAATAAGAGTTTGCAAGAATGGTCAGTACAAGAGTAGAGAAAGTCATGTGAGTGCAACACATCAGATTTTTTATTTATTTATTTATTTATTGCTTTACTTGACAAAATTTAATAAAACAAAGATGAAACAAATGTGATAGACTGATAACAATGCATAAATGTGGCATTAACACAATAAATTAACATAAAAACAAGTTATCAAACCGGAAAAAAAGATAATGGTTAGACAACTCACAACTCCAATTAACTTTTTTCTATCACTTTATTTCCCCTAAAATTGAATCACAAAAACGCAGTCCTCTTTTTTATCGTCAGTACAATCAACCATTCGTCCTGATCTTGCAACTTACAGCTGTTCTGTCCGATCGTAAACTTAACATACGTTTCACTAATATTCTCTCTCTGTCTCACAAACTGCTTCCGACGATACACTGAAAACTGCTACGGACTGTCTGCTTAACTCTCTCTCCCAACTCTGCTTTGCTTATATAGGCGAGAATGACGTAGCACGAATATTTCTCGAAATCCACCTTTTCATAAACAAGCCTGACACATGGATAGTTTTCTCGAATAGTCTGGAAAAATGTATCTTTGTCTCGGCCCGCTCCATTGTTAACTTGTCTACTCGCCGATTGTGGTGTGAGGTGGTCAGCCTTGGCTGTTTTTGATGTACGGCGGCTGCTGCCTGGCGTCACAAAATTTAATGAAATAAATGATACATGTTATACAAAAAATACACAGACAATACTTAATTTTAAAATTCAGATACACAGATGCTTTCTTAATAAGTATAGCACAAGTTGAAATACTCCCAAAATGATTTTGAATGGTATATGCAATTTTTTTTTTAATTTGAAGTCCAAATGTGACGTGTCGTTCGAGTTCTTTTGTTGTAAATAAGTGAAAAATGTGATGTGTGCATTCACATAAATTTCTCTCACGCATACACAAATTATTCTTAAAAACGCTGCTTTTATCTACTTCTTGTTGATCCAGATAAACATTTCTACCTTTACTACATATTTCCTTAAAGATACAATGGGAATAGGGGAATGCTGTAGACTTAAACGATATTCAAATCTTTTAAGACCTGGTCGCCATGTGATGGTTTTGAATTCAGCTCTCTTTGCCTTGCGAAGAGATAAAAAATGAATAAGAGTTGCCATTTGAGAAAGTATAAAGATTTGAAGATTTAAACCAACACAAGAAATATCTAGAAAATGGTTATATCCGAAAAAAAGTTATTAGACATCTTAGAACGTTTTCGAAAATTGCTAATTCTACGAAAAACAAAATATTTAAATAAATGTTTTCTCATATAAGCTTTTATTTGCACTTAGTTATACAAAACTCAGATAGAATGTAAGGATTTTAACAGGCTATTCTCTCAGAAAATGTAAGATAGCTAAATGTTTTATTTCTCATATCAACATGTGTCAAACATTAATCAAGTCTTACAGCCGTCTCGTGTGGTATGTTCGGAAGAAACTACAGTTATATGCTGAGTTTTTTATTTTGTAATACTATTCACACTCGCACACATCTTTTTGGTTTTGAAAATGTGGATTTTCTGTCAAATCTCGACACTGAATTTTTGCTAGGAATGTAATTTTTTCGGCCTTCCATAGGTAATGGTAGGAATAATGCATAAGTCACGTGACCGACCTTTTGTACCATGGCCGTCCTGCGGACCTAATCAAAATCATAGCAATTTGAAGAAAGTGAACAATAGCTGAACATCTAGGTTAAAGTTCGGCACATGTATGACCTTTCTGTTTTAAGTGCTGGTATTGTTCACCGACATATAAAAAGTTCAAAGCTCTTTTTCTTCACGATGCCCGTATTCAGGTGTTCTTCCGTGAAATAATGATATCGATGAATGCAATATTTTCTCTGCTCTATTGTGTGTCCCCTCTTATTCTGTTCCTTCGTACACAAAAGCACGTGACCCTGAAGGTTGTCATTAGCTATAAGCCGACTTATATTCCTGATGCTATAGAAAGTACGCATTTCTTATATAAAATGGCACTTAAGAATATAAATGAGAACGAGCTGTCCATAACATAAGTACATGTACTAACCATGAGCACAATATATACGATGGGTGATTTTATAACATAAGAATTGTTCTCTACTACAGTGAATGTAAAATATATTAAAAACAAAAAGGGGGGATTATTTACTTTCACATGACTTTCTCTATCCATTATTGTTTATTTTTATGTACCTTCTGCATGCTAAACTTCCTTCTCTATCTGCTTCATGGTAATCGAGATAAACTTGTGAAGAAATAGGTTAATTACACATTCGTTGTAGCTTTATAAACGAAATCGAATTGACAGTTTAAATGCGAGTTTCGGTATACTAACCTGAAAGTGCATACTTTCCATGGCATCGCGATAAACACTGAATAGCGACAGCATTTTAAAAATGACAGAAGTACTCAAAAAACCTCAAACTAATAATACGGAAATCTCGGAAATGGCTTATGCCACAAAAAGTTATAGGAAATAAACATCTGTATTTGAAAAGGATCTACATCTTTTTTGAAGTATGTTTTTTCTATCTCTTAACGTTTACCAGTTCTACAAAATTATGCAAAATGTCTTTGATTTTAGAGAAAATCGATACATTTACTTACAATTTTTCATTTTAGTACAGAAGAAAGTGAAAGCATATACACGAGAAGATTAAACATAGTAGCTAAAAAGTAAAGGATGAGTATTGCACATTCAAGTGTAAATGAAATAATAAATATATCAAATATTACAAACGCGAAATTATACAACAGACATGTTGTATACACAAATTTGACTCTTGTAGGAACATAAATAACGACGAACTGAAAAACACATACTGTTCACCTTTGTAACGGACGCCAATATAACGGTTTTCGGATTTAATGGATCGGAAAATTTATTCAACGATGTATACGTCTGAATACGGGAACCTAAATTCACTTCCTTTTCGTCTCATATGCCCAAAGCGGTATCAGGCTGTTCATAATGTTTATGCAATTTCTGAATTATGAGTAACTAAATCTGTAGGTATCTGTCCACATAAAACGATTTTTGCTGTCTGAAATTTTAAATTAAAAAGGCAACGAGACAGTGCATTATTTACCCAAACTTTAAATAACAAATAAAGGAACTGCGTGTTTTACTACAAACTAAATATTCCTCAAGTTTATAGAAAACATTTAAGTATCTCGCTAATTTGTAACTGAAACAACTAGTTGATATAGGCTTATCTGTAAGGGAATTTCACTTTCTCTCTTCGTCTATTACGTTTAAATTAAAAATCTGATATATATATATATACACACTTGTGTATTACTTTTCTAATCCTATACAAATTATTCTTACAAAGGCTTAATCATCTATCTACGTCATGTTAATTAAGATGAATATTTGCAGATATTATTTATTTTGTTATAGGTAAAATGGGAATATGGGAATAAAGTGGTCTTTAAGAGATAGTGAAACGTTTAAGAGCCGGTCACTATGTGATGACATTGACATTCAATTCATAATCCGGGTGTAGGTGTGAAAATTACTAAATAAAGACCCAATAGGCGAAAAAAGAAACAAAAGAAATGGCGTAATAACGAAGAAAATGACAAAAAGACGAAGAAATGGCTTAATAAATTTGCATTTTCATAATGCGGGTGACAATGCGGACGCCGATCGTCATTGTGTGTATCATTTTAGCAATAATGGTACCAAAAAACTTTACCCTTATGCTTCGATTAACAAACCACAATCTTGCGAACTATTAATAGAACTGACTAACCAAAGAAACTAACCCCTAACGCAACAGCCCTCGCGTCCCCCAACTCTGCTCACTATAAGCGTCATGAGTGGGGTGCAGTACTGAAGGGTGGGACATGGTCATCGCCCCGAGCCCTCCCGGCCGGTTATGCGGTCTTCGTGATCTGGGCTCGCTCCTTCTTTATTAAAGTATCTCTTTAATTGGGCCCTCCGGGACCTAACGAAGCTGAGTGCACCCCGTAACAGAACTCCCAGCGGGAGAAAAACCCCCATGCCGGTACCGGGAATCGAACCCGGATCTTCCACAGCAGAAGCAGGCACGCTACCACTGCGCTAAGGGAACGGTCATTAATAGAACTAATATTAGAATCTCCAGGTTTGATCGGTGAGTATTTAAACAAGTGAAAAGTGAAAGAGCAAATGGAACTTGTTACTGGGAGAAATAAAACGCTAATAAATCACCTGTCAGATGTACCATGGAACGGCTATATGACAGGTGTAACAGTGATACATTGACTGTATGACCTTCAGCCATCCGTGTTCAAATAACCAATAATAGAGGGCCTGGTTTCAACAAGCCTTGGCTCGATCCAATTTATGTAAAACGCATTGCTTTATTGATACCATTTCAAATTCTTAAGTCGATATCAATGCGTTTCGAAATTAACTGAAACACTAACATGTTGATGAGCTGTATTATACAAATATAAAGGATTGTGTTGAAGCCCAAGACAAAACATGCATGTGGAAATCTATTAATATATAAAAACGAAACTTAGTATTTAAGTTCAGCATTTCAAGGATGCGCCACGAAGATTTCCAAGAAATCCCCCAACCCTAAACAATCCTTTAGATGGAAAATGTTTCGAAAACTCTGACTTTGGCATAAATCGCAATCCGCAAGATTTACACAACTTTTCAATGTGTGTAGGTCTCGTTAAAGCACAAAATTTATGTCAGTTTTTGTGGACATTACCAGTTCCAAGATATTCCTTCTTGTTAGTCTGAATTTTCAAATACTTTTCTCAAAAAAGAAGTAATTATTTGTTAATAGAATACAATTTCAAAGCCATCGCGTTACGACTCACTCTTAAAAGACCAATTGCTTAAGCCTACTGAGTTATTCTCCTATTTTCATTGTACCTACAAGGAAATATAACACTACTTCTACAAATGACTATCTCGATAATGTGCAGATAGAAGAAAAAATTTTAGAAATAGTTTGCTGAAGAATAGGAGGAGAAAGTCCTGTGAATGTAGCACATCAGCTTTTTTCTATCTAATTCGTGTTAATTCATCAATAAATGTTTACAAAAATAGTTTAATTATACATTTCGTTGCAGGCAGTAAGCGAATACAGAATGATGAAGCTATAGTCACATATATAGACATTCTATGACATCGAGGCAAACAATTGAATGGTGAAAAAATATGAAAGTATTTAAAAATTCCAAGTAACACCATTATCTGGGAAATGGCAGATGGCACAAAAATGTTATTTGTTTGAAATAAACTAGCTCTTCTAGTTTACCGATTTATACACAATTCATTGAGAAGGAACAATAGGACATCACAAGCTATTCCGAGGAAATTCAATATAGTAGGTATTTTATTAGTTACCTAAATATTCCAAACATGTATTTTGATCAATCGTTAGAGCCATTTTAGATAAACTATAAAAACAAGGAAAAATCTTGAAGCAACATTCACGCTGTTGGCAGAACATCCCTTGCCAACAATTGGCAAATTATCAAATAAAAGACCAAAAGTCTAATTTAAAGGTACCAGAAAACAGTTAGGAAAAAATATAAGAAAAACGTTATAGGAAATACTTCATTTTTGAAATTCAGGTCTGTAACTATGAAGGCAATATGGAACACACGAAGTGTCTTGTGTCGTGGGCAGCTCCCTTGAAAATCAAATCAAACTAACAAGTTCTTGGAACTATACGTAATGTATTCTCTCCTTTAAGTGAGTTTGTGCACTTCTGCTTTAATAATAAAACGTATTCCATTTACGTACTGACTGAATCAAGAAATGGGAAAAAGTAATCGTTACGTGGAAATACTGTTCAATTCGTTTCTTGGCCAACTGCTCACGTTTATTGGTTAAATCAGGAACATCAACTGGAAGAGAGAGCTGACCTGCAATAAAACACAAAAATATCGTGGATCCGAAAGGCATTCATAAATATGTACTGGAAGCTGTATGGAAGAGCGCTGTATCCCTGGAAGGTAGGCAAGTGAATAATTGATGCTCAAGACGACGGGGTGACTATTGTTCGGACAGCTGTCTGAAGCTATCCTCAAGAATATAAACAATGCATCAACACAGGCATGCATAATCACACGCATTATGCACAAGAAGCGAAAATAGAACCACCCATACGCAGTTATGTGCAAGATATCCTTAAAATGTGAGCTGAGTCAAATAATCTTATACTTTATTTCACTGATACGAAATAGTTTCTCCTTACAGTATGTGTTTCTGTGTGAATGAAACTATTTTTTTAATGTGGAAAATAATATTGCCTTAAGTATTTAAGTATTTCGTGCTCATAAACTTTCATTACATAAAATTTTTCCGTGAACGTGAAAACTTCCTGTTTGGAGAAAATGACCAAGACGTCATATGAACTATTTTTAAAATGGAACGTAAGATATGTTACATACCAAGTTTCATTACTATCAATTGGATCATGTTTGCGTGGAAACCTAACATACAAATAAACCTTTACTATACCAAAAATTACCAATGATTATATTTTAGCCCGAAGAAAATTATTCGAACAAGATGAAACATGAGTGGCATTTGCTTTGAGTATATACTCAAATGTTTGATAAAGAAATGAAATGAAAATAATATTCCTTCATTGAATTTACTGCATACTAATGGCAACTGCAGCATGGCAGGTTATTGTAGAAAGTTCTATTTAAAGTTGAAAGGGACTTACAAACGGGAACTATGAATTTAATACGTAGATACCTATGTTTTATTAAACACTAAATATTGTTGCTAGTAGCATGCTACTTTGCTACTTCGCGCCCTTCTTCGCAAACAAGTGAAAGGTAGAAACCATCTGACGTGCAATAACAAAGTTCTCAAGAACTGTTCTTATAGGAATTACAGCCTGTCTCAAATTAACATGCGTATATTTTATTTTCTAAAATTCATCCGCAAAAGTTGGCAGGTCTTACAATCTAGGGAGTTCGATTTTCGAGTAAATACGGTATTACAAATCAGGTGGGAGAATCTCATTTGGATAGGACTGTCGACCATGGTTGGTTCAAGCTGACAAGAGAGCTGTGCATTGTACAAAATGTCAGTTGCACTTGCACAGTTGTATATAGTTTATATGAAATGGTAACGAGGGGTAAATCGTGTGAGTATAGCATATCTGCTACTCCCCCAACACGTACGTATTTACACTGTACTTATGTCGTTTTGGAATAAGTGTTATCCTCTTTTGTTCTAAGACACATTCAAACGTTGCTTAAATCAGATGTAAGAGGATTTCTGACAACTGTATGCACAACTACTTCACACGAAGCAGGAAACAAACATTTTCATAAAATCCCCCTTTGTTTGTGAGCAACAGCTTCACAGAAGCCAGCCTGCCAGCCAGCCACAAGCCATTGACAAGCCAACTGGGACCAACCAGTTTGTTTGTTTGTGACGGGGGAAGTTCAAAGGTCTTTATTAACCCCCATTGACCATATTACAGCACATAAACTGTACCCTCGAGGCTATGAGAGTCGGCCCCCTATGAAGTTCATGTTCCGAACTTTCATTTCCAAATGCATAGTGGACCCGACATGTGAAGAACTCTCGGCAGAAAATTATATCTCGGCTTCGTGTGATGGTTTATTCACGATATCGATATTTGGAGCTGTGGCAGTTTAAATCACTCGACAGTAACGACCTCGCATATTACTGTTAACTGTGATTGACAATAAATTGCCCGTTTGAGAGCAGCTGCAAGTGTTCGGACATTGACGCTAACTCGCCCAGTGAGAAGGACTGGGAAAAAACAAATTCTCTCTCCTTGGTGCCAGTGGAGTACCATCTAGAACGAACAATTTCATGAAATGCTGTCGTAACTAGTTTAAAGCTTAATAATTCCTGCAGCAATAACTTCCACCATAAAACCTTACATGGAACTTGCCAGTAAAAGTGAGAGATTTAAGGAAAAGAAAACTAAATAAATAAACAAAATAGTCTGAATGCTAACAGTCACGCGACTTACTCCACCAATTACCATTTCTCAGGGATCCCATGCCCTATTCCTATTAAGGATACAAAAATAAAAGCTGAGTAACAAGAATAGAATAATTTTCTCTTAGGGCTTAGTAACTTACATGCACTTCATTTACTTCACAACGTTTACATAAAAATAGATTCCTCTAACTGCCATACAGTAATCACGTAAATACATGTCTAGAAATGCTTCCAAATCCTATAGGTAACATCCAGAGAACCTTCAGATATTAAACACAAGTATATTCATATGAAAAGTGAAAAATCGCACTTTCTCAAAAAGTAACGTAGACGCCGCTCTTTGGAAGATATAGGTATAGATATGCAATTATAATAATCCGTGACAATACTGCCAGAGCCGACTAATCTGGCTGCCGGTCTCATGCCCACATGTACTCGACAGAGGGTGACGATCATCCAGCCGATTCGGGAAGATGAGATGATCAGTAGCCTGCTTCGTAACCCCTTGAATTCCTCAGGACCCTAAGTGGTTATAATTCTATACATGGGTCGAAAAATTCACACTCGTAGTGGGGGAGCCTAGAAACCAGGTGAATTCCGGTGCCCAAACCTATTGTATTGTATAGCACAGGATACAACAAATATGTACAACGAACGCTACAGGAGAAAAAAAAAAAGAAAAAGAAAAAAAAAAAAAAGATTACTAGCTACTATGATCTCCAACTTATGCAGAGCTCAAGCTATCTGCAAAAAATACAGATAAAAGTATTACTTGCTACACCACTATCAAAAACGTATAATACAATGACCGAAATAATTAAAGCCTTTTTTAAAATAAAGAAATAGTGAATTTGTGATAGGCGTAAAGCTATAAAAATCCTCGCTTTATATCCTTATCTGGATACTGTTTGTATGATATCGTCAAAAACAAAGGAATGGTGATTTAGCAGGTTGAAACAGTGATTGAGTGGGTGGGTGAGTGAGTGGTTGAGTGAGTGACTAAGTGATAGAGTGAGTGAGGTTTAAGGGCCCGTCGACAACTAGGTCATTTGGATCCCATGTCAGAATGAAAACTGCGAAAGTTCAAAGTTAAGATGTGCAGTTTAAAACGTGCGTGTTCGAGTACTGAATAATTCAAAACGATATCCACAAATGCTGATGGGGGGAAAGAGGGAGTAGGAGCATAAATTGTGGCTCATTGTCTCTGTAGTAAACTTATATCCATTTCTTATTGTATATCTTTTATACAGTAGTATACAAATTTCTTTCAAAATGAAAGAAGACTGCATTGGGTATTGATAAACATTGGATTTTAGTAGATATTATCGGCTTTAAATACATGGTAGGTACTTTAATAAACATTGTTAGCCATTTATTACAAAAAATAATGGACAAGTTTCCATGCAAAGAGTAGTTTGTGGTAGGAAATTTACTTACAGCACCCTTAGAACACATTTGGTATTCACTCAACCTTTCGTTTTTAAATTCTGTTCACAGACACCCTACACCGAAGTGTTTTTGTAAAAATGTTTTGTTTTTTAATGCACGGGACCTCAAAACTTGTATTTTCATTGAAATCTCTCCTACTTAGGAAGTTGTTAGAAAAAGTAAAGCTATTACAAATTATAATGGATCTTTATCAGCAAAACCGATAGAAAAGAGATTTCTTCTAGAGCGCGTGTACTAACCTTAACACAATACATTTTAACCCATAAGAAGATCTTGAATACCATTTATTTTGCGAGTTTCGTCACCTGGGTCGAATAAAAATTGGAAAACGACGCCGTATTTCCGTTATTGATTTCGAATCAGATTAAAAGGCGCTCAACAGCAGATCCGCTCCATTGTTCGAGGTCCTTCGTGCTTGACAGATTTCTAGCGATAAAATATGAGCGTGGCCCACTCAAGAAATAATCAATTTGCTGGAAATCCGCTTGCGTAAAGGCTAGAGGGATGCATCGCATACAGCCTCTGGCTGAGCTAATAATAACAGTATCAGCAAGTTCACGTTATCCACAGTTACCGGGATCATTGTTGAGAACCCTACCTTTGTATAACATAATGGAAGCATTTGTTTATTACTTTCCCTACTGCTTACCTATAGGTGGCGTGCAATTATTGCATTCCAGCTAAAAATTCGAATTTACCGTAAATACATGTTTTGGGGCCCTCTGAATGAATGAATGAATGAATGAATGAATAAATAAAAACATACTTGGAAAAAAGATGCGTGTGTCAAACTTCCAAGGATGCAACACAAGAATCCCCCCAAAAAGTGGGCGTCGGCAGAATTTTTTTCAGGGAGGGAGCGCATGTTGGAAGTTTGCAATCAAACAATATTAATTCATTATTCTGTTGTCCAAGTTATAGTACTTGTTGCAGATAAATGTATTAATCTACACTGATTGAAAATTGTCTTTTGCATGACAATTAAAATAATAGTCTTCGCGACGCCCATGATTCCCAACAAGAAAAATACATCACGCAAAACTACACTTTACATGAAATCCTTGTCGAAAATTTTCATTTTAACAAAGTTGGCTCAGTTTTTTATTAAAATGCCACAAATTTTAAGATATTCTCATAAGAAATGAAATGTAGATATTGTATTTTCTGGGAATAGGCTCTGAAGAACTTTTCATTCTGTAGCACCTTTGTATAACTGATAAACCATAAGAGATAAGGCAAAATTTTACTACACACACACACACACACACACACACACACACACACACACACACACACACACACACACACACACACGCACGCACACGTGTGGAGTTATGTTTAGATATTCTTTGTTATTAATTTGAATTTTAAAATATTACGATTGGGTCATCGTCATTAGTCCCCCCCCCCCTTTCTTTGTTTTCTTCTTTTTTCTTTTCTTTCTCTTCCTGATCATGCAAAGGACATAGTATTTCAAACCATTACATAGCGACGCGCTCTTTAGAAATCTGATTATTGTTTACCGACTACTTCCTACAATGAAATTGTGAATCTGAATTAAAATTTTATCTCAACTGAAAATAGGTAAATAAATAATAAGCTTTTGTAAGAATATTTTGTAGAAGAAAACTTATTTGCTTTTCACGAAGTCGCGGCTCATGCACTAATATTTAAACAGATTTTCCCCCTCTGTTTATCTTATGTCATATCGCACGAAACTGTGCTCTAAGGTACCTTACAGGTGCGGGCCGACAGCCTTCAAGGTCTCATTCCTTTACAATACCTTCTTGCATCGTCACGAGTCCACAGAGGGAACAATGCAGGGCAACTGTATCTCTGCTTGTGACGGGCAGATGGCATTAGGGTGCCATCCGGTCTATCTGCTTCCATTATCTGTGGATAGATGGCATAGCATTCGCTATTACCATTTATTTTTCAGTTCTGCTATTGTTTTAACTTAAGGTGGAACTATAGGTCGTGGCATTAAATATTGAATCCCGTATTTACTTTGGGGATTGAGGGAAACCACAAAAAAATACCCAGTCAGATTGGTCGGCCTACGAGATTTGAATCCGCAACCTCACGAACGCGCTAGAATCTCTATGAAATGGTAATACTAAAGGTCTGATGAGTATACACCAAGAATTGCAACATAATACATTTTTACACGGAATTGTGATTAGAAGGTATGAAACCATTTAAAAGACCATACTTACAATATCTAAAGTAAAGTTCAAAATCAACCAAGGAGTGAGAGAAGGGTGTGCTTTATCACCTATTAAAATCTACATTGACGACATCCTAAATGAATGGAAAAAAGCATTTTAATGAGGATGGAATATTAATTGACAATAAGGATAGAATAAATGCCCTGTTATTTGCAGACGATGTCTTTCTAATGACAAAAACTGAAAGAGATCTACAAATGTTGGCTTATAAGTTCCAAGTGGTGGCCAATAGATATAACCGTAAAATATCAGTAAGTAAATCAAAAGCAATGGCATTCATAGGTAAATATGGAATAAGAACTAAAATTGTTTTGAAAATAAAATAGTGGAACAAGTAACACACTTTAAGTATTTAGGAAGCGATATTACCTATGAAGAAGATAAAGATATAGAAAACAAAATATACGAATTCCAGGCCATAGGTGGAACCATTAAAAGAACTTAGGCTAGAGAACAAGAAAAGACTCTAAACTTAAATTATATAAAACGTTGGCTGTTCCTTCCTTGCTATATGGAAGCGAAAGTTGAGTAATAAAATCAAAGGATAGTAGTAGAATACAGACAGCGGAAATGTTATTTCTGCAGAATGTGAAAGGATGCACAAGAGCAGATAGAACACGAAATGAGTTAATAAGAGAAGAACTATATATATATATATATATATATATATATATATATATATATATATATATATATATATATATATATATAAAGTAGAAGACAAGATTAAAATAAATAACAAGAAATGGCAGAACATTTAATGAGGATGAGTGAAAAAAGGATACCTAAGAGGTATCTACTCGTATATAACCCAGGAGGAGCACGAGATGTTAGCCGACCTCACAGAAGATGGACTCTACTGATGACTTCGCCAGAACGGGCTGCATGGCCTAATTAATGTAGAAGAAGAAAGAAGAAGTTTAAAAAACCAAATTTCTTTGAAAAGTGACGCATTTACCTAGCGCCAATCATTCATGCAGATTTCAAAAGTAGGCAATTTCCTTCAAGAGAAATTTCCAATTTGAATTTTAGCTGCCAGGCAAGCAGTTTTGATTTGACGCGCAGATAGTGCGAGAAAAGATCTCCCATTTTAAACGAACGCAACTGAAAAGCAAAAACGCTAGAGCCGTGTAATGCAAAGAATTCAAATTAATTCTTGTCTGTTCTCGTGTTAGATGGTGCCAATAAAACCAGAAGTTAAATGGAAAAAGAGCAATCATCCGAGACTCAATATGCGCGACACAATCTGCAGAACAAATGAACGCAGCAAAACAAAACGTAAATGCTGGAGGGTAATAGGCATCAGGAAGTTAAAAGCATTCAAACTGACATGGCGTTGAAAACATCGTCGCTCATAAACATGCGTCATGGCTTCAGAATATATTTCACCTTTCATCATCCAGAACGAAAACAGTTAAAGGCTACATGACGTCATAAACGGAGAAAAACTTTTGAAGGTTTCTTTAGTCATGGAATCTGCAGTGTTTACGATACAGGGTTAACGAACGAATCTTACTGTACTGATTGCATTCTCTTTAGGAAAACAAAGTTATTTCTGTTTTATTATCCACTTCGCGTTTTCATATTATCATGCGCAGAACGTTGAAATTCCTGTACTCCTTGCGTTTTTTTTTTTTTTTTTTTTTTTTTTTTTCACAACAGATGTTAATATAATGTGTTTAATCCTCCAACTACTAGCTGAATTTTACCATTTAAATCTTACCGTCTTAACCTCCCTTTGTTTGCTAACATTTATTTACAATTTAATTCATGCAGCGTTTAAAATTTAATTTTGCGCAAGCAGCCATCTCACCTTCAGTTAACTGGCTTGGTCAACATCTCCAGACGTGATTAATCGATCACCTGTTTGCAGAAGATAGAGCGGTGGACCTTTACACTGCTTACTGCTTACTTACAATCTATCCTTTCCTTAGCACTTACCGCACTTCTATCGGAATATACTATAACTATTTATTCATTGCAGCTGAAAAAAACGAAACACATCATCGAGCAATGAATTTTAAGCGTTGAATGCCACTTAACTGGTAAATATGATATTTTAATCCACAACATCCAGTAATTATTGTATAACGCAGGATTGTGTACTGCATGGAAGCAACGGAAGTATTGCTTCCGCTTTAATTGTTAGTAATACATTAATTTCTGTATTTTCATTAAAGTCAGTCTTACGGAAAATTTAGCGATACAATTTTGAAACAGCGCGGGATAACGAAACAGATGAGATTTTAACAAGTAGTTTTCTGGACGCCTAACGGATGAACTGGAAAGTTCATATTTAAATGCACTATCCATATATCCTCCTTTTGCGAAAGGTATCTCTTGCTTATTATCTCCCTGTAGGTAATCCAAGTTACATCGTGTTAAAAGGTTACGAAAGAAAATAAAGGCAATTTATGTTCTCTTTATAAATAAGAAGAACAACAATAATAGTCGTTTGGTACTACTCAATGTGGCGGTACTTTCTAATGGAATGCTTGTTTAAGGAGCTTCATTTCTAAAGGCAGAATTGAACGTGTTTTGGTAAAAGGGAATAGCACTTACTGGAAGCAATTTTGAAACTGTAAACTGCTTCTTAGAGAGTTTGAATACAGCGGAGAGTATTGTGAACAGTATGCTGCTAACTAATAATAGAGAAACAAAAATGCAGTAAAAAGAACGTGAACATTTGACTTGTCTTTTTGGGACAGATAACTTTGGGAATCGCTATCTTAAGAGTGTATATTTAAAAAGGGAACTTAATGCACTGAGAGGAGAGGAGAATTAATCAACTGACTGTTTAAACTGGATGCATGCGGTGCAGGATACAAAGCACTTACGACTATCGATTTTGGATAAATAACCGCTGTTAACTTCCACAATAGCTGCACTGAAGCAAAAAATAGCATTTTTAAAGTGTGTGTGTAAACCATCTTAATTGCTTTTCCCAACTGAGGGTTATAATGGGTTACGAAACAAATAATAAAAAGCGGGAAATATCTCGCTGTTATTGAGCTTCATGAAAATTATTACCTAGCAAAATGTAACCACAATTATTCTGAGAGGTGTTTAACAAAATTTCTGTAGGAAGAGTAATGAAGAATTGAAACATTTTTAGATACTGTTATTCGTAAAGCATATCAATGAGTTAATAGTAATTGTTACATGAAAATACTGGGTATTTGCTGTCGTTTTCTATTTAATGTAGAATAACAGTATCTTCCAAGGATGCCACATGAAGATTTTGCAGAAAATTCTTCCACCTCAATCTTTTACCTGGATTATTTTCAACTTTTTTATTTTCTCAAAATAGCCTAAATGATGTTGATTAAAATACCATCTGTTTAATATAAGAGTATTTACATTACAAATAACATGTATATCTTGAAATTTCTGTGACTACCTTTGAAATGTGCTTCGTTTGAAAGGATTTTGTGTACTTTTGCATAACGATTAAACATAGCACACATAAAACTGTACACAAACAAATGTGGATCTGTTTAAAACGCACAAAAATGTACAAAACACCTTTTTGTATTGTCATCCACTGCCGAGATAGGCATCTGTTATTGCTAGTATCAATTTTTGAATAATTTTGTTATTTTTTGATAAATACCAAACTTTGTATCTAAGTATAGTACTTTCCAAAAGTATTACCTGAAAATTCCAAATTACCTTACACGTGGATCTTTCCTTTCAATTTTTTTAAACGAGTTTTTTAAAACACCACGTATTTAATATATTTGCAGGACAAATAAAATGTAGGTATATCTTGAAATTTCTGACAATACCTGTGAAGCACAATAGATAGACAAAAGCATACACAAAGTATATGGATCTCTTTAAAACACACAATTCATCAAGTTTTTTGTGTCATCAGCCACTGCCGCGATATTCCCTGCATTTGTTATTTTCGAATACATTGGTAATTTTCAAAGGCACTGTAGCTATTTAGTTGTTTCTCGCAATGTCATCGAACAAGCATGGGAACTTAAGGCCGATGGCTATATAGTAACTCGCCTTTGAACATATAACTATCGTTTAGCTTTCTTCTATCCCTCTATCTTAGTGTCTCAAAGAAATCCAAAACGAAGCTATTAATGTTTAACTTGATTAACATTAATTAGATAAAGAAGTAAGCTTTCGTAAGACTAATATGTACAAATTGTATAAAATTAAACGATAGTAAATAGAAATCATGTGAATGGAATACATAAGATTTTCTTATCCTTTGTTGAGAATTCATTACAAATCCCTCCACACGCAGGTGGATTTGGACGTATACTTAAAGATACATTCAAGTTGAGTGAAGTTGTGAAAGGAATCAAACACATCTGCAACTGCTTCGTCCCAACCAACGCAACAGATGCAACTGGCAGTTCATCATGAAGACGGCGTTTCCGTCCAATTCTTGCTCGGGCGTTGAAACAAACGCATGCAACTTCCGTTTCCTCTGACCCTAACAGACATGGCTGCCCTCTGACCTGCAGCAGGAACTTCTCTCCAGGGATGCCAACGAAAACAAGGCTTCTTGGGTTGTGCTGCAACATTTCTGAAGAGCAAACTCGAACAGTTGCATAACACAAATAGAAATCTCAGCATTTCCATGATTTTACACTCTTCATTAACTTGTCTTGCGTAAAAACGAAATGGGCACCAAAAACCCCATGTGTTTACATTCAAATCACTTTCTTTAGTCACTATTGTTTATTTATATTTCTCTTGTTCTTACAAAAGCTTACTATTTTGTGGGTGTGTAGTAAAATTGTATCCATTACTTACACTTTACTACTTTACACAAAAGTATAAAATAATGATTTCAAATTGAGACAACTTCATTGATATTTGCAGAAAATTGAAGATAATTATACGTTTTATTTGTCATGAAATAGCATTTTTGAAAAATTGGGGATACTGAAAAGTTTTCCATTTAACGAATAGATTTGATTAAGGGGCTTTTCTGGAAAAATTTTGTTTCGCATGCTCGGAAGCTGCCGAAGTCAATATCCCACTACAGCTTTTCAGATACAAAGTTCCAGACATGCGCACCCAGAAACATCTTATTCAGGATACTTCTAAACGTGAAACCTCTATATGCAATTTTTGTGCTCAATACAATACTTCATTTTGCCTACCAGAGGTAGATTTGAGAAAGTAATTCAATATCCAAAATAAATATTAAATCTTACTTTATTTACAAAATATATGTTGACAAAAATCCTCGTAAATCATACGAATACAACGAATACACAGAGGATGTACGTAGATATTGCCCTGTGAAAAAGAAGGAAAAAGAAAAGAAAAGGAACATCGTCGTGCGTAAAATTGAAATGTGCGAGCGAGTCCAGCCAGAATATGGTGTGTTCATGGCGGTATTCCTGAAAGGGAAAGCATGAATCTTTAGGAATGCGATTACCTGTCCAGCCTTTTCTGAGATAGGAATAACCTTTCCTTACTTTTATGACCACAATATAGGTTCTTACCCTTGCAATCCCAGGTACCCGCATTCTCACTCAAGAAGTTTTCCTGACCTGCCCTTTCAGATACCTACCATAACAGAAGACAAAAAACTACAGCCTGCATGTTTGCTCATACAAAACGACCTAACGGTTTAGTCTCTGTCACAATATGGGCTGTAATTTATACTTACCTAGCAAAACAAGTACGGCTTTCGACCAAAATATGTATTTAATATCTTCATAACTACCGTATCTTCAGGCCTCGTGATTCCGGGAGAAGTATTGAATCTTATGTAGGTATGTGTGCGCATACAAATTAAAATTGTGCAACAGTGCAAACATTCAGATATATTTATTTACATTTTCCCCTTTTTACTTTCTCTACGTATAAGTAGGGGAAGTGTCGTATTCCACCTAAAAATTCGATGTTCCAGAAATAAATGTTTTGAGGCTCCCTGAATTAAAAAAAAAAAAAAAAACGCATTTCAGGAAAAAGGTGTGTGTCTGTGTGTGTGTGTGTGTGTGTGTGAGAGAGAGAGAGAGAGAGAGAGACAGTATAACTAAAAACGAGAAGTCGGTTAAAAACCAAAGTTAGTATTTAAGTTTAATAACTTTCGAGGATGCGACAGGAAGATTTTGAAAACAATCTAAACCACCCTTTACACGGAAAATGTTTCGAAAATTTCGATTTTCTTAAAAATGATTCTAACAATTGAGTTAAAATATCATGTTTAAGATATTTTTATGGTAAATAAAATGTATATTTTCAATTTTCTGGCTATAGCCTATGTAGCCCTTTTACTCTTGATGACTTTTGCATAACTGGTAAATCGTAAGAGATAGATCAAATCTTATTATACAAAAAATGTAGATCTTGCTAAAGCGCAATTTATGTCCAAGTAATTTTTTGTAGAGGGAATAATTTGGAGATATTCCTTATTATTTGTGCGATTTTCGCAATACTTAAACTTTTCTGAAATGGATGGTTGTTCACTTTTTATCTCTTGTCCGTGCAAAGAAATCGAAATGTCTAAGTTTTAAAAGATTTGACAATCGCACAAAGCCTACCGTGTTCCCATATTCCCTTGACACATACAAGTAAATATGCAATGCAAATGTTTATGCCGACTAACATGAAGTAGATAGAGGAATAAGAATTTGTAAGAACAGCTAATATAAGAGTAGAGAAAGTCATGTAAGTGCACACGTCACACTTTTACTTTACAGTTTCTCCTTTTTACCCTCTCATAGGCCTCGGTACTTCCCATTGGAATTGATTCGGAAGAGCTTCACAACTTCAAATGTCTGAGATGCTGCAATAAAGAGACAATTATTCTCTAAGCTCTGTTTCGACATTTATTTTGATGACTGCAAAAAATTCATCATGTCATGTTCAGTCAACTACAGTGATACATCATGCAGATGTTAGAAAAGCCCTTTTATATTGACTTTGTTGCTAATCAATCACGCCTTAGTAACAAGGGGTAATTACCGCTTCAAAATAAAATGGATCTCGCTGGCTAAACATTTGCATTTCCAAGCAATCAGTGAAGCACTTGCAAGGGAATATAAAGTAGTTCCTAGACCAGGGAATAGATGAAAGAAACATGGCTGAAGGCAAAGAAACGTGAAGCTGGTAAGATTCATTTAAAAATATTCATAAATTCTCCAGACAGTAATTACAGACAAGTATCAGTCACACGAACATGAAACTTGAATGCGCCCTTACTCAGTAACTACTGAAGGAAATAACCTCTAAAATACAGAATGTCTCCCTATTAACCAGTCTGTGCAACAAGTGTTCGAGTGTGGGAGAACAAGGTTCACTGCGCTGAGCAGCGAATGACTTCACTGATACTTTCACTACGAGGAACATATGTGTATTTGTTTTAATTATTATTAGATATGCAATGCACTTTATGCTGCTTTAACCGAGAACATGAATAGAGTTTATTGTTCTAAACTTAAGGTAAATGACCGATATGGTTTAATGCTAGTGCAACTTTCAGTAATTCTGACGAAGATAATATGGGTACACTAAGGCTATTTCACAGAATTGAAGAAAAACGTCAATGGATTACGCGAAGTAGAGGTTCTGCAATGCATTTCAAGAATTGATTTTGTTTCAAGATGCACTAAGTCTTATCAGAGTGACATCTGTTACATTGCACAATTGAGGCGTGTGTGTTTTTCCATAGTTATCCTGCACATGGACTTTATTGTTATCGCTCGCGCATGTAAACAGCTGCAGGTAGGTACAGCGTGACCATGAAAACCACCTCACTGCAGACAATCTACAAGCATCCTATGAGTACTAAAGAACACTATCACTCCACCTCTGCAGCTCACTGCCAGAAGAAACAAAATAGTCGCGTTATACTACAACTTGCATCTGCATACACTTGCAAGGCAGTGCTTCAGTAGTTTGCAGAGTACTACGTTACGTTGTTTTCGACTCTTGCTTCTAGTGGGAGTTGTTTGCATATTTGATGGTCGTGCTGTACTTCTGACGTCATTCATTCTCTGCTTCCAGCTAACCTGTATCGCACGCGAGCGCACATACCTCCAGTCTTTAGATATGAAGTAACGCCCGATAGGTATGCAACACACTTAACGCAAGGTAATGTTAGGTTTCTTAGCTGACCAATTCTACTAGGAGAGCTACCGTAGTCTACACTTATGATAGTCTACGGTAAATTTACAACTCTAAACCAAACATTAGAGAGGTTTGTTTGTGACTGCCATGGGTACTTGGATCCGCCCTCACCTGCCTGGGCATAAGTGTGAGGCAATGACAACCAGGGTGGGGGAGTTGTGGCCCACTTGAAACCATCGAAGTATAAGTGGCTGACCGGCAATTACAGATCAAAGTAAGCACTGAGAGAGAGAAAAGATTTGCGCCCATCATTAAAATCCTGGCAATGTAACAACAAAACAGATACAAGGACAAAAATAGTAAAGTTATAGTCATATTACGTTCTGTCTGCAATAACAGTCTAAGGCACAGCATAAGCGTAAAATGAGTTGCAAGTGTAGGTTGGCAGTTCTGGATGCAGAAGAATGGTTAATCAACCTAAAGCATCAATCAGAAGGCCACGAGAAAAAAAAAAGGTCCAATAAGTCATTCTACTTTTAGATTCAAGTAACTGAAATATTAATTTAAGCACAAGATAAAGATGGTCACTTGAAATGCTATTACCAATTTGTGAAGAGGCCGAAATTCAGGAACATTTTGTCTTATGCAGCGTAGACACATTTGGTACTTGATAATATCAAATAAATGGCTGAAACAGTGATGGTTTCGACAGTACGATTCAAATGAGCTTTATTTTTTCCTTCTTAAAGATCAATTTGGTGGAGACAATCTATTTTTGAACACTGCATTTTTTCATATGCTGACGTTTAGAGGCCGTATAACTATGACAGCTGCCACACAGTTTGCTTTTCTATTGCACTCGTAGCCTACTGGATATATGAGTCATAAAAGATTTGAACAAATGACATTTTCTAATTTAGTATCCCCCAATGCTGCAATTTAATTGTTCTTCTGTATCATGAGGCTTATTAAGTTATTACCAATCCAGTCCCCAACAAATTCAAGCTGGGTAGGATAATTTACCTTCTAGGTGCATTTTCTATAATGTGTCCTAAATAAGGGTTACATGAAGAATATGTATAATTACATGTCTGTTTTTTAAAATAGTGGGTTAAGAGGAAGTTAATGGGCTAACAAGAGGCTTGCAGGCCAGAAGTTCCCACTTCCAATGAGTGGCCATAGACCACGCGGGTCAGAGGACCCAAGTCGACAGCTGCAGTGGGCGAAGCAATTTCTTACCCACAGAGCCACTTAAGGTTCCCGCTGGCGTCACGTCTTCCAAGGGCTGCCGTGATTGCTTCAATTACTTCATTCGGAAAGTTTACTGTTGTCGTTAGGTCATCGCCATAAACTCAACTTGAAACAAAACTACACCACTGTTGCCAACAAGTTAGTTGCCTTCAAAGTCCCTTTCATTCGGTCATAACTTATTTCGATAACCCGTCCTGAAATAATAAATCGGACAATTCAGCAAACGAATTTATTTGACTTTTGTTAGGAGACGCCCTTTTGGTGGCACAGCCAATAATGCCATTATTTTAGGATAAATGACAGAAAATCTAGTGAACATGAATAATCCTGAAGATGGCAATTTACAAATTAAACAAGATTGCCAACGGTTATGACATGAAAAATTAGACATGGCACAACTCTTATAAGACAATGTGGTGTAATTTATTGCCAATAAGTTACAAGACAAAAATGTTACGTAATATGTGACACTATCAGAAATGCATTGAGGAAAAAGACACTAAGAAGTAAAGCAGTAACATTTTGTATAATAATGACAGTGTCCTCACTATCGCGTGAAAACTTGTGAATGAACGGATCAGACAGAAGAAAACACACACAGCCGAACAAATACACACAATTGTTTCACAGAAAGAATTTAAAAATTATGCTCCATATATAAGCCACTTTTAACATCGTAGGCCATATCGGCGGCTTTTAACCTCTTGGAACTATTACTCAACAGCAATGGTGTTCACTCGCTTAACGATGGTTTTGATCTTTGAGTTTCTGTTACTTTAGACTATTATTACATTAAATTCACGCACACATTTAGACTCCCATTCATACTTCCAGACTCTAGAGAGTATGTGGAATAATCCTAGTGAAAGAAAAATGTCCACCCTTCCAGCCGGGAATCGAAGGCAGGAACCCTTGCACAGCAGTCTGTGGGTCCAACCGAAATGACTTGTTTCTGCCTCCTTTTCAAAATTCAACACTAAAAGGGCATTGAGCACTTAATAGACACAGGAAATAATTGCAGGTGAATACTTAATTTACATTAAAAAAATAGAATGTGTTACATTCACATAATTTTCTCTACCCACTATCGTTCATTTTGACATAGTTATTCTTGCAAAAGCTTGTTCTTCTATTTATTTGGAGTTAATTGAGATGAAATCTTTCATTACACATTTCGTTATAGGCACAACGGGTACAGTAATAGTTAAATGTTTAAAAACAGCTTGCTTTATGTTCACCTTGAAAGTCTATACTCTTCAGTTGACATCGCAAACGAAATGACAAAAGCATTAAAAGATAGTAGTATATCTCGGAAATGGTTATTAACACACATGAAAAAAAGGTTAGGTATAAAAAATTTACGGAAGATCTGTTTATTCGTTGTTATCGGCTCTACGAATTGTTATTTCAAAGTGATTTAAATTACCGTTACACATTCTCAGTGCAAGTAACTATAGAACTGCCAAATTCTTATTTATACAGTTATACACAATTCTAAATTTCATACAATAAAAAGGCATAAGGGTACTTTCCTCTGGCGTAACTTTTTCCTATTTGTCCTTCACTTTAAAAGCTAGCAATCTCACTTTTGGATTATTTCATAATTACAGTTTGTATTCCGTACACTTCAGTTTATTAGCTCACTATAAAATGTGTGGACGCGCAAGATGGTACAGTTGAAGAAAACGCATTTCTCCAAGCATATTTTCTTTAAAACTTTTTTAATTAACAACTTTTTGCGTCCATCTTCTTTAACAGCTCGTCGCTCTTCAATTCACAATTAAAATTGCAACAGTCCAAGCTGCCTGTCACCGCGGTAACGTTAAAACCTGAAAACGACTACCGTAGGATCAATATCGCCTCTTCAACTGTAAGGAAAGGCTATTCAAATATAAACGAATAAATGAGCATCAGCGAGCTTTCCAGAGCTCGGCGCTGAAGTAACATTCTGTCTGCGACGAGTAGTAAGTGGAGAAATTGACAACACGTTAGTAAGCATTATATTTGTATAAGCATCTTAAGTAATTTCGTATGTTTTCAATCCCATTTCCTTTAAGAAAATCAGTATACAGTGAATTTAATATTTCACCCTAAGTAGTAGCAGTGACATTGTAGGAAAGTATAAGTATTGCAAACTCTTACAAATAACAAGGAATATCTCCGAAATGGTTCACTACATAAAAAAATGCATACAGACATAACTTGTAAGTTTAAATGAGATCTATATTTTTGTACAAGAAGATTAGATATCTCTTACGGTTTACCAGTTATGCAAAACCCATCAAGAGCAAACAGCACTAAAGCCAGAAACTTCAAATTATACATTTTATTTGCCAAAGAGTATCTTAAACATATGGTATTTTAATAAAAATCATCAGCCATTTTTGAAAAATCAAAACTTTCGAAAAATTATTCATTAAAGGGTAGTTTAAGGTAGAGGCATTGTTTTCATAATCTTCGTGCATATTCTTGAAATATATTAAACATAAATACCAACTTTTCGTTTTTGAGTTATTTCTCACACACACACACACACACACACACACACACACACACACACACACACACACACACACACACACACACACACACACACACACACACACAGAGACTTGTTTCTAAAAATTTTTTTTTCTTTTTTTTTTATTCAGAGAGCTTTAAAAATATATTTCCGGTGAAATCTCGACATCGAAATTTTGGGTCGGGTACGAAACTTCCGCTACTTATACGTACAATTGAGAAATTAAAAAAGGGGCTTTATAGATATACCTACTTCTTATGAGGGCAGTGCTTTTATCTCAGAAAATAGTTTCTAGACTCTTTTGAAAACATGCTGGAATCACTGTGCACACCTAGTATATTATTTAGTACACTGATTCCGTGCAGAGTGTGCCTTTTGCGATATTCCTTGATGATGCACGATATTTCCCATGGAAACTAACACAGCACATTGTATTATTCGCCAACCCTCGCTGGAGTAAGCGCACTTCCATTGCATTCCGCTGTAGAGTGGTTTTACGTGTTCGTTGACGACAGACAAAGTTAATATTAATCCACCGGACATCGAACTCCAAGCGCGGCATTTGAGTGACGGCTAGCTGTCTTGGGAAATGTTCAAGCGCCATTAGGACAATATGCAGTCTCACGTGTAGCAGTAATATCCTTACTAGGATTTAGTAATGGATTCTGACTCTGCGGAACCAAAGTTAAAAGCCTTCAACTGTTCCCAACTAAACAAAAGAGTGCAGTAGCCGCGGACTGAACGCTGCCCTGGGCTTTTAAAACTGTCATTTATGCTTTTTTAGTTCTATGAATAGCTGTTTAATCCAAGACTTCAGTATCAACCTGACAGTTAATTTTGCACAAAAGGCCGCACAAAGCCGCACTTTTCAAAAGTTTCCAGTGATGTTACTGATTTTAATTTTGCACTAATGTTACATCAAAATATATTACCTACCGGTTTATCTGTTAATGTTTTTCTTTAAAATACTGTAAAATACTAAATTGCAAACATATAAATGGTAGAAAATACTGAATGTAAACTCAAAATGCTAAAAATCACTAGAGCTATAACTGTGTTATTTTCTATTTTCATTAACAATTATACCAACATCTACAATGTGTTGTCGGGGCTCTAATGACCTAGCTGTCGACGGGCCCTTAAACCCTAATCACTCACTGACAGTGTGCTGTCTTCAAAGCAATTCTCTCTCTTAAGGCGCTCATTTTTTCGATGGCTGTATAAAGAGGTGAGGCTAATGGGTGGGAAAAGCCTAAGAAAGAAAGAGAAAGAAAGAGAGAGAGAGAGAAATAGTGCACAGAGAGAGGAGAAAGAAGAATCAACAATGAGGGGAAAGGGATATAAATGGGAAGATGGAGATGCAAGGAGTGAGACTGGGAGAAAAAATGGGGGGCGGGGGGGGGGGGGGCGGAGGGAAAAGAAGAATATTTGTATTTAACACAATAACGTAAATTAAACTGTGATGCGTACAAAAATGTTAATACAAATAACATTGGTGTTTTACACAAAATCATAACACCTAAAAAGATAGCTCCATGTCAGGAGATTTACTGGCATGTAAAATAACTCTTGCGGGACGAAATTACGGCACACCGGTGACGCTGATGTGAACCTGGCAATCTACAGCGTCGTTAAACAACAAAATAATTTAATGTAAGAAGATTCCCGTGTCTATTAGACATGTTTCTCGACTTCATATTCAAAAGCTTTGAAGGTTTGACCATTCCTTTTTACCGGCCTTCTTCCTGAGTATATTAGTTTCCTCATATTGCGAAACTACATGCCACATATCGTCTTTTTTATTGCAATCGTGTGTCCAATTCTCCCTAATCATACAGTTTTGTAAAGGAAATCACGATATCTACTGAATTTCGATAACTTAACCCGTATCTCGTACGTAATGTTCCTCAGAGGAAACCGCGTTTTTTGGAAGGAAAAGCGCGCATGAGGAAATCTAATTTGAAACGAATTCTTCCGCATGACGAATTCATAATTCGTGACGAGTGATCCGGATCCCAAGTTTCCGTGTCCAACAAAGCAAAGAAAAGAAAATTATTTGTGCTACTTTTGCACGTGTTTCTCTTCCAAAAACATTCTTACAACTTTTTTCCTGTTCAACATTTGCAGAAGTGCTTCTATTATACATATCGTTTGTACGTACAAGATGCATACAGTAAATTGAAGCGATACACACCTAGCGATTTAGAACTTGAAAAACAGTATAAAGCATTTAAAAACACAAACCAATAATTAAAAATATCTCGGACACAGTTAATGCCACAAAACATGAATTTGTGTTTTAACGTCTCTACATTTGTTCATACTCATCTTTTACGATTTACGAGTTATAGAAAATTAATTGCGAATGAATACGAACTTCCCAGAATATTCACAGAAAGTTCAAGTTTAACACTTTATATTTAGCTAACATTTTAAGATATTTTGAAAAAAATCATACAAAAAAAAAAGATATTTTCCAGGTGAAGATTAGGATGAGTGTTTGCAAAAAAAGCTTACTTTAACGTGTGTGGGAGAAGTTTTAGCAGTGCTAAAGGCTTTTATGCTCCTGGCGGTATTTCAACCTCAGACCTCACGTTCACTATGCCTTAATAATCCGTAATGGTATCTTCAGGAAATACTGCACTCAAATACAAATACAACTAACGTATTTTGGGACACTTCATTTCTGGATTTATGCTATTCATGTACACATGTTTTAGTTCAGAGGTCCTCAAAACATGTATTTACATGTATTCAATTTTTGCGTGGAATGTATTACTTTCTCTATTTACAGGATAGATTTGTTTTAAATTTTCATTTTGGGATATGTCAACACGTTTTAAAAAGTTATGTTATACGATGTTTCGTTTAGGGGGCTAGGATATTAAGGTAGCTTCAAAACATGCACATATTTCTGATGAAATCTCAATAACGAGTTTTTGTGAGCGATGGTGACGGTTAAAAATTGTTTCCTAAGGGAGTGGAACCTTGTTATAGCAAAGCAGGAGATAACAGTTGGTAAAAGCCACGTGGAGCAGCAGAGAGTACCTAACCTTCATTCTTGGCATGTGAAAGTGAAGTTAGCAAACAAACCAGGAACTGTGAATCACTAGAGACTAATATTTCACAATTCTACAAGTGCAACGCGCACTAACTATGCTTAACTCTTGGGTTAGCAAGCCCTTCTTTTCCTCTGAGGAGTTGCATTTATATGTCAAAACAGCCATGTCCGGCTCTTGTAATAATGAACAAGATGATGAACCCCCCCCCCCCCCCCTCCCCTGCACCGAATGCAATGATGCTTTTCACACAAAACCTGCAACATTTGTGTTGGTTTTATTTTACTTTTTCTACGGCTTAGCTAGGTATGGTAGAAAGAGGAATAATTAATTGTATTCTAACCTAAAATTCGATGTCGAGTGTGTAGGTAGTTAATGCAACGGATGAATACCAAACTTCCATGCAACATGAAAATGTTTCACAAACTTCCACACCTCCATACATATCTCATTATTTTGTATTTTTAACACTTTTAACGAACCTTATTAAAATATAATGTTGTAGTTCTGTGAACTCCTCTTAATAATGACTGTATTCTATACGAGATAGACAAAAGATTATCAAGAAAAAAGTTGAGCTCATTAAAATGCACGATTTGTGTCACGTGATTTCTTTTTTCGTAGCCTTAGACTATTTCCTTTTCCTCCTCCCCCCCCCCCCCCGATATTTTCTTTCCCTTCCCCCTCTCTCTCTCTCTCTGTCTCTGTCTCTGTCTCCCTCTCGCTTCTTTCTTCTTTTTATGTATTGTTCTGACTAGTTGCATATAACTTTGTAAGTAAGTCTCCATTACTACTTCATTACTTTAAAAAACAGGCTTTGTAGCAATGAGCTCTCGAAACATGCCCTATTTTACAAAAATGTTGTTTTGTCCTTGCTTAATACTAATTACAACATGATAGTTTATAATATGAAATTTCAATTTTACCTGTATCTAGTAATTTACCAAATTTGGTAGATACGATGACTTTTATGTATGTTAAGGTAATACATAAGTAATATACGTAATACGTAAATCTTTAATAAGAAATTCGCAGTAAATCTTATTCTTTCATTGCAGTTTGCGCAATATTTTATGCACGTTCAACAAGCTCTTTTCAACCGTCTATGTGTTCACAGAGCCCAATATTCCAGGACTCCATTCTCTCTTATTATCTATCCATTTATTTACAGACGTCTCTTCTAACCAGCCTTTTTAAGAGCTCTCTGTTCTCGCGTATAAGCACCAAATTCTGCTTTTATCTTTTTACTTCCTCTGACGTCCAACACCTTTAAGTCCTTCCCACAAAAGATTGAAGTGGAGGTAAACAATCCGAAAGACGTCCAACTTCGCTATAAACTCGCAAACGCCTATATGTAAGAATTTTACAACGTGAGCAAATATCTATAATTTGATGCGAGTGAAGTCTTTGATTATTTCTACAATAACACTCAATTTAATACTCGATCACAAACTTTGCCACTAGAGGAATCTGCGTTCCACCATCCTTCCAGTCTTTCATATATGTGCTTTGGCTCCACATATAATTTATCTTAATACGTCTGTGATTTATATACTATTTTTCTCCAACCGTTTGCCCATTCACCATTTTTAATTTCTCTACTAGGGCAAGTATTGTATTCGACACAGAAATTATATATAAAGAGTTTTAAAAAATTTGATGTGTTGCACTCACAAGACTTTTTCTACTCTTATTACAAATCATTATTCCTCTATCCTCTTCATGTTAGTCGAGATAAAACATTTGCAGAAATTACCTTATTGCTTATTTCCTTGTAGCTACAAGGGGAATGCAGCAGGCTTTAAGCGATAGTCAAATGTTTTAAGACTGGTCGCTATATGAAGGGTGTGAAATTTCGTACTCTTTGCAGGACCAAAACATAAAAAAGTGAATAGCAACCTTCCATTTGAGAAACGCATTAGTATTGCAAAACTGACACAAATAACAAGGAATATCTCCGAAATGGTTCACTCCACGAAAAATATATTTGGACATAAATTGTGTGTTTTAACGAGATCTACATTTTTAGTGCAGTAAGATTTGGTCTATCTCATACAGTTTACCATTTATGCAAAAGCCATCCAGATTAAACAGATCTACATAGGCTATAGCCAGGAAATTCAAAATGTACATTTCATTTGCCATAAAAATATCTTAAACATGACATTTTAATCAAAATCGTTAGAGCCATTTTTGAGAAAACTGAAATTTTCGAAAAATGTTCCACGTAAAGGGTAGTTTAGGGAGCAGGAATTTTCTTCAAAATCTTCGGGTAGCAGCCTTGAATAATATTAAACATGAACACCAACTTAGGTGTTTAAGCGACTTTTGTTTTTGAGTTATGCTGTTCTCACACACGCACACGCACACGCACACGCACACGCACACACACAGACCATTTTCTAGAAATGTCCTTTCTGGATTCAGTGGGCCTCAAACATACATTTACGGTGAAATCTGGACATCGAATTTTTGGGTGCAATAAAATACTTCCTCTGCTCGACTATACTTAGTAAAGATTGTAATAAGTGTTCTCTAAGAATGCTTCAGGAAAGTCGTGTTTACGTAACACATCTATTTTTTCGTATATCACTCTTTGTGTAAATACTGGTTTCTGTATTCTTTCGTTCTACGTACTATCATGTCATTTGACAATAACATACGTTTCACAAACGCTTTTGGTCAACACATTACCCTCAACTACTGTCACTGACAGCACTTACTGGCTGTTCTGTCAAAATGTCATCCAAATGGTCGTTATTACGCCGAAGGAAATGCCATGGGAACCATAGCTGCCTTACACCAGGTGGCACAGTAAGTATACATACATAGGTACTACGTAGATCTGGCAATGTCGCCTGACTGCAGTTTTTGCCCCAGTGGCACGCACTCAACGAACCGTATCCCAACGAAAGTAGACAGCCTGGTTCTCTGGCGTACATCTCTCAGTAATCCTTTACTACAAAAGAAACGCAATCACAGCAAGATGACTGCTAGTGATTGTTGCATGCTTTTAACAGTTCAGAGAGGAATGCAGACAAGAGATGAACGTTAAACAAGAGAGAAAAACAAAATTTTCTGTCCCTGCTTTGACATCACGCTGGACTCAGCAATGCGTGGCAAGCAAGTGAGGGTCAACTGCTTTCCATGTTGGCGAGCACGAATTCTTGTAGGAGCTGTAGGCCTCTGACAAGAGGTGTTCTGCTTTCAGGAGGGGAAAGGGGGGTAGTAGCACCTGACTGCTCACGATGACGCCATAAATAAACCTACTACTACTGTGCTCCTTTCTCGAGAATGTACGATTGACATCAACAATTCCAGCGTTTTCTTAGATTACGACTATAGTTTCAACATAATCTCCTCATCCCAGATTACCCTTTGCATACGACATGTTTCGAAAATGTTGATTTTCTCAAAAATAGCTCTCCTTCTTCTTCTTCTTCTTCTTCTTCTTCTTCTTCTTCTTCTTCACGGTTTAGACCTCTTATTGGCTGGATGGAGTATAGCTCTTCCGAAGTTTCTTCTTCCTTGAGGTGAATAATTGTATGCTGCTTTTTGGTATTCTGTTTGCAGTCATCCTTATTAAGTGTTGTAACTGGTAGGGAAGGCTCGGGGCGCCCACCGGGTCCCACCCTCCAATACTGCACCCCACTAATGACGCCTGTAGTAGGCAGACATGGGGGCCGCAGCGGTCGGGCGGAAAGCCTTCTACCGTAAGGACTGTTGCGCTAGGGATTAGTTATTAAGTGTTGTTTCCAGTTTGTTCTACATTCCACTATTGTATTTATTTCCTCTACGTTTAACTGTTGCCTTATTTCTGTATTGTTTTTTTGTCTGTTCTTCGATCTAACGAATCTTATTTCTCCAGCTTCTATTCTAGCTGAGTGTTGTGTCGTAAACTCCATTTTTCGGATCAATTAGTTACTGTAGGACTTCCATCGACTTGTATCAGTGTTTCCTGGCTCTAACGATTTAGATTAAAATACCACACGTTTAAGATATTTTTATACATTAATCGAAATTTACGACAAACATCAAGAGCAACAGAAACAACAAGTAGAACAATATCTTCAAGCAATAGTAAACATCTAATACTCATCACCCCACCCGCAAAAACAAGAGAACAAGAACCACAAATAATTTAAAAATTGCAAGGCTGAGCTGACAAATAAGCAAAAAAAACACGCATCAAACAAAACGTTTGAGGGCAGAAGCAGAGACGGCGGCATGTTGTGGGACCCGGGCCTTAACAAACACACTTAACATTGTAAATGTGTAAATATGCAAAATACAAATAAAAAAAAAAAATAAAAAAAAAAATAAAATAAAAAAAAATAAAAAAAATAAAAAAGTT
This sequence comes from Tenodera sinensis, assembly GCA_030765045.1. NCBI lineage: Eukaryota > Metazoa > Arthropoda > Insecta > Mantodea > Mantidae > Tenodera > Tenodera sinensis. The sequence goes on along the minus strand of CM060965.1, from coordinate 37,958,865 downwards.
AATAATTAAAAAAACAATAAAAAATATATAAACTAAAAAAATAGATATACATAAAATAAACAAGAAGCATGTTGAAATAAGAAGAGTCACACTAAACTTCACTGTCAACATTGCTTCTATGTCAAATATTTAACAAGAAGCATGTTTACACATCCTAATAACTACAATAATCTGCCTTACGTACACGCTGAAAGATTTCTCCTCACGTAACAAGACAAAAAATTTAAAACACTAGGCTGAAGAGGGTAAAACCCTAAACTGCCTGGGTTTTGGTTCTACCAAACCCAAATTCCAGTTTTTGATTTGATTTGATATTTTCATGACAAATGAAATACATAATTTGAATTTTCTGGGAATAAACTGAGAAGACCTCTTCATTCTGGATAAAATCTTACAACACAAAGAATGTAGATCTCGTTATAACAATTTATGAGAAATACATTTGTTTTTGTGGTGCAAGCATTTCGAAATATTTATTGTTATTTGTCTTAATTTTACAGCTCTTATACTTTTCTGAAATGAGAAGTCGTTATTCATTTTTAACCTCTTTGTCATGCAAACAGAATGCAATTTTAAACTGTGCTCTTCAAAGATTTGACTCTCCCTTAAAACCTACTGAATTCCCATATTCCCCTTGAAAGAAGAACTGCAAGAAATTTAGCACTAATCGTTTCTGCAAGCGTTTATCTCGATTAACATGAAGTAGATAGAGGAATAAGCGTTTGTAAGAATAGAGAAAGTTATGTGAGTGCACAATCGCATTTTATATACCTTCATCTACGTTGTTTACATACAGCAGAACGGGTTTAGAGAAAGAATCACTTGCAGTATTGAAGGTGACGAAAGATATTTTGTTATATTCTGGTGTACTTTGTAAACAACATTTTTCTAGTTGGCTCTCCGTTCATTTTTGGCTATGGAAATTAAGCTAAGGAGCGGAAGATGCATCTCCACAGCGATGGGAATGCGTTCTCACAAAGAATGGCTTTGGTTCAAGGTGAAACAAAGAATGTCTGAGACATGTGTATAAGAAATACAGCAGCGACTTGACTTGGAACAGATGCGTTTACGACGTGAAACAGACGACAATTAATGTCAACAGAGAAGGAGAGAAGGCTGGCCCCGTAGCTCAGTCGGTAAGGTACTCGCCTGCTGTGGAACAGGTCCCGAATTCAATTCCAAAGTGAAGAATGGGAACTTTTCTTTAACTAGGCTTCTCCCGTTATGGCGCGGTCTGGTTATATTTGGAGATATTCCATCTGTTATGTTGCATTAGTGCCACTAACCATTGGTGAAATATAACCATGGTAAAGCTACGGCCGCAATTGGTGCTAGTGCAACCGTTATGTTGCTATAAAAGCCCTTATTTTTTAACCCGTTGCAGGCTTTAAAACAAAATTCTGTTTAGACGATGTTTTAATCTGTGGACGCCATTATATTGCCCATGTGTGCATGGTTTTGTCTTAAATTGTTTTAGAGTATTATATACAGTTATAATTATTTTTATTTTCTCTACTGGTAAGTAGGGGAAGTATTGTATTCCACCCAAAAATTCGATGTCGAGATTTCACCGGAAATACATGTTCTGAGGCCCCCTGAATCCAAAAAAAGCATTTTTAGAAAAAGGTCCGTGTGTATGTCTGTCTGTGTGTCAGTCTGTCAGTCTGTGGACAGCATAACTCAAAAACAAAAAGTCGGTTAAAAACCAAAGTTGGTATTTAAGTTTAATATCTTTCAAGGATGTGACACGAAGATTTTGAAGAAAATAGCCTCACCCTAAACTACCCTTTACGTGGAAAATTTTTCGAAAATTTTGATTTTCTTGAAAAATGGCTCTAACGATTTTTATTAAAATGTCATATGTTTGAGATATTTTTATGACAAATGAAATGTATATCTTGAATTTTCTGGCTATAGCCGCTGTAGTCGTATTTACTCTGGACGACTTTTGCATAACTGGTAAACCGTTAGAGATAGACCAAATCATACTATACAACAAATATAGATCTTGCTAAAATACACAATTTATGTCTCAATAAATTTTCTTGTAGGGTGAACCATTTCGGAGATATACCTTGTTATGTGTGTGAGTTTCGGAAAACTTAGAACTTTCGTGAAATGGGTCACCGTTATTTATTTTTTTATGTTACGTGTGCAAAGAGAACGGAATCTCAAAGCTTTAAAAGATTTGACTATCGCACAAAGCCTACTGTATTCCAATATTCCCCTTGCACCTACAAGGAAATAAGCAATAAGATAATTTGTACAAATGTTTATTTTAACTAACACGAAGAAGATATAGGAATAAGAGTTTGTAAGAATGGTTAGTACAAGAGTAGAGAAAGTCATGTGAGTGCAACACATCAGATTTTTGTACTTGCAACACAGTAGTGCATTAAATATAAGTATTAAATATATTAGCGCTCCAAAGCGAGGTGTGTTCCAGGAGTCCAGGAGTGAGTACTAGTCGTCTGGGTTAACCCAGGCGGATGGTAAGGTGGCCACGGTACCTATCCGTTTAAATACGGATTTACCCGTGTGGTGGTATAGGTTGGTATATGTAACAGGCTTTTTTGTCTTTGTATGTCTGATGGTGCAGGGTGGGTTCCTGTGTTGTCACTGGCGGCGGGATCTGTCGGATCTTGGATGAGCGAGGTGTGTTGTTGTTGGACTTAGCATATGCTAACCAAAACGAAGCCAAATAGATCTGAATTAAATCTAAAAGCTTTAAAATTCTGCTATCTAAAAGCAAATAAGAACTGTAATACTTGCTTAAAAGCGCAGTATACCCATTTTAAATACAGTTTGCTTTTAATTTGTAATTAAAATTCTCAAAAACTATCTTTAAATCAGATAAGCATATCAAGTAGCTGTGAGTAAAGTGACGCCGCTATCTATCGTAGATATTCAGTACCTATGGATAACTTTGGATTTCAAAGGGCTGGTAGTACTTAAGAAAGCATTAAATAGGCAGTTTTAAAATGCTCAGACTCATACGATTTAAAGTTTACCTCTCTGAATTTTTTATTTGGTTTATCTTTAGGCAATTGTCACTAAATATCGGATGCATTACTTTTTTCCCTTTGATTGTTCTATTCAGATATATCCCGCCTTTAGCTGCTTTAAACAGTAAATTCGCTCATTAAATTCAGATTCATTCTTCCAGCTTTGGCAAGGATAAGGAATAATCTTGGCTGGAAACAAATTCCTACGCCTTTGCCAGGAATCGAACTCCAGACCTCTTACACAGCAAGCAGGTGCTCTACCGACTGAGCTATAGGGCCAATCACGATTACCTTGATTTATTTTGGATCGTACCATAGAAAGCCTTGGCATAACACTACTAGATGCGCATACCGAGTGAGGTGGAAATAGGCCAAAGTGTGTGACTCTAGGTACCGGGTTCGACCGAACACTGACTTGGGTTTTTCCGTGGTTTTCCCTTGTCATTAGGTGAATGCTGGGGTGGTTTCCCTTCTCCGTGAATTTCTTTCCCTTCATTTCTCATTTCCCTCCCTCAGGTTTGGTTAGTAGCGTGGTACGTTCCGGCATATGCGGACAGATGATACAGATGCTTGTGCTCTGAAAACCCTTCCCTGGCCCCTCCTGGAAGTTGTCACCGGGGCCGCTAGGGTCGCCTCGTTGCCCACTCCCTGGATGGGGGAAACAATTTGGTTGTGCGCCAGTTGTCAATTTCTGTAACTTAGGGATTTCTGTGCGTCTCTGGGCTTCGCTGGCTGCACGTCCTCCGTTCTCATATCGCCTCATCCCTTCCCCCTGGAGGGGTGGGGGGTAGCCCGCAAAAGATCCATGTTGGCGTCGTGCGCATGTACGAGTAGATGGCAGTGTTTATTCTGAGCGCTTATTTCTAAAATACGAGCTTGTGACTGAGAATATTGGCGAAAATCGTGAAAGTTTCAATCTAAGCCAAAAACATTGACTCGGAGCAGCAAATTTCGGCAGTGGTATGAGAAGGAACATACTCCATTTAAATGCTGGTGCATGGTGAGCAGTTAGAACTAGACTGACTCACTGACTGACTTATTTACATGAAAAATCAAAAGACACTGAAAGCTTCCCGGCACTGCCAACTGTATTTTATTACGCCGCTAAAGGTTTTCGTGACGACTTTAAGGTCCTAGGGCGCTAATGTACTATTTTTCGGTATGTCAACAGTCCGAGAGCGAGTATTTAAAAATATCAAGTTATAATAACCCTATTTTAAATCTGCCTAACTAAGTGGTCAACAGAAGATATCAGAACTTCTGCAATTCTATAAAACATGTCACCTTCAGCAAAGATAACAGCAAAACCGGTCATAAATTTTTCCAGCGTTACTGTCCAGTAGTATAATAACTCTTCCGTTGTGACAAGCAAGACAGAAGTAGCCCTTACAACATGGTTTTTAAAAACAGTAAACATGCCGTACAAAAGAGAAGTAAAAAGAAAAGCTCGTGTTTATTCATACGCAAATCATGGTAAAATAAATACAAGTAAGGTTGAGCACAGCAGGGATTTAGTAATCTTTTGTAGGATCTGCCACCTAAAATATATTCTCTGCACAACACAGCTTAAAACAAACAAGCAAAACCTCAACTAAGAGCTCGTGGAATCTATTTTCGGAGACTGCAGCCAAAATGGGACAGCGAATTACATATAAATCACTGCAGAACACCGTTATAATTATTAGAGCGCAACCAAAACGTGAATTCCAAGAAATATAACCAGATATGGCTAATATGAGTTGGAGAAAATAACAGGATCAACGAGGGATAGCTAATTATGTTTTGCTGTTGACTATTTAGATAATAGCATTGTTTTGTTTTCATATGAGTGAAAAGTGTCCAAACTGCTCTGGTTTATATGTATAGTTTCGATCGTTATTGAAACATGTCGACACGTGTTCGACAAAGAGGACAGTCAGAAAGAGAAAGAATGTTAACACTTAAAAGTGAAAAATCCTACCTAAGTCAATGTAACCGAGCGAGATTAGTGAGTGAATGAATGAGTGAGGGAGAGAATGTATGAGTGAATGTGTGAATGAGTGAGTGAATGAGTGAGTGAATGAGTGAGTGAGTGTGTGAGTGAGTGTGTGAGAGAGAGAGTGAATGTGTGTGAGTGAGGGAATGAATGTGTGTGTGAGTGTGAGAGAGAGTGAATGTGTGTGAGTGAGAGAATGAATGAGTGTGTGAGTAAGTGAATGAGTGAAGTTTAAGAGCTCGTGGATAACTACATTTGGACCCGAGCGAGATGGTTCCGCGGTAACACACTCAGCAAGTTCCGGGTTCGATTCCTGGTGGCAGTGCACTTTGACCATGGTTTTTCAGTGGGTTTTCTCAGTCCTCAAGGCGAATGTTGGGGTGGTGTGTTCTCCCGTTTCCTCTCATTTCGTCCCCTTCTACTTCACAGGACGACTTCGGGACTGTGTGTCGGTCGACGGCAGGCAGATGGCAGAGGCTCGCGAGTTGGAACTTCTCGGCTGCGCCAGAGGGTGGCCATACTAGCCTCCACTGCTGAGTCGAGCGTTCCCCGTTTCCCATAGAGGGAGGCTCTGAGCCACCCTTCAGTGAGTTGGACGGGTCGACGTTGAACGTCTTCCAGCCAGTTGGTCAAACCAGGAACTGTTAGGGAACTGTATGACTGGCGCCTGCATTGATCGATCTTGCAGCCAATACTTCTCCTGCGGTTCCGTCATCTCATCCTTTCCTCCCGGGTAAGTATGCACAAACGAGCCAATCACGCGATCGAGATGCCAGGTGCCCCCTCCTTTACCTAATTTACCTCTCTAAGACAATGTATCTGTGAAACTTGGCAAAAACTGTTAACAATTTGGATTCTTTGGTGTTTTGCACTTTGATTATACTTATAATTTGTACTTTCGTGCTTGATTGTTTTAATATCAAAATATTAAATAAAGCAATGCATCTGTGAAAACTAAAACATACAAAGTTTTCTTCCGATTGCTATGAGTATACTGCCATTTATCAGAACATGAAATATGTAGTATACACAAAACTAACGAGTTGTGTCGAACTGTTGTTAAGATATTACTTTTGTATTCATAATTAATCACTTTTCATATGAAATGTTGCTGATACCTATGGCATATCATATCGCTTCCAAATTGTTAATTTAAACTCAGAATATCAGTATAAAAATTGTTACGCAAGCAATTTTAAATTCTTAATTTTAATTACTTTAAGAGAAAACTTTTTACACGTAACTGAATGTTTTCTTTTTCAATTAAGTTATGGAAAATAATTAATTACAGTGAACATTTAATATTTTTAACAAACTTTAAATCCTGAAAAATTTGAACTTTGAATACCCGAAATTTCAAGCTAATAAATTACAAACTGAGGTTCAAGAAGCACTTTGATAAGAAAGGATTGACAAAAATTGAGTTCAAAATTCAACGCAGCGGTTTATATAATCGACAGCCGTTTGCGGCTCTACAAATTCTATAACAGAAAACTAATTGCGTAACATGAAAGTATGACTTAAAAGTATAATTAAATGCAAACAAGAAAAAATAGAAAATGTTCACATTTTTAACACATTTCCAATGCGTTTCCATTTTACAGCATTTTTCACTATTCAAAATTATTCTTGGACCTACACTCGTAACCTATTTGCTTAAAATTTTCAGGATGGCTTCAGGAAACAGTGACTTAAAAACGCCTGTGCAATATTTAAACACTTTAAATAATTCAGCTACTAAAACTATTTGTTTTTCAAAACTCAGTTTAAATAAAGTGAAACAATCGAATGATTTGTGTACAAGACATGTTTTGATATCCCAGAATCCCAAAAATATGTTTAAAAAGGTCTCCATGTATATGTGTATGTATGTGTGTGCATGTGTGTGCGCGCGCACTTGTCGGAGTCCTTGCTTATTTAAATAGTTAAACATCTTTCAAACAAGCGATAACATACATCGAGTAAATTTATTAGTCTAATGATCTTTTACATAAATGTTTCATTGTTTATTTATTTTTATTTTCGTAAAAATAATCCTAGACGAGTTTAATTAAAATAACATATAAATTAAGATGTTTACAAAACAAATAAAGTGAACATGTTTATTTTGTTTTGGAGGGGGCGATAGTTTGTGAAGTCTTTTTCATTCTGAAGCAATTTTGTATAATTGTGTGTAACTTCTCAACCGTAAAAGACTTACTCAGAAAAATGTTAGGTCTCTTTAAACTGCAAAATGTTTCAAATAACTGTGGCATCAGCCATTTCCGAAATATCCTTTGTTACTGGTTTGTATTTCTTTGTCATTTTTGAAGTGTAGTAAAGCCACCCACTTATAAGCATACGACTATCGCCTCAGCTCCCTTATTCCCATCGTACCGACAAGAAACGGGTATGAAAATATTTCTGCAAAGGTTTATCTGGTTTTGCATTTTCTGCTTAACACCCAGTTAACTGCTCTGTTATCTCTAGTTATCCAATTGGCTAAAACAAATTAAAGTTTACGAGATTTATGACCACTATGCAAACACATACTGCGCAGACATTTTAAACCTCTGAGTTGCAGCCTTTATTTGAAGATAATTAAAGTTATCATTGTGAGCAAACAGCAATTTCTTGATAAATGTAACCGCTTAAATGCTGACTACTTCTATGTCGTTGTAGAAGATTAAATCTTAGCCATATATTGTTCTTCTTGTAGGGTGTACTGAACTTGGAAATGGTTGCTCGCTTGTGTGTGAACAAGAATCGAAGCAGCGCGCCGTGCATACAGAAGCTGCTAGTCACGACACTTAAGGACCTCCATGTGGCGCAGTCAGGAACTCTTCATCCTCGGCAATTTCCTCGCTCTTCCAATTACTGACATGGCGAAACTCATTACACTGCCCGGACTTTCACCACTCTTTTTAAGTTTTTGCCCGTCCAATTCTATTAGGGAAGATGGACGATGACTTCAATTTGGCCGAGCCAAGAAAACAAGGGCTGAGGGAGTCATCCGTGCGTGTGCCAGGCTTGACTTATTCCAGATTACATTTCGAATGAAACTTTGTCATTCATTCTGTAGCGGTGCCAACGTCGATTCTTCCCTGTCCCAGAAGAATGATTCTATTGGTTACAACCCTTTCCTAATCGCTCTTTTCATTGATCTGCATCCTGACTCTTTGCCTTCTCACTCCCGATGCTACTGCGCATAATATCGTGAATTATGTTACCTTGCACTTCTATAGGTTATAGATTAAACTATGTAGGGGGACACCTCGCACACTGTGACCTAAATAGATCTATTGTGGCTGACATCCCAAGGAAGAAGAGTAAATGAAGAAAACACAGGGGGCTAATGAACACAGACAGACAGGCCACAGAGACGCGCTTAAGTTCCTAACAGTTCTAGGCTCGAAGCCCCACCCTACTACTGAAAGGTCTAGAAACGGCGATGAGCGAGCCGTCAACCAAGCAGCCCTCTAGAGTCCACATGTGTACTGTTCTCTTTGAGCAAGCATCCTTGCCATCTGTGAGGCACCACCATACACCACAAAACCTAGAAGCACATCTGCAACCACAAAAAAAAAAAAAAAAAAAAAAAAAAAAAACTGCAGAGTCACAGAAGGCGGTTGACGGGAATGAAACCCAGGACCTCCCGAATGCCAGCTTCACTCAGTATGCACATTCTAACATGTCTGATTCTTCGGCCCAACTTCATAAAGGCATAACTGGGAACATACAGAATGAAACTCCGATAATCCAAACGTTTATAATAATTTGAAATCCTCGTTAATTCAAACACTTTTCTTGGTCCCTTTAATTTTATACTAAGACTATGTAAAAAAAGCACATGTAATTTCATTTTCCTTAACTCGATGTTTTTGTTCAGAAATGCCAGTCGAAAATTAATGTAAAGTGACAATTGAATGTGATAACCTAATCTATGTATTTCTGCAAAAGAGGTTGTCGCTCCGGGAAGTTTTTGTCGGAATGCAGTCTGGGTGCAATTTGGGGGTAGAATAGCTTTCCTTGCTGCCGGCTTTGAGCTTCTATACCTGCTCGCACATTCCCTTGTTTGAAACAAGTGCGTCTTTAGTTGTAGCTTGAACTTCCTGCTGTTCAGTGTGTTGCAAATTAATGCCACTTTGTAAATCGCGTATTCAATACAAGATTAATTTTTTTTCGGAAAAAGCCGCCGTCATTCCAGAAGTTGAAAAGGGTTTGAAGAAGAAATCTGAAATCGTAAAGAATATCGGGTGAACTCATCTGAAAAATGAGCAGAAAATGTTAAATAGTACCTCGAGTGGAAATGGAAAGAATCAAAAAGAGACAACCGGAAATCCTGATGGACATATGTGCCTGTATTGCTAAAATGTGAACTTTAGACGTAACTTTTGTAATCCGAATGTTTTTCCTGTCCCTTCAGCTTTGAACTGCCCAAGTTTCTAACAGCTGTTGTTCACGTGGACAGTTTGTTTTCCTTACTGGAGCTTTTTCTTATAATTCTACAACAGTGTATTGAATAACTGGTATGATTTACACATATACATAAAAATTTAAAACTTGGTTTTCGATTCATATACGAAATTATAACCAATCTGTTGTAATCAATAAAGATATGAAGTTGATAAGAATTTAATCTATCAATTATATTCATAGGTTCTTCACAAGATATTGCATACTCCACATAGCTCACATAAAGCACTATTTGCACATGAAGAGATCTGTAAGCGCTGTTTGTTTCACCAGTACAAAACCTTACTCTTCCCTTACCTCACCCAATGACCAAAACTTATACATTTCTTGTAAAAGCCAAAAATTGACAACGCTAACTCCTAAATGATCGCTTTGATGTTCCTGATGAAGCAACGTAGAATCGTTAACAAACGCATATATAGCTCATATCTCGTCAGTGTTCCCAACTTTACGTGACAATAATCATATTAGGTATATATAGATATTATTTCAGAGTTTGCTGAATAAAAATATGTAGGTGTGTCTAATTTCGAATGCGTTCCAGATTGAATGCATAACAGAAAAAAGTTGCACTCTTTATTAAAATTAATTGCTGTATCTTACCAATAACTGCTGAACAGCACTCAGACGCCCGTAATAAAGGTGAAACACGAACTTACCTGAAAATAAAACAAATGAGAATATTAGCATCATATTAATCACTTGTTCAGGATAAATTTTAATTATCTAAGTGCACTTAATTGTAAGCTCTTCTAATTAGAGTTCAGTATTCTACTACCGATTTGGGCCTTGGAATTTTACTGACATACAAATCCAATCATTCAAATTTTAATTCCTAATGAGCCTCAAGTAAACCTCCTTGTTACACATTATTTTGATTGAACAACATTAATTGTATTATTATTATTATTATTATTATTATTATTATTATTATTATTATTATTATTATTATTATTATTATTATTATTATTATTATTATTATTATTATTATTATTATTATTATTATTATTATTATTATTATTATTATTATTATTATTATTATTATTATTATTATTATTATTATTATTATTTAACCGAGTCACCAGGCGAATGCTGGATCCATCTGTTTGATCAATTTCAGGGCAGAAAGCGTCAGCGGAGGCACAGGTACAAAAGGTCTTTGAGGTCGAAGTGCCAAAGCCACCCCCCCCCCCACGTCTATCCTACTCCTACCACTAGAAGAACATTCCCAGACAACAAAACAAGTAGTAGGGTATGCACAGAAGTGGCAAATAGCTCGAGCAATGTCACAATAACAGTGAAACTCTCTCTGGGAGATATGTTTGGAACAGTTCCAGTGCATCAGTACTTGTCTCAAATTCTACTGGAAAAGGAACAGTTCATAAACAATATACCTGTGAAATGCACTTATTCGCTTGCAATGGCACCTCCCAAAGACTGGTGTCAAAAAGGAAGAAAAATAGACTTCAGAGTAGATATTGTGTAGGTACCTAAGTTAACTCTTCTGTCCCAGGACGCTCATTCCAAACACAGCGACATCGCTTTTTCACTGAATACGTAATCATACCGAAGAACAAACGCTGACGTTGACAAATGACACCACAAAACAGTACGCAAGTTTACCCGATCATGCTATATGCTTTGCAAACCGGGGTATCTTTGTTTCCAAACTGGCATTATTCACATGCGTAAACTGAACCAGCAATTATTCATTCTCTGTATGGCGCGAGCGAGATAATTAAAGAGAAATAGATAAACAAACCTGCACTATAATTCTTTTTCATCTGCCATTGCACAAAGAGAGTGGATTCGGTTCAATTCTTCCCAATAATATTTACTAATATTGATATTAATCACTGTTGTAGATCCACTATATTCGAAATACATTTACATTTTTAAAAATTACTATTGATGATTCCTGTGATTGACATTATTGCGGCTGAAGGTTTTCGTCCTTTCATTGTTCTCTTTGTGCTTTTACGATGCACATTTTCCGATATGTACAACATTGGTGATTTTTACTAATTACAGTTGAAAAGGGAATGATAACTTGCAAGTAATAAGAAGCATAGGCTGTAAATGCATAAATTATTACGCGATTTCAGTAGATGTTGCCTTAAAAATATATGTTGATATTAAAAAGCACTTTATTTCTCTTCTAAAACTGAATCATAAAAATACAGTTGTTTTATTGTTAACACAAAGTACACTAATTTGTCGTCACCTTGCGACTGCAGCTGTTCTGTCTTATCGTAAACTTGACACAAACCGCTAATACTGCTCGACAAACAACTCCGACGATTCACTCAAAACTGTTCCATCACTACACTCACAACACTTGTCGGCTCGCTTTTATAGCTCAGACGAAGTGCCTGTCGGCGAGTTCTCTGGAAAATACGCCTTTTCTCGAACAGCTTAGAATTTTTCTTTGTTCCGGTCCTCCTATTATCAGCCGCGTTGCCTAGCAACGTCGTGGTTTAAGGTAGTGTGTTTGTGTAAGGTAGCTGTGTGTGTTTGTGTGTGTGGGTGCCTGTTCAGACTAATATCAGAAAAAACTAGATTATTTTGATAACTTACAATTGAAAAGCACTGTTCTTTCCTGCTCAAATTTTTAAAACAGATAAGAGGAAAGCGGTTTCACTTTCATGTCACACGATTCAAATGACTACTGGTGGCTCATATGGATATGGAGAGGTTTCATGCCAAGTTGGAGGTACAGAGAGCTTAAACTGTTTAAAACGGGGTGTGCAACCTTCCCCTTTGATTCTATTGAACAGTGAAGGTTTTTGGTGTCATCCAGAATGCATAATTTTGAAATCGATCCTAACTGTAGTGGAAGAACCGGGCAGGAGGGAATCCGGGCACTAATCATGTCCCAAGCTCCAGCACTGCACCCCACTCATGACGCCCTTTGTGGGGACGCAGCGGTCGGCCTAGTGCGCCGTGGAGTTTAGTTTATTGCCGATTGGACCGTGACTCATAACAGCCCCTTGGTTTAGTTCATTGCGAATCAAAAGCCTCGTTCTGGTTCCTGTGTGAACTTTGTGAAAAGGAAGATCCACAATAACAAAAATGAATATTAGGATTGCTGCTTCTGTGCAACTGTATATTGGACTTAAGCACCATGTTAGAATTTGAACAGTGTTCAGAAAAGTAAAATCAGGGAGGACAAACAGTCAAGGATATCTCAAAACCTGCATTACCCAGGCAAATGACAATGTTTACTACTCTCGCCCTTCGGAGGAGAGGGTTTAACAGAAGTAACGCACTTCCCAGGCAATTGTCACTTTTGCCTAACGATACACTGCTGGTTATTCCTCCGCCAAGTGGTAACCCTTGGATGATGAGTGTGAGTGTGTTGGGTTTAAAGGGCCCGTCGACAACTTGGTCATTAGGGCCCCGAGTCCAAAAGTAAAATTATGCACGGTAAAAAGTTAATATATCACCCATCAAAAAACTAAAACTCTAAAGCTAAAATCGATAAAAGCACCTAAACAACTATTAAAACGTTCCATTTAAAATGCTAAAAACTGAAACTTAAAATTGCTACAAAGTAAAAAACGCTAAAACGTTAAAATGCCCAAAAATAAGGCAATCTAAAAGGCTAAAATCTCTGAAATAAAATAACCTTACACTTGCTTCATAAAATCAATTGTGGAACAAAACCGCAGCACTGTATTTACAGATACTGGGTCGTTGCCTAAAACTGACCACAGTGTAAGGCCCAAGCCAACGGACTGGCGCTCACGAGCGTATCGCGGACAATCAAGAAGGACATGTGCGACGGAGATTGGAATGTTACACGTCGTACAGACAGGCTCCGGATCACCACGCAAAAGGTGTCCATGCGTGGCTCGGATATGGCCTATCCTCAGGCGGGTTAAAACCATTTCTTCCCGCCTGGAATTCCTGCAGCTGGTATGCCAGGGTTGTACCGTGTCCTTGATAGTCCGTAATTGAGTGCCAGATAACGCTTTGCAAGATTCCTGCCAGAGAGCAAATAGATGGCGACGGAAATATTTCTGCACATCTATATAGGGGAGCGTACGGGTGGAATACTCCGGAAGGCGACATGCAGACTTTGCAGCCGCATCCGCCGCCTCGTTGCCCGGAATACCCACATGGCCTGGAATCCACGTAAAGACAAACTGGTATCCGCGAGACAGTAGCTGAGAGATCAACGTCTGGACCAATGCCGAGGTGCCGATAAACTGTTGCAGGGCCTGGAGGGCGCTAAAAGAGTCGGAACAGAGGATAAAGCTTCCAGGACCTGAACTGGAGATAAAAAGTAGGAAATAAAATATGGCAAACAACTCGGCGGTAAATACTGAACTGGCGTCTGGTAGGCGGTACGTATGAGCGTCACCGTTGTATATAAAGGCGCAACCCGTCGCACTACCCATCTGGGAGCCATCGGTAAATACCGGACAGGAAGTCCGGTATCGGCCCAGTGGTTGGATGATGATGATGATGATGACGACGACGATGCAATAATGATGATAACAACAACAACAACAATAATAATAATAATAATAATAATAATAATAATAATAATAATAATAATAATAATAATAATAATAATAATAATAATAATAATAATAATAATAATAATAATAATAATAATAATAATAATAATAATAATAATAATAATAATAATAATAATAATAATAATAATAATAATAATAATAATAATAATAATAATAATAATGCAGTGAAACCTGGATAAATGGAACACTTATAACTCGAAATCGTCATTAATTAGATTTTTCTTGCTTCCTTGAATTGTGTATTAAAGCAAAGCAAAAAAAAAAAAAAACTTTGTAGTTCGAATGTCATTTTCCTTAATTCGAAGTTTTTGTTCAGAAACGTCAGTAGAAAATTAAACTAAACACGAAAATTCAATATAACTTCGACCATGTGTTTCTGCAAAAGAGGTTTGGGTTGTTTGCTTTGCTGGAATAAGTTGGGATGCAGTTTGGGAGGCGAAATAACTTTCCAGCTGCCGGCCTTGAGCTTCTACACGTGCTCCCACATCCCCTTGTTTAAAACACGTGCACCTTTAGTTGTCGCTTGAGCTTCCCAAATTAATGCCACTATGTCTCTTAGTAAACCGTGATTCCAGTACAAGACACTTTTGCGGAAAAGTTTGAATCAAATTATTTTATGGTGTTGAAAAATTATACTTTGATCTATGTGCGATTATCTACAACGGCAATACCTACGCAATTTCGTATGGATATTGAAAAATATATTGTGTAAGCTACGATAATAGGACACTTTGAATGTCTCTTTTATTATCTAAAACGTAGCCCATAACTCATGGTGGAGCGCACCAGTTATAGATAACGTCACAGCATTAAAGCGTTGTGATATTCTAGCAGGGAACAAACAAATCAAAACTGTCAGTCTGCTAGATGGAGTCGCACTATTGACAGCCAACTTAAACTCCTGCACTGGATTATCAAAAGGAACATTTTAACTTCTGTTCAATGTATTGGAATAATATAAATCTCCAGGGATTAGCTATATTTGGATATGCACACCATTTCTTATAAAAGTATGACTTGGAACTCTATTTTTGTTTTATCTCTAAAGTGTTAGGATGTGTTGCTTTTTTAGCCTTTCTTTTTCTCCCCCCCCCCCCCCTTAAAGTTAACATACTTTTGTTCACTTTCTTTGCAGCTTCTCGAATTTTTATTTATTTATTCTTATAGTCCTATTCTTAAGCTCCTTTTCTGTTTTAAAGTACATTTTTTAATTTAGTTGGCGATAACAAAAGAAATATATTACTTTCTCTACTGGTAAGTAGGGGAAGTATTGTATTCCACCCAAAAATTCGATAACTAGATTTCACCGGAAATATGTTTTGAGGCCCCCTGAATCCAAAAAAACCATTTTTAGAAAAAGGTCCTTGTGTGTGTGTCTGTGTGTCAGTCTGTGTGTCAGTCTGTCTGTCTGTCAGTCTGTGGACAGCATAACTCAAAAACGAAAATTAGGTTAAAAACCAAAGTTGGTATTTAAGTTTAATGTCGTTCAAGGATGTGATACGAAGATTTTGAAGAAAATAGCCCCACCCTAAACTACCCTTTACATGGAAAATTTTTCGAAAATTTTAATTTTCTTGAAAATGGCTCTAACGATTTTGATTAAAATGCCATATGTTTGAGATATTTTTATGACAAATGAAATGTATATCTTGAATTTTCTGGCTATAGCCCCTGTAGTCGTATTTACTCTGGACAACTTTTGCATAACTCGTAAACCGTTAGAGATAGACCAAATCATACTATACAAAAAATGTAGATCTTGGTAAAATACACAATTTATGTCTCAATAAATTTTCTTGTACGGTGAACCATTTCGGAGATATTCGTTGATATATGTGTGAGTTTCGGAAAACTTAGAACTTTAGCGAAATGCAACAACTTTGTTCATTTTTTATATGTTAATCGTGCAAAGAGAACGGAATCTCAAAGGTCAAAAAGATTTGACTGTCGCACAAAGCCTTCTGTATTCTAATATCTCCCTTGCACCTACAAGGACATAAGCAGTAAAATAATTTGTATGAATCTTAACATGGAAATATAGGAATACGAGTTTGTTAGAATGGTTAGTACAAGAGTAGAGAAAGTTATGTGAGTGCAACACATCAGATTTTTTTTTAATCAAATTGCATATCCAAGCTTGCGAACTTTGTGACTTGCACAATGGCGGGGAAAACATATCTGCATGTTACTTACATGATTAATATGATTCCAAATTTGTAAATCTTGCTCACCTTGCTCGAGTCCCTGGTGCTGCAAGTTCCCAATACCTAGACTGAAGCCGCACTTGCCGCAGGTTTGTTCGCTTACTTACGGACAGATTAGTGCGGTATCGTTTCCTTACCTTCTCCTCCCAGCTACTAAATTAGTGTTCGATTTCCCATGAGAGCATCCCCTTCAATTTGTATTCTTTAAAGCAGTGGTATTCAACCTTTTTTCTCCTCTTACCCCAAAGGCAATTTTCCATTTTAGCCTCTAACCCTAGGAATAGCCTTAGAGTTATCCTTAATTCAAATTATACATAACCATAATTAAAATAGGCTATAGTAGGTTATTTACTACGATACAAAGACGGAATAAATTAAATTACATTTTACTTGTCCCTAAGAAGTTTTCGCGTACCCCAGGTTGAATATCACTGTTTTAGAGTGATATTTTATTTCCCTGTATATCTAAAATGTGTATAGCACTTCGCTGTGTCGAGCAATCATTATTTAAATTAAAAAAAATAATAAAAACAAAGAAGGAAAGAACAATACAGAGATCTAGTGATGTAGGCCATGGAACAAGACCTCTTCAGGCGGATTTTTTTTTTTCAAAAACTGTTTTTAAATTGTAATCTGACTTTATAACAATTTGTGACGTAAATTAATACATTTTATCTGCAAGCCAAATTAGTGCCGGTACAAATAACAGAGTAAGAAAAATAATTGCTGTTAATTGCGGTCCACATAGTTAGGGAAGTTGAACGTTGGCATTTCGAAGGCGGTGCTCTCTGCGTAATGGCTTATTGTTTGTCTGGGAATTTGGTAGCTAACAAAAGATAGCACAATTTTCCCACACGGAAAGTAGAGTTAACATGCGGTCATTGGAGGCTACAGTAAGTTCGTTTAAGTTGCTTATAGTATTAGTGACGTATGCTTTAAACTATTTCAGAAATAGCTTGGGGTTAGAGTGTGTAGCATATTTGAGAAGTCGCGGATTCAAATTTCACTATCATCCCGTCCCCGATCTTAATATCAGGCACCAGGTAAATACCAAAGTGCATAAATAGTATAATGACACGAGTAAACAACTAAGGCCATCTGTCGTGCATCACAGGCAGTTATACATCAAGAGAACAACAGTCTTAAGATTCAAAATATCCTCTTTTTTGGGGTAAATAATTACGTGTTACACCCAGCTTTAGAAAGTATATGCTGAGTAATTAATACTAACAATACTAGAAACATCTTTAGCCTCTAAAAATTAAGTATGGTATGCATGTTTTGAAAAATTAATATGAATTTCTTAAGAGCTTTTGGTTTCTCCAGTGTTTGAAATTCTCCATTCCTAATAAAACATAATGTTTTGTGCAGACTTTATGCGAACTGGGCTAGATAACCAAGATATTTCATTTCTAAAAATATGCGAATTACAAAATATATAAAATGGGAGTGACTGGAAAAGAACAACATTTCAATGAAGCATGACATATGATAGTAAGCGGAAGGAATAGAAAATGGTTTAAAACTACTTTTGGTAAGCCTTATATTAGTACACAGAATTTTAGGTGTTGATGCATTCTTAGGATTAAATAATAATGAAAAATATTACCCCTCTGTGGTGGGGTTAGCTTGTCTAGCTCACATCAAGAGATTCCGAGTTCGTATCTGGTTCGTATCTGGATGAGGTTTTCTTTTTCTTTTTTTCCCAAGGTTTTCCATTATCCTGAAAGACGTATGTCGGATAACTCTAAGCCCTATAGACGCTTATCTGATTATCATTACACCAATTTCACTCATTGTTCGACATGCCGTAACCGATTAGAGGGCGTTAAACCTAAAAAAAGGAGGAAAACACAGCTGTTGTATCAAATAGTTCCAAAATTCTTTCGTCTATTTCAATACTATTGACAAATGCTATTCTTTTACAACTCAATTCTTTTCAGGTATAGGTTTCAGAACATACATGCAAAAGAACCTCTCTTAAAGCGATGATTTTCCCACAAGGTTGCTGAAATTCGTGGGGAAAAAAAATCATTTTTCATAGTTTTGAATGTTAATTCTAAATGTGCCTAAATCTATGGCGAATTAGAGATTAAGATTAATTCAGGTTTTGCTCTGGAAGTGGCTATGTTTCTCTACTTAGTGAAAGATCAATATTCAATAAGTTCAATTATCACTAATCTGTTATAACGTTTTCGGCACTGTAAACAATTGTTCTTGTAAAATACTTTATATGAATTCAAAATATGTAGAAGCATGAAAATGCTTTGAATTTGCGCCACTTGTGAAAAATAAGTCCAAAATACTTTTATCTCAGAAAAGAGAAAAGAATTCTTTTGAAAATTAAAACTTAATCGTTTATTTATATCTAAACCAATAAAGTTTCAGTAAAACCAATGCACAATCTTATGAGTACACCTTTGGCCAAGTTGTAGGTAACCCATTAAAGGAGCATTGGGTTTGATTTTGAGTAAGTAAATTTAATTCTTGGTAATACATGATTATATGAAATTCGGCAGGTATGTAACACACTGATTATGTAGGTTAAATATTAATAAACTCTGATAATAAACACATAGGTTAGAAATGTCGGTGGTGCATACGCTATATGGAGGTAAGAGGCTGTTTTCTTGTTTACAAGGTACGTTGATTTTTAGCATGGCTGTTAATGTATTTGAGGGTATTCCTGGATGGTACATTTATGAAAATTAGGGACCACTGTTGTAAAATATCATAAATTTAAAACTGTTATTACTGTTATTATATATTACACAGCAGATACACCATTTTTCTATAGTGATATTAGAATATTTTACCATTACATTAAAGGAAGAGAAGGAAAAAAATTATCCCAATTTCTAAGTGCCACATTGTGTCCCATTTTTGCTACTTTGCATTTCAGCTGCATGTTTCTACAGGAAACAACTAGCGGCAAAGAAGGCGATTCCTCTGTAATTTTGCGCCGTGGTTTTTATTTTGCATTATTTACGGTCAATTCTTGCGTGCGAAAGAAATCCTCTCTTTCCAATAAAAGCTTGAATAATTGTCAGACAAGGATGACGGAGAAAAAATTCTCGGGTAAGATGTATTCATCTATCTCACGCAAACTTCTCCACGTGGCTCTCAAAACTTTTCGAAAAGAAAAAGTTTTCTCGCAAAGTATTCTAGGGCGAGCAGTTATTTAAATATGCTGCAGAGGCTGTTGTCCCAATGAAGTAGAGAACAAACTGAATAGATAAAAGAATAGATAATTCAATGGGAAAAGTGTTTTGAGAAACAGGAGAGGCGGGTGCTGCAGATCAAAATATGTATCAGGCGAGATGCTGTATGGCATCAGGAAAGGATAACCAGAGAAGTGAGAGTAAACAACGAAGAGCAGGAATAAACAAGCGCATCGGGGGCAATAAGTATAAGAAAAGAAGTAGAAAACAGGGAAGAAGGCACAAGAAATGGGGATATGCAAGGACTGAGAAGGGAATAATAGCATATTGAAAAGAAGGGGGACATGAGATAGAAAAACCTACATGGGCGAGGCCAAGAAGAAAAAGTCGAACTGATGCAAAATTAAGTAGGGTGAAAACAGTTTCATTGGCATTCAATGAAAGGGCGAGAAAAGGTTTCAATTTTACTGACCTCCTCTGGGAGCCAATGGACTTGCGGATATAGTTTGCTCTGAAAAAGCGTTCATTTCATAAAAATTCCACGAGATTTTCAAGAATCTGTAGAACATGACGGCTTTCGACTCAGATTCTTAGACGCTATAGAAAAATATAGTAGTTTCTAGTACTCCAATGTTATGCACACACAACTGGCGAATTTTATACCTTAGATCGTCAACGTAATGTCACGTAACTTAGCTTTATAAGATACAAGGTACTACAACTATCGATTTTCAACTAAGCGTATGCGATATCGATTAATCTCGTACGGCAAAAATCGCAAGCCTTGAAAGCAGCAATCCAAAATGGTAGGACCGGTTTTGAAACTGGCATTGATTTCGAATTTATTACTAACACCAACGGGAACTGCGGGAGAAGAATTGAATGTTCCTAACAACTGAACAATTCTATTATCACGGAAATGGCTAATGCCACAAAAAGTTAAAATGAATTATGTGGTTTAAGGAGATCTACATGTTTTGTGTAGTATGTCTTCGACTATTATTCATTAACTTTATCAGTTATATAAAATTATACAACATTCCTTCCGAATTAACACAACTTCACAGTGTAACCACAGAAATTTTTCACAAAAAATTTAGGATGCACATTTTATTTGCCATATAAATAACTAATATATGGTATAGTAATTAAAGTCATTAAGAGCCATTTTTAAAAAATTCAGACATTTCGAAACATTTTCCATATAAACGTAGCTAGTTATGACGGATTTTCTTTGCCTCCGTGTCGCATCTTTGGAAGATGTTGGACTTAAACGTAAAATACTTCATCCGACTTTGAGTTTGGCTCCTAAATGACACACACTGGACGTTCATCTAAACATCCGTTTTTCTTTATTAAGGAAATTAAAAAGAAAAAACGGAGAAAATATGCTTTAAAAAGGAAATTTTCTCGGTCAACTTTAATTCGTATTTCCCTTTCCCATATTCTCATTATTACTTTTTAGTTTCTGCGGTTCTTCTATGGGTAGTAAATTAGAAGATTCCAACGATTTTGCTATCGCATTTTTAAATACTCTTCTTTTTTCACGAAATATTATAAACGTACCTACAACCTAAAACTAAATATTGCATTACCTGTAGTATAAAACGTTTATTACTGATTAACATAAAAACTAGTCAAGCATATACGATACGGTGTATCATAATTTAGAGCCAAAATGAAACAATCGAACGCATAGTTTTTCCCCACTGGTATCAGGGTTCCAACTTTGATCGCAACAGCAACTAATGGCATCCTTCGCCAGGTGCATGTATAGCATGGCAGGTAGAAGCAACTATATATGCTCCATCGAGCCCAAGAAAAGATCCTGGTGTAAACAAACGCAGAGTCACCGCCGCAGCACACCTTTCAAGCGAATGAAAATAGTTCGTTACTGCACTGCATGCATTATCACCTCTTTTGTACTTAAAATAACAGAGACAGTAAATAATGGCAGTATTTTAATAACAGCTTTACTTAACCTAAGTTACATAATTAGCTTCTATTTATTATTACGGCCATGTAATCATCCATATTTTCGCGATATTTACTGGAGCGAAGCAACGGTCGTGTTAACCAATATTGGTTATGTTGCGATTATGGCTGAGAGTTTAGCACTTTAGCAAGGTGGAGCAGTGTAATTAAACATGGAAGTTGCAAAGGTGGTGAAAAAACTGTTTCAAACGTGTTCAAGTTTTTGTTTGAGCGTTTTGATTCTCTTGCTGTTGATGGTGACATTAAATTAACGTCGGAAGCAAGCGGTGTGTCTGTGAATGCATTGCGACAGACAGACATTGTAGACAGACTGGTTATAAACTTGGAAGACGACATAAGAACATCGCCACTTCCGTTCCGAGCTGTGTGTCGCACCTCAGCACTCTAACAACAATTTTCAAGAATTTTCGTTTTATGGGAAATTTATCGGTTTTCGTCTTTTAAATTTTGCTTAGTCTATAGTATGAAATTTTACTGTGTGTGATCTTTTTTTTTTCTGGATTTAATGCAAAACAGATACTACGTGCACTGTTTATGTTAGGACCCATTTTTGGGCCGGAAGAATTAAATAGTACGGTATTCACAAATAAACTCACAGCAACGAGGAGTATACAGTTGTGTTTAGATATATGCAAAGTGATAGTTCGTAATCACAGATTCAAAAATACCTAAAAACCAGTTCGTTTGCAGAATTATTTTATTCCTTACTCGTGTATTACACTTTCAACCTTTCATTTTGAGTAGAAAGAACAAAATGCGTATTGAAATTAATTATTGACCGCCTCCGTAGCGCAGTTGGTAGCGCGCTTGCCTCTGACGTGGAGGGCCCGGTTTCGGTCCCCGGTAACAGCATGGGGATTTTTCTCCCGCTGGTAGGTCTGGCACGGAGTGCACTCAGCCTCGTAAGTCCCGGGGGGACCAATTGATGAGCTACTTGATGAAGAAGTAGTGGCCCCAGGTCGCGAAGGTCGCATAACTGGCCCGTCTGCTGCATAAAACGATCTAGCCATCCACAGCTAGCCTAAACTCTTGTGTCGGAATACCAAGAACTTTAGTCTCCTCTTTAGATTTTTTTCGTGTAGTCACAGGTTGCCCATTCTTCCTCCTTTCATGCACAAATTCCAACACTTCTTCTTCAACTTCATGTGTTTTCCTTTGCGAGGACCCGTAAATGTCTTTAGTAGCAAATAATGCCAGTTTGTGTTTTCCCCGCGAGCACACGTTGCTCTCTGATACATTCAATTCCCTTCTTGCCTTTGTAGTGCCATTTTTTTCAGCGCCAAGGATTACTTTACGCTTTAAAGAAGCATGATAACACGTTCTATCGTCTCTGTTTGCCCTCCATATCGCAACTAAAGACACTCAACAATAGGCCAATGATGAATGAGCGGCTAGCTTGTCGGGAGTTTCCTAATGTAAGTTAACTCCAGCAATCCGGTGGCTAACGAGATAGACAGAGTACGGTGCGAACTGCAGTGACGTAATTCCCCCAGTCTGATCATACCCCAATGAAGTAAAACCTATTCGCTTCTTACCAGGCTGCGTACCACGATTGTACTACATTTGGTCAAAAAGGTGCGCATTGATTTGATTTCTTTCTCACTGTTTTTTGATAAATGAGATTTAAAAACGAGCCTGGAATGTTGTGTGCGAGACATTTCGTTGCACCGAAAGAAGTACTATTTCTACAAAACAAATTATTTTTGTCCGTTAAAGTTAGGCACCTTATAAGAATGGTTAAGTGCGGAACTACACTTAGTTTACAAATGTTTTTGTTTGTTGCAGTAATACCTTTGTTCGTCTAAGTGCACGTGTTTGGATTGCTGTTTGAATAGGTTCTTGGTGATTGTTTTAATGGTGATGGCAGATGTTGACGTAAGGTTGGCAACGCTGCTGTATTCTATTGGCGACGTTATTGTCCCTCTTTACGACTGAGGAATAAACCGAAGGCAGGCTCACAAAGGAAATACCTAAAGGTGCATGCATACACGAGAGGGAATGTGGACTAACCGACCGACCGACCGCCCTCTCAATGGATGAGTGAGAGAGATGGAGAGAACCTTGCCATCGGCAACGGAAGCTGGGCAAGGTGTTCGATAATAACCTCCACTCCAAACATTCTGGTCACCATCTTGGCAAAATTACCTATCACCTACACACACACACAAGGTGAGCATTTTCCCATAAAACAAATAGGGATACCACTCTATCTCGTACGCGAATTCATTTATTATTATTATTATTATTATTATTATTATTATTATTATTATTATTATTATTATTATTATTATTATTATTATTATTATTATTATTATTATTATTATTATTATTATTATTATTATTATTATTATTATTATTATTATTATTATTATTATTATTATTATTATTATTATTATTATTATTATTATTATTATTATTATTATTATTATTATTATTATTATTATTATTATTATTATTATTATTATTATTATTATTATTATTATTATTATTATTATTATTATTATTATTATTATTATTATTATTATTATTATTATTATTATTATTATTATTATTATTATTATTATTATTATTATTATTATTATTATTATTATTATTATTATTATTATTATTATTATTATTATTATTATTATTATTATTATTATTATTATTATTATTATTATTATTATTATTATTATTATTATTATTATTATTATTATTATTATTATTATTATTATTATTATTATTATTATTATTATTATTATTATTATTATTATTATTATTATTATTATTATTATTATTATTATTATTATTATTATTATTATTATTATTATTATTATTATTATTATTATTATTATTATTATTATTATTATTATTATTATTATTATTATTATTATTATTATTATTATTATTATTATTATTATTATTATTATTATTATTATTACTATTACTATTACTATTACTATCACTATTACTATTACTATTACTATTACTATTACTATTACTATTATTATTACTATTATTATTATTATTATTATTATTATTATTATTACTAGTATTAGTATTATTACTATTATTATTATTATTATTATTATTATTATTATTATTATTATTATTATTATTATTATTATTATTATTATTATTATTATTATTATTACTATTACTATTACTATTACTATTACTATTACTATTACTATTATTATTACTATTATTATTATTATTATTATTATTATTATTATTATTATTACTAGTATTAGTATTATTACTATTATTATTATTATTATTATTATTATTATTATCATTATTAATATTACTATTATTTCCCACACAACAACAATGCGATTGCAACAATTCCAACCTTCTACTATATCTACTACAAATTTACATAAGATATTCGGTACGGAGATTTCATAGGAAATATGTGTATGAATATTTTGTACAGTTAACCATTTCGGAAATATTCCTTGTTATTTGTGTGAATTCTGCAGTACTTAAATTTTTCTTAAATGGAAGGTTGTTTCTGCAAATGCTTATCTCGAGTATCACAAAGAAGATAGAAGAATGAGAGTTTTTAAGAATAGTACAAGAGTAGAGAAAGTCATGTGAGTGCAAGACGTCAGATTTTTTTTTTAATTCAGACCTGCAATCAATCTGTCGAAAGCAATAATTACCACAAAGTGAAGGAAGTGCCCTCTATTGCGTTTAGCAAATGAAAACAGTGTTACTAGGGTACGATTGAGTCCCCTGGTACAACTGTAGCGAACCTATGAAATGAACAGTTGTGAATAAACATTATTCACAAGGAAGCAGAATTTCCATAACTTCACGGAAGTTGCACGCAAACCGACACAGCGCAAAGGAGTCGCAGAATTAAGAATTAGTTACTTCAATTATGAGCTGCTAACGGAAGAAATATCTTCAAAGTCTCATAAATAACCCCTCAAGAGGTTTTTTGGTCTCGCAAAGTTGTACAATTGCTGTTCTGCATGCAGTGAAATGTTATCCTTCGCTTGTAGGACTAAGGTCCAGCCTTTTGAAAGTTCCACGCTGCCACCCTGAAATGCGAATGTAAATGAACAACCACCCTGTAATGGTAACCAGAACGGCAATGGCAACGGGAAGCAAGTTAGCACACAACATTTCGGTCCACAACAGCCCGGCAAGGCACATTATCGATCAGCTTATCGACAGAAAGTGTAGGTTGATATTGCGCATTGGGAGTTCATTTGTTTCTAACTCAACAATGATATTTTTTTCTAGCTTGCGACTACGGAAAGTTCTAGTGACTGTTACATGGCACTGTCAACTTGAACAATTTCTACAGCGAAAAGTTTAATACGCCCGGTAACGGAAACGAGAAAGTTGAAACAAGTGCAAGTCTTCTTTCCCGTTCCCGGGGCCCGGGAAAGCTCCCGTTGATGGTGAATAATCCCATTTGAATACGTGTATTTCAGCTTTCTCGTTCTGGCTATAGTTACTGTTACCGGTGGCTGTAAACTGGCCTGAAGGCTCATTGGTAAATATGTTGACAGAGTTTCCAGATTGATAATGAGCAAACTCGTGTGTTGAGCCCAGTGACGTCAAAGTTAAACGCAAATCAGGGCACAACTAGGCTACAAGTGGCCTGCTCACAGAATGAGAAACACATGAACGCTAGGATTGTTACAGCCGTCACTTGTCTCATGGCTGGATACCTGCAGTTTGGTTGCGTCCACAGGTAAAACCTCACGGTACGTAGCTACACCTTACGAAAAGTTTTCCTTCAGAATTACCTAGGATACATAGTGCAGATACTCCAACACTTGGGGTTCTCAAACTGTGAAAAACATCACTTTATACCTTTGTATACTTCCTAAAGAAAGACGTATTTTATGACTTTATAGCCCGAGGCGTAAGAAGGTGAAAATCAAAATTGCTTAGTACTGATAACAATGCTTTTGATTTGAACCAATAGTAGATATATATTAATAGAAAACATAATACAGTAGCTTTCAGGTCCTGTTATCTTTGAAGTGGACATTCTTAGCTTTTTGGAATTATAAATAATGTAACAAAATGACAAAAGTCCAGCCCATTTTATATTTTCTCACTCTATTTTCTTCCAAAACTGAATGCACAACACAGTTCTCTTTTACTGACGCTAATACAGCCTAAGCTTCTTCATGATATTACAACTCACAACTGTTTTCTTCTCATAACCTTGATTCACTCTTACTTCACTGGCTTTCCTTCGATTGCACATAACTCTCACGACTGCACACACACTTACACACACATACACACTAAAACTAAAAACTGTCTGATTAAAAACTCGCCCTCACGCGCTCCGCAAGCTTTTATACCGGCGATGACGTAGCCAGATCTTTCTAGAAAATGCTCCTACTCAACTTGCCGGCAGCTGGAAAATTCACTAAAGTTCTAGCCAGTGGCGGCTCGTGCCTTACAAAATAGGTGAAGAAGTTCACTTAAGCATGCTGAAAATACAAAGCAAAGTCGGTGTACCACGGTCCAACATTTTTTACCGAACTTTTTGTATCCAATGGAGCTATACACAAAATAAACTGTCACACTATGATTCATTTTCGTCCAATGCATATGACAGTTCGCGTAGTGAGAGAAATAAACATGGCGGATGCAAATATATAGTTTTGTTTTAAAATCAAATTTAAACGGTGACCCAAACAATGTACAAAAACTACCTGAGGAGCATTGTTCTTGATTCTTTTTTGAAGTCCATTCAAATGTCCTGACATAACACTCGCTCCATCGTAACATTGTGCAACTAATTTACGTTCATAATTAAATTCTTTAAGAACACCATGCAGCAAAAGGAACAATGTTTCCGCGGACCTGTCAACACTCACATCATGAAATCTGAAAAATCGTTCAACCAATGTGCTCTCTGTATTCACGTACCTTACAATGATAGAGCACTGAGACTGTTGACAAATATCTGTAGTGTCGTCAACTTCAACAGAAAAAAAAAATCTGAGACATTAATTTCAGGTTTGTAAGTATTCCAAAATACATCCAATCACCTCATTTTGTATAGATTTAGAATCACCGCTGAATATACTTTTAATTTTATTATAGTGGTTTTGGATTTCTAATGGACTTTCAGTAGGTGCACAAGCTCCTTGAAATTTCCCCGACTTAGCGAAAGCGCACTCTCATCATGACCTCAGAATGCAAGCTCTTGTTTACCTAAATACAATGTTGCTTTAGTGATCAACTGCAGGAAAAGCCTATTTAATGTCACATTTCCATTGAAACGCACATGAAAAAGTCTGCTGTTTTCCTGAAGAGCGTCAGCCATTGTGTTTCTATTTTTTTAAATGTCCCGCCGAATCATTGTGCTTGTGAAGGGAACGGGTTATAATAATGAAATCTGTGAATCTCTCTTTGTCCCACACGTTACTTTTGTTGCTAAAAAGTAAACAAGGCCAACAGAATAGCGATTGCAAACTACGACTACTGCATAACCAAAAATATTTATCGTGCCAAAAGCTTTTGAATTTAATAAGTCTTCCTTATTTTCTTATCCTCTCTTTTAAGGGCTACATCAATGATATCAGTGGGCCGCCCAAAGTTTAAAACATCCTTCTTGTCTTCATCTTTCCACCTGGAAAATGCTGTTTCTAGCAAATTGCAAACTATATGGTTCACTGGATTCATAACAAAACAGTTACATTCCGTAATTTAAATATTAAAAGCACTGGAGTCTAGCAAACTCGTAAATTATACCTACCGTTCACAGTTATCTAAAACACCACGTTTTAAGTTTACCGCCAGTTCTTCCTCGAGGTAAACGAATACTATCTTCTAAGCGCGCGAAAACAGAAACCATCCCTTCTACCGTGTTCTGTGCCTCTACCCAAGTGAAAATATTTCTTGTTTGCCTCAAACATGTGCATGCCCGTGTTATTTCCCCGTAGTACGTTGTTTCGTGACGTCATGTTGCCATGGCAACCAAGCTGTTTAGTGCAGCAGTTTCTTCCCTAATCCTGACATCTGCACTTGTCCTTGGAACCGATCTGAGGATGCCCTCCCACCAATTTTCCCTGCCGACTGCCTGGCTGTAAGTTCCAAACAAAAGAAGGGTTGGTCACTGACCCTCCTACGGCTCCTAGCAGCTGAAATTTGTGACTAAACTGTTAGAATGACAGTAATAATGCCAACATTAACAAAAATAGAATACTGCTATTTTCAGGTGAAAACTTCTTCACCTGCTTCACCTGAATAACCGCCACTGGTTCTAGCAAATCCTGTTTAATGCCGCACTGGTTGCTGTCACGAGCTTGCTTGCGTGAGTGGTGTGGGGCAGCCTGACCTTGATCGTCCTTTGTTGTGCACCGGGTGCCATTGTCAGAATAAATGACAGAATATTTACTTAGGTTATTTTCAAATATGTGAAATAAAACATCATTTGTAATAGGGGTTAGCGATTCCTCCAAAATTAAGCTCACCGTATGTAGCCTGGTATTTCAATTCATGTCTTTCTATCATCTATCTTTTTAACACAGTATACTAATTAGATATTAGGCACTGAATACTACTGTCGACAACTTGGCATATTAATTATTTTTCCCATTGTTATTTAAAATATCTACGCGGAATAGACGAGTCCGGACGATTCATTACTTCAGTCTCCGACGCATCCATTGCATCACACAAACACCTGCACTGAACCGGCTTCTAACCTACATATTGGCAAGCTATGTACTGGGCACGGCGAGTCGGAAGTAGAGCAACGAGGTGCTGCTGTTACGGGCACCGTGGGCCTGCTAAGCTCCAAAGCGCGCACTTGCGCTCAAGCGCACCGTTTGATTTCCCTGGAAAATATACCGTGTGAAATTATATTTCTTGTGAAAACCGATCTAAATAAGAGTAAATTTTTCCATAAGAGAGTAAAATCTAGTACTTCATAAGTTTTAATTGAAAGGAGGTTGGAAAAAAAAGAGTGCTTACATTTTCAATACATTTAGAAAATATCCTCATTCAAGTCACTACATTAGACATAAACAACTACACCTACCAAGCACATATTGTGTTTTGTTTGACCACGGTGAGAGGCTTATTTCTTGGAAAAAGGAGTTTAAACTACAAAGTCTAATGGCAGTAACTTGGAAAACTTTTAATTGCAATTTGCTACCGCTTTGTAGCGTTTCTTGACGGAGATTAAACAGATTAAACCATATTGTGCAACAGGAACATAAAATTTTATTACATAAATAAATAACAAAGCATACGAAGCTGAGCAATTAATCAGTGCTTTTATTTTTCCTAACCACTGCCCGTATCTTGCAATTTTATTGGCTTCGCCAGAGCTTAACTTACATTCACAAAGTTGGTGAGAGATTTTAAAACAAGGAAAAAATGAATAAAGAGGAGGATGTTATGAAAAAGAAGATGGAAACAGTGAAGAAAAGGAAATAAAAATAACAGAGAATAAAGAAGGATTGCAAGTAACTTAATGCCAGCATAGAGGAGCAAGTAAAGAAAAACAAGAATAATGAAGGAAAGAGATGGAGGAAATACAATAACTCAGGCTAAAAACGGTTAAAACGTAGAATGTCATGATAATAGGAGACAATAACTAAAAAAGCGATGCATGAAATTACATGCATTTACACTTTAACTGTAAATATAAATGTACGTTAAACAATTCCAAGAGTCAAGTTAACGAAGAAGAAAGTCCCATTTTTAATATGCAGAAAAAGCAAAGGATATTACATGTTTTCCATAATGTTTTATTTATGTATTTTTAAATTATGAGTTCTATGCGTGTATTTGAAATAAGAGGTAAAACGAACTAGAGCTGTGAAGCAAATTTTGAAAAGGAAGTAAAAAAATGTAAGCCCATAAAAACAAAAACGCAGTTAGCAAAAACATACAAAGAGGACGAAACATAAGAAGGTACAAAAACTGTAGAAAAATGAAACCACACAGAATTGAGAAAAGACAAAATAAATTATGAACATAAATGACGTAAAAGGCAGCTATTGGGCGCGAAAAATGAGGAAAGAAATACAAAACTAGAGAGAATGGAGGCAATGAAGCAAAAACAAGAAAGTGCAGAGGAAAAAGAAAGAAACAAGAGAGTTGATGAACGACAGAAGTAAAGAAAACATTTGTCACCATAACATAGCCCGAATAAACGAACCCCGCTCTTCTGGATGGCAGACAGTAACTCCACAACGTCGCCAAAACAAATTGCTCTTTCCGCTCAGGGTTATGTTCCAAATTGAGCATCGGTGGAAGTTGTTACCAACTTCTTCAGTAAGTACATTTGTATGGCAGAGAACTCTTCCATATGCACAAGGCACCCGCCTGCATGCATGCCTGCCTGCTTCAATAGCCATTATGGATGACGTAATGTATTATGTAAGTTATTGAACGAAGCCTTTGAGTTCAAACAGGTAAGTCTTGGCATTTCAGCCACTTGGAAAACAAAACAACTTGTCTTCAAAGATAAATTAACACCTGTATTAGACGTCATACACCATTTATAGACCAAAGGAAGTATGTCTCGGTCGCCATTTCGTAAGGCTGCAAAAATAACCTTATCAACCAGTCTTTGCACGAGCTGAAGCCATTTGCGTAAACTGCGGGGAACCATGTGCAGGGAAAAGTGAACTACCAGCAAGTTGAGGCATTTAAATGACCCTCACACTGGATTTATAGTTACTGAAATTTTGAGGTTATGTTGATAATTATAAAGCTATAATTTACCCCTAAAAGATTAAATGTTTATAAAAATGTAATAAAACACAATGATGCCATTTTTTAAAAATCCTCGCAATATAAGAAATTTTGATAGGAATAGCAATAAGTTAAGTTCCTCCCTCTTTTTAAGCTTAAAAGAATATAAATAACTACAAGTTTTATAGTATATATAACTGCATTTGAAAGGCAGAATCAGAACTGAAATATTCAATGTCGTAGCCGGGATTTGAACCACGGATCTTTTGCTCTACACGCGGCTCCTCTAAGCGCTGAGCTACCATGACAAAATTCGGTGCACATTAAATTCAACCGACTTGCAGTTGCGAGCCAGATAACTTATTGAGATACTAATTTTCTTCCCTTTAACAGCTTTTTCTGAATACGTGCGCTTTACCTTTACGAACAAGAATGGCTAACCTTTGTATATAATACAGTTGAGCCTGGTTTATGCGCATATCAAGGAGCAGAGGAAAGATTACTTGTAACTCAGAATTACTTATAAATGAGACTTTGATAATGCATAATATATTTTTTTAAAAAAGCAATACATGCGTAAAATTTTACACACAACATGTACGAAGAAAACATTATTTTGATCTTGACGTTGCTTTAAAGAAATCAGTTAATTTGGCTTGTTTCACTTTTCTTGTATTAAGTGCATACACTATATTTTTGTTCTTTACTGATGACTGTATAAGGAATTCCTAAGGCTGAAGCAATTTTGGTTTGGTTTTGTATGGGCTTAAGTTCCACAGTAAATGTTACTTAGCATTTCCTTGTTCTGTTCTCCATGGCTGATTGAAAGCAATTGAGAACTGAAAAGACAAAACCGCCGTTCAACAGTAAACACCAGAAAGCGAACATTTTTATCTTTACTTCTCCTTTGTTGCTACGACAATGTCGCGCCAAAAGCGACAGCAGCAAGCGTATTTGTCTTTTGTTTCCGCGGCCGAAAGCCGCCCACTCTGTCTGTGCCTTTGTCAACAAATATAAGGCAAATACGCCTCGAGTTTCTTTTAAAATACCGTATACTCATTATAATTACGCAAAACTCGGTTGTATTTCCCTGAACTTTAATACGCATAATAGCGAATTACGTATAAATAAGGCTCTATTAACACGTTCCCAAATTACATTTTGCCGGGACCTTAAAAATGTAGTATAAATATGAATTAGTTAGAACAGGATTACCTATAAGGCAGGTTCAACGCATAACTTAGATTCCACTTAGAAAATGGGCATTATAATCTTTTGCAGCAACGTAAAAGAGGTTTTAAGAAAGAAAAAACTCGAAATGTACATTTAATATTATGTTTTTTGGAAAATGAAGATATACATGCAATAAAAAGATGTAAGCGTAATGTTTCCAGTAATGTTGTTATTGACAAAACTTCGATAGAATAAGTATTTAAGAAGCTTCAAACGTATCCGTCACTATTATTCATGCATATTCACGTTTACCGCAAGAAATAGTGTAGCTGCACTCACATTGCAAGCATAAGTAAGTCACAGATTTGTGTACTGTTAAACGCTTTATTTATCTTTAATTTTTATTCCCATCCTAGTAAAAGCAGTTTCATTGCTAGTTTTCCAGACATCACAAGACACGTAAATTGCACAAACAGAAGGAGAAGTGAGGGAATGGTGAGAGAGCGAGAAAGAGCTAAAAGAGAGAGGGAAATAGTGAGAAAAGGAGAAATGTAATGAAATAATACGAGTGGAGCTATGGTTTGTTATAAAGTACTAAGTCGAAAATGTTCGAACAAATTAATGTTACTACTAACCTGAACATTAAATCTACAAAGTTAATTCTGAAATTTATGTTCAGAAGCCACTTAAAACACTTTACTAGGAAGTGATATCGATTAATCAAAAGGAGGAATCGCAGAGACTTTCTGATAGAATCGTTATCTTTATTTGTCCAACGAGAAACAGTAATCCAATAAAGTAGAGAAGTTGGAATTAGTCGAGCGGTTTTTATTCAGAACTTAAGTTCCTAGCTTCACCATTTGCCCCTCATTTACAGCCCTTAATGTCCGTGTCAAGGGTTCGTAAAGTAGCAGAAGTAGTGTAAGTGAAAATCCGTCAACTATGGCCGAGATACAAAGCCATGATGCGTAGTAACCTTGGTTGTCGACACGAGCGCTGCGATCGCCTGTTATCTTGTTCACTAGAACAACAAAATACTAGTAACTTGGGGTACACTCAGTAATGCAACAAGAATGAATGATCTCTTGCGCCTGCTAATATACGACACGTTGTTGTCGTGATTGTATTGAACAGAGTGTACACACACTGTCTCGCCAGCATGTGCGATAGGCTCACGTAAACAACTCCGCAGTTTCACATTCCTTCCGATACGCCTCATGGCTTTGTCAAGTAATAACTGAAAAACTGAAGATTCTTTTAAAATGCTTGCCAGGAGTTTTAACCGCCGCTTTCAATGGCGTATTTCAGCATAAAGCCATAATAGATAGTATAAAGAAATAGGAAAGACGTATTCCTTGCATAGTTTTTCTTTTTCAAGAAATAATGAATAAAGTTCATTCATATTTCAATATAGGAAAGAAAGTTTAACAAATGTCAAGTTGAAGGTTAACAAAAGCATTCGTGTCAAACATATGAGTAGTGAATTAGGAAGTGACAGGTCTGAAGCATCTACGAAGAAACACTGATAAAAGCACAGGTACA
This sequence comes from Tenodera sinensis, assembly GCA_030765045.1. NCBI lineage: Eukaryota > Metazoa > Arthropoda > Insecta > Mantodea > Mantidae > Tenodera > Tenodera sinensis. The sequence continues at coordinate 37,925,130 of CM060965.1, read as the reverse complement.
ATGAGCAACAGAAGGAAGTCACTCAGTCAACTGTTGATGGTATAATCACTAAAACCGCATTCTCAATTCCAGGTCTGGAAGCCCAAGGCCCTCAATGAAGACCTATTGCTAAGAACTTCACTGCAACAGAATACTTATGGTATAATATACACCCTAATACAAAAAAAAAAAAAAAAAAGACTCTGCAAGCGTATATTTGCCTAAGTCCATGTCGTTTCCGCGGCAGGGAAATGTATGTATGTCCACACTTTTTTAGAGCCGTTACTAATATAGTACAGGGGCAATAGTGAATCCGGGTGACTCATTAATATTTCTCCGTGTAACTATGCAACACAACGGTACACACCCCTTCCTTACTTGACTTCAGAAGTTCAAACAATCGAATGTCTAACATACTTGAAACTGCGGTAGAAACGTTGAATAATCTCTCGTGATAAACGCATCAAACTTAGGCATTTGATCGATCTAAAACTGTTGCAGTCACTTGTGCATAATGGATATGGAGACACTCATAAAAAATTATCAAACTCGTTTACACTTGATTCATAAACATAATCGCCTCTTTAATTACCACCATAACAGGCTGGTAGATAACACAGTAATCTCAATTGCTATAATCATTGACCCAATTATAATATACTATTAAAAGTAAATTAAATGTGGCTTCATTAACGATAATTCCAGGCGTCATAGGGCTCTAATTATATCAAGCTCTTATTCTATAAAATATAAATTTTCTTTAAGAAATGACAAATTTGATCCTCCAAGGGCTGCGGCAATGATGAAATCTAAGAACTAATATGATCCAGGAAACTGTTCATTTGTGACTTGCAGAAAGTTCACTTTCTAAAACGGGGAAATAACTAAAATGACAGGTTTAGGCTTCTTGAATAGCAGTGATTAAATCAGATGGTTACCATGAGGATAGATCAGGCGGTAGCGTCTGTGGGCCATATTCGGAAAGTCGTGGGTTCATTCCCATGACCGACCTTGCTGATCCGTGGGCTTTTCGGGAGTTTCCCCATATTGCTTGGTGAATGGTGGAAAAAATAATTACAACCCCCGAATTTCCTGTCACTCTATTTCAGCTCATTCCTTATTTCACTTCATCTTTCATTTTGGCTGCCTGTTTCAAGGCTCTAGTGTGCAAGGGAGTTTCGGTGTGTATAGCAGGGAAATTGCTCTCTGTAAATGCTCGTCCTCCAGATCGGTGGAGGTCCCCGAGTCTCTTTCCTCTCATCCCTCAAGGAATGTGTAAGGCTCCAGGGGAAGGAAAATCGTAGGAAGAATTTATAGACCTGATAGAGAACAAGACTAATGGCGAATAAGATACAATAGAGAGTTGGGGGACAAAACAGATTTGTAAACTCCCAAAGGCAGAGGTGGTTATATCACTTATAGAGAATTCCAGAGAGGGGGATCTCTAAACGAATGTTGCAAGGAAGATTGTACAACAGGAGAAGGGTAGGAAGACCAAAACTGAAATGGTTGAGTGGAGTTATGAAGGATTTGGAAATTATGAAGGTAAGAGGATGGGAACAACTAACGAGTGACAGAGACGGAAAGCTGTTGTCTAAGCGGCCAAAACTACCCGGGATTGTAGAGCGGCCGCGCCGAAGCCGAGTGGTTAGACCATTCGCTTCTCACCAAAGCGGCCCGGGTTCGATCCCTGGCAACCGCATGTGGGATTCTTCCGGGTTCTGCGGTTTCCCCCGCCATCTCATTCCATGTATCATCAGTGTCACCGCCTGTGGTGCCGTAGTAGTAAAAGCGGGCGTTAAACACTACAAAAATAAGATTGTAGAACCAAAGAAGCAGAAGAAGAAGCTGTTAGAAACACGCCCTCTGCTGTCGTCTCTCAGGTTCGGTCACCCTTAGTATCTTTTAATTTCGCCCCTCTCTACTGTAATAGGCATAATCATAAAGATCCCGTAGTTGAACTATTACGCCCCCATCCCCCCACCCCCCTTGACTCTGTGAAGCTTGTCACAGAGTCAAATCAATGTTTTATCATTATTTCACTCCGCCGTACCTTTAAAACTTTAACTTAAACCGCAACAACCAAATAATTAAACGAATAAGTTTGGCAAGTACAGAAACAGCTGAAGTCAGCGCAGATCCACTGACTCTGGGACAAGTTAACATTAACAAGCTTTCCAGTAGAGAGGAAAAACAGTTTTTTTTTTTTTTTTCGAGAATCAGCATTAACGTTTCAACATGCAAAGTCAATCAAGTTTGTCCACTACGTTTCCAAACTGACTTAACACTCAGATTAATCCGTTAAATTAATCACATTGTTAAATGCTGTCCAGTGCACCTGCTATTGAGTTGACCTAGTTGTGAGGTAAACCTTAGTGCATTTTGTTATCAAAACAGAAAATAATATACATATATTGTTTATGTCAATTAATAGATTAATGTAGGTCAGCTATCAGCGACAACCAAGGTGAGTGTAGGGGGTTTGGGCTCTCCAATGTTGCTAGTCACTGAATGCCTGGCATGTGTTTTGTGTGCACGTATCTCTTTAATGTGTTCAAGTATTCGACGCCGGTTTTGTGCAGTTTGAGGGCTTCTTCTTTTTGTTGAAATTATTTGGATGTTTGTAAATTTCTACTGCTGTGCGTTGTCACCACACTCACCTTAGATACCGCTGCATTCCCAACAGTCATGGCCAACGAATTAAGAAGATTGAGACCACGCCACTGATGATGTTCACCGCAAATGTAGACGAAACATGTAGACATCAAAAGGTCAGCAGACCAGGTTTATCAGTCCGGAAGAATCCACTATTAATTATTCTAACTGCGGCCATGAAAGCTTACGATTACTCATGATCAGGACCCATGTCGTAGTTTTTGTTTGTATTTTTTCCATGGAAAAATTAAAGGAAGCACGATTTTATCAATGGTGATTAAAATTATACTATTCTTATGTATCATATAAAGTCATATTTTGACTTTTTAACGCTGTCATTTTCTTGTCATTTTTCATAGTCGTATTTTCTTCTAAATTTTCGTATTTTTGTCATATTTTTATATTTCTTTTCCGGTTTCGCATTGTGCCTGCAGCCGTCCCAAAGACAATTTTTCACAACTCCTAATTCTGTAATGTTTCTTACAATTATCTTTCTTATAAATGTATACTTCCGAGAATTTGGAGAGTTAGCTGTATGTAATTTGCTACTGTAATTCTTCTTTCCGATCGTCCTTCAAAATGTAACATTTATTTCATTCTGCGCAGAGCTGAAGGTTAGCTCTGGATTGAGCAATTTAATAAATTCAAAATGCATCAATAAAAGAAATAGTATTTATTTATTATTGAAGGTGCTACATTTTTTAAGCAAATTTTCAGTATAACGCTAATTTAAACATTAAATGTTTGAAGACCTCGAAAATGCAGCCAAAAATATTTTATATCATATTTATCAACGTATTTTCTAATTTTTTTCAATCATAAATGCTTCCATATTTCTAACATTTTAGGTCATAAACATTCGGGCCCTGTTCATGATGCGTAAAAAGCATGACCATTTTAACTTCAAAGCCGGTTCCTATATGTCATTAATCAAAATCATTAAGAGACCTTTTTGAGAATATCAAATCTTTCGAAAAATGTTCCATGTAAAGGCTAATCTTCGCGTGGCTCCCTTTTTTATTTATTTGGCAATTAGCTTCTAGCCGTGCCGCCAACGCAATTACCCATGACCAAAATACACACAGACTAAATGTATAAATTATTATTTATAAACAAACGCAGATAAAAATATAATAGTTCAATGAAAATATTTACTATATAAAACGATTTTATGCCTAGAACTATAAGCATCCCAAAAATAAATAAATAAAAACACCGGGAAAACACCATGCAAAAGCATTGTTGAACAAGCGCAAATGCCACAGGAAGAAAAGTGGGTGGAGAAACCTGTTTGAATGTAAGTATTTACCCTTCTATGTGAATCATACAGAAAAAGTGTATGAATTCTTTGTAGAAGAGTGAGTAGAGAAAGAAATGTGATTGTTTGGTAAAAGAAAAGTGAATAGAGAAAACCGTGTGAATATAATATGTGGCATTTCTATTTCAGTCATAGAAAATTGTATGAATTGTATGTTGAAAGGCGAGTAGGGAAGTATATGTGAATTTAATACGTAAAAGAAAAGCGAGTATAAAAAACCATGTGAATGTTGTGTGTATAGTAAAATGGGCAGAATAGAAACTTTCTCCGCGAAAAAAATACATATACGTGCCGAATTTCACCGTGATCGGTAAAGCGGTTTATGTATTACATAAAAGAAAAGTGAGTATTAAAAGCCATGCGAATGTTATGTTGTATAGTAAAATGGATAGCATAAACACCTTCTCCATGACAAAATACATTTACCTGTGCCGAATTTCACGGTGGTCGCAATTCCCATACAAAATTACTAATTTCAATTTTTTCGATTTTAGACTGTTCCTTTGGGTTTTTCCTAATGTTCTGTTTCCTCTAAACCATCCTAGTATTGAGACGAACAAAAACTATTCAAATCAGTCGAGTCATTCTCGAGTTTTTGCAAGACTAACGCACGGCAATTGATTTTTACGAGATATACATATATAGATGTGCGGAAAATCCAGTTTGTTGTCTATCATAGTTTCTGTCAAATATGATTTTAGGTAATGCCTTGCAAATGTGATAAAATAATGCATGTTCCCTTAAATATTGCCCCTCAAAGAGTTTTTCTAAAATGCTAACATAGCATTCTGTGTTCACACAGGTGGAAAACAGACGAGCGCCAGTCAGAGACAGTCGACGCCGGAAATCACGTGCATGTTTTGAATGTCCACGTGTAATGTATTCGTCGCACGAGGGGACCCAACCACAGTAGTAGCGTATTGATTGATGGCGTCAGTAAGCTCTTCGAGTTATCTTCTCACCGGCACACAAAATAATTTATCTTCCTCAGCGAAAACGATCCACCCACTTGACATAAAAATATATCGGACAAAAGTGCGGTTCACGTCATATCTTACTTTGTTACTATTGTTAAGCTTTCAACGTCACCTCGTCTTCTCGGAAATTCTTAGAAGAGATCCTTCTGGAGAGGATAAAAGTCCTGAAATTCCAGTACGAGCTCCCGTCGTTGCTTTGATATTGGGTATTGCACTAGCAAGAGCTTTTCAAACAAGCCCACAATAATAATAATAATAATAATAATAATAATAATAATAATAATAATAATAATAATAATAATAATAATAATAATAATAATAATAATAATAATAATAATAATAATAATAATAATAACAACAATAACAATAAACCTGAAACTTGAATTGAAATCTGCTGTTTCGCACATTCCTATTCAGTGACGTATTCTAATAAGACAAAACTATGTACGAATGAAATTATAATGAAGAACGCCATTAACAACAGAAAAGCTAGTAAAAGAGTGAGGTGGCTCCGCAGTAACTGTGATGCGAGAATTCAGGTCTCAGGTGCGATTTACATTGACCACGCACCCTGACCTTGGGTTTTTCGTGGGCGAATTCTGGGGTGGTTTGTCATCTACCCAAATCCTTCCTACCATTTCAGTTTCATTGCATTTCCTTCTCATCTTTTAGACGTGCTTCTGCATTTCGTGGTGTATGGCAGTACCCCACAGATGACTAAAGGAAAGAATACACTCCGTGGATACTAGAAGGCTGCTTGGTCGACGGGTCGTTCAGTGCTCTCACTAGGCAGCTCCAGCAGTGAGATTGTTCTTCGTGCCTGGAACTGTTAGGAACTCTGCGAATCTATAACCTCCTGTGGTTCCTTCACTTCCTGCTTTCCACTTCAGGCCCATTAGGGCGAGTTGCGACTACTTCAGCTGCCGTGGTGCGGGCGCTATGGATCCCTAACATTCGTGGTACTTCTGACGCTACCAGAAGTACGCCGGGCCGAACACTGGAGACCCTCCCGCAAGAGAGTTGTTCGGATTGGGTTGGACTCGGCGGGACAGTGGATCCCAGCACCCATGGGAGATTGGATAATCTAAGGATGCCAAGGTAGGGCTCTGAGACGCCCTAATGTCCCCCGGCACTAATGTGGACAGCTAGTAGACGATGGCTAGACACTGTTGGCCCCACATATACTAACTTTTCTGGGAATGTCCTCAGAAGTCCTCTTTATTCAGAATAATTTGCGAAACTGGTAAACCGTAAGAGATAAACATGATACTACACAAAACAAATATAGATCTCATTAAAACACAATTTATTGACAATGCCATTTTTTGTGAAGGGAACCATTTTCGAGATATTCCTTGTTATTTGCTTGAATTTTCAAGAACTTATACTTTTTCAAGTAGTAAGTTCTTTTTTTTTTTTTTTTTTTTGTTTAAATCTCTTGACCATGCGAAGTCATCAATTTGCGACGAGCTCCAAAGATTTTAGTACCGCTTAGAGCTTATTCATATTCCCCCATGCACGAACAAGAAAATAAGAAATACGATCATTTCTGCAAATGTTTATCTCGGTTAACACGAAGTAGTAAGAATGGTTTGTACACGAGTAGAGAAAAACATGTGAGTGCAATACATCAGATTTTTTAACGTTTTAATTGAAGCGCTGACACTTGTGAATACAGCACCCTCGTTAACGTCCGACAAGCAATTGTTTTATATATCTACCACAACAAGAAGGAATGCGCTTTTCGTCGCCGCTACGTTTTTCTGTCTCACTCTTAGCCACATTTAGCATCCACTCCTATAGGATGTGATTATTTTGTATCACTGAAGGCAATAATATGGTACAACGGTAACGCCTATTGCAACTCACTGATAAAAGTGACTACAGCGCATTTATCAGAACCTGGGGTGGGTGGGACACGATTTGTGTTCTTTGATATGCAGGTTGTTAACGAGGATAATGCGCCTACAGCCCCGTAATAATTCAATGTGCCAGTTACACGACGAGTAAGGCAATGCTTTAGTTATTCCACTCGGAGCAGCCGGCGCTGCGGAGGCATACCATTGGTTCCTTTGTGTACAGTGTTATAATAGTTACATATACCTAATAGGCTCCATAAATGCAAAGGTACACAAACAACTTCCTCTCATGGCTCCATGACTGGAAAATCAAAATTAACCCCAATAAATGCCAGCTAATACATTTTTCAAAGCGGCATCACACTTTGGCAATGGACCTAACGGTCGGTGGTCAAGTATTGCAATGTCGCCAGAATGTCAAATACCTTGGCGTCACCATGAACCGCACGATGTGCTGGTCCACCCACATAAAAAATACGGCCAACAAAGGCAGACCGGATAAAGTTGTGCGCCCCCATCTTCCGCAGCAAACAGCTACAACTTAAATCCAAGCTGATTTTATATAGGTCATTTATACTCTCGGTGGTCCTGTACGCATGCGTGGCCTGGGCAAATGCCTCTAAAACCGCCCTCAAACAAATTCAAACCCTCCAAAACCTCTCCCTTAAAAAAAATCCTCTCTGCTCCACTCCTTGCCACTAACCAAACTCTTCACTTCGAAACTCAGATCCCGTCCATCCCAGAGGCAATAGCAAAAAGAGCAACGGCAGCATGGACGCGCATTAGGAACCACGAAAACTACGTGATCGCCAACATTGGCAAAGGCGAGCCGAAGCACCGCAAACATACTAGAATAAAAATGTTCTAGACGCAGCACGGGTCGCCGACTAACGCGTGTCCATGCAATCTCGCTCTTAGGCCACACACACGTTACGGCAGAGGCCCTCGCCTCGGAAAACACCCAGTAGCTACACCCTGCCCGCGCAGGAAAACAGCGGGAAAATGTAAATATTGTAAATAGTGCAGTGCGCGAGCTGGGACGCATTTTTCTGGTGTGCCCAGTGAACGTGTGTGTGTAAGCGTGTGAATGCGAGTGTGTGGGTGAATGCGTGCGTGTGTGTGTATATATAGATGTATATAAGGAAAAAAAAAACAAAAACAACAACAAATAATAGGAATAGACACCAAACGACTAACGAAAACTGTTCTCGGTGGTCTAAAGATGGCCACCGTATGGGTTTTTGGTGATACCCAAAACTATAAGCTTGTAAAAAGAAAAATTGTAAATAAATGTAAATTTATAGCCTGTAAGCCGGGGCCCTTGTACCGGCTCCAGGCCAAAATTATGAATAAAGAAAACTTGAAACTTGAATAGGCTCCATTCTCATTAAAAATTAACCATAAGCATAACGCAAACTTTAAAAAAAATGCTATGTGTTATACTTAAATCACCGCTTCGGGAATGGCTAACACAAAATAAGCAACAGTACAGTTCTGCTAATCCGATCTCCTCTAGTCTGAAAATCCGCATAGTCTGAACATATAACTATTCCTGAAAACAACCCCGTTCTTAAGAATTAACTCGGTATTATTCGCACAAAAAACAGTATACGCTGTAAATGGATTACTTATATAACAAACCACCGACTTTCGATGAGTTTCAAGTTAAAAGATGATATAAGGATAGATGTGTTCCAAACTTTGTGCAGCCTAACGATATAAGTTCTCTGTTCCATTTATTTTGCTTGTTGGAGGGCTTTCTTCAGACACTTCACTTGGTTTTCTACATTCCACAGAATTGAACATTTACTACCATGACCCAACTTAATTAAGCCACCCAATTAAGTTCCAACTTAATCTAAAATAATAGTAAAAACGAAAATATATGGTGATAGCGAATGCGCTGCCATCTACCCATAATTAAAGCAGGTAGACTGCATGGCACCCTAATGCCATCTGCCCGGCTCTTTAGAAGCACAGCCACGTTACCCAGGACCCTCTGGATTAACGGACCTGACTCTGCCATCTAAGTTGTACAAAAATGGCGTCGGCTGGTGGGAGTGATTTCTGAGGTGTTTCCACACGCTACCCTTCGTATTATTTTCTATGCCTTTAAGTTATTGTTTCTTATAGCAATTCCTATGTCAGTTTGTCTTCATATTAGCAAAGCGAGTGTTTAAAAACTTTTATTTGGGCAGTATAGAGAACGGGAATAAATCTAATAACGTGTTGACTGTGCCGTGTGTTTAACCACGTGTTCATGTTTATTGTGTTTCATCTAAGACTATGGCTACATTAGCCGTATAGTGTGGTTAATTTATATGTTTGCAAGTACAATTTGTGTCACGATTACAGTGGTGAGAGGTTGTTGAAGAAAAACTGTTCCAGTAGTGTACGTTAATGTAGTCATACCTCAACCTAACCTCAAACATCACAATGCCCCGTAACTGTTGCATTCCCGGATGCAAATTAAAAATCAGAGACTTTCAGTTAAAACAAAAGGTAAATTGAAACGTAACGCTTGTAAGTTTAGTATTTAATTACTATAAATTGCACAGTTATGTGTGTTAGTTGCCGGTGTATATATAACATGGTGAATAATGTAAATAGTGAAAGACAATAATTTCGAGTGAAGTCAATTAGTGACAGTTGCAACACCGTTTGTTTCATGTAAGTAGTATGCTGCTTGTATTTATACATTATCTTTTGTCTTTGTAATTTAAATGTGTAGCTGTAGTTTAGAAGAAATGTGTTATGTTGCTGCATGTAAAACCGTAGACTATAGCAAAGTTGGGAAAATGTTTACAAAATCGGCCGCTCGAGAAAACGAATGAAACAGTGCAATGGATGCAGTTTTTATTGCTGATTACGATTTTGTAAGTTTTATTGTGCGTTCAAGCTTCGTTTTTTATTTATGAACAAACTTCGTACGTGCAATGCAGTGGTTTTATTTCGCTTATGCAGCGGATATTTAGCTAATAAATGTGTATAAACGAGTATAATATATACTAGAATGATTGATTAATGCATTTGCGTTGAAATGATTGTATAATCACTGCCCAAATTGTAAATATTTTGATAACACAGGACCCTGTCACCCCACTCATATACACACCTAACCTAACCTAACACGGGCAAAATTTCGATAACATAGTACCCTGTTACAACACTCATATACATACACTAAACCTAACCTAACACAGGAAAAACGAAAACAAAGCTTGACCGGCAAATAAAACTTTCAAAACCGTAATCAGCAATAACAATTTCAACGTAAATACATTAATCAATCATTCTAGCATATATTATACTTGTTTATAAACATTTATTTGCTAAATATCCGACGCATGCGCGAAATAAAACCACTGCATAGCACATACGAAATTTGCTCATAAATAAAAAACGAAGCTTAAGCGCATAATAAAACTTTCAAAATCGTAATTAGCAATAAAAACTACATCCATTGCACAATGTTTTATTCGTGTTCTCGAGTGGCCGATTTTGTAAATAATTACCCAAAGTTGCTTTACAATGCTGATTTAAGGTTACGTATTTCATATATGTATTTCATTTACAGTGCTGTTTTACGGTTATTATTTTTAATATTTCATCTGCCTTTGTGGATTCCCCCCTGTAAAATAAAGTGTTATGAAGTGCTGAGTAATATGTTGTTGCAAACTGAGTAATCAAAAGTTTTCAGTAATAGTAAAAGCAAATTTCCACCCTAAAGTTTTTTAATTTAGTAGGTAGCTAATTATTCTAAATGGCAGCATTTGTATATCAGCCATCCAGTATACTATGTTTTGTGTAGGTATATAACATTATGTAGATTATACAAGTGTGACAAACAGTGTAAACAATGATTAATAATTGAGTCAACTCAATGTCAACACTTCTGTTTTATTTAAGTAACATGCTGCTTGCAGTTTTGTCTATGTTCTTTGAAATTTGAGTGTGTAATGCAGTTACATAATGGCATGTAGACCTGTAGATTGCATGAATGATATTTAAGGTTATATATTTCATTGCCCATGGGTTATCGTTTAATATTAAATGTCATCCTGTTTTGTTTACTTGAGGTTATGTTTAAGACTGTTTTTGTGTTTAACACAGCACATATTCACAAAATAGGCGTGTTATTACACAATATTTTTATTTTACTGCGTTGAAATCTTAGCCTGTAGACAGTTGTTTATAAGTAGTTCCCACCACATAGGCCGCCATCTTGAATCACAGTGTCAGGTCCGGTATTTAGGAAGTCCTGGTTACCTTACACTAAGGTTGCGTACAAGTGTCGAAGCTGCAGTGATGAATATGGTACAGGGATAAGACCTGGAAACAACCCGTGTCCACCACACACCTGTCCACGAGGTATCTCCTAACAGATCCTCGCGAATGGCCACATAGTTCAACTGACGTAAAATAAAACAGAACAATTAAAGAAAAAAACAGTTGCTTCTCAAGACAAAGTCACATAAAGGAAAGAAATGGGAGAAGCAAGCAGGAACAAACACTGAAGCTCGAATTCGCTCCAAAACTCTTTGACATATCGCGTGGCAAACCACATAAGGCTTTTGTTATTCGTAACAAGTTTTGGAGTGGCACTCTTCCGGTCTGCTGCATGCCGCAGTAAACAACCGCCCACCCGCACCTCGCCAGAGCGTGAAGACTTGTGGGAAACGCGTTCCCCACCAGGACAACACCTTTCCCGTGTCAGATATCCCTCCCTCCTGCAATAGTTTGTCTTAAATAGGGCTTCTTTAGAGCAATGAGTTAGAGCAAAGGACTTCATAAACACAAACTTGTAATTAACATTGTCAGGCACAGATCAGAAAGCAGGAAATATAATCACTTGATTTACTAAACAATCGGTGAAATGGAAATGACTCATAACCCAAAACTTCTTGCGCCACCCAAAGCACATTTGCCTTTGTGATTTTATTGTTTCTATTGCATGCTTGTGACAGAGAAATTAAACGATCGATACCAAGAATTCACTGTAAATACATGTCCTGAAGTACCCTTGTTGAAAAGTCCCTCACGTGCGTATGTCTACCGGATGGAAGGTGCTGCTTCAACCATACGTTAACCATCATGAGGTAACAAATATGTCCAATATCGACAATTATTGTCAATAAAGAACCGTTTCGCACAAAAAAATTGTGAAAACTATTTGGAGCCATCTAGCTTCTTGACGAATAGATATAAATGGTTTACTATTTGATGTTTAGTGCTCGGAAGTGATTTTATGCAAAAGTGTTATTGCAGAACAAGATTTGCCGAAGGTGAGTACGTTCTCTGTTGTGTGATAAAGATGTTCAAGCATTATTATCGTTTGAAAGCGTGCTACTTTAACCCTGTGATATTTGAGGTTAGAAATGCTTTTAGTATGTACGTTGGTAGGACTGCTTTTTGAGATATTTTCGTCTGCTCTTGAGTGAAATGTCGGCCATGGTGAACTCTTGGGAACTGCCGATAAACTGTGTCCACTATATCTTAATTCGAATGAATTTAGTCACAATTTAATGTTAACGTGATAACATTAGTTTCTCTTTCAGAAACTAAACTTTGCATGACAATTTTAACATTAAATTATCTCCGAATTCACTCGAATGAAGGTAAAAAGGCATTACAACATTGCTCACACAATGTTTACACAACAGTTAGTGAAATAATGAAGCATTTATATATATTTGTCAAGAAGCTAAACGACTCCAAATACTTGACACGATTTTTTTTTCAACGATAGGGTTCTTATTGACAGTAATTGTACCGGATATAATTGTTACGCTCATCATGTACTATCCCTGGTTAACGTATGGCCGAGGCAGTACCTTCCATCCGGTATACACAAGAAATTAAATAACGAAAAGTCAGGGGAATGCCATACTTGTTATTTAAATTTACTACCTTCCCAGGATGCGGCACCAAGGTTTTCAAGAAAATCTTCAAATCCCAAACTCTCTTCACGCGGATTTCTTTCCCTTTTTTACTTTCTCTACTGGTAAGTAGGGGAAGTATTGCATTCCACCCAAAAATTCGATGTCGAGATTTCACCGGAAATATGTTTTGAGGCCCCCTGAATCCAAAAAAAAAGCATTTTTAGAAAAAGGTTCGTGTGTGTGTCTTTGTGTCTGTCAGTCTGTCAGACTGTGGTCAGCATAACTCAAAAACGAAAAGTCGGTTAAAAACCAAAGCTGGTATTTAAGTTTAATATCTTTCAACGACGTGACACAAAGATTTTCAAGAAAATAGCCCTTTACATGGAAAATTATTTGAAAATTTTAATTTTCTTGAAAATGGCTAATGATTTTGGTGAAAATGTCATATGTTTGAGATATTTTATGACAAATTAAATGTATATCTTGAATTTTCTGGCAATAGCCCCTGTGGTCGTATTTATTCGAGACGACTTTTGCATAACTGCTAAACCGTTAGTGAAAGACCAAATCATACTCTACAAAAAATGTAGCTCTTGCTAAAATACACAATTTATGTCTAAATAAATTTTCCTGTAGGGTTAACCATTTCGGAGATATTCCTTGTTATGTGTGTGAGTTTCGGAAAAATAGTAGTGAAACGTTCGTGACCAAGTCGTCAAACGTCCAAGACCAAGTCGTCAAACGTCCGAGACCAAGTCGTTGAACGTCCATGACCAAGTCGTCAAACGTCCGAGACCAAGTCGTCAAACGTACGAGACCAAGTCGTGAAACGTCCGAGACCAAGTCGTCAAACGTCCGAGACCAAGTCGTCAAACGTCCGAGACCAAGTCCTCAAACGACCGCGACCAAGTCGTGAAACGTCCGAGACCAAGTCGTCAAACGTCCGAGACCAAGTCGTCAAACGTCCGAGACCAAGTCCTCAAACGACCGCGACCAAGTCGTGAAACGTCCGAGACCAAGTCGTCAAACGTCCGAGACCAAGTCGTCAAACGTCCGAGACCACGTTGTCAAACGTCCGAGACCAAGTGCTCAAATGTCCGAGACCAAGTCGTCAAACGTCCGAGACCAGGTCTTCAAACGTTCGAGACCACGTTGTCAAACGTCCGAGACCAAGTGCTCAAATGTCCGAGACCAAGTCGTCAAACGTCCGAGACCAAGTCCTCAAACGACCGCGACCAAGTCGTGAAACGTCCGAGACCAAGTCGTCAAACGTCCGAGACCAAGTGCTCAAATGTCCGAGACCAGGTCTTCAAACGTTCGAGACCACGTTCTCAAACGTCCGAGGCCAAGTCGTGAAATTTCAAATTTTAATAGTCACATTCAAGAAATTACAAAAAACAAAAAACTTCGAAAAATGAAACTTTAGAGATTTCAATTTTTGAAAAGAATTCAAATTATTGAAAAAAAATCCCAAATTTTGATAAAATTCCAAATTTTGACATAAAAACCAAATTTTGAAAAAAAATCCAAATTTTTAAAGAATTCCAAATTTTGATAAAATTAAAAATTTTGAAAGCCAAAATTTTCAAAAAATCCAAATTTTGAAAAAATTACTAGCTTTGAAAAAATTTCAAATTTTGATGCAGTTTCAAATTTTTAAAAAGAATTCAAACGTCCAAGACCAAGTCATCACACAACCGAGGCCAAGTCGTGAAACTTCCGAGACCAAGCGGTAAAACATCCGACACCAATTAGTCAAAGGTCCGAGACCAAGTCGTTAAACGTCCGACACCAAGTCGTCAAACGTCCGAGACCAAGTCGTTAAACTTCATACACCAAGTCGCCAAACGTCCGACACCAAGTCGTTAAACGTCCGACACCAAGTCGTTAAACGTCCGACACCAAGTCGTCAAACGTCCGACACCAAGTCGTGAAACGTCCGACACCAAGTCGCGAAACGTCCGAGACCAAGTAGTGAAACGTCCGAGACCAAGTCGTGAAACGTCCGACACCAAGTCGCGAAACGTCCGAGACTAGTCGTCAAACGTCCGAGACTAGTCGTGAAAACATCCGAGACCAAGTCGTGAAACGTCTGTGACCAAGTCGTGAAAACGTCCGAGACCAAGTCGTCAAACGTCCGAGACCAAGTCGTCAAACGTCCGAGACAAAGTCATCAAACGTCCGACACCAAGACGCGAAACGTCCGAGACCAAGTCTTCAAACGACCGACACCAAGTCGTCAAACGTCCGACACCAAGTCTTCAAACGACCGACACCAAGTCGTCTAACGTCCGAGACTAGTCGTGAAAACATCCGAGACCAAGTCGTAAAACGTCTGTGACCAAGTCGTGAAAACATCCGAGACCAAGTCCTCAAACGTCCGAGACCAAGTCGTGATATTTCATATTTTAAAAGTCACACTTAAGAAACTTCAAAAAATAAAAACTTCGAAAAATGGAAATTTTTAATTCAAACTTTGAAAATTACAAATTTTGAAAAGAATTAAAAATTTTGAAAAATTCTGAAATGTTCATAAATTTCCAAATTTTGACAAAAAAATCCAAATTTTGAAAAAATGACAAATTTCGATGCAATTACAAATTTTGATAAAATTCGAAATTTTAAAAACCTCCAACTGTTGAAATAATTCAAAATTTTGAAAAAATTCCTAGCTTTGAAAACATTTCCAATCTTGAAGCAGTCCATAATTTTCAAAAAGAGAAGTAAAACGTCCAAGACCAAGTTGTCAAACGTCCGAGGCCAAACCTGAAACGTACGAGACAAAGTCGCGAAACGTCCGAGAACAAGTCCTGAAACGTCCGAGGCCAAGTCGTGAAACGTCCGAGACCAAGTCGTCAAACGTCCAAGGCCAAGTCGTCAAACGTCCGACACCAAGTCGTCAAACGTCCGAGGCTAAGTCGTCAAACATCCGAGGCCAAGTCCTCAAACGTCCAACACCAAGTCGTCAAACGTCCGAGACCAAGTCGTCAAACGTCCGACACCAAGTCGTCAAACGGCCGACACCAAGAAGTGAAACGTCCGAGGCCAAGTCGTCAAACGTCCGACACCAAGTCGTCAAACGTCCGAGGCCAAGTCGTCAAACGTCCGAGGCCAAGTCGTAAAATGTCCGAGACCAAGCCATGAAACATACGAGACCAAGTCCTCAAACATCCGAGACCATGTCGTGAAATTTCATATTTTAAGCCACATTTAAGAAACATCAATAAAATAAAAATTTCGAAAAATGGAATTTGTAATCTAAATTTATAAAATTACAAATTTTGAAAAAAATTCAAAATTTTTAAAAATTCTGAAATGTTAATAAAATCCCAAATTTTTACAAAAAAACCAAATTCTGGAAAAAAGACAAATTTCGATGAAATTACAAATTTAGATAAAATTCCGAATTTTAAAAAATTTCAATTTTTGATAAAAATCCTAATTTTGAAAAATTTTAAATTTTAAAAAAATTTCACATTTTGAAAATATTTCAAATTTTGAAAATATTTCAAATTTTGAAAATATTTAAAATTTGGAAAAAAGTTCAAATTTTGAAAAATTTAAAATTTTAAAAATTTCAAATTTTGAAAAAATTTCTAGCTTTGGTAAAATTTCCAATCTTGAAGCAGATAATAATTTTCAAAAAGAGAAGTCTAACGTCCAAGACCAAGTCATCAAACGTCCGAGCCAAGTCGTCAAACGTCCGACACCAAGTCGTCAAATGTCCGACACCAAGTCGTCAAACGTCCGACACCAAGTCGTCAAACGGCCGACACCAAGTCGTCAAACTTCCCACACCAAGTCCTCAAACGGCCGACACCAAGTCGTCAAACGTCCGAGGCCAAGTCGTCAAACGTCCGACACCAAGTCGTCAAATGTCCGACACCAAGTCGTCAAACGTCCGACACCAATTCGTCAAACTTCCGACACCAAGCCGTGAAACGTCCGACACCAAGTCGTCAAATGTCCGACACCAAGTCGTCAAACGTCCGACACCAGGTCGTCAAACGGCCGACACCAAGTCGTCAAACGTCCGAGGCCAAGTCGTCAAACGTCCGACACCAAGTCGTCAAACGTCCGACACCAAGTCGTCAAACGTCCAATGCAAAGTCGTCAAACGTCCGACACCAAGTCGTCATACGTCCGAGACCAAGTCGTGAAACGTCCGAGGCCAAGTCGTCAAACGTCCGAGGCCTAGTCGTCAAACGTCCGAGGCCAAGTCGTCAAACGTCCGAGACCAAGCCGTGAAACGTCCGAGACCAAGTCCTCAAACATCCGAGACCATGTCGTGAAATTTCATATTTTAAGTCACATTTAAGAAACATAAAAAATGAAAATTTCAATTGGAATTTTTAATTCAAATTTATAAAATTACAAATTTTGAAAAAAATTCAAAATTTTGAAAAATTCTGAAATGTTAATAAAATCCCAAATTTTTACAAAAAAATCCAAATTCTGGAAAAATGACAAATTTCGATGAAATTACAAATTTAGATAAAATTCCGAATTTTAAAAACTCCAAATTTTGAACAAAAAAATTGTGAAAAAATTTGAAATTTTGATGATATTCCAAATTTTGAAAAAATTTCAATTTTTGAAAAAAATCCTAGTTTTGAAAAATTTTAAATTTTGAAAAAAATTAGAAATTTTGAAAAAATTTCACATTTTGAAAAAATTTTAAATTTTGAAAATATTTCAAATTTGAAAAAAATTCAAATTTTGAAAAATTTAAAATTTTAAAAATTTCAAATTTTGAAAAAATTTCTAGCTTTGGAAAAATTTCCCTTCTTGAAGCAGATAATAATTTTCAAAAAGATAAGTCTAACGTCCAAGCCAAGTCATCAAACGTCCGAGCCAAGTCGTCAAGCGTCCGACACCAAGTCGTCAAACGTCCGACATCAAGTCGTCAAACGTCCGAGGCCAAGTCGTCAAACGTCCGACACCAAGTCCTCAAATGTCCGACACCAAGTCGTCAAACGTCCGACACAAAGTCGTCAAACTTCCGACACCAAGCCGTGAAACGTCCGACACCCAGTCGTCAAATGTCCGACACCAAGTCGTCAAACGTCCGACACCAGGTCGTCAAACGGCCGACACCAAGTCGTCAAACGTCCGAGGCCAAGTCGTCAAACGTCCGACACCAAGTCGTCAAACGTCCGACACCAAGTCGTCAAACGTCCGAGACCAAGTCGTGTAACGTCCGATGCCAAGTCGTCAAACGTCCGACACCAAGTCGTCAAACGTCCGAGACCAAGTCGTGAAACGTCCGAGGCCAAGTCGTCAAACGTCCGAGGCCAAGTCGTCAAATGTCCGAGACCAAGCCGTGAAACGTCCGAGACCAAGTCCTCAAACATCCGAGACCATGTCGTGAAATTTCATATTTTAAAAGTCACATTTAAGAAACATAAAAAATTAAAATTTCAATTGGAATTTTTAATTCAAATTTATAAAATTACAAATTTTGAAAAAAATTCAAAATTTTGAAAAATTCTGAAATGTTAATAAAATCCCAAACTTTTACAAAAAATCCAAATTCTGGAAAAATTACAAATTTCGATGAAATTACAAATTTAGATAAAATTCCGAATTTTAAAAACTCCAAATTTTGAACTACAAAAAATTTTGAAAAAATTTGAAATTTTGATGAAATTCCAAAATTTGAAAAAATTTCAATTTTTGAAAAAAATCCTAATTTTGAAAAATTTTGAATTTTGAAAAAATTTCACATTTTGAAAAAATTTCACATTTTGAAAAAAATTGAAAATTTTGAAAATATTTCAAATTTTGAAAAAAATCAAATTTTGAAAAATTTTGATTTGTTAATAAAATTCCATATTTTTACAAAAAATCGAAATTTTGAAGAATCACAAATTTCGAAAAAATTACTAATTTTGATAAAATTCGAAATTTTAAAAGCTCCAAATTTTGAAATAATTCAAAATTTTGTAAAAATTCCATATTTTGAAAAAATTCCAAATTTTGAAAAATTTTTAATTTTGAAAAAATTCTAGCTTTGAAAAATTCCAATCTTGAAGCAGACCATAATTTTCAAAAAGAGAAGTCTAACCTCAAAGACCAGGTCATCAAACGTCCGAGGCCAAAACCTAAAACGTCCAAGACCAAGTCGCGAAACGTGTGAGAACAAATCCTGAAACGTCCGAGGCCAAGTCGTCAAACGTCCGAGACCAAGTCGTCAAACGTCCGAGGCCAAGTCGTCAAACGTCCGACACGAAGTCGTCAAACGTCCGAGGCCAAGACGTCAAACGTCCGACACCAAGTCGTCAAACGTCCGACACCAAGTCGTCAAACGTCCGAGACCAAGCCGAGAAACGTCCGAGACCAAGTACTCAAACGTCCGATACCAAGTCGTGAAATTACATATTTTAAGTCACATTTAAGAAACATCAAAAAAATAAACATTTCGAAAAATGGAATTTTTAATTCTAATTTATAAAATTAAAAATTTTGAAAAAATTCAAAATTTTGAAAAATTTTGAAATGTTAATAAAATCCCAAATTTTTACAAAGAATACAAATTCTGGAAAGATGACAAATTTCGTTGAAATTACAAATTTAGATAAAATTCCAAATTTTAAAAACTCCAAATTTTGAACTAATCAAAATTTTGAAAAAATTTGAAATTTTGAAAAAATTCCAACTTTTGAAAAAATTCCAAATTTTGGAAAAATTCCAAATTTTGAACTAAAAAAAAATTTTAAAAAATTTGAAATTTTGATGAAATTCCAAATTTTGAAAAAATTTCAATTTTTGAAAAAATCCTAATTTTGAAGAATTTTAAATTTTGAAAAAAATTTCAAATTTTGAAAAAATTTCACATTTTGAAAAAAATTTCACATTTTGAAAAATTTCAAATTTTCAAAATTTCAAATTTTGAAAATATTTTAATTTTTGAAAAAAATTCAAATTTTGAAAAATTTAAAATTTTAAATATTTCAAATTTTGAAAATATTTCTAGATTTGGAAAAATTTCCAATCTTGAAGCAGATAATAATTTTAAAAAAGAGAAGTCTTACGTCCAAGACCAAGTCATCAAACGTCCGAGCCAAGTCGTCAAACGTCCGACACCAAGTCGTCAAATGTCCGACACCAAGTCGTCAAACGTCCGACACCAAGTCGTCAAACTTTTCACACCAAGTCATCAAACGGCCGACACCAAGTCGTCAAACGTCCGACACCAGGTCGTCAAACGGCCGACACCAAGTCGTCAAACGTCCGAGGCCAAGTCGTCAAACGTCCGACACCAAGTCGTCAAACGTCCCACACCAAGTCGTCAAACGTCCGAGACCAATATGTGAAACCTCCGAGACCAAGTCGTCATACGTCCGAGACCAAGTGTCAAACGTCCGATACCAAGTCGTCAAACGTCCGACACCAAGTCGTCAAACGTCCGAGACCAAGTCATGAAACGTCCGAGGCCAAGTCATCAAACGTGCGAGGCCAAGTCGTAAAATGTCCGAGACCAAGCCATGAAACGTACGAGACCAAGTCCTCAAACATCCGAGACCATGTTGTGAAATTTCATATTTTAAGTCACATTTAAGAAACATCAATAAAATAAATATTTCGAAAAATGGAATTTGTAATCTAAATTTATAAAATTACAAATTTTGAAAAAAAATTCAAAATTTTTAAAAATTCTGAAATGTTAATATAATCCCAAATTTTTACAAAAAACCAAATTCTGGAAAAAAGACAAATTTCGATGAAATTACAAATTGAGATAAAATTCCGAATTTTAAAAACTCCAAATTTTGAACTAAAAAAAATTTGAAAAAATTTGAAATTTTGATGAAATTCCAAATTTTGAAAAAATTTCAATTTTTGAAAAAAATCCTAATTTTGAAAAATTTTAAATTTTAAAAAAATTTCACATTTTGAAAAAATATCAAATTTTGAAAATATTTCACATTTTGAAAATATTTCAAATTTTGAAAAAAGTTCAAATTTTGAAAAACTTAAAATTTTAAAAATTTCAAATTTTGAAAAAATTTCTAGCTTTGGTAAAATTTCCAATCTTGAAGCAGATAATTTTCAAAAAGAGAAGTCTAACGTCCAAGACCAAGTCATCAAACGTCCTAGCCAAGTTGTCAAACGTCCGACACCAAGTCGTCAAATGTCCGACACCAAGTCGTCAAAAGTCCGACACCAAGTCGTCAAACGGCCGACACCAAGTCGTCAAACTTCCCACACCAAGTCCTCAAACGGCCGACACCAAGTCGTCAAACGTCCGAGGCCAAGTCGTCAAACGTCCGACACCAAGTCGTCAAATGTCCGACACCAAGTCGTCAAACGTCCGACACCAATTCGTCAAACTTCCGACACCAAGCCGTGAAACGTCCGACACCAAGTCGTCAAATGTCCGACACCAAGTCATCAAACGTCCGAGCCAAGTCGTCAAGCGTCCGACACCAAGTCGTCAAATGTCCGATACCAAGTCGTCAAACGTCCAACACCAAGTCGTCAAACGTCCGAGGCCAAGTCGTCAAACGTCCGACACCAAGTCGTCAATATCCGACACCAAGTCGTCAAACGTCCGACACAAAGTCGTCAAACTTCCGACAGCTAGCCGTGAAACGTCCGACAGCAAGTCGTCAAATGTCCGACACCAAGTCGTCAAACGTCCGACACCAGGTCGTCAAACGGCCGACACCAAGTCGTCAAACGTCCGAGGCCAAGTCGTCAAACGTCCGACACCAAGTCGTCAAACGTCCGACACCAAGTCGTCAAACGTCCGAGACCAAGTCGTGTAACGTCCGATGCCAAGTCGTCAAACGTCCGACACCAAGTCGTCAAACGTCCGAGACCAAAGTCGTGAAACGTCCGAGGCCAAGTCGTCAAACGTCCGAGGCCAAGTCGTCAAATGTCCGAGACGAAGCCGTGAAACGTCCGAGACCAAGTCCTCAAACATCCCAGACCATGTCGTGAAATTTCATATTTTAAAAGTCACATTTAAGAAACATAAAAAATTAAAATTTCAATTGGAATTTTTAATTCAAATTTATAAAATTACAAATTTTGAAAAAATTCAAAATTTTGAAAAATTCTGAAATGTTAATAAAATCCCAAACTTTTACAAAAAATCCAAATTGTGGAAAAATGACAAATTTCGATGAAATTACAAATTTAGATAAAATTCCGAATTTTAAAAACTCCAAATTTTGAACTAAAAAAATTTTGAAAAAATTTGAAATTTTGATGAAATTCCAAATTTTGAAAAAATTTCAATTTTTGAAAAAAATCCTAATTTTGAAAAATTTTGAATTTTGAAAAAAATTTCACAGTTTGAAAAAATTTCAAATTTTGAAAAAATTAAAAATTTTGAAAATATTTCAAATTTTGTAAAAAATTCAAATTTTGAAAAATGTAAAATTTTAAAAATTTCAAATTTTGAAAAAATTTCTAGCTTTGGAAAAATTTCCAATCTTGAAGGAGATAATTTTCAAAAAGAGAAGTCTAACGTCCAAGACCAAATCATCAAACGTCCGAGCCAAGTCGTCAAACGTCCGACACCAAGTCGTCAAATGTCCGACACCAAGTCGTCAAACGTCCGACACCAAGTCGTCAAACGTCCGGCATCGTCTTCAAATGGCCGACACCAAGTCGTCAAACTTCCCACACCAAGTCCTCAAACGGCCGACACCAAGTCGTCAAACGTCCGAGGCCAAGTCGTCATACGTCCGACACCAAGTCGTCAAATGTCCGACACCAAGTCGTCAAACGTCCGACACAAAGTCGTCAAACTTCCGACACCAAGTCGTGAAACGTCCGACACCAAGTCGTCAAATGTCCGACACCAAGTCGTCAAACGTCCGACACCAGGTCGTCAAATGGCCGACACCAAGTCGTCAAACGTCCGAGGCCAAGTCGTCAAACGTCCGACACCAAGTCGTCAAACGTCCGAGACCAAGTCGTGAAACGTCCGAGGCCAAGTCGTCAAACGTCCGAGGCCAAGTCGTCAAACGTCCGAGGCCAAGTCGTCAAACGTCCGACACCAAGTCGTCAAATGTCCGACACCAAGTCGTCAAACGTCCGACACAAAGTCGTCAAACTTCCGACACCAAGCCGTGAAACGTCCGACACCAGGTCGTCAAATGTCCGACACCAAGTCGTCAAACGTCCGACACCAGGTCGTCAAACGGCCGACACCAAGTCGTCAAACGTCCGAGGCCAAGTCGTCAAACGTCCGACACCAAGTCGTCAAACGTCCGACACCAAGTCGTCAAACGTCCGAGACCAAGTCGTGTAACGTCCGATGCCAAGTCGTCAAACGTCCGACACCAAGTCGTCAAACGTCCGAGACCAAGTCCTGAAACGTCAGAGGCCAAGTCGTGAAACGTCCGAGGCCAAGTCGTCAAAAGTCGGAGACCAAGCCGTGAAACGTCCGAGACCAAGTCCTCAAACATCCGAGACCATGTCGTGAAATTTCATATTTTAAAAGTAACATTTAAGAAACATAAAAAATTAAAATTTCAATTGGAATTTTTAATTCAAATTTATAAAATTACAAATTTTGAAAAAAAATTCAAAATTTTGAAAAATTCTGAAATGTTAATAAAATCCCAAACTTTTACAGAAAATCCAAATTCTGGAAAAATGACAATTTCGATGAAATTACAAATTTAGATAAAATTCCGAATTTTAAAAACTCCAAATTTTGAACTAAAAAAAATTTTGAAAAAATTTGAAATTTTGATGAAATTCCAAATTTTGAAAAAATTTCAATTTTTGAAAAAATCCTAATTTTGAAAAATTTCAAATTTTGAAAAAAATTTCAAATTTTGAGAAAATTTCACATTTTGAAAAAATTTCAAATTTTGAAAATATTTCAAATTTTGAAAAAAATTCAAATTTTGAAAAATTTAAAATTTTAAAAATTTCAAATTTTGAAAAAATTTCTAGCTTTGGAAAAATTTCCAATCTTGAAGCAGATAATAATTTTCAAAAAGAGAAGTCTAACGTCCAAGACCAAGTCATCAAACGTCCGAGCCAAGTCGTCAAAAGTCCGACACCAAGTCGTCAAACGTCCGACACCAAGTCGTCAAACGTCCAACTCAAGTCGTCAAACGGCCGACACCAAATCGTCAAACTTCCCACACCAAGTCCTCAAACGGCCAACACCAAGTAGTCAAACGTCCGAGGCCAAGTCGTCAAACCTCCGACACCAAGTCGTCAAATGTCCGACACCAAGTCGTCAAACGTCCGACACAAAGTCGTCAAACTTCCGACACCAAGCCGTGAAACGTCCGACACCAAGTCGTCAAATGTCCGACACCAAGTCGTCAAACGTCCGACACCAGGTCGTCAAACGGCCGACACCAAGTCGTCAAACGGCCGACACCAAGTCGTCAAACGTCCGAGGCCAAGTCGTCAAACGTCCGACACCAAGTCGTCAAACGTCCGCCACCAAGTCGTCAAACGTCCGAGACCAAGTCGTGTAACGTCCGATGCCAAGTCGTCAAACGTCCGACACCAAGTCGTCAAACGTCCGAGACCAAGTCCTGAAACGTCCGAGGCCAAGTCGTGAAACGTCCGAGGCCAAGTCGTCAAAAGTCGGAGACCAAGCCGTGAAACGTCCGAGACCAAGTCCTCAAACATCCGAGACCATGTCGTGAAATTTCATATTTTAAAAGTAACATTTAAGAAACATAAAAAATTAAAATTTCAATTGGAATTTTTAATTCAAATTTATAAAATTACAAATTTTGAAAAAAATTCAAAATTTTGAAAAAATCTGAAACGTTAATAAAATCCCAAACTTTTACAAAAAATCCAAATTCTGGAAAAATGACAAATTTCGATGAAATTACAAATTTAGATAAAATTCCGAATTTTAAAAGCTCCAAATTTTGAACTAAAAAAAAATTTGAAAAAATTTGAAATTTTGATGAAATTCCAAATTTTGAAAAATTTCAATTTTTGAAAAAAATCCTAATTTTGAAAAATTTAAATTTTGAAAAAATTTCAAATTTTGAAAAAAATTTCAAATTTTGAAAAAATTTCAAATTTTGAAAAAAATTCAAATTTTGAAAAATTTAAAATTTTAAAAATTTCAAATTTTGAAAAAATTTCTAGCTTTGGAAAAATTTCCAATCTTAAAGCAGATAATAATTTTCAAAAAGAGAAGTCTAACGTCCAAGACCAAGTCATCAAACGTCCGAGCCAAGTCGTCAAACGTCCGACACCAAGTCGTCAAATGTCCGACACCAAGTCGTCAAATGTCCGACACCAAGTCGTCAAACGTCCGACATCAAGTCGTCAAACGGCCGACACCAAGTCGTCAAACTTCCCACACCAAGTCCTCAAACGGCCGACACCAAGTCGTCAAACGTCCGAGGCCAAGTCGTCAAACGTCCGACACCAAGTCGTCAAATGTCCGACACCAAGTCGTCAAACGTCCGACACCAAGTCGTCAAACTTCCGACACCAAGCCGTGAAACGTCCGACACCAAGTCCTCAAATGTCCGACACCAAGTCGTCAAACGTCCGACACCAGGTCGTCAAACGGCCGACACCAAGTCGTCAAACGTCCGAGGCCAAGTCGTCAAACGTCCGACACCAAGTCGTCAAACGTCCGACACCAAGTCGTCAAACGTCCGAGACCAAGTCGTGTAACGTCCGATGCCAAGTCGCCAAACGTCCGACACCAAGTCGTCAAACGTCCGAGACCAAGTCGTGAAACGTCCGAGGCCAAGTCGTCAAACGTCCGAGGCCAGGCCGTCAAACGTCCGAGACCAAGCCGTGAAACGTCCGAGACCAAGTCCTCAAACATGCGAGACCATGTCGTGAAATTTCTTATTTTAAAAGTCACATTTAAGAAACATAAAAAATTAAAATTTCAATTGGAATTTTTAATTCAAATTTATAAAATTACAAATTTTGAAAAAAATTCAAAATTTTGAAAAATTCTGAAATGTTAATAAAATCCCAAATTTTTACAAAAAATCCAAATTCTGGAAAAATGACAAATTTCGATGAAATTACAAATTTAGATAAAATTTCAAATTTCAAAAAAATTTCAAATTTTGAAAAAATTTCAAATTTTGAAAAAAATTTCAAATTTTGAAAAAATTTCAAATTTTGAAAAAAATTCAAATTTTGAAAAAATTTCAAATTTTGAAAAATATAAAATTTTGAAAATGTTAAAATTTTTAAAAATTTCTAATTTTGAAAAAATTTCTAGCTTTGAAAAAATTTCCAATCTTGAAGCAGATCATAATTTTCAAAAAGAGAAGTCTAACGTCCAAGACCAAGTCATCAAACGTCCGAGGCCAAGTCAAACGTCCGAGGCCAAGTCGTGAAATGTCCGAGGCCAAGTCGTCAAACGTCCGAGACCAAGTCGTGAGATGTACGAGGCCAAGTCGTCAAACGTCCGAGACAAAGTCGTGAAATGTCCGACGCCAAGTCGTCAAACGTCCGAGACCAAGTCCACAAACGTTCGAGGCCAAGTCGTCAATCGTCGGAGACCAAGTCCTCAAACGTCCGTGACCAAGTCGTGATATTTCATATTTTAAGTCGTATTTAAGAAACTTCAAAAAAATAAAACTTCGAAAAATGGAAATGTTTAATTCAAATTTTCAAAAATTACAAATTTTTAAAAGAATTCAAAATTTTGAAAAATTCCAAATTTTGACAAAAAATCCAAATTTTGAAAAAATGACAAAGTTCGATTAAATTCCAAATTTTGATAAAATTCCTAATTCTAAAAAACTCTAAATTTTGATATAATTCCAAATTTTGAAAAAATTCCAATTTTTGAAAAAATTCCTAGCTTTGAATAAATTTCCAACCTTGAAGCAGTTCATAATTTTCAAAAAGAGAAGTCAAACGTCCAAGACCAAGTCGTCAACCGTCCGAGGCCAAATCCTGAAACCTCCGAGACCAAGTCGCGAAACGTCCAAGAACAAGTCCTGAAACGTCCGAGGCCAATTCCTGAAACGTCCGAGACCAAGTCGACAAACGGCCGACACCAAGTCGTGACACGTCCGAGGCCAAGTCGTCAAACGTCCGACACCAAGTCGTGAAACGTCCGAGACCAAGTCCTCAAACGTCCGACACCAAGTCGTGAAACGTCCGACACCAAGTCGTGAAACGTCCGAGACCAAGTCGTGAAACGTCCGAGACCAAGTCCTCAAACGTCCGACACCAAGTCGTGAAACGTACGAGACCAAGTCCTCAAACGTCCGACACCAAGTCGTGAAACGTCCGAGACCAAGTCCTCAAACGTCCGACACCAAGTCGTGAAACGTCCGAGACCAAGTCCTGAAACGTCCGAGACCAAGTCGTCAAACGTCCGACACCAAGTCGTGAAACGTCCGAGACCAAGTCCTGAAACGTCCGACACCAAGTCATGAAACGTACGAGACCAAGTCGTCAAACGTCCGAGACCAAGTCGTCAAACGTCCAAGATTATGGCTAAATAAATTTTCTTGTAGGGTTAGCCATTTCGGAGAAGTTCCTTGTTATGTGTGTGAGTTTCGGAAAACTTTGAACTTTCGTGAAATGGATCATCGTTGTTCATTTTTTTATGTTAAGTGTGCAAACACAACAGAGTCTCAAAGCTTTAAAACATTTGACTATGCCACAAAGCCTACTGTATTCTAATATTCCCCTTGCACCTAGAAGGAAATAAGCAATAAGGTAATTTGTACAAATGTTTATCTTAACTAACACGAAGAAGATATAGGAATAAGAATGGTTAGTACAAGAGTAGAGAATCTCAAAAACCGACTTTAACACTTTGATTACACCATATGTATGAGATATTCACATAAGTAATCGTATACCTTGTATTATCCGGGAATAGCATATTGAGTCTTCATTCAGAAAGAGTTTTGTGGGACTGTTGAACCATACGAAATAGACGAAAGCTCCAGAAAATATTTGGATTTGTTTAAAAGCTTGTTCCCGTTGATCTTCTTCCTGCTCCTCCGTATATAGAGCTGTTCGGAAGCTAACTGAACTATCCCTCCACGTTTTCGTCCAACAGTTCTTCCTGAAGGTTTATAAAATAAAGTTTGCCACTAATAGCTTGAAGGGAGCATACGTACATGTTCCTTGTGTTGTCCTTTTGAGTTATTTAAATTTCTTTAAAACCTAATTATTTCAAATAGCAGCACTCGCTGTACTTCAGAACGGTAGTGGCAACCTCGCTCGCAGAAGCAACACTTTACGTTGTATCAAAAACAAGTCACCCACTTGCGAGCATTGTTGCTTTCGCACAACTGCGAGTGTGTTCCTCTGATTAAACTTTCATAAAAATTGCGCTATCTATCGATAGTGTTTCTGAAATTTACATCACGGGAGAACGCTCCTTCTCCCCTTATATCTTCAACCGCCCAGCCGGTGGGTCATTTGGCCTTGCACGAGGCCCATAACTGGATGCAAAATGTTGCGAACGCATCTGAAATGTAACGTTATGGATACAATCACGATGTAGTTATATTTCAGTATCTGTTTTAATATCAGTGCAAAAAGACATTTTATTTAAAACTTCGCAGTAAATTTCATTGCATAATGAGGTA
This sequence comes from Tenodera sinensis, assembly GCA_030765045.1. Lineage (NCBI taxonomy): Eukaryota > Metazoa > Arthropoda > Insecta > Mantodea > Mantidae > Tenodera > Tenodera sinensis. Next base: position 37,896,918 of record CM060965.1, on the reverse strand, counting down.
AAAAGTTCAACTATTTATAGTGCTGTTGTCACAGGAACCAAAATGTGACGCCATCAAGCGTTCAAAGCAGGAGGTGATCTAAGTGAAAAAAGGAAGGTTGCAAGCGTTAATAAGATGCAACGGACCTGACGTAATTTAATACACCAGCGTGTGAGCGAGGTAAATAAAGGTAACTTTACAAAAAAGGCAAAACAGGATTGACCAGATTCGCGGCTCAACCGTCAACATGCATCAGCAACCTTCTGGGGGAAGCCTTGGGGATCAAAACCATCAACTGGATGCCACAAGGTTTTTCTTGCGAGTAGATACGCGCCGTCTGGTTGTGCAGTTAACATGAGATATGTGCTTGTCCAGTTATGTAAAACGACCACGAGAAAGCAATCACTGCTTGTTCGAATAACACAAGGTTACGTAGAAGTGACTACTTGCTACAAGTTCACAGACCTCCAATTAAATATAGAACTGCGAAGTCTTTGTGTCAGCAGATGTTTCCGCCATTCTGTTTGAAGCTTTGAGCGGGCGGCCATGACATACTGATGGCATTTTATTGTACACCATAATCGGTAGAACGTAAGAGGAACTGAGTGAAAACACGGCATCTATGGTAGGAACAGGAAATATTGTATATCGAAATTTTACTGAAATGTTTTTCAGGTTCGCTTAATTAAAAAATAAAGTATAAAAGTATGGGTCCGTCCATGTATTTATGACTGTCTGTGAGCATCATAAGTACAGACCGTCCTGATCGTGGTAACACCCCCCCCCCCCCTCTCCTGAAACATAGATGGGCAATAGCAGGGACCTGCCCACTTGCATAGGAGAGGTGGGGATTAGTAAACCACCAGCCCTGGCTGTGATAACTGCAGACTCCCTGAGTTCTGACATCACTCGCTTGTTCCCACAACTCTAATTTCTCTTCACGTGTGCATATGAAGTGTCAGGACGTTCTGGGCAAATTGTAAAAATAACAAAGGCAGATACATGCCGATATTTATGCTTGAATCAGACGCCATTTAAGGAAGACAGACGAACATTTTCAAGAAAATCCCTTGACCTATCATTACAAGGGAAAAACAGCTCTAAATAGTTTTAATAACACATGTTCAAGACATCCACAAGACGAATGTATATATTGAGTGTTCTACAAAAGCCTGAAAAGTCCTCTTCACTGGATACTTCTGAATAACCGCTAAATCATAAAAAAGAGGATTTACAATTTGAAAAAAAAAAGTAATGCCGATTCAATATAAATAAAATTAACTTTTAACATTTCTGAAATGCTGGGTTCCATCTCGATACAAGATTGGGACACGTGCGATGTTCATTTTTTTGTTTCAAGAGCTCGCACCGTGAACCAACAACGGCGAAAATGCTCCCGTTCCCCGAATCACCAAATATGTAACACCTACATCACCATTTTATATGCCCCAAGAGCTGGAGCGCAAACCAAGGGTGCCCAACGTGCCTTCGTGAGCCCAATACCCTAATATGTAACCCCTCCAGTTCATATGCCCCAGGAGTTTGTATCGTAGACTAAGTTCCGCAAATCACCAAATATGTAACAGCCTAACTCCACCGTTTTATTTGCCCCAAGAGCTCATCTGTGAACTGAGATGGGAGAAAATAACTTCCTTTCCCGAATCACCAAATTTGTAACATCCATAATCGATATTATAGATGGAATTTTCATTCGCATTAACATTTTTGCTTCAGATACATGAAGGAATTCGAACGTTCTCGTAGTGCAGGATACAGAGTAGCCAACTTCTAAAACTCGACATACACGAAAAGCCTAGACCTAGAGATATCCCAACTCCTAAAGTGCCTTTCTACAAAACTGCGAAAACCATGATAAGCGTTGTTCATCGAAACATCGCGCCGATTTAAAGGATAGCAGCACATATATGTATCTACCTCATCCACCCAGTGTATACATATGTAAGGCGAGCACTGTCATCTAAATCAAACTAAAATTGCTATGATGTAATTACTAATGGTCATAATATACAACACACAGAGTCTCCACAGCGATAAACGCCCCTCGCCGATACGCTCTGGAGATGACTGATGCTTATGCAAACCATTTGAAAGCTAAAAGGCGCACTGGCTCTTCCTGCATAACGTGTATCATTTAGGCATGTTGATTAACAACACATTTATGTGCTCACCAATATTTGCATCTGCTTGCCCGTCCACATGCACACAACAAACCACTAGCGTATCACGTTAGGCAATGCAATGGATTGAATTCCCGGCCGGGATTGGTAGGGGCAAATTCTTTTATTAAAATGTTCACCCTACTATCAGCAGAGTCTGGATTAAAAACCAACGTTAAAAACAACCTAAAGTCGAGTTGTTTCTCAAGTTAAAGTCATCGGTATGAGTATAACAGTTAACGGAGATTATACAATAATTTATAAAGTAATAGTAATAATGATGATGATAATAATAATAATAATAATAATAATAATAATAATAATAATAATAATAATAGTCATTCAAAACCTGTATGAATCAAGAAATGTATATTTGTATATACATGTATTATAGAAAGTAAACAAAAATGAAACTTTTCTATTTAGATAAGTGATGCCTAAGCATATACGAAAGAAGGGTGAGCGAATTTGCCTCCACCTACTGTTCGCCGAGTTATGACGCATTCATGGTACTCAAAAACAAGCCTCTATAGTGCTTGGTTACCTGAATATGTGAAGTGGAAATGTTCAAGCACAAAACGAAGGAGGTACGGTAGATCAAGGTGGCGTTATGGGCACATAAGACAAGATTGATCATCGCTGATTTACATCTTTTTGGATTTTGCAAATGCCACGTTTTGAAAACATTTAATAAAAAATAACAAACTGATAATTGTGTGTCTCTTTCCTATGGAAAATCAACCCTTTTTGTTGTATGTTATGTCGGTAGCTTCTGTAGAAGTACAGAGTGATTTATTTTTAAATTGCGTGTTTTAACGGGATCCACGTTTTTTATTTAGTAAGTTCTTGTCTGTCTCTTACTGTTTGCCAATGTTAAAATCATCCAGGATGAAGATATCGTCTGAAAATTCTAGTTATTACTTAGAAATTGCCATAGAATTCCCTATTTCTGTCCGTCACTGGATACTGACTGTCTGTTCCTCCGAATGTGGAGTGGAGTATCGCTACTCACTGCGTAAGGGTCTCCAAAGAGACAAGGTTGGACATTCCTGGTCTGATGTATCAAATACAATGGTTACAAAACATCAGTTTTTGACAAAATTTGCCTACTTCTGCCCTTTAACACAACTTCTTTATAATTACTTGTTGTTGGCATCAGCAATTTCGGAGTTATTTTTATTGGTTTACATTTTTCAATGCTGTTATTGCTTTAAATTTGTCCAAACTTTCAAAGAATGTTGGTGTAATTAATGTTTTTCCACACAATAGCCGTGTGAAGTCAATGATTGTAAAGGGTAGAGTGAGACTGAAAAATGGAATGCCCTGACCGGGATTTGAACCACGGATCTACCGGTTACCGTCCGGCTGCTCTAGCCACTAAGCTCTCATGGCCAACGTGCCGATACGTTATTAAATTCTCCAACTCACTCGCATTATTCCCGGTAAACCACAGTAGCCGGAGATCCGTGGTTCAAATCCCGGTCATAGCATTCGGTTTTTCAGTCTCACTCTACCCTTACCAATGTTAGTGTACTTTCGTCGCCATCACTTTTAATGAACATTGCTCATTTGTAACCGCATGATATAATAACGCATATGCGTGGTTCAGATGTTCCTCAATCACTCTCTTGTGTATTGGCCACACCCAGTAGGTACAGGAATTATTAACTCTATCAGGGATCAAGGACACGCACTGACAAAAACAAATGATTCTTTAAGACATCGCTGATCTCTGTATAGAGGGGGTCACTGCCGAGGGCTGTCCATTCTGACCTTCTAACTTTCCATTTATCGTTCAAACGAGTCATTAACGCTCTTAATGGCCTCACAGACCCACAACAGCGTATACCAGAAAAAATAGGCGGCGTTCTTTAAAATGTTGGAAAGTTTAACAGCTCTTAGTAGACCAATTTGTATGCATACTATCAACAGATTTGTGAATTTTGACAGAATCAGTGGTTTCCAAACTGAAGGAAGAGGGCTGAATGGTATAGAGGAGGGTACATGTACTCACTAAGAAGAAAGAAAGAGAAAAAAGAAACAAGGAAAGAAGAAAAGAAATGAAAGAAAGACAGACAGAAAGAAAGAAAAAAAGAGACAGAAAGAAAGAGAAAGAAAGAAAGAGAAAGACAGAAAGAAAGAAAGAAAGAAAGAAAGAAAGAAAGAAAGAAAGAAAGAAAGAAAGAAAGAAAGAAAGAAAGAAAGAAAGAAAGAAAGAAAGAAAGAAAGAAAGAAAGGAGGGAAGGAAGAAAGAAAGGATGAGAAGAGAAGAAAAGAAAGAAGAGAGAGAGAAGGGTAGAGGTGACATGAACAGAAATTAATAACTTCGATATATGTTTACTTTCTCTATATCTTCGCCGGCCTTACTTTAGGTAGCAATGTAAACAAAGAACAAAATTTATTCCTCTGTGAGCTCGTACGACTGGTAGATATAAGACGTAACTTAACATGTGCGTTATATGAACTGTCATCGCCACGTGGTTGTCTTCTAGCTTTTTGTACTTTGTATTGCATAGAACCGCCACTGCTATCTAGAAGGTTTTGTTTACAGCCATAGAAAGAAGTGATGAAGCGGAATATTCTCTATACTCTTACGTAAAGTAAAGAATAACACGATCATGGTGATGGATATTTCTCACAATATTGTGTAAATGTGTTTAAAACAATTCGCTTTTTATAGCTTCGTCATGGTTTTCCTAGGCGATGCTTTACTTACTCAAGACAGACGCCATTTTGAACAAAGTATATGTTCTGTTCATTCACCTCCTTATATGACTGCAGTTAAATGTGTTAACAATGAATTTGCATATTAATGTATTCCATTTATTCTTGCTAGAAATTTTTCGAAGTGTTTTTTGTAAATAATTACTTTAGTTATTTAAAATCCAATGCCATTTTGCATGTTAGTTAACGGACTACATTTTCATTCACGTCTACTGACAAGGAAGTTGTGCGGTTCGATCAACCAATGAGAAGTTACCCAAATACGTGCTGTGGTTTACATTGCTCCTAAAGTAAGGTCGGCGAAAGTATAGCGTTTGTTCCATAAAAGAAGTAATTCATTCATTTCATAAGAATACATGTTTTGAAGCCCCTGACGCGCGCATCAAAATACAAAGAAAAGTCAAATGAATACCAAACGCAGAATTGAATTCACATCTTTCAAGGAAGTGGCACCTAAGATTTTCAGACAGTTTTCCCACTGCAAACTACTGCTTCATGAAATGAATTCAAACCCATCACAATTAATCATGTAAAGAAAGCTTTAAATAGTACAGGAAAGTATTCTTTCGCATCAGACAGTCAATCTATCAAGCAATAAGTTTTCTGTCCAGGAGTAGGTCTTTCAGTCTACTAATTCTCCCTTTTCCACAAGTCCCCCGTATACGAAACATTTACTTGAATATTGTGTATTATGAGACTTTTTGCCCGACTTAAGCCTTTTTCCAATTCATCATTCCTTTCACTGAATTCCTTAGCAAGCAGTTTCTTCTAATCCAATGTCTCAGGCAATTTATTTTCCTCTTCCCTATAACTTTCAACACTCTTATGTAAATGAATATTTTTATATTCACATAAAATACACAAACATTTCATAAAGGAAACCTCTTTTTAAAATAATTTACACACATCTACTTCAAGTCACATAAAAGCAACAGCAGAATTATTTAACAAGTGACCATCTAACTTCTTTAATTCTCAATTACAAAGACCAAATGTCCAATTGTTGCTCATTATTGGAAGCACTGATACCTATGTGAGCTGTAGTATCCCTTCAGTTGGAAGAACATCCTTCTTTCTTAAGCTACATGAACCTGCAAGACAAGAACGGCGAATTCAACTGCCATGCGCTTAAGCATCTGAAACATTTATATTAGCTCAGCCACTCTAATCTTAAAAAAGATATTTCATATGTTTTGGCACATAACTTTGACATTTTTAGCACATAAAAATGAATATTTCCTAAGTTTTTAGCAGCTCCTGGCCTAATAATCATAATAAAAAACACTCCAATAGAGTAAAACGTTTTGTTATTTATTACAGGCATCACTTTATGTTATATTGGCTCATTTACAAACTGTGTTACAAGAAACCATCTATTAATAGTCCATTAACAGTTTTAGCGCCTAATTAGCATCACAGTAAACCATTAGTGATTACATGGAATAAATGTAAACAAATGTAGATCCAATCAACATTCAAATTAACGCTTCACTAATGAGATTTGTTTAGTGAAAAACGTTATCCCCTTTGGCGACCCTTCATTTCAGTGCAGTAAAATATCAGCGTTTCATTTATCAAAAACTTTTGTATCGGTGCATATTTTATTGCCAAATTACAAGTACGATAACACTGCTGCGTCAAATTCAAAAACAGTAATTTCATACTAATGCAGAAACACAATCCTAAAAATCTGATATGTTGCACTCACATTACCTTCTCTATTCACTTTTGTACAAACTATCCTTTCATGTTAATCAAGATATATTTTGAGAAGCGGTGTTGTTATATTTTTCCTTATAGGTACAATGGGTACAATATTTAAGAACTGGTCACTATCTAATGGCTTTAAAATTCGTTCTCTTTGCATGACCAGGATGGAGGAAAGAAGAGAGAAGGACTTCCCAATTTAGAAAACTATAAGAATTGGAAAATGCAAACCAACTGCAAGGAATATGTCAAAACTCAAACTCCAGAAAACCTAAAAAAGGTAAAACTAATAAAATAACTAAATAATTGATAAATTGTGTGCTTTAAGGCACGGTTGGTGCTCACTAAGCGCAGCCTGCTCAGCGTCTTGCACTGATAGTTGTAAGTATGTTTAGCAGGTAAAAAAATAAAATAATGATTACTCATGGCATCCCAGAGTCGCTCAAAGGAGACCTACAATTTTTGTATAGTATGATTTCGTCTATCTCTTACGGTTTACCAGTTATGCAAAGATCATTCAGATTGAAGAGGGTTTCAGAGGCTGTTTCCAGTAAATTCAAGATTTGCATTTCATTTGTCATGAAAATATGTCAAAGAGAATAACTTAATCAAAATCATTAAGTCACTTTTGAGACAATCAAGGAATATTCAACTTTTCCACGCAAAGAATAGTTTGGGATGGTTTTTTTTTTTTTTTTTTTTTTTTTAAATTTTCATGTCACATCTTTGCAACACGCTCAACTTACATACGAAATTTGGTATTTAACCAACTTTTCATTTTTGAGTTAACAGATGCAGAAATACACACATGCGTTTTAATGTGTTTAATTCAGTGAGTGTGTTTCCGGTGAAATACTGTCAATTGCCAGGATCACATCAGCGCCGCTGGTGTGCCAGAACTTTGTCCCGCAGGAGTTCTTTTACATGTAAGTAAATCTACAGACACGGGGCTGTCGCTTTAGGTGTACTTAAAAACCTTCGGTCTGGGACGGATTTGAACCCGCGACCTTGGGATCAGCAGGACTGCGCCTAAACAACTGAGTCACTCAGACCGACAATTTCTATAAGATATTTCACCATTTGTTAATTCATTGTTAATCTGCACGTCGTGAATAGTTGAAGTACGCTTGGAATTGCTATGTACTCTGGAAAAGCTCCTCATTCTCGGAAATTTCGTATGCGTGCGAAGTGTTGGCAAGTCCGGACGTCTGTTAAGATTCAGGAGGAGTTCTGATGATTGACTTCCTGCAGACCCAAACAGATAACTACCAACTTAATTGGAAAATTGCGCGAAGCAATTAAAGAGAAGAGGCGTGGCAAGTGGACTAAGAAAGAGCTGTTACATCAAGACATTTATCTGTGGTGCTGATTCAAAATGCCAGACACAATAAAACGTGCTTACCTCGAACTTCCAACTCCCTGATAATTCTGACTCACTCATTTAGTATACAGCAAATAGCACGTATGTACCTACCTACCGCTTCTGACTGTCGACAAACTGATAGCAAATCAACGCATTAGCATTAGGTGATAAGCACAGCTGTGAGTGATTGATCAGTATTGAACGAATTACTCATTCCATGCTTTTTTTTTTTTTTTTTTTTTCAATTTGTTACCGAGCGGGATGACTCCGGCGGTAACATCTGAGACCCGCATTAGGGAGGTCGCGGGTTCTGTTCCGCGGCTTTCTCACCTTGGGTTTTTTCGAGGGTTTTCTACGGCGAATGCTGGAAAGGATATTTACCGCGTCACTTCCTTTCATTTCACTCCCTCTATTCGCTCTTTCCAGATTGTACGAGTCAGCGGGGTCACTAGCCAAAACCTATCGTGACCTAAAACTCCAGGTTTTCCCTTATCTTTAGAAGACAAATATTGGGTAACTTAAAGCTCTATGACCACGCGCTCATTTGAGTACAATTTCGTTAATTTCATTCATTGATAGACCGATATGACATATTACGTTGTAGGAGGTTAATACACAACGCACACAGAAACACACCTACATAGGTATATACAGAAGAGCCGCAACTATTCGAGCCCCGATTAACCGAATTCCGGGTTAACCGAGGGCTGTTTTACGAAGTGTGCCACGCAAAGTTATTAAACATCAGGGAAAATCAAGAAACTTTGCCCAGAGAGCATGGCGTCCTCAGCCTCGCACAGCTAGCTCATAGATTGACAGATGAAACAGTCACTGAAGACAATGTACCGGAGTGGATCAAGGCAGACGAATAATTGGAAGTGGCTGATACTATGATAGTCTAGGCAGTGAAGACACTGAAATGGAGAATGGGAAAATCAGCTACAGTGAAGAATGCAAAGCGATAGAAAAGACCATCGACTACATAGAGCAACAGTCAACAGACAACTTCAACAGATCTATTGTTACGACGATTGCGTGAAACTGTGGCAAAGAGGCCAGCAAGTTCCGTTAGAAAACACTTATGGACTCCTGAAAGAATAAGTTTTTTTATTAGAAGTTGTACACCGTGGACAAAAACAAAATGAGTAATGTCTGGAATGTCAGGTTACTTTAACGGTGGTACTCCACGAGTACCAAATAACTTGCAGTTTCAATATGTAGGTATTGTATGCACGTCATTTTTATTTGATAATATGTAGATGTCTTTTTTCACATCTTTGATCATGTTTTCATTCATTTCAGCAATTTACCATGTTTCCCTCTCGATTTTCGACCGAGTCCGTGTAATCAGAGTTTTCGATTATCCGAGATACTGTCAGTTCCCTTACCTCGACAATCGAGCCTCTATTGTACATGCAGAAGTATATACAATTTTCTAAACATGCTTTTTGGATTTAGGGGTTTCAAAACGTGTATTTCGAGTGAAATCTCGATATCGACTTTTTGGGTGTTATTCAATGCCTTCTCTACGTATTATGTACAGCCGTGGTAAGGAAAAAAGTACCTTATAGTAAACTTTTCATTAGAAGTAATTGGCGCTATGAACCAGCTTGAAGTCTAGTGATACAACTGTAAGACAAGAGCACGTGCTACACCCATTTGCTTATGGAAACAGAAATACCTTTGTAAAGAAATGTCGATAATCTGCGTTATTTTTTAAGCATTTATTTTGTTCGTACCCGTGTAACTTGTATAGCTGCTTGTAAATCCTACCTCGAGTCCTTGAACTGAAGATGTTAGTAGCTTTTTCTCTTTTATTTTTTTATATTTTATGCAGTATTTCTCTAGCAAAATAACAAACAAAAAGTTAGTGTTAAATTTTAATTAACTCCGTCTTCACTAAGCCCTTGACATATAATTAATTACAGCTGAGATATATAGTACAATGATAAACGAATCCTGTAGTAAACCCTGGTTCACCCTCTTCGTTTATACGTACAGACATAATCCCTGTATATCACATTAAAGTCCTTTTTATACAAATGTTGACGGTGCCGTATCTGCAGCTTCTTTATCTTTACAATTTCAGCAGGAGTTTCACCAGATTTCTGCATTTCGTTCAAAATGAATGAGTTTAGTTTATTAAGTACAGATCCACCTTTTCCTGGAAAAATGAAACTCGCAAATAGAATTTTTAATTTAATTGTTTACTTATTCAAAAACAAACTAAATTACTGAATGCACCGCGGAGATTATTAAAGATTATTGTCTCTCGACTCAGAGATCCTCAGGTTTGTAAATATGTCTTTTCGCAGCATAATGGTACATCATTGTTACACAAAGAATTGTTAAAGAAGGCTCTGATTCTGGTTTGCACCTACTTCCACTTTAACAGACATGCAGTATCACGGCGGTTTCGATTTCAAACATGTTGAAACTCAGTAAGATTTTGCTTTTATTCTAGCAGAAGGTTCTTCCAAATAGACCAAACATAGTCTAAATATATATTATAGGGTGTTTAGAAAACGTGTCTGATATCCCAACAGATTTGGGATTGGGCAAACCTAGAATAAATATTTCTAGAAACATACGATATCCGGAAACAAATGCCTGTTAAGATATAAGCCATTTTGATTGTATTGAGTACTTACATCAGACGATGGGCTTCATCCAACGGATGGATTGGTCAATGAGATCCAGTAGCATGGCCTCCCCATTTGCCGGACCTCAATCAATTGGAATTTTGGCAATGGGGACATTTAAAGGCATTGGTGTATGCCAAACCTGTCGACAATGTGCATACGTTACAAGAACGTGTGACAAATGCATGCCCAAATCCGAGAGCTGCTAGCTATGATTGAAAGAGTTCTGGATTCTTTGAGAAGAGGAGTTGAAGCAACCACATGGAGTATCGACATAACATGCAGATGTTACCAGAGGATAGACTGGCAAGAATCATCACAGCTCCTGTTTGGTGTTTATGGGCATTTACCTAATAACTGAACGAGAATGCGCTTTATTCCCGACTGGGGGACGGGCATTTTTCTTTAGCCATAATTATTCTCCATACTTCCTAAAGTCTGGAAATATGACAGAGTTGTGCGTACGCCTGTGTGTGTGTGTGTGTGTGTGTGTGTGTGTGTGTGTGTGTGTGTGTGTGTGTGTGTGTGTGTGTGTGTGGGCGCGCGCGCGTATGAATTTAATGTTAATAAACAAAGCTCAATGTAAACAAACCTAAAGTTACATTGACTGTAAACGAGTTAACATCATTGCCAATTGCAATTGTGCCAAAGATGTGCCTTGGATGTTAAAAGGCGGCATATAGCTGGGGCAAAATAAATAAATGAACACAAGCAAAATAAATAAAATAGTGTTGAATCTGACTTAACAAAAGCAACACCATTAATTTAATGTAACACTTGTATGTAACTAACGGGGGGACTGCAGTCCTCTTAGCCCCTCCCTAGTTTTGTGCATGCTAGGGTGCCTACAGCGGCAATTCAAATGCTCCGTTGGTAACACTGCTACTGATCAACAAATGAATAGCAAGTGCTGTTAAACTTCGCTGGAAGGATGCGCCTTTCAAAGAATTTCTTAGAAACGATATGGAGCACATTTATTGTGGTGCCCTGTCAGATACAGAGGGCGCATTGTGATACAGCAGTGCATGTGTGTTAATTGGGTGTGTATGGCAGCAGGCACACAAGCTTCATGGAACTGCCTTGTTACAATGAAAGGCTGTGAAACAGTCCTTTGAACAATGCACTGAAAATTCTCAGCACAAAATGAAGCTATGCAAATATGCGGAAGAGCATTACTCAGTTGCCGTTAGTGTTAATTTCGTAAACCACGCCTACGGTTTGCTCTTTGAAACAAAAGATGATTGTTACCTGCATTCTTTAAAAAAGTTTCTTCCTAGGGTATACAAAGGATAGTTTTCCAGAACGCAGTTACGTACCGGCACTAGCAAAATATGCAATACCTTTGGCAAGAAAAGAAATTAAATAGCGACATATTATACAAAAGTTTTACGTTCTCTCGAAAGTCCCCAGTTATCATGGGAAATACGTAGTTTAATCATTACTTATACTATACAAACATTCTTCAGATGGTCTGGCGGAATGTTGAACGCGCATACTCGGGCAGAGACTTATTATCTATCTCAAACAAGAATGGTCCTGTTGTAAACATATGACAGAGGAGACACAGAGAGACAAAAACACTGTAACAGAACGCTCATACGCCGCTGATTGGTAAACGCAATAATGGTTTTGAAAACCTGAAACTCATAAATTCAGTATTACAGGAAAAATCACTTTGTTGTTTAACGAGCTATCAATAGCCAAGATCACATCAGCGTCGCCGATGTCGAGATTCTCTGCAGCTTCCTGCCAGATTTGCAGAGGTCCTAGCGGACGACAAAACAGCGGTTGATAGAGTTTTTAATTTTTTAGCGGAGTGGATTATCAATTTGAGGATTTAAAATTTTAGTTATCTGTTTATGATTTTGGACATATTTATTACCTTGTTTCATATCTGGCTATTGCCACTGTTTTTTACCTTTTGTGTATATTTTTCTTGTTGCTAGTATTTTTATTTTTGAGTAAAATTTATATCTGGCTATTGCCATGAATCAGTTAAGGGCGCTGATGACCTAGAAGTTGAGCGCCCTTAAACCAAACCAAAGTTGCCGATGTGCCGGAATTTTGTCCCTCAGAAGTTCTTTTACATGCCAATAAATTTACTGAGCTGCAGTGGCGGCTCGCAGTCAAAATTTTAGGGTAGGCAAAGTGTAACAGTAACAACAACAAACAACAACAACAATAATAATAATAATAACAATAATAATAATAATAATAATAACAATAATAATAATAATAATAATAATAATAATAATAATAATAATAATAATAATAATAATAATAAACCCCGTTTATCCGAAATTTAGGGGGCGAAGTCATTGCGGATAAAGCAAACAATATATTGTTTGGTTGTTTAATAAGAGCAGAGTGAATGAGTGTGACTTACGGACGAATTACCGCCAAAAGTAAAATCGCGAGTGTCGGCAGACTTTTTTCCATGGGGGGGGGGGGGGGGGGGAATTGTTGGAAATTTGAATCATATAATATTAAATCATCATTTTACTGTCAAAATTTATAGTATTTGTTGCAGATAACCGTATTAATTTTTGCTAAACAAAAATTGTTCTTTACATCAAAATTAAAATAATAGTTTAAAAGTCAGTAACTGACTGCACATTAAGTTCACCAACTTCCAAGGAGGGGCCGTGGCCCCCCTTGCCCCCGTTTCGCGACGCCCATGACTAAAATAGATTAAGGAATTGAAAAATTGTCTGACTGCAGATTTGTGTTAAATAGCTAAAACACTTCTCTTTTCATTGTCAGTGCGCCGCGAAAGCGAAATTTGTAATACTTCACTAATTAAGTCGGTCATGCTGGTATTACACAGAGATAACGACAGATTCAGATCTCTGAGATCTTCGTTCGTGGAGTATGGCTGTTCGGAAAATGTCGCATAAATTCGGATTTGGGCAGGCAAGTGTTCGGACTGCTGGCAGACGCGTCTACGCATGCTCGGAGTGCATATACAGACGGAATGTTTCCTTATCCCTGTTCAAGGGCCTCGTACTGAGGAAATGGGGCCGGGCAGGCAGACGTTAAGCTAGCCTGCTCTCCACTACCCAGGTTCCATGCGTATCATTTCTGCCTCGCGTTTCAAACACGCAGCGCAGTTTTGATGTATCGGAATTGAGATTAAAGGATTTGACCATGCGCTGGTCATTATAGCCGAGAAAACTTTTCTTGAACTGAAATTTAGGGGAAAATGACAGTTCAAATGATAAAATGCAGAATCATAGTTAAACATTATTTGTTGATGTATTACGATAGGGTAGGCAATGCCTACCCTGCCTACCCTGAGGAGCCGCGCCTGCTGAGCTGTCGTTTTAAGAACACTTAAAATCATCGTTCTGGGCCGGATTTGAACCCGCAACCTTGGGATCAATAGGCCAGAGTCTAACCAACTCAGCCACCCAGGCCGACAATATTACAAAGAGAAAAGTATACAAAAACTACTCATCTATGGCGTGCACTTCAACAGTATCATGTTTCCTGGAAAGAACCATTTCTCATACAAGAACGAGTTACGCGATAACAGGAAATTCTTTACGCTAGAAGATTTAGATACGTGTCTAGTGCAATGCCTAATGACCTACAAAACAAACACTAAAATCTATTCTTCGGGTGATTTTGATGAATATCTTTGATAATGTAAAATTTTGCGAAAAAAATCATAAATAAATCTCACAAAGCTAAGAATTATTGTTCACTGCCTGTACTGATGCATGAAAGAACACCCCCCCCCCAAAAAAAAAAAAAAAAAAAAAAAAAAACTATTTTAAGCACGCAAGAAACGAAGGTTTATTCCATCTAAAAATCCGTGGCCGTAAGCATCACTTTCATTCTGGTTATGTTATTAGTAAAGTAAACAGTTATGGAACAAGTAGGCGGGCTATCGGAAGTATAGTCAGGTAAAGAAAACATCCGCAGTTCCAAGTTGCATTCACTAGCAAGGCTGAGGCTTAGAGATGTGGCACTGCTTCCTTATGTAACTGTGGGGATTCCCTCCTGAGCCTATACGCAGGCTAGTGTAGGTATATTAGACACCAGGAGGCTGGGAGAAGATGGGAGTGGCCAGCGAGTGTGCTGGGATCCCCGCAAAGGGCGCGATTCAGCATGGGGTCCCTAACGTATGTTGAAGGTTCTTCTCTGAGCCAGGTGTCTTCCTGTAGTCCCCATAGATTTCTTCACCGCCCCCCCCCCTACATGAACAAGCGACCGCAGCACCGTCCCTTCGCCGAGAAGAGCAGTTACAGAGCACAAATTCCACCGCAAGTAGCGCCATACCGCTCCTTTGCCAACACTTGACCCAGTAAGACTGGATTGAAATGTTAGTGAGATGAAATGGGAGACGGAAAGTCGCGGAAAGGCAAGTAACCAATCTAGCATTCGGTTAGTGACCAAGGAAAAGGCACGGGAGAAACCTTTGTGCTGATGAATCGATCACCGAGAATGCGAGTCCTTATTTACCACTTGCTCAGGGTATATTCCTTGCCCCTTACTCCCCTCCGATCTCTAGCATTGATGACGTTATACTTTGTCAAACAAACAGTGGTGCCCTCCTCCACATATCGTGACCGACTAGTACTTACTAACTTACCTCACCATTTTACATACATATTTATTTTGAATTTGTTATTTGTATTTCTAAAACTATACCATCAAACACGGCTCAATTCCGTTTGACCAGAGGCGACAGCCATGAATGAAGAAAGTGATAGGTGTAGGTAGCTACGTGTTCCTCCAAGTCAGTCATGAGTGACAAAGAGAAGTTGATGCCGTGCTACCAGGTTAGCCACAAGATGATATCATCCTGCAGGTGGTTGCGGCCGGTGATGAATAAGACTAAAGAATTTGCACCAACTGCCAAAGATTTCTATCACACCCCACATAATTCTGCAATACTCGTCTTTAAAAGCAAACCTCTGGCGTTAAAAATATACTTAAGTCTTTGCATGATTAAGAAATATCCATGAACAGCCTCATGTTAACATGCGAAGGCATTTGTTTCCAGCACAATCCTAAAGCCATCAAAAAGCTTAACAAAATCATAAATGTATATGTAATGTTAAATATCAGGTGTGTTCCTTTGTGACGGAAGTAATGTGGCACGAATGGGAACTTAATTGTTGTTACCTTGAGAAATAATACAAACAATACACATGACTTTCTTTACCCACTCTTCTACAAGCTATTCTTAAAAAAGGCTTAGTAATCTGTCTGCTTGTTGCTAATCTAGTTAAATTTTCCATTTGGGTTTTAGATATTTCTGTGCAAGATACAGTAGCCAAAGCGATAGTGAGATTTTTAAAGAATGTGTCGCTATGTGATATCTTTGAAATTCCATACACTTTGCATGACCACGAAAATAAAAACAAATAGTCGTTTCCTAATCTCAAAAAGCATAAGTATTTCAAATCCAAACCACTGACAAGGAGTAGGTACCTCGGAAATGTTAACCCCGTCCAATAAAAGTGATTTAACGAGACCTACAATGTTTGTGTAGTAAAATTTTGTTTTACAGAAAGTAAAATATATTGAAAAGTGTCCATGTAATGGGTAGTTTAGGGTAAGAAGATTTCCTTGGAAATCTTTGTGTGGCGTCCTTGTAAGGTGTTGAACTGAAAATTGCGTTTGCTATTAAACTGACTGTTCACTGTTTAAGTCCAATTTTATACATTTCTTCCGACTATTCTGTACACGAACTAAGTGATGTCAATAGCTGCTCTGCAGTAAAAATGCATCTGAAAAGTAACGATTTCATATTTATTTCACTTGGTTTGGCTGCATTTAGCCTGCAGAATTATTAAGTACACAGTGTCAAAACTTTTGGGGCTATAGATTAGTTTACGTCCTTACGTCGAGAATTGTGGTTGAAAGTTTGTCTCATATATTACAGAAGACACATAAGAGCTGTTCAGAGCAAACAGCAGTTCCTTTTTTG
Source organism: Tenodera sinensis (assembly GCA_030765045.1). Lineage (NCBI taxonomy): Eukaryota > Metazoa > Arthropoda > Insecta > Mantodea > Mantidae > Tenodera > Tenodera sinensis. The sequence continues at coordinate 37,880,385 of CM060965.1, read as the reverse complement.
TTGTGCAGAGTTATAACATGACGTGAAATATAGCCAAAAGGCTCCCCTGCTAGCCATTTCACCCATAGCGAATGCGACACTATTTGCAAACAGTCAATACATATACCAAAATATTTTAACAGTTGCCTTTTGCCATAATGGTGCTTAGAATACAAAAACAAAAACTGTGTGATGAGTAGAGCTAGGAAGTTGAGCAAAACTCCTTCATTTCACTAGTATCTGAAGACGAGTCTCAACATAAGGTAGGTTCATTATGGGTAATTATAGGCTAGAAAATGAACTTCATTTGTCCTTTTGTGCTTTTTTCCGTGTTTATCTGTTTATTTTATGTTTAAATGTCCTTTTTAAGATTTGTTTCATTTAACGGCTTTTTTTTTTTTTTTTTTTTTTTTTTGGCAACTTTTCCTTCTTTTGGTATCTTTTTCCTGTCCAAGAGAATCTGCGAGAAACTACTAAACCTTCTCTAAGTATCCCCTTATTTTTGATCAGCATCATAACAAGACCTTGACCAGAGAGTAAGACTGGATAGACTCTGATTACGTTATGCTTGAGTACAATTTCACAGTTTGTGGAAGAAACCCTGAACATAAATGGGCCTAAAACTAAGCTCAGTAAAATGTATTTTTGCAATAATTTGTGTCTGAATTTGTAGCGGAGGTATTTTCTAGTGATGGAAGTATTCTTTTCGGCAAATATTTCAAGATGCAAGTTACTACGGAAAATTTGTTCCATGTTATTGAGTGTGACAAACAAGTGAAAACAACCTGCCGGACCGCGGAGAAAAGAAAATCACATGTTAGGACAAAGTGCTAAAGGATGTCCTAAATCGTTTGCATTTTACAAAGACTTGTATGGTACCTTAGTTAACGCGAATATTCTGTTAGCAAAAATAAATATGTTAAATGTGCAATTGAAACTGAAATTATGGATCACCTCTTCATGTCCTTCTTTCAGCTTTTATTTTCTATATATTTAGTTATTTTTAAAGGCTTTTTAGGCAATTTATAGGTCAACTTCCGTGTCCTGCTAATTAGGTCTTGCAAAGCAATAACGTCACCAATGTCAGTGCTATCCTTTATTACATCCCGATTACTGTATAACTTTTGAAATGTTTGACAGTGATGTATTGGCACTGATTTTATAATCACAACTCAAACTGCGCTAGTTTGTCACAGATGCAAAAGGCGTAATCTATAACTAAGTTTGCTCTGATAGTTTCAAATTATCTATTCCATGTGACAGCGAAGGATAGACATGGAAAATGTACCACAGAAAATTTGAGCTTTATTCTTGGTATAACTGAATGTGCATAACTGAATAAGTAACCCCTATCCTCCGCAGTGTCTGGGAGTATCGTATGAGTGTAGGAGTGAATGTGTGTGTAAAATGGTAATAAAACCTAACCTTAAAAACCACAATGCAGCACGTAAAATCATATCATCAAGGGCGAAAGCTCTTGATAGGAGTTAAAACAATAAACAAATGGAACAATTTTTCAAAATATACCATTTCAGCCGACTGCCTCTGTAGCTAAATAATAATCAACGTTCCGGCTTCTCCGCCCAAAAGTCCAAGGTTCGAATCCTCACTAAACCGGGGATTATTTTCTTCAGCTAGTGTCATACCTATGTTATGGAAGTGGACATGAGTTTCAAAGATAAATTAATACAACCAACACGAATCATAACACTATTCAGTTGTTTCTTAAGTTAAAATCCCGATATGAGCAGAGTAGTTTAAGGGTGCTACACAAATAAAACAATTAAAAAATATAACCACTTCTTCAAATAACTTACTGGAAATAAAACTATACTGCTAACTGGAATTTTTAAATAGGAAAGCGAATAACGACTTGCTAAAGGTATCAATGAAAATTCAAACTAATATCAAAGAATAGTTATCTCGAAAATAGTTAACGCTTATAAAAAATTGTCGCTTTGGATGACTCAATTGATCAGGTGCTGGCTTACTGATCCAAATCCTTCCCAAACCGATGACTTCTAAGTGTGCTTAAAAGCTATATCCCAAGTCAGCAGATTTACTGGCATGTAAAAGGACTCTTACGGGACGAAATTCCGGTACATCGGTGACGCTGTATGACACAGGGACTAAACACCGACACTACCGTTAACAAACAAAATATTTATCCCATAAAAAAGTGTGTTCTTATGAGATCTAGTTTTTTTGTGTAGCAAGATTTTATCTATTTCTTACGATTTATCAATTATTCAAAAAGTCATAGAGAATGAAGACCTAGCGGGTATAACTTGTTATGCACGTACACGTATGAGTGGAATAGTCATGAATAAAACACACCCCTGGCAATGATGCCAGTACATGGGGCACACAACTCAACAATCTGCTGCCAATCTTGACTTACATACACATATACCCTGCCTCGCAAAAAGCCCAATAGCGTACCTACTTGTTTATCAACGGCAGATCTGAAAAAGTCCCCCAACACACGCGCCGAGTTATCACAGGCTGTTATCTAAATGGCAATGACCCAGTCACGCTGCCCCACAGCGTTTCCGCTTTGCATACAATATAGCTCTCATTGTGAATGGACAATAGACCTTAGTTGAGCTCTCCGTTTTAAAGTGGAGAGAATAGACGCGGTTAATGAAAGGTAACAAACAAACAACGGAATGACAAGTAGACCCAAAATACTCGCACATGTTGGGTTCAGTCTCAGTGGAGCATATAAGTCCAGCAATTTTTAGGACCTCATAATCTGGTTAATCTAAACATGTACGAAAAATATAAAATGTTTAAGCAGAGTCACCACAAGTGGAAACACTTTATTCCATTCTCCTGGGTGTTCTTTGGTTTGCCCATCTTCCAAGGTGCTACGAAAGATGTGTCGCCGTGAAGTCCGATCACTCCAACAAAGGAAGCTGGAGGAAAGGAGACTCACAGTGACACAAAACGGCATGACTGGAATACAGGAACTAAGACTCTCTCTCTCTCTCTCTCTCTCTCTCTCTCTCTCTCTCTCTCTCTCTCTCTCTCTCTCTGTATTTGATTATTGCTTAGTTTATCCCTTATCTGTACAGAAACTAGCTAAGATTCCAACAGCAATAATACGTATTTAAATCATGCATTTTAAAGCTTCAAACCTTTCTCTAGAAAAACAAATAAGTTAGGTAAACGATCAGAAAATTTTATTTTTCCATGTTCATTGACATTAAATACATTATAGTAATTATTATTTTATCCATATTGTGTTACTGACGCACTTTACCTAAGCGTTGTTTCAAATTAAGCAATACGTGGTTACATACGACATCCGCAGGCCGTACTCATATATTTAGTTATGGTACTCGTACGTACGATCTCTGTCGACTTAAAATAAAAGAAGTTGCAAAGCTTTAGCCATGCCTGTAAGGTATGCTTTGAAAAGGATAAACGTGCAGTGTTTAATATTTAGAAAATAGACAATATTACAAAATAGTATATTGCGAACAAAATAGTTCGAAGCCATTTTTGAAAAATATAAATAAAAAGTTCCAGTAAAGCGTTGTTTGGTGAGAAGAATATTCTTGATAATCATATGGTATTCTATAGGATGCTCAGCTTATATACAAACAATTTTTTATCCATCCGAGTTTTCGTTTTTAAATAATGCTCTTTACGGGATTATATATACACACGGGAGTGTGCGAATTTTTTTAATGCCTTTTTGGAAGGAGGACGAGGTGTAGCGTATCTAAAAACATACATTCGATATCAACTTTTTGGGTAGAATACAATACTTCTACTGATTATAGGTAGATAGGTGGTGGAAGACGGCATTTTTATCTTCTGTTAGGTACGTCAAACAATTCTGATTACAGCATCATCAATTTGTAGTATTGCCGTTAGAAACTTTATATGCTGCATTTTGCAGCATCGTTCTTTTCAAACGCTAACAACTAACGCAGAAGACACACCAGCACATAGTAGAGGCGTTCCTTATGAAACATTCCCGAGATTCGTTGTTGAGCATTTATATTTTCCGAGAGTAGAATCTAAACATTTTAAAATGCTGGAGTTTTTTTTTTTTTTTTTTTTTTTTTTTTTTTTTTTGGGACTATGCTGCCGACTGAAACAACTCCAAGGACATAATTTTGTCAATAACACTAAAAATATCTTATGTGTTAAATTCACATGACCTTCTATACCCATTCTTCAACAAACCATTCTTACGAAAGCTTATACTTCTGTCTACTTCAATTAATCCATGTAAATATTTTTAGAAATGGCGGAAGGTACTGCTTTAGCCATAGTTAACCAGGGATTCTGTAGTGTAGTTCTCCCCCCCCCCTTCTCTCTCTCTCTCTCTCTCTCTCTCTCTCTCTCTCTCTCTCACTTGCGTACACATCTTTTCGTAAAACACGTTTTTTCTTCAGGGAGTCTCAAAACGCGCATTTCCATTGAAATCTCGGTACTCAATTTTTTATTAAATACAATATTTCCTTTATTTACTAGTTGTGCAGCAGAAGAAGTAAAATGCATTATTTTAATACTAATAAACCATTGAATTATTATAAAGCAGTAATGGGTGGAAGAGTTCCTTTCTATCCTTCTCGTGACGGTTGATTATCAAGAAGTCCCCTAATGTGTGTTTACTAAACGGTTCTTGGCCAGCTGTTTTAACGGAACAAAAGCAACCCTGTCATAAATTAGCGGCTCGTTATTTCCGCTCAAGATGCAGGCTACCGTGTTACTAATAACTGTTGTAACTCCGTCTAAGGCGTGATACTTTAATACCAGCTTTTCTCTTTCAGTTGAGTTTTCGTGATGTGTGAATTCAGGTCTCGAGAACATATTGGCAACTAATTTTAAGAAGTAAATAGCACATAAAATGGGCATTCTGATTACTCACGTGTATGAGAAAGACAGACATCATTAAAGAAGGTGCTCGTCATTATCTGTGCTATTTTATTTCTTCTCTCTCTCTCTCTCTCTCTTTTTTTCATTCTCATTTTGTAATAATGTACTATGGTTCCAAAAGAAATCAAATTATAAATCAATAACATCTAATGTGGTCACAAATGCTTAAGAATACGTTATGTATTGCATCATTCACGACACAGTTATTCATCTGTTCATGTTAGGTTATTCACGCTACATTTTTGTTTAGAAATGATTTCAAATTAAGCCATAAGTACTTCAGTTTTTAAAAGGTTATAAGAGATTCGTAAATTCAGAGAGGTTATATGAACAGATGTTTACTCTGGTGATCCAAGAATGGTATGTAAAAATGATCGAATGAAGTATAGCCATAGAGGTATGACATAAGCAGAAATAAACATCGTATCAATAGAATGCTTTCAGAGCAATAGTGAGGAATAAATACTTAAAGAGGTTTCCCATTCGAATGTACATTAACACAAAATATGTATCGTGCACATCTTGCTATTTGATATGAGAAATAAAGTAAGAAGTTGTGGTTTCTTCAATAGCCTTTTTCACTAGCAGCCGCTGGATGCATTTGCATCATATGTGAGGGTTATCATTACAGGCAATACGGATCTGTAAACCTTCCTACTTTCCCAACAGACAGCAATTTAAGTATGGCGATACAGGTTATTAAGGCAACCTACTATAAAAATTGCTTCATCATCAACTATCAGAAAATAGTGCTAGTGGTATTCAGAAAGGCTGGTCAATTAGCAGAAGGTGACCACATTCAACTGCAGGCTGCATTCACTAATCACAAGCGTCTTCAAGTATCCGCGAGTAACACTGCAAACAACCAACCAACACATGAAGGAGAGAGCAGTAGTTGCTATTATAGTACTACAAGACATACAAATCATCACACAATCTCATTTGCAACAGTCATGTAACTTTTGAGGCCAAAGTACTCCCTATTTTAACATACGGAATACAAATCATATGTACCAACCTCAACAACGAAGTCGGTCTGGGTGGCTCAGTTGGCTAGGTGCTGGCATGCTGATCACAAGGTCGTCAGTTTAAACCCGACCCAGACCGATGGCTTTTAAATGGCATGTAGAAGAACTTCTGCGGGAAGAAATTCCGGCACAACGGCTTCGCTGATTTGATCCTGGCAGGTGAGGGCATCGTTAATAAACAAAATGCTATTTTTTTCTCAGATTAGGAGACCTAAACACCTTAGAAAAAGTAACGGCAAGGTTCCTGAAAACCGCACTAGGGTTCGAAATCTGCCCCATCCACGCTTGCATTAGCGCGCGAAACTTTCTTCGTGGAAGACTGGCGCAGCAGGTTCCTGCTACCAGCTATTGAACAAGAAACTGAATTGAAAGAGATAAAACAACAGAAAAGAAATGAAATACCGAACGAATTCTATACAACCGATGCGATGACCAACTGGAACCAAATAACAAGATCCGCAGTGCATTAATAAGACTAGCAATGCATGGACATCATCACAAACTCCAGACTATCACGAACCATCAACGGAATGCATGTGTGATCTATGTGACAAATCATGTGCAAGATTCAATTTCAGTGAATCTTTAAAAAGAATAAAATCTCTACTAGAGACCAAAACTAATCATACGGTAAGTGTTTACAAAATAGCCCGCTCGAGAATACGAATGAAACATAGTGCAATGGACGCAGTTTTTATTGCTGATTACGATTTTGAAAGTTTTATTGTGCGCTCAAGCTTCGTTCTTGATTTATGAGCAAATGGTAAATGTTTACAAAATAAATGGGTAATAACTGCAGATGGACTGATTACTACCAACGAGTAATAAAAGACAAGCTGTTCGATTGGGAAACAGCATTCATGAGGATCGTCTTACAACGCACTGTTGATAATAAAAGAAAACAAAGACATTTTACAGAAGCAAACGAGGAAACTTGATTCCACAGACTTGGTGGACGCTGCCTATTAAAGCATTTATTTGGAGGGTCAACAGCGAATGCGTCATGGGGCAACGATCGTCAGATGTCACGTCTCTGAGGGTCGTGACCTTCGTTACAACCACATGACTGTATACTCACCACATACAGCATGTCGTAAAGTAGTTCCGTCATACATCTCCAGCAACTGCAGTAGTTAAGGCAAAAAGAAGTCTTTCTTGGCAGGTGCAGTACTTATGTTTCCCTTGGGAAATGAATACACGACTCTTAGAAGATAATAATTCCAAGCATTAAACCAATATATAGCTGTCAAGTGCAGTAACGGAAAAACAGCAGCAAGTCTACAGCTCAATCCATTAATTGAACCGCTGCAAGAGCAAGAAATTGAGCTCCTAACAAGGCTCACTCTGTAATCTATTTCCTCAAAGAACATTAATTCATCCAGTGTCGTCTACTAAGGATTTGAAATTCTTCGCCTCCTCCTTATATCTTGAAATCTAAATCCCGGTCGCATGCTTAAGTGGGAGGTGTGGGGGAATAAGTTATGTTGTTGATCAAACGCTATGGCAGCAACATCAAACAGACTCTCATCTACCATCCTCGTCCTCGTCCGCGCATAAGCAACCATGTTATAGATGTTAACAGTGAACTAAGTGTAGTCGATCTGTCTTTCGCTAGCTGAAACGCTTTAAAACGGAGTGAAGTGTTCAGCGCAGTTAAATATGCAAAATTAGCTGCTAAGGTAATGCTATAAAGAATGTTTTCAACCATAGTTTTCAGCCTAAAACTCATTCTTTACCCCAAAATCCAGTGTCCTTCGTCCTTCCCTCTTCCTCTCCGGGTATGAAACGTTTATATTGATAATTACTGGCACGAAGGCCTTTTTTTTTCTGCCTCATTCACCATTCCTTGTGGTTCTTCTCCTAGCATGCAGAATCTTCTTATACAACGTCGCAAACAACAACAGAATTTCCAAAACGGTTTCATCGTTCAACAATTTCACACTCAATTTTTTTTATTACCGCATTCATGCCTACTTACATGATATATCATTATTGCCTTGTTTGTTTTCCTGAGATTTATCTCTGGTCAACTGAAAAAGAAGCAGGTAAAATATTAGTGAGAAAACTTTGGTGGTGTAAAAGTAACTGGGAAAATCTGAGGAAAGGTTTTGCTCAAAAGTTCGAAACCACTATAGACACTATTTAACCAAAATGAAGATACATGGACAAAGTATATTACTTCTTTCTTTTACTAAGCTTCTTTGAATTGTTACTGTTCGTATAAGGCATAACTGATAAATCATACATTCAATGAACACCGAGAAACAGTTATGAATACTTTAATTCGTAAGGAATGTATACTTCTATTTTCGTTGTTGTTGGTACGCTAACAATATTTGAGATACCTTCTTCTTTCCTGGGAGAAAGAGTTACGCGTCAAAAGCTTCATCATTTCCTGTTCTTATTTTTATTCCTGTAATTTTAAACCTTCAGCTGAACTAATAGTAGTTGCTTCTGATAAGTAACTTCTTAATTCATTCTTCGTTAGTATTACATATGTCCAGTATCACGGATAACGTGATTCCATTGCATGATTATACATTACACTATGGAACATAATGTTAAATGTTCATTATAGGTTTCACTGCCTTACACCACAGCCTCGGCGTGTATAAAATATATTGTAGCATAGCTTCTTCCATTGCTGAACTTGAGTTTATAAGGGTGTTTCTATAGCAGTTGCTGGAAATACATTTCAGTCAAACATGCTCGAGGTCCTCTTCTTTCACCCAGAGTGGACACACGCGATTCTGTTAAGCGAAAACGATTCTGGATCTTGAAGCAAAAACCTGGATCATATATTATACATACGTATATGAGGGGACTTAGACTTGTACTGATAAGTAGTTTCTAATTATAACCAAAGCATTTGTAGATACCAATTACGATATGATGCTGAATAGGGCCATATTTATAGCTAAAGCAAGAGAAAAACAAGTGCTACAATTTCATGTTATTATTTAGAACCACTTCTATTCATTGCTGCGAGCTATTAACCTTTGCAGAGTGAACAAATTGTGCTATAACATTTGTCAATTTTATACTAATACTCTCTAAGAATGGTCGAAAATTATTTATTTATGGCGTAAAGCTAAGCAGAGAATTATTCGCATGCTTAGAATCATTTTGAGAGAATAAGGAAATCTTTTGAATTGTTTATATTACAATATAAATGTCCACAAGGAATGATGTTTTTGAAAGGCTTCATACAGCTGATATACAGTTCGGCATGATTCAAAAGTGATTTGTATAGGCACTCCTTATGATTCTGAACATGTTAATAATGTGGTGTTTTTCCAACCCATGCACACACACCTGTATGTAAGCCATGGTGCCCTTTGTTTACTTGGATCTTAATTTATCGATGGAATAGGCCACTACGACAAAGAAGAATTACATTTACACGAGGACTGGTACATGAATGACTGATGGCGATAAGAAAAGCAACATGAACATATCGCAGTTGTAGTGATTTCAACGCACGATGAGAACAGTAACATGCGATGTGGCGACTGCATGGCAGGTCTATTTTTATATTCTCTTGGTAACTTGAATGCAAGGTAAAGAATGTTTGTACAAGGCAACGGTCTGGTGATTTTACTGCAATACCAGAGGGAGTATTGCAAGTTACTGATGGTGGGGGTAGGAGCAGAAGCCTGTTGCTTTCTCAAGGCAACTTGTCCGATCACTTTCACGCGCTATTGCGTTACTGGCGTTCGCTCAGTTGACGGGAAAACCGTATCTTATGGAATGCTGCTGATGTTACTGTATGATGTATCCAATGATGCTACGTTACCAGCGATGACTACACAAATGTCATACATTTTATTATTACACAACATATGGCACATTTAATGCTACTTCAAGAACTCCTTGAATTTCAGTTTCATCATCATCATCATCAACAACAATAAAACCATGTCTTGGGCAATTTGCTGTTCACAAACTCAAGTTGAGGTTTTCTGAGTCTATAGATATTTTTCCAAATTACCTCACTCATTTGATATCTCTTCTTTCTTTTAGCAGTATCTATGGTATAGTGTCTAGCTAACGTATCCTTGTTAAGTTGAATTATTTATTTTCTACATTTTTGTAAAAATTTATTCTTCCCCCAGAGGAAATTACACGCTTCACTCTAAAATCAAGAATAAACATGTTCTTAAAAATTAATGACTTCTTGTCTAGAGAAACTACATTTAGGTTTCCAACTCAAAAAGTTCAGCTAAGGGTCGCTAGTGGTTAGGGGAAGCTGCGCCCTCGACTGTAGGCCATCTCATGTGTCATGTATAATGGCTGTATACATATATAACAATCATAAAAGGGGGGAGGAGGATGGAGAGAAGTCTTAGAGGACTTATAAGGAGCCAGTATTCTCAATGAACACTTTTTCTTTCTTTAGTAGATTTTCTCGATTTATGCAAACACCGCCATTACACTTCAAACGTGAATAAAAATGTCCATCCATACTTAATGGCAGCGAAAGAAGTGGAATAAGGTTGTAAGACAGACACAGCCAGCGATGTTCAATCTATTTATTACTGCAGACGTCTTTTCAGTCTCATTAAAATATATATTTATTTATATTTTTTATCCATGACATAGTTTATGGATGTGTACTGGAAAGATATTCGCAAGGAAATAGTTTTGTCTTGAAATTTGAATTAATATTAGAAATCGTCGGAGTAAAATTTTTGTTATGAAGGGCGGCAGCGCTGCTCTATGGCATTTTAATTTCATTTGTGAGATTAACTTTCTATTTAAAATTTTTACTGATCACAGGAATAACATTTCAGCTGATCTAACTTTGGTTTCATCCCGCTGATCCACACAATAAGATGAGAACTGCAAAAACTAATAACATTTCAAGTAAGTTCTCGTTGGACTATTCTTTTTCAAGTTTGTTTTATTATTCTAATACATACAGTTAGGCATTTTTTCTCTTTATCATTTATATAATACTCGTAGTAATTACAAGAGATATATACGCTACTGCTTATCAACTGGGAGGCCCGGGTTCGATTTCCGTTACCAGCGTGGGGAGTTTCTCCCAGTTGGGGACGTTGGCCGGAGTTAGGTCCCTGAGGATCTACTTGATTGAAAAGTGACGGCTCCTTGTTACATAACCAGCCGAGAAAAACCGGGTTGCTGATCACGTTCAACCCTCTAGTACTGCTACCCACTCATGATGCCCGTATTTGGCAGAGTGGGCTACTTTATCGCTCTTATACTAGTACTTAAAATGAATGCTGATGTGTTATGTTGTTGTCGTCTAATATTATTTTATTTCTTAGTATCTTCCATGGAATGTCATTACCTTTTTTTAACCTTCCATTTCTCGCAAATTTATCAATTTTAGTTTTGATTTCCCTTCAGGTCACATCTGCTTTATCCAGTTCCTGCATATTATATTACTATTTTAATCTACTAGTCTTTTACCAAACCACATTCCCTAATCAATTTCAAAATTCGTTTTCGGATCATATAATTTGTATATAAACAAACAGTACAGCAGAAATTCTGCATCCCTGTTTTTATATAAATAGCAGTGTTAATATATTTCTGGTTGAATTTATATGCATCGCCATATAAGCTTATTTTTTATGTTTTCAGGCATTCCCTTTCTTGGAAGAACTGTCCATAATTGACTTCGACAACTGCAACAAACACTTTAACACGTATCCAAATGTATATTAATTATTATTTTTAGTATAAACATATTTCAATGCAAGAACGGTCTGTTCTTTGCACATTTTATGCAGCATAACTGATTGCATTACTCGTGAACAAATCTTGAAGTCGTCACTTTGATTTTAACTTCCTGCAATCAGAAACAATAACGGACGATATTCACGTAATAAAGGTGCCTTTCAATAAAGAGTAAGTATAGTTGTCAGATGATTATCAGGTTTTCGGATGCAATAGTTCACCCGTAATCAAGCCGGGATTGGTTGACATCTGGGATGTTTTAAGGACTATTCGTCCATACCTTACGATGTTAAATAAATAGGCGATAGTCATCTAATGTACAATGTCGTGAAGCACAATAGTTCCTTATATTTGTTTTTAAGCACATATGTCAATTATTACTAGCGCATTTACTCGAAAATAAAACCCTCTCAATTGTAAGACCCGCCAAGTATTGCGGACTAATTTTAGAAAAAAATATAATTATGCGAATGTTAGGTTAATTTGAGACAAGCTGTAATTTTTAGAGAAACAGTTCTTCAGAATTTCGTTGTTACTGTACATCAGATGGTTTTATCTTTCACTTGTTTGCGAGAAAAGGAGCGGGAATCAGACATTTACCTCCATTCATTAGTAGCTTCAACCCTTGTACCTGTTTTCTTCTTGCTAGTATTTTTATCAGGTGAAAAATCTTACGAAAGACGCCTCTAGCGAGTTTGATTCTTACCAACTAAAAAACCCCTGTAGGAATCAAAGTGGGCTTCTTCTTGGAACTGCACAGGAGGTATCTTCTTTCTGGTAAAAGAACTTTGGTTACAACAGCAGCAACTTTATTGAAAATACATGTTTGTCTTGCACCTGTCTGTGTTAAGGGTAATATGAACTCACCAAAAAGTTTAACTATAGGTTTTAAGGTAGAAAAAAAAAGGTGTAGGAGCACCAGATCGAGAGTATTCGGTACAACTCAACATGATTCTTACTGGAGAAGTCAGAGATATAAGCATAAAGCTGCGAAATAAGGAGCTCAAACTTTTCGTGGCTGTAAGAAAGCACGTCACGCTGCAGTGGATGATGCAGTGAAGGAGTGGGTGAAAGAGAAGAAAAGAGGAGAGAAGAGGAGAGGAGAGGAGAGGGGGAGGGGAGGAAAGACAAGAAAATAGAAAAGAGGAGTTCTGTGTAGTGACCTGCGAAATGATGCAAATGAAAGGGCGCAGTATACGAGTAACAACAATAGTTAATGTTTAATAAAACATAAGTATTAAATTCAGAGTGGAAGAATACATTTCTTACTTTAATTTTCTAAAATGCACGTTTGTAAGACCCTCCCAATTTTTTGGCTATACTGTTAAGAAAGGGGGGGGGGGGCTCTTATTTTCGAGTGGATACGGTGGCGCCTCTGCTTTTGCGGATAATTATGGCTAGTTTTTCTTTTTTGTTAAAAGATTTGACCATCGCTACTGTATTCTAATATTCCCCTTGCACCTACAAGGACATAAACAATAAGATAATTTGTACAAATGTTTATCTCAACCAACACGAAAAAGATATAGGAATAAGAGTTTATTAGAATGGCTAGTACAAGAGTAGAGAAAGTCATGTGAGTGCAACACGTAAGATTTTTGAAACAACGCTCCGAACTGGAGCACTATGGAAATGAATATTCATAGGTAATAACGTCAGCTATTGTTAACCAGGGCAGCACACCCAATTCAAGGAAGACCTCCAAGTGATTCAGTTGTTGCAGTGGGTCCGTCAGATCTGCGGCATTTTAATGGATATCCGGCTGCGTGAGGTGAAGAACTGAGTCGCGGCCCTCACGGATTATAACGGGAACTCCTCCTAGGCGTGGATAGCCGTGCGCAGTGCCATCCAGGTGGTGTTCTTCCGCACACTGAGAATACACTCATTAACCATCATCAGTGTGCTGTACTTTTGGGGAGAATTGCAGTCACAGACAAGTTATTTGTTAGCAAACGGTTTATTCAGAGTACAGCCTTTGTTTCAATCTAGCTTCTTTTTTCACTGCAGTTCCATCTTTACAATACTAGGAGGGTCACAGACAAAATATTACTTAAATATTTCTGGAAATAGCCCCTAAAATGCTATTTATTCTGGAAGGCTTTTACATAACTAATAAACTGTAAGAGACAGACAACATAGTACTACACAATCTCGTTAAAGCACACAGTTTGTCATACCCATTTTTGGGGGGGAGGGGGGGGGCGGAATTAGGCATTCTCATTGGTTTGAATTTTCAAATACTTACGCTTTTCTTAAATGTGAATTAGTTATTACTTTATTGCCTCCTGCTCATGCAAAGGGAATGGAATTTCCAAGTCCTGGCACAGCGACCGGCTCTTAAAAGCTGACTATCGCTTAAGCCTACTCAATTCCCCTATTCCCATTGTACCTAAAAGAAAACATGTAATTAAAGCATTTCTATGACACAAATGTTTATCTCCATTAATGTGAAGTAGATAGAAAAACAAGCTTTTAAAAGAATAGTTTTTTTGAAGAATGGGTAGGAAAGTCATGTGAATGTAACACATTATTTATTTTCTTCTTGGTCATGCAAAGAGAATGAATTTTCAAAGGTAGTTCACAATGAATAGCTCTTAAAAATATAACAATTGGTCAAGTTCATACATTATATTCCGCTATCCCCAAGGTATCTACCAGGAAATACGTAAAGCTTTTCTACAAATTTTATATCAATGTGAAGTAGATGGAAAAGTAAGTTTTTAAAGGGTAGTTTGTTGAAAATGGACAGAAAAGTCATGTGAATGTAACAATCAGATTTTTATTTTTTATTTTACGACTAAATACTAACAGTGCCACCTCGGAGGTGAAATCACAGTTTTATACCTTTGATCCCAGTTGATAGCTCATCAGCATTACTATAAATGCTCGTTCCACTTCCCAACTGGACATGGGATGACTGAACTGCCTCTAATGGACTTGGACCTTGAGAATAAAGGGTTTTAATCCCTCGTCACATATGTACAGTTACTTCTTTGTGAAGAAGGGTGCTTGCTGCCCACATTCACACCATCCAGCAGTAAATCTTGAAGAATTTTAATGTCTTCCCTGACAAGCAAGTTAAATCATTCTCACAAAGCAGTACGACACATCACTGATGATGGCTCTTAGAATGAACAAGGTTTAGTTATCATTTCTGGAAAAGAATAACGGGACATGAAGTTGTCAAGAGTCATCATCACCGTTAACAAGTTCAATTCAAGAGAGGATCAAGACAGTTGGTTGTTAACTATCTCACGTACCTACGTCGCATCGTCTGAGTGAGTTTTGTGTTACCTTACAAGGAGTGGATTCCTTACATCAAACAAAACAGCAGCAAGCTATCGCTTTTCTTTTTATTCCTGAAGTTAACGAATCTTTTCTGCAAATTTGGTAGCGCACCGTTAACAAGTTTCCCAGGTGCTTGCAGTGATACAACAAACCACCTTTAAAATACATTGCTTCTTGGTTTCATAAAGCTTTCAACTGACTACATAAGGCATGTTCCCAAAAATACGCGCTTTTTAAAAAAATATATACACTACATTCACATAACCTTCTCTACCCACCATTTGGTATTATATAACTTCTATATAAGTAATGTTTCATTGAAATGGTGATATTTTATTTGAAAATAGTTATATTTTTTTTAAATATATCAATATTTTGTGCAGTAAGTGTTTTGGATACCTCTAGTCGGATAAACACAAATAAAATGCACATTTTAAATTTTCTGAAATAACCTCTGAAGTCCTCTTCATTCGGAATCCATTTCGTATACTTTTGCACAGTTAGTAAACCAAAGCAGATTCTAAACAAAGTATTAATATCATAAAGACACACAAATTCTTCCAAATAAACGTATTTACAGCTACAATTTCCGAGGTATTGGTTTTTCCGAGGTATATGCTTTGTCATTTTTCGAAGCCCTACCACCATTGAGTTCTTCTCGCAGTGTGATGGAATTGTAGAGCCAGCAAATAGTTCACTCACTTTTTAAACATTTGCCTATCGCATCATTACATTTCTGCAAAACTTTAATAGAGGTAGTACCGAAAGACCGATGTAATATCATACAAATAAGAGTAGTGCACGATCCAGCAAAGGAAGAATCATCACCGAGGATAAGAAGCAAAGGAATTTATGGGATAAATTGAGTGCGAAAGGAAAGCATTAATACAAGTAGGAATTAGTTGTGAAAAATGACAAGCCCAGTTACGTTTTCTGTCACTTTCTTTCCCTTTTAAAACTGAAACACAAAACAAAGATCTCTTTTATCGTCGTTAACACAATGTACAGTTCTTCGTGACCTTACAACTCACACATGTTCTGTTCGATCGTTACCTTGACACACAGGCACTTCACTATCTTTCTGTATTTGATAAATTGCTTCCGAAGATCACACTCTCTGTAACTGTTGCAACACTTCAAGTATGTCTCCGACACGACGATTAAATGTCCCAAAACTGTCTTTGACGACACACACTGACACTTCTCTCAACGACTGTAGACACGCACGCGTGCGCAGCTCTTTCGTTCAACACTCATGCCCCATCACAAACACTCGCTTCTCTCGCCGCTATAGACGAGAATGATGTAGTACAGATTTTTCTTGTCATTGACCTTTCCTCGAACTTCTCACAAACAAGCCAGCAATAGAAAGTTCGCATTCGCCAGAATGTAATGTACATGTAATGTACCGCGGTACCAACAAACCTGAAAGACCACAAGGGAGGGAAATGAGAAATGAAGGAAAAGGAATCCGTGGAGAAGAGATTAGTGCACCCCAGCATTCTTCTAAGTGAAATGGGGAAACCACGGAAAAACCCATGTCAGAGATCGCGGCCACGGGGATCAAACCCGTGACCTCTCGAATGCGGGCCACAGACGTTACCGCCTGATTCATCCCTCTCGGTAGGTATTCGGATAATTTATAAAGTAATTACCCTCAAAAAATTTCAAAAAGACTGCATTTACTGGTAAAGTATGCTTTTGTACAAATAAACAAATACTACGGCATATTTTCTAAACAAAGACAAAGTATGAGCTTAAAGATGAAAACATATTTACACACTGCTTGGAACGAGGGCCTATAAAGGCGACATTAAAGCTAATTGAATTGCTTCAACTGAGCACAGGCAATTTCAATTCCGGGGTTGCCTCAAAGTCTCCAAGAGTATGGGGACCTCTGGCCCATACAAGCATTAAAACTGATTGTTCTTCCAACATGAGCAGTATCTTCAAGCTTATCGGGTTTGAAGTCGTACTGTGATTTACGCAGCTATTAACAACGTCATAGACAAGGTCGGCTATGAAGTTAATGCCCCCATTAAACGGCCGTAAACAGCTGCGGGCTCGCGCAAACAGCTTCCCCATACGGTCATACCATTTTCAATTATTTACCTCTAGCCTTCGTCACAAGCAGCCATGGAAATACGCACTCAGTGGAAATGATAGCATTCTTCGGCGAACCACCACATAAACTAACCAGGATACAGCGCGTCCCAGAAATCGTCATACATAGAGAACATCCGCTCAGAACAAAGGCATCATATTCTCTGTTTAATGTACCTAAACAACACAAAATACAGCAGTGACTACTCCAGAAAGTGTTCATCTCCATTCTAGCAACTAATTTAGAGTTTAGATTTTATAACTTGTCACTTTTCTACTGTCCTTGTCTACAGAGAGGGAGGAAAGCCCTTATACTAACTTCCGGTTCTAAATGCCCATCTTCTCACCCCTACACGGAGTATGCAACTTACGGAAGAAGTCGCTCCGGAAGTGGGTGCGGGTTCCAACGACAATAGAAGTTACTGCAAATTGCCTTAAGCCCTAGATAGCCAGTCTGTAAATATCTCTGTTTACTGCGTATCTGACTGGCAAAAATTTGCCTGTTATTCAAATGTATAAGAACACTCATGACCACGACCGGCGTGGAGACGTTCTGTAACAGAAATTGTATCAGTCTGCCCCTCAGTTTAAATATCCTGCGCTGTAAGTGCTTCTACTACTCAAGGTTCACCACATACCCTAATTTCAACAACTTCTGGAGTGTTGCCTCACTCCGATTCCTAGGGTTCGTTCCCTAGGAAAGAAAATACGGTCGAATACTAAACTTTAGTTCAGCACCCTCCAAGGATGCGGCAGAAATATTTTCATTAAAATCCTCCCACCTCAGACTACCCTATACATAACACATTTTCTGAAAGTGTTGATTTTCTCAAAAATGGCTTAAAATACCATATGCTTCAGTTATTTTCATGAAAAATAAAATGTTCCTGAATTCTCTGGAACTGTCCTAGAACTCTTCATTCTGAACGACTTTTGGATAACTGGTAAACTATAAATGATAGACAAAACTTTATTTAAAAAATGTAGATCTCGTTGAAATACAATTTATGAAAAATACTTTGTGTGTGTGTGTGTGTGTGTGTGTGTGTGTGTGTGTGTGTGTGTGTGTGTGTGTGTGTGTGTGTGTGTGTGTGTGTGTGTGTGTGAAGGGAACCATTTACGAGATATTCCTTGTTACTTGCTTGAAATTTCCAGTACTTGTATTTTTCTCAAATGTGGTCTTTTTTTTTTTGTCCCAGACATTGAAAGAAAACAGAACGTCAAATCCATCACATAACGACCGAATCTTAAAAAATTTGACTATCACCTAAGGTCTACTGTATTCCCATATTCCTCTTGCACCTAGATGAAAATAAGCAATAATTTCTGCAAATGTTTATCTCAATTAACATGAAGATAGAGGAATAAGCATCTGCAAGCGTAGTTTGTAACAACAGTAGAAAAAGTCATGTGATTGCAACACATTTTATATATATATATATATATACCAGATATATTGCACAAGTCATATGAAAAAACAAATGTTTTCCCCAGTAATTATTGTAATAGTAATTGTGCATAGCGAGGATGTTTCGCCAGAAACCGGCTCCGAAAGTAAATAGATGTCAACGTCCTTCCAGAGTTCTTAGCTGCAGTTTAAACTGCTGTTCATCTAGAAGAGTTCTCTATTAAGTTCTTGGCCTGTGCGATTGCCATGAAGATAAAACGTTTCTAATTAACCTGCTCAGGAAATGAAGCCAAGTATTCTGGTCGGAGCTTGGAAACGATTAACCGACGTTCCTCTTGGCGAGGTCGTTCTGTTAGAATTACATCTTCAGGGATGGGTCGGCCAACAGGCGTGTTTCCCGTTAGTCCGTGTTTACCAGCGCTTTACCTACGTCATTATCCTCTGACAGCCTCTTCTGTCCTTAACAAGATCAAGCTTTCCGCTTTTTCAATGATGTGCCTGAGATAGCTTGTGTTTCCAATAAATGTTCCTTAATTTTAGGTTCTTCAGCAGATAAAATCTCGGAAACACCAAGGTATCACTGTCCTGATTAGTTTTGTAAAGTTCTATCTTTTAATATAATCTGATATCGCAACAACAGATTCCTCGTGATTAAGTCATTCGTTTGTTTGTGAAATCACGGAATGCTACAATTTAAATTCGTTGAAGCCTATCTAACAATTACAGGGCTTCTCTACACATTATTATTATTATTATTATTATTATTATTATTATTATTATTATTATTATTATTATTATTATTATTATTATTATTATTATTATTATTATTATTATTATTATTATTATTATTATTATTATTATTATTATTATCATCATCATCATCATTATCATTATTATTATCATCATCCATAACTCTTCTACAAATCATTCATACGAAAGTTTGGTTTGGCTTGTCACTTTCTCTGCTAGTATAGTAAGTAGGGAAAATGTGCTCGACCCAAAAATTAGATGTCCAGATTTCACCGGAAATGTATGTTTTGAAGCCCCCTGAATAAAAAAGCAGCTTTAGAAGAAGGTCCGCGTGTGTCTGTGAGCAACATAACCTAAAAACGAAAAATATATTAAAAGCCAAAGTTAGTATTTAAGCTTAATATTTTTCAAGGATGCAACACGAAGATTTTAAAGAAAATTCCTTCACCCTAAACTACCCTTTACACGGAAAATGTTTAGAAAATCTAAAAAGATTTTTTTTAGAAAAGGTCTATGTGTGCGTCTGTGTATGTTAAAAACGTAACTCAAAAAGAAAAGTCAGTTAACACCAAACTTGGTACCTATTTAAGTTTAGTATCTTCCAATGATACTTCCATCTTAAACTACCCTCTACATGGAACATTTTCTGAAAATTTGATTTTCTAAAAAATGGTTTCACTGATTTTGACTAAATTACTATATGTTTAGTGTATTACATTACAAAGGAAATGTATATCTTGAATTTTCTGGGATTGCCTCTGGAGCCTTCTTCATTCTGAATGACTTTTGCATTGTTGATAAACCTAAGAGATAGATAACATTTTATTACACAAAAGAGGTAGATCTCATTAAGGCACACAATTTATGTCAAATACACTTTTGGGGGGATTTACCATTTCCGAGATATTCCTTGGTTTAAGTTTACCAGTACTTATACTTTTCTCAAATGGGAAGTTGTTATTCAGTTTTTTTCTTCTCCTGGTTACGCAAAGAAAATGGCACTTCAAAGCTACCACATTGCATCCAGCTCTTAATATCTCACTATTACTTAAATCTACTGCATTTCCCTATTCCCATTATGTATCAGTAAACATGTAATCAAACAATTTCTGCAAATGCTTATCTTGATTAACATGAACTGGATCGAAGTTTAAAGTTTGTAAGAATAGTTAAGTGATTTGAAAAATTTATGTGAGAGTAAAATATCAGATTTTGTTTGTTTTGCACTGTAGACAGTTTTTTTTAAAGAACTTAAGGATTATGGCTGTGATTATTTATTTAGTTATACATTAGCATAATCTATTCCATATGATGAAATAAATGTTACATCTGCTAGGAACAAGAAATACCCATTTGTTTACAACAAGACGACCTCAGATGGAAGCTGTCCGCTCAGTTCAGCTCGCTCTAACCGAGATTAGAAAGGAAGGGACACACTTAGTGAAGGCCTTAGCAAGCAGATTCGCGGAAGGAAGCTAATCTACCAGTATCATCTCTACCTAAGTGATGCTATCTGCTCAAACGTGTTCGGAAAGTAATCAAACTTTATTCTTTGATCTATACCGATTCAAGGTGCAAGTAACAATAGTTGTATTGGGCTATCAACTCTCTTTCCGGGTTCGACTCCTTGCTTGCTTCTTCCTTAACCATAATCATTCCCTATACTTCCCAGAGTCTGGAAGTGTGAATTTGAGTGTGTATGAGTAAGAGTGTTAAAAACTGACGTTAACAAAATCTACAGTTCAAAGAGTAATAACACCATCAGTTGTTTCTCAACTCAAAGCCCCCGAAATGATCATAGAATTTAAAGAGGGCTATATAAATAAAAGCATTATGATTATTTTCCATTTACTTAACTTTCTCTAGTCATTTTTCTACAACTTACCATTACTTCTTCTGCTTATTTCTTGTTAATCGAGATAAATTTTATTTACCTACGTATTTACATATTCATTGTACTTACAAGGGCACAGTAAGTTAAAGCGTTTGTCAGATTTTTAAAAAGTGTACTGCTATATGATGGCTTTTAAAATGTCGTGTTCCTTACATGACCACAAAAAAGAGACTGTAGACTTCCGCATGAAAGAGGTGCTTGAAAATATAAAATGTAAAACTAAGGACAAAGAATATCTAGGAATTACTTAACACCAGAAAAAGCTTGACATAAACTGGGTGCTTTAATTATATCTACAGTTTTTGTGTACCAAGATCCTACCTCTTAAGGTTTACCAATTACAAAAGTAGTTCACAATGAAGAGGGCGTCACAGGCTATTCGCAGAAAATTCAAGAAATGCATTTGATTGACCATGCAAATATTTTAAAATATGCTTCAATCAAAATCGCTAGTGCAATTTTTTTCTCACAGAAGGTACTTTAGGTAACAGAGGATTTCCCAGAAAATCTTCCTGACACATCCTTGGAGGACACTGAGCTTAACTACGATACAAAGTTTGGTGTTTATTCAAATTTTGATTTTTGGGTTATGCTGTTCAAAAGAAAAAAAAAAACACATTTCCTAAAAGTCCCCTTTTTGTATTCAGGGGACCTCAAAACATGTATTTCCAGCGAAATATTAATATCAAATTGTTGGGTGGAATGTAATACTTTCTCAATTTTTTATTGGTTAATAGAGTCTTGATCTGTGTCACTCTGGGGCAGATGGTGTTTTAACTGTTAATTGTGTGGTAGGTCAAGTAATGTATTACAGGCATTTCTTAAAGAAAAGCAGGAGAATGTTTAGAGCAGTCACGCCAAAATTATCATGATCCTTATCTTCATATCTATTCACATCTATTCTCTGCTACTATAGGTATCGCAGTGATCCAAACTAGTGAACATGCTGAATGCAAACCGAATTGAGGCCACTCGTTATCTATCTATATCTTATTTGCCAACAGTAAACATGTGGTAAAATCAGGTTCCCGCAGAACCGAACTACAGTATTAAGTAGATATAACAAAAGAGCATGAGTGAGACAAAAACAATGAATGATTTCCAAAAACTTTCTACTTCGTAGATCAAAAGGTAAGAAAAAATGTAACTTCCACCTACCTCTAATCTTCTACCAATTTATCATTCTGGGATTATTCACATACCTAGAGTATGTTTACACAAAATCGATGTCCAAAGAAACAGCAAGAACCTCCTCAATGATTTTAATAAACTAAAATATCTGTAAACATGAGTGTAATCCGTTTTAACAACAATCCAACTGCATCAACGAAGAGTTTTCTTTTGATTGACGAACATTTCTAGAAGGCGGTGAAAATTACTGATTTGCTATGGTTAGATATAGTTTTGTCTAAAAGTTGAGTTTCAATTTTATGTTTATTACGTTGTCATTATTTATTACTTCTAACTTTCTGCAATTATAAATCTTCTAATTAAATTCTCTACCATTTAAATTTATTTTCTTTAATAAATTCACTGGCGATTTCGTCGGGCATAAATGTATCAATTATATTAAAATGTCCTGTATAATACTACAGATAAATGTAGATGGCAGTCCATTTCGTGTGACCTTTAACAATCATGCCTACTTGAACTACTTCCTTAAGGTGCCTGTGACAGGGATACCTAAACCGCTTCAGGAATTAGAGCAAGAGTGGCATATGTACAAAATACTTCATGCAACAGAGGCTTATCAAAAGCCATTCACTAAGTATGCAGTTGGCGTGAATTCGCTATTGGTAAGTCACTTCTGTTGTAACTCGTGTTGTATCACAGTATGTAGTTAAGGAATGACAGTTTGAAAAACACTCCTGTAAAGGTCATCTTGTGAAGAAAGTCCATACATTCAGGAAGAGAACTACCCACTGTTGTAAATGGAGATAGTTGTTGATCTTCCCCGCTGTAGCTTGCCATCTGATAACGCCCCCTTCTTGGCTGGCAGTCAGTTTTTTGTCAGGTCCGCTTAATTACGCTGTGCTAATACAGGGGGTTCATTTATTTACGTGCAGTTACAACAGTAACATGTGATTTAAACGTCTTAATATTCCGTAAAATGTCACGTTTAGTAATCAACTTTTATCAAGATCTGATGAAACTAGTGATGGGACAATACAACTATTTCTCGATACCGATCCTACTGATTTTTAACCGTTTTTGCTTATCATTGTTTTGCATTTTGTCATTTAGACACCAGTTTGGGGAATGTTGCATTCATTTACTCACAAGAAACGCCGTCAGGGTCTATCACAAACTATAGTCCAGCAACCCTCCGGGGGCACGTGCGAGGCAATAACGTGAAGTCATAGCTCCTTTTACTCCTTATCTAGTATAACTTAAACACGACTTTCAATACTGCAAAACCTAAAAATGTTAAAGTATCGAAGATGTAACTCAAGAGTATTAGACATACATCGACATCAACGAACATCGAGATCCATCCCTATATTGTGTTTCTAATAATACACATAAGTTAAATCGAAAATTCCAAATAATAACAGAAAAATTATGTCAT
This sequence comes from Tenodera sinensis, assembly GCA_030765045.1. NCBI lineage: Eukaryota > Metazoa > Arthropoda > Insecta > Mantodea > Mantidae > Tenodera > Tenodera sinensis. Next base: position 37,856,764 of record CM060965.1, on the reverse strand, counting down.
TTTCTTGACAATTCTTGTTATTTACAACTCAATACGCTTTTTCACTCAAATCAACAAACTGTTTTCGAACAACGATTGTTGAGCTCATATTTTTGGCATAGGTATATTTCACAAAAAGTCTGCAAATACTAACAAAAAGGCAAATCAGTAAAGAAGAGTTTGTCCTCATTTAAAGCATAACTAGTGTACTCACCAGAACTCACAAGCGTGCAAAGTATCTCAGTACAGACACTTACCTGAAAGAAAGAAAAACAGGTCTTAGTTTCGATGAAGCTTGGGTTGCTTCTTATACATATAAGTCAGTGTTGCCAATTAAAAAACATATTGTATTTCGCTACAGGTGGAACAAAATTCCGCTACAAAAATAAAATTATTATAAGCAATTACAGTAACATATCTTTCGCTTTGTGGTTCCGGATGATTAAGATTGCAAATTAACAGTAGTGGTGGTGATGAATAAGGGGCTTAATAAAATATAATAAAATAATGACTATCACTGGAAATTACTGAAGGGATGGTAGGAGGCAGAAAAGGAGAGGGTGATACACCGCTACAGTAACCTGCTTATAAAACGACCGACTGTACCACCCATATGCAATGGGTGCTACGTCACAAAAACTCCCTGCAAACATAACTTAAATGCTAATAACATACAACCTGGACCGAGGCCTAGTCATCACTATCGGAAGATGCTGCTGTCACTGTAGCGCTACTTGAAAATTCGTTACCTATATGGATTTCTCAAATCTATCTACATGCTCATCAGTTATTGGATATTAAACACAGCAACTGTCTACGTTCTGAAGATAAATGTTTACTCTGAAGAGGTCATTCATAATTTGAAATTTTAGCTCGCTACTTTCTTTCTTTCATTTTTTTTCCCTTCTTCTTTGTCAGCCATCATGGGAAACTCTCTTTCCACAGCACCAATTTGGCTAATTTTGGAACATTTGAGCTTTAAAACATAAAATAACTAAATTAACGTTGTACAATATTAATTGAAACGTTTTATATGTTTATTTTAGAAATATTTTTTTAAATTAACGTTTTTTTAACTTAAATTATTTTTAATTAACAGTTCTTAAATTAAAACTGACAAAAGACGCTACATATTCCCACTTTTTTTCATTTTTAGCCGCTCCCAAACTCAAATTTAACTTAGCGTAGCGGAATACCGCTACAGTTGGCAAAGCTGGTATAGGTGTGATTGTCGTTAGTAAAGGTAAGGCACAGTTAGAGCTGTCCATAGAACGAGTGTTGGTCTTTAATTTGTATCAAACATTTTTCGAAACAAATTAATTCGTGTATACACTCAAGGGGAAGGCTCAGTCTATTTACCACATTGGCGTGTGGCCGCAGCCTAATTTGTTGCGATATTCCGGTATACAGTGGAGTCATACAAGTGAAAATCTTTGCTTAAAATTAAGAGTTTATTAGTTAGAACATAAAATCAGAAGAAGCGATGTATGGAAGTGCATGGGAATTATTGCCCAGAAAAGTTAACAACAACAACAACAACAACAATAATAATAATAATAATAATAATAATAATAATAATAATAATAATAATAATAATAATAATAATAATAATAATAATAATAACAATAACAATAACAATAACAATAACAATAACAATAACAATAACAATAACAATAACAATAATAATAATAATAATAATAATAATAATAATAATAATAATAATAATAATAATAATAATAATAATAATAATAATAAATAATAGGTATTTTTATTAGTGATGGGACGATATCACTATTTCTCGACATGGATACCTACTGATTTTTAAGCACCTATATCGATACTGGACACACTATATAAAGCAGTAAAGCCTGTTCACTGAATTGTGCCCCTATTAGTGGTCATCTGTGCATGAACGCATGTAATCAGTTTTGTTTTTGTTCATTTTCCGATATCGTAGCATCATGTTCCGACAGCTCAGAAAACTCGCACATTGCTGTTTCAATAGAGACTATAAACTGCACTTCGTGTATGAATGGAATATGTACCTTTAAATTTATGCACGTGTACACTTGTTTCTTTTTATGTATATTTTACACATTGCTCTGTTAGTAATACTACTGTCTGCTTCAAAATAGCTCCACACTTCACTCATGTTTTATTCAGTATTGTAAAACAAAATAATTGTAAACCGTAAGGTATGCTGGTGACCCGAGTTTCACTTGCCAAACATAAACTAAAATATGGAAGGAAAGAATAAATATTTTCATGCGCTATATTACCGTATTTACTGCAATTCCTAGAAAAACAGTTCTTCAGAATTTCCTTGTTAGTGCACATCAGTTGGTTTTTACCTTTCACTTTTTTGCGAAGTAAGGAGCGGGAAATTAGACATTGACCTTCAATCATTAGTAACCCCAACCCTTCTAAATACTTTCCTTTAGTAAAAGATCTTTGGTGACAGCAGCAGCAACTTTATTGAAATTGAGTTTCTCTTGTACCTGTCCGTGTTAGTCGTAACAAGAATTCACGAAAACGTTTCACTACATTTCAAGCTAGATGTTTTGGAATTTGCTAAAAAAATGGTGTACAAGCAGGGAGTCAAGAGTACTTGTACAACCATACATGATTTGTTACTGGAGCAATCAGAGAGATAAACTTAAGGCCAGGAATAAAGGAATTCGGTCTTTTCGTGGCTCTGAGAAGGGACGCAATGCTGCAGTGGATGATGCAGTAACGACGAAACAGAAGAAAGTGCTGTGTAATGACCTAAGAAATGATGAAAATGAAAGGGCACGAAATAGCAAAGCAACATGTGGGTAACAACAATAGTAAGTGTTTAATAAAGCATATGTATTAAATTCATAGTTTAGTAATACATTACTTACTTTCATTTTCCGAAATACACGTTTGTAAAACAGTTGCAATTTTTCCTTTAAAAAAGGGGGTCTTATTTTCGTGTAAATATGGTATTTCACATCCTAAGTTCTGCTGGAGTCACATATTTTTATCAACGTAAATGTAATGTAATGTAAACCCCGCGCGACAGCCCACGAAGGGCCAAGGCCTACCGCCCAGCCGCTGCGTCCCCCACCTCTGCCCACTACAGGCGTCATTGGTGAGGTGCAGTACTGGAGGGTGGGACGTGGTCAGCGCCCCGAGCCCTCCCGGCCAGTTATGCGGTCTTCTCGACCTGGGGCCGCTACTTCTCCATCAAGTAGCTCCTCAATTGGTCCCCCCGGGACCTAACGAGGCTGAGTGCACCCCGTGCCAGACCTCCCAGAGGGGATAAAATCCCCATGCTGGTACCGGGGATCGAACCCGGGTCCTCCGCGCCAATTTTTATCAACGAGTATGTAAATACAATGCCCGAAAATGAGTCACCAAGCTAGGTTATTGCAGGAACAAATTTAGGGTTAGAAATCCCTTTTGAATCTTGTTTACATTTATTAAAACCAATTAGAATGGGAAATCACAAAAATTTGCCATTGTTTAAAATTTATTGCATCATAAAGATATGGATTTATTTAATATAAAATTATATCAGTTCATTTAAGATTGCCGTAAAGTAAGTTACTCGATACAATACTTACATACATATGTATATATAACACACATTCTGTGTTTATGTTCGTTTTTCGTTATGTTTTGTTTCCTTTTATTGTTGTTCTTTGACCAATCATTCCGTAATGTAAATGTCTTAGCTTTTATTGTATTCTTCTAATGTTAATTTGTTATGAACACTCTAATTGTATTTTAACTTATGTTTATGAATAAATAAATAATAAATAAAACAACAGCTTGTTAATCTTTTATGAACATTTCAAAATTTTAGTTGTCTCCTGTTTTCCTTGAGGCAGTTAACAAGCTATGCATTGTGCTAACAGTTTGGATCCAGCACAGAGATGTTTTGTATGGAGTTTGCTCAGCTAGTGATGTAGTGAGATGAATGTGGGTTTTCTTAATGGCACGAAAACTTTACTGCTTTAGGAATGTCAGACACACGGAGCTCCTCTAACAACGACATCCTCAGATAAATAAATGAAGCGTTAACTTAATGTTGGCTACTGACAGAACAAACTAGCTATTTCAAGAGCCCTTTGCAAAGGGTCGGCACAGAAATGCACACTTATTCTGTGTCGTTTTAAGGATAGAGATAATTCAATTTTGTACTGTTAATACTACAGGCCATAAAATTATTGGCTGTTATAAATATCTTCTCAATATACGCGCAACCTACAAAATTCCGAAGTTTTCAACACATGCAGGGTGTTTAAAACGTGTCCGATATTGCTTGGGATTGGTCAAAACTAGAAAAAATGTTTCGGAAACATATACTTGTTGAGATGTGAGGTATTTTAGAAAAATGTGCAATGTATGGACATTTTTAATAGATTTGGCATGTACCAATGACTTTAAATGCCCCCATAGCCAGAAACCTAATGAATTGAGGTCCGGCGAACGGGGAAGCCATGCTACTGGACCTCCTCGACCAATCCATCGTTCATGAAATGTTTGGTTTAAGTATTCTCGCACGATGCATACAAAATGGGGTGGTGCCCCGTCATGCATAAACTACATACGTCGTCTTTCTACAAGCACAACTCATTGGTGTACGCCAAACCCGTCAAAAATGTGGATATGTTGCACATTTTTGTAAAATGACTAACATCTCAACAAGTATCTATTTCCGGACATATGTTTATAGGAACATTTATTCTAGTTTTGACCAATCCCAACTCCTGTTGCAATATCGGACGCTTTGTAAACACATTTTATATTCCAAATTCATATTCACACTGTGCATGTGACAGGCTATCGGATATGTTAATTTGTGGGAATGCTAAGTGCTGATTACTGATACAACAATCCTAAAAAATTGCAATTCCGAAATTCTTAATTTATTTCTAATAAATAAACTGAGTTTTTATTTATGGGCACTCTAACTGCTTGGTTCTCAGCATCCCATTGTATATACGGTGTGAAAGTTTTCTCACAGGCCTCTTTTATCAGGCTTAAAATTCGTCTGTGCAGAAACTCACGACTCGGGACCACCGGCTGTACTTCCCTTCCGAAGGAAGTCATGCTAAGAATTTTATACGCGAAAAAATCCACCGCCTTCTGCCAAATTAGAACCTGCGACCTCTGGAACCAGGCGCTATTTATTTCTAAAGCTCTGCTACATAAGGTTTATGATAAATTACATCATTCACACATCATGTGGTGAGGTCATCGATTTCATTGCGGTGGGAACATTGCCTAAGCGCCTATCTCTATTGTCATGTATTTACGTTAGAAATGTCAGCACTAGATGGGAAGTTTCTCAAAACCGCAGTTCTTCTATAAACTACACGATTTTAAGATAACCTTTGCAAATCCTAACAATATATGTAGCAAAGAGCATTTAGCAACACCTTAGGTGCAAGTTGTAAACAAATTGAAACATAGTGCTATCCTAAGGTTTTCAAAGAATGACACCTACACCGCAATTAATTGAAGACAATGCGCGACTATAACCGAAGGGAGGAATAGTGGCAATTTTACCTTTAGTGAGACAGCCAGGCCAGCCTGCAGTGGCTGACAAGTGTTTAGTGCTAAACTATAATGCAACATCACCTCGATATCGAACTTTTGGAATAGTTTGTATACGTAAGTAGCAGAGAAGGTATAAAATTGATGGAGGGTCAGCAAAATGCCAATTGTACAAGAGTTACAATGCCCAAGGAGCAACGAGACGTGAAGAAGAAACCCGTCACACATTTACTGATGCTCAGGTTTATGGACATTCTTGCTGAGAGCAGTACTTCCTGACAGGACTGGTCAGATTGGGACGAACTTGAGTAAAATGCCTCTGGGTAATCTGGTTCATCCGGTAGGAACTGATTGGTGGTAGTCTCCCTCCAAAACACTTAGTGCCTTCATTTGAAATGCGCCAGTGTTCTAAAAACGTACGCAAGCGAGAAGAAAGCCCCTTCAGTTTCCCCTTTCAATTTGTTAGGCCGGCATTTACTGGCTTCTTTACTCATATCACGTCCAGGAACCCCAGTTGGTTTGTCTGAAGGGAGAAGCTGCTAACAACCTCGGCTAGGGCCCCCTGGTCGCCGCTCAATAAATTCTTGTGTTAAATCCTTGTGTGCTCTGCTCGAGACGCTGATACATTTATTTCTCGTTTACACTTTAAGAGGACGTGAGATAACTGCACTATAGATTAAGGGCTGTCCAATAAAATGTTGGAAACATGCCTTTAAATAAGCTGCTGATCCAACTGCCATAACTAACAAAAGGGATACCTACATTTGACCTCGATCTCTCAGAATCCCACGAAAGCATCCCTAAAATATTAATCGTGTATAATAATTACGAAAGTAGAATCTCTTCCATGCAAAGCGTTGCATGTTATTGAAGAATTATGAGTAATATCACAAGTGCTACAGAAATTAAATGCAGCTTTTCCATATAATACGATAGTTATATATATATTTAACTGGATGAGTACTTTTCTTTTCTTTCACGTTATTTATGCAGAGCTTTTAAAGGAAATAAAATAACCATTGTTTATCAAAATAAATGCACTAGTCCTGACCTCAAATATCACAGGGTTAAAGTAACATGTTTTCAAACGATAATAATGCTTTAACATTGTTACTACACAGAACATGAAATACTCACCTTTGGAAAATCTTGTTCTGCAATAACACTTTTGGATAAAATTGCTTTCGAACATTAAATATCGTAATATAATTAATGCGCTACTATACTGTGGACACAAAAATAATAATGATTGTATATAATGTTCTAAAAAAACTCAAAATTAAGGCACGAGAATTACAATGGCATCTAAACACAATTTTGTTTTAAAATCTATCGATTGCCTACCCTGCAACTGCTTCAAAACTAATGGCTTTTGTGCCAACATAACACATGCAATAACACCAATTACAGCCGTAGCTTTATTACGGTTATATTTTACAAACAGTTGGTGGTATTAATGCAACGTAAGAAATGGAATATCACCACATCGCACCACATGGGGGGGGGGGGGGGATTTTCATAGTTGGTTTTTCATGAATATAATTACAATAAGCAGTTTTCTCTATAATAGAATAACTTTGGTAAAGTAAAGAAGTAAATATCAATATATTAGTTGCCGTTTTCGTTACTTTGGTAACCGTTACTGGATAACTTGTTACTTTTATAACTATTAATGGGTAATCACCACCATTACTTTTGTAACCGTTACAAGTAACCGTTACGCTGGTTTCTGCCCATCCCTAGACGGTTGAACAAACAGGCCGACAAAAGCAGTCATGGTAATTCTTATGCAGTGAACATAGGATAATTTGCATCTTAAGTTGGTGAGGAGAGGGGAAACAACTTATTCAACTTATGAATATCTAGGAAAGTTTAGGGAAGTTTGTGGAACAAAGCATACGAGGTCTATAATGTTGCTAAAGATATTAAATTAAAGTACAAACAAATGAAACACAAAAAATGAATAAATTTTTTTCTTAGAACCTACAGGCTTTTTGTGACCATATTTCCCTTTTTTCTGTTGTATATATCTCCGGTTCACCTGTGTTACTGAACCATGTTTACTTTTCGAGATTACAATTTACAAATCTGTCGAACCATGGCTTCCTGCTTCATTGTGCAGGGGATCGCGGGTTCGAGTCCCGCTTTGAGCATGGGTGTTTGTGTGTCTGTAAAAGTCTCTGTATATGTGTTAGTAATTACGGTATAACAACGAAAAGTAGGAACAAAAAGCAAAGGGGGAGAGAAATGAGAGGAAAATAACTATCGTACAGCATGTAGCCTCGCTTCCGACGGTCGTCTCGAACATTTGGAAAGTATGTGGCTCCGTAAGGATGTGCTCTCGTCTTTGGCAGTAATTAAAATAGCTTCTGATAATTGCAAAACCCGCTCTATAATCGGCCATAATTGCCTGCTTGATGAATAAGAATCAAGGCAAGTGGTCCACTTTGTTTCAATCGGTTATGTACTCGATCTATGTCTTAGTACCAGAATATCGCCGATCACCCGAGCCTGGTCCTCCCTATACATTAAACACTGTGGCAAACACAACAATTCGACAAATCGCACTCCTGATACTAGTGTGAGAAAGACGAAAAAGTTCAGTAGTGTTCTTTTTCACTTTATTTTCCTCCAAAACTTTTGCACAAATACGAAGTTCTCTTCTCGTCGTTAACACACTCCTCAGTCCTTCGTGATATTACAACCCACAACAGTTTTCTTCCCATAACCTTCACCCATTCCTTTTGTCTTTCTTCATTTTCTCTCAAACAGCTGACCTTGACGATACAATCACGCAACACTCATTAACTGCTTCGCTACTTTCCTTTCGACACGACGGTTCTCTATTGATCGTACACACACACACACACACACACACACACACACCACACTAAAAACTGACTCATGTCTGTAACTAGCTAACTACCCCGCACTCTAATTGCCTCGTCTCATTATATAGTGAGAATGGTGTAACATGGGTCCTTCTCGAACTTCACTTTTTCTGGAATCTCTACAAAAACGCCGGCCGCGAATAATCTCGAAAACCCTTATGTCTTGGCCGCTCTGATTGTTGTCACGTGTTCACAAACAGTCGAGAGGCAGCCTGACCTTGAGCGCATTTAATATGCGCCGCGCCTGGTATGTGGTGTGAGGTAGCTTGACCCCAACTATCCATTGTTGTGCACCGTGCTGGCGTTACAATTCTTTAGGAAGAGTCAGTCCACTGTACAATTAAATCGCCTCTTCTCTCACGCTCTATTTATTTTTCTTACTTATACAAATTGATGTCTGTTGGTTTTTAAAATACTTGGTTTGTTGCAGGTGAACATACTTAGAGATCGCAAAGTTGCATAGGTAATTAAAAACGCGTGTGCTAAACCAGTGTTGTAGACTTTTGAACATATGATCCTAAAATATCCAGCAATTGAATATCCATGAGAGTGCGAAGTATTATTTCCATAGCTGAAGCTCAAGAGGGAGAGAGGAATATGATGTTCGTTAATGAAGTTTGGAATGGAATTAGAAATAGCTAAAATATCTGGGGACGAGAACCATGTATAGAGTATTGTAATAGACAGAAAAAAGAGCTAGCTTAGATGAGAATAGCAACAGTGGGATAAAAGGCAGCGGAAAGGAACATGTGAAATGTGCGGGGAGAAAGAACTTGACAGAATGCAAGCACTTAACATTATGGAGAGAAAATATTTGACAGAAAAAATAGACGGAAATTATAAGAATGTTAGCAGGAAAAGAAGGAAGGAGCATTAGAAGTTTAGGTGAGTTTTTGCAGAAAGCAAAAGAAAAGTGGTCAGGGAAAGTACAGTTTGTCCATATGCGCAAGAGAGAAGTTACTGAAGTGGTGGGAAACAAGCGAGTGATGTCAGAACTCAGTGACATACACAAGCAGCGTATGTTTAGTATTGTAGTTATCATTGTCAGAGCAAGTGGTATACTAATCCCCACCTCTGTTATTATGCAAGTGGACAGGTCTCTCCTATTGCGTATCTATGGTTCAGGAGTGGGGAGTGGCACGACTATTTGGAGGGCTGCAAGTAGTACAAAAACAGAAGAATTATACAGTGAGCTTATTTCATCAGGTAAACAACTGATCTTGGCATGGATACCATCTCACTGTAACATACCAGGAAATGATCTTGCTGACACTGCCGCAAAAGAAGCTACCAAGCATCCTCCAAACTTACCAGATCTTAAACTACCTCATGAAGACTATTTACGGCATCTTAAAAGAACTATCCTACACCGATGGAAGACAGATTGGACAACTACATCCAACAGCAAACTGCATGATATCTGTCCAATACCTAACCTGTCCACAACAATTAGACCATTAACCCGGCGAGACCAGGTACTAATAACCCGATTATGCATTGACCACACTGCGCTTACTCATTCCTACATTCTGTCCCGTGAACTTCCTCCTAAATGTACTCTGTGTGGTTCTACTCTTACCGTTCAGCATCTACTCATTGTTTGCCCAAGATATTGTTGTTGTAGTGTTTAACGCCCGCTTTTACTACTACGGCACCGCAGGCGGTGACACTGATGATACATGAAGATGGAGCACCGGTGGAATGAGATGGCGGGGGAAACCGGAGTACCCGGAGAAAACCCGCCCTGACGCCGCTTCGTCCACCACGAATACCACATGCGGGTCCCTGGGATCGAACCCGGGCCGCCTAGGTAGTAGGCGAGCGCGCTAACCGCTCGGCCACGGCGCCGCCATGCCTAAGATACACTCACCAGCGACTTCATTATGGAGTTGCTGAGAACCTTCAAATAGCTTTGGGTGATCAACAATATCACAAGAAAATCATCAAGTTCATCAAAGCATGCAAAGTTAATGTTTAAATTCAATGTAAACTTCATGATTTGTTTCCTCCTTTTTTTTCCTCAATGTTTAGTCGCGATATGACTTTTATGTTGAAGCGACTTTAAATAATAAATAAATTAAAAAAACAACATAAGACGAGAGAAGGGGATAATTAAGATAAAGGGGAAGAGACAAAAGGTACGGGAAGAAGCAAAAGGCCTGGGTGTAACGCAAGCCGAGGTAGCAACCTGCCGTTAATAATTTGCACTATTTTGCCAAAGGGGGGGCGGGGTGAGGAAGTTGTAAACATTTATGTAAACGAATTTTACGACTAAAGTTTCGTTTCATTTCGAAAAACGCTTCAAAAGGTAAAATATTCGCTTGAGATGTGCCGTTTTGATCTTATTTAAGTAACACTCTAGTGTACACGACTGCCCAAGAGATGAATGAATCATGCAAATTGTGGATAGGTGATACTGTTTATTACAGAAGGCCTTGTCACGCGTAGTGAAACACTAACCCTATTACGCGCAGACGTGCTTCAGCCGTGCACGCGCGCCGGAAGGGGAGATCAGATGTTTAAATCGACTCAATTCGTTCGTTATGACTGCGACCCCGGTGTTAACGACAATAAACATACATTAACGAGACTTTAAGTGAGTCAATTGATCCTGATTCAAACAAACGCTCTCTAGGGGCGCTACTGCATGCTGCATCAACGTCCGACAGAATCAGATAGGTATTTATCTCGTCAACTGTGAGAAAGTTCTAGGCCGCGAAGAAATCCCAGAGGAGCGATTTGGTTATGGATGCTGGGAGGACCATTCTTTATGCAATATTTTACCCGGTCTTTGCTCTTATGAGCAATGTATATTCCAAAGATATCATCACCCCACTCAAACGGTCAACATGCTGCATTTATATATTTGTTTTCGTTTTTGCATGATTAGTGCCGGTTATAGATTTTCCAATAAAGTGTTTCCCTGCAACCTTTAGAGCTAATAAGTCGCATGTGAAATTCACATGAACAACCACGTGCGTTTCCTTGCACCAAGCGCAGAACGTAAAGTAGCGACGATCCACTCGATACACAGGTTTAGAAGTGAGTAGATAGGCACAGTCTGGGATACCGGCGTTAACACAATGAGCGCAACTATAATCAATAGAAGGCGAACGTACGTTCAAGAGTAACTTTGGCTTACTGAACGTTCGTCTTTGTACAGCAAACATAATGAAGAATATTTCAAAAGTGATACACTGCATTTTGTCTTTTTTTTTTTTTTAACATAAACTCTAAATTTCAATGAGCTCCATATTTTTCCTGTAGTAGGTAAGTTTGATCTTCCTATTAGGTTTCGCAGCTATATTCAGATCAACCAGAATGAAGAGCTCTTCATAGTTTTAGAAAGTTCTAGATGTGTTTGCATTTCATTCGTTCCAATAGCTGAAATATATGAATAAAATAAATATTTTCCTATGGATTGGGGCACCTTGATCATATAAGACACAAGGCCACACACACCTTTTTTTTCTTCTTCTTCTTCTTCTTCTTCTTGATTAAGGACAATTTACGGGGAAGTCTCGATACCGAATTTTTGGGTCAAAAATATCGTTTATTCACGCCCGATATTACCTAACCCGGCTATGGGGAGAGCCTACTGAGATTATAGACAAAAAATGGTCCAAAAACCCAAAATCAAATTGACTGGATTGGACTACAAGCGGAGGGCTTTCAACACTGTGCGCACTTCAGGGTAACCGTATATCAGACCCCTGGAAGGAAGGGATAAGATGATAGCCCCTACTGGCATATTCGAACCTGGGCGACGGGTGAGAGCCAGAGTAAGTATCCCTAACTTGAGTCGGAGATTCTTCATCTCTAAACCAGGATTCGCCCATGCAGCCGCCAGCCGCAAGGGTTTCGAGGTCGGCACCTTCCAGCAGGTCAGGCGACTACAACGCTTTCCCTACGTCGACAACAGCAGTTACGATGCGCAAAGTCCCCACACAACAGCGCAAAACTCGCCGACACATCCGAACCTGAAAAGATCGATTGAAATGAAGGTGGAATGAAATGGACGGACGGGAAATTTGTAGGACCCCATTATCCTTCCCACCATTCTCCTACCCACCCGAGGAAACCCCCAAAAGGAACTCATGGGTCAGGAAAGTTGTCCACAAGAATCGAACCCATGACCTCCCGAATGGGGGCCACAGACGCTACCGCCTCAGCAATCCCGCTCGGTAACAACAGGTGAAAATGTTTCATAATTCTTGGACATTGCTTCAAAGCTCTTATAAATATTTAGCAAACTTGAACGGCAGATTCATATTTTTCCTTTCATTACAACTTTTTCCATGAAGCTAATACAGTTGATGACTGATAAAGAAAACAATTTTTATATAACCTGCCTTCTCCAGCAACAGACTTAGCATTTCCATCAAGTAAAGGTCCCCTGTTATCACTAATAGAGCCGATGGTACCTATTATTTCTGTTTACTTCCGGTGCAATATTACGCTAACTACCTACATAGCATATAGATGGCTCTGAAGGGAACGTGTGCAAGCGACGCCGTTGGGATACGATATAAAGCTATAACAATCCGCTGACATCCACGTTATTTACTGCAAATACAATTTTCAGCTAATTGAAAAATGCTCATAAACCAAGAGCACATAAAAATTTGTGTTCAACATATAGGGATTAACGACCTAGATATGGTTTTTAGAAAACATACGGCATGCACTGTTATGACTAGTACCTAAGGTAGGTATTTCGTTGGATTTATTAGTTAGCGGTCGCTGTGTAGCAGATGGGATTCTGAATTACGCTTTTCCATAAAGTGCACATTCTAGACCATTTCCAGGGTTAAAATATTGCCAAATCTTTCTTTCGTCTAATGGTTACCGAAATAAAATACCAACTATGCCACCTCCGCAAGAGAAAACATGATTTGTATTTCCCAAAGGTTTAAGCAAATTGTATTTTGAGTGTCAAATATCTATACTAAGAAATCTTGCCCAAAAGCTGCGTAACATTCACATTACTTTCTCTAGCCATTGTTTAATTTTCTATAGCTTCCACAAACTATGCTTTAAAGGCTTTTCTATCTGTTTCACGTTTATCAAGATAAACCTTTGAGAAATAGGTTATTTACACATTTTATAGGTACAAGATGGATACAAGAGGTTGAACTGTGCAAGAGGTCCCAGGTTCGCTTCCCATCTGGGAGTGGAACAATTTGTCGTGTCTTTCGTGTCGTAAAATGTTATCTTTTCTTGTGGTTTATCAGTTCTGGAAAAGTCATTTAGAATGAAGAGGAATTCAAAGGCTATTGCTAGAAAATTGAAAATATACATTTCATTTATCACGAGAGTATCTTAACCTGTGGTATTTTAATCAAAATCGTTAGAGCCATTTTTGAGAAAATCAACATTTCCTAAAGACCAAAGTAAAGGGTAGTTTCGGGTGGGAGATTGTCTTGAAAATGTTCCTTAGAGAATACTGAACTTAAATACAGCCCGTTCAGTTTGTCGAGCCACTTCCCCACTCCTGAAGCATAGATGTGCAATAACAGAGACGTGTCCACTTATATAATAGGAGAGGTGGGGATTAGTATACCACTTGCTCTGACCGTGATAACTACAAGTATGTAAAGATTCACTGCTTGTGTATGTGACTGCCTGAGTTCTGAAATCACTCGCTGGTTCACCACCACTCCAGTCACTTCTAATCCTTCCTCTTTTCATGGGCGTCGCGAAAGGGAGGCCCTTGGAATTAATGAATTTAACGTGCAGTCAATTATTGACTGTTAGACTATTGTTTTAATTTTGATGTAAAGAACAATTTTTATTCAACACAAATTAATAACGGTTATCCGCAACAAATGCTGTACCTTTTGACAACAGAATAATGCATTAATGTTTGATTGCAAACTTCCAACATGCGGCCCCCCTCTGTAAGAAGTCTGCCGACGCCCATGCGTGTGGACTGTCAGGACGATCTGGACAAACGGACACACACGAAATTTTTCTAAAAATGCGTTGCTTTGGATTCATGATCCTTAAAATGTGTATTTCTAGTAAAATCTGTGTACCTAACGGATTTTTGGATGGAATGCAATTCCTTATCTACCTACTATGTGGTACAGGAATTAACAATTGACCTTGCAACATCGTCTGACTAAGCCTAACGTCATTTCCTCGAACACCTACAGCAACTTTATATACTATGCTAGTAAAGTGTTAATGTGGCATGGAGATGAATATTTCAATAAAAACTCACAAGTTATTTGTTGCCTGAGAGCAGAATGATGTTATCGGACGGGCAGGATCATTGTGAGGTGTTTAAAGACCTTTTACAAAATGGCACCATCTAAAGTGTTATTTGTGGGGCAGGTCAGGAAAATCGCTTTCTGACAGGAAAGAGCTTGTTCAAGCTGAGGTACAAAGGGCTAGACTATTCAGACTGACCTCAATACGACCAAACCGTACTGTCCAGGTCAATAAGTCAACTTATTACATTCTTCCCAGAAGCGTCTTTGTTTTGTTTTCAATCCTGTTTAATATAGTTGCCTTGGAAATATATTACTCTCTGGAAATCCTTAACTCTGATACTTCAATACATGTGTTATTTCGGAAGCTACTACAGTTGGCTCTTCCGATTACTAAGCATTAACTGTTCTATTCGATATTCAGTTGATCATTCGCGCTATTAAACGCTAATGCGAAACAGTAATGCCTCTTTCTCTACCCATTACTATTTCACTGCTAGTTTATACTGTTCATTTACATATTGTAAACAAAACGACAAAAGTTCAATAGACTTTTTTCTCACTTTATAATGGGAATGAATACACTACGCTTAAATCATAATCAAATATTTTAAGAGCTGGTCGCTATGTCGTGGCTTTGACGTTCCATTCTTTGTGGATGGCTAGGACATTGAACGATGAATTACGACTTCCTATTTGAGTAAAGGTATTTGAAAATACCAATCATAAAAAGGAATATTTCGTAAACGGTTATCCCCACAAAAATGTATTTGAGGTAAATTGTGTGTTTTAACGAGATACACGTTTTTTTGCCTATCTATTACGATCAGTTAGGCAAAATTCATTTAGAATGAAGAGGACTTCAGAGGCTATTCCCAGAAAATTCAAGATATGCATTTAATTTGTCACGAAAAGAACTTAACCATATGGTATTCTAAACAAAATCAGTGATTTTTCAGAAAATAAAAAAATTCGAAATATTTTTTCTATGTAAAGGGTTGTTTGGGATGCAGGGTTGTTTTATCTTTTCGTGTCGATCCTTAGAATATGTTGTACCTACAACACACACACACACACACACACACACACACACACACACACACACACAGAGAGAGAGAGACGCGCGCGCGCGGACCTTTTTCTAAAGAGATCCAGGGAATCTCAAAACCTGGAATTCCGGTGAAATCTCGATATTTAAGTTTTGGGTGAAATACAACACTTCCCCTAGTTACTATACGTAACAATATACATAGTAAAAATGTGTGTTTGTTTTAATGACACAGTCATTTAGCTTCCTGCCCGTTACCATTCGTGCGGCCATACATAAAAATATCTGCCTATCATTAATAATGAGCCAAAAAAGGGATTATGGGACATGTGTTCATATGAACTTTTTCTCTTCTTTTGATATAAGGAATCCATGGCCGAAGTTTTAAAGGTATTTTTAAATCACTCACCCTAACTGAAATTCGAACTTGAGACCTCTTGAATGTGAGGCAGATATGCTAACACCACACCACAGAGGCGTGCTGGACTAAGAATGTGTTGGAATGTATTGCAAGTGATATTAAAGTATGCTTCCTCTAACTAGGCGAGCAGTAGATAAAATGAAAAGACTGTAAAGATAGAAAGGACTGATTTGGAATCAGAGTAACAGAAACAAATGTAAGAAGTTAACAGAAGGGTGGACTTCAGAGGGAGATGGTTGAAGACGTGCTGAAAATGTGAGTTCTAGCCAGTCTGGGGAATACCCGTATAAAGCAAAGGGATAATCCCTGCGCGTTGTGAAGATAAAGAGTGCAGTTTAGCCAAGGTCCCTGTGGAGCACTGGACATGGCGGAAGGAGTGGGATGGTGCGGCAGTTCATCATTGCTGCTGGAGCCTGCCGGCAGAGAGGCAGGCAGCCTTGGCTGCGATCACCTGGAAACCGGCCCAGCCGAGTCACTGACCTCTCGCCCAACACTGTCAACTGCTGTAGAGACAAGTGCATCGTTGTCACTCTTGTGTGAAAATACTGCTGACAACGTTCAACATATCCGCAACTTTTCAAAACCTGCGACATGAGTTAGGTTAGGGGCGTCGTGGAGAGGTCTCAGGGGGCCCATACACCCAAAACCATAATATCAAAGCACTGCAGTCTCAGCTTTGTATTCTGCAACTCGTTATACTTAGTATAGCATATTCTACCTGTTAATAAACAGGTAAATAACATTATATGTGTTGCATTCAGACTCTCTGTCGTTTATTAATGGGTACACAAACCTTATTGTCGACCTGTGTGACTCAGTTTTAGCATGTAAACGAACTCCGGCAGGACAAATGTCATCACACTAGCGGCATTTATATAATCCTGGTAATTGACAGCGTCGTTAACAAACAAAATATTCTTAGGAACGCTTATTTTTCCATCTACTTCATTTCAATTTAGATAAACCTATGTACAAATGGCTACATTACACATTTCGTTATAGATACAAAAGAAATTACGTTAGTCAAATGTTTAACAACTGAACTGCTAGCCTTAAAATGTCACACTCTAGCAATGCAATCACGAGAAAAAAACTGAATATAAAAGTACTGAAAGAATGAAAGTGATGAACAATTCAACTCATTAATAATGGATATCTCGGAAATGGTTTATGCCACAAAAAGTTTAAAACACACAATAATTGTGATAAAGAGAGATATGCATTTCTGTGCCGTGTGTTTTTGGCTATCGCTTAATATTTACCAGTTATATAAGATTATACAAAATTCTTCTCCAGTGAACACAACCTCACAGGCTATTCCCAGAAAAATCAATATATACATTTTATCTGTGATGTAAATATCTTTAATATAGAGTGTTTTAATCACCATCGTTAAGAGATATTTTTGAGTAAATTGAAATTTTCGAAAAATATTCCATGTAACAGGTAGTTTGAGGTGGAAGGATTTTGTTTAAAATCTTCGTGTCGACCTTTGAATAATATTGAACTTAATGCCAAGTTTGGTATTTAATGACTTTAATGACCATACTGCATCTTCCGGACACAGCATCAGTTGGTAAATAACATTTCGATTGCCATAGCTCATAAGGTTTTATTTAGTGATGACATAATTTATACCCTGTAGCTACAGCGAAAGTATTGTAAACAAACGTTATGCTTTATAGTTCGTAACCACAATCCATTTTGCTATACGATAAACTGCATCATTTCCGTTAAGTAGAAAATGATCAACTGTCTTCACTTGGTCCTGCATAAAACAGTAACGACTAGGAAAACGTCAAGAAAACAGATCACTCTATTCATCACATTAGATACGCTGAAGCTAATTTCGAAGCAACTGTAACAAACATATTTCATGCTCTCGATTCTTCCCAGAGGCACTAACAAACGAAAGTTCCTTTTTTACGGTGCAGGAAATGGGCTAGGTTATGACATACGTTCTGGCAGGTACCCAGAATGTGAACTTCAAGAAGCTTAAATCATGTATGTGGTAATTGCCAGGTTGTCCTTTTCTTCTGTGTGGTCCACTGATCAAAGTGAACATTTGGCGTTACTCTTTTCCAATATCTCGCTTTACAACCCTTCAAATCAAAACAAGGCTTAATGTTAAGAAACTTTTTCCCGTCAATAAAAAATCTTGAACTTTCAGCAACCGTTTAAGCACTCTTTTAAATGTTAACATACCTTCCAATTAAGACTATTGGCACACGGCCATAATAAATATGTACGGACGAAGTATTGCCTTCCATCAAAAATTTCGACACTGGAAGTGCAAGTTTTGAGGTAATTTGACTAAAAAAAAAAAGAAGAAACATCCATGTCTGTGTCTGTGCGTGTTTCAATAGCGTAACTCAAAAATGAAATGTCAGATAAATCCCAAAATTTATATTTAAGTCAAGTATCTTCCAAGGATGCCACAAGAAAATTTTCAAGAAAATCTCCCCATTCCATATTACCGTTTATACTGATAATGTTTGTTATCTTTTCTCAAAAGCGGCTCTAATGACTTTGGCACCATATATTTAAGCAATTTAAATGACGAATAAAGTATTTATGTTGAGTTTTCTAAGAGTAGCCTAAGAATCTTCATTCGGAATGATTCTGTATAACTTTAAATGATAAGCCATAAGAAAGAGATAATACTTGATACACGAAAATGTTGGTCTGATTGATGCTGAAACTAGCCACCGTCGTTGTCCATACATTTTTGGCACCTCTTTAGGGAACTATCCATCATTCGCCATAGTTCACGTTGGCAGTTTCCCGGCGGATATTTTCTTTTAGTTCTTCCAGGGTGGGTTTGTGTTTGAACACTTTATGCTTTAACTTACCCCAGAGATAGAAATCGCAGATCACCTGGAAATCTTTCTGGAAATTGCAGTTTCACTTGACGAGCTGTGCAGTGGATGAGCCATAACACACTTTGTAACTAAATATAGGACAAAATAATAAAGCACGTTGGTAATAACTCAATCACACGTTATCACGTCAGCTCAATATTGCACTTTCAGAGCAGGGAAAAAGTCAACCACATGACCTTGTGTACAGCAGCTGCGGTATCGTGTTTCTGTGTGCGCAATGGAAAAACACCGCGCAGTCTTTCCGATGTTTTGGGGTCTCTGTACTTTCGTAAACACATATATAGGTACACGGTATTTCTGAGATTAAAAAATCCAGCGATATACCAAAAGAGCAAACGCAGGCTGTTAAAAAAACAATTAAACCAAATAAAAAAATTAAAAAAAACTTCTGGAATCCTTTCTCCTTAAAAGGAAATGTATAATGAAACTATTTCTTTAAACGTTTATCCACGTTACATATAGAAGAAGGTTAGAAGGTGTAAAGTTTTCATGGAGCTTCATCACAGATGAAATTATCACAATTTCTCAAGAGGGTCTGAAATTGATGATAAATTCACGAATGTCTGAATGTATTTATCTGGAAGGCTCAGAACCCGAGTGAGACTCACAACAGGTGAAATAATTCAAATATGATTGGTGCTTACAGCCAAGTATGGCTATATACAATGAATATGAATACTTAATCTCTTCAAATCATCTTGCAGCAGATGAATGTCGATTAATTTGAGACAAACAGAAGATATGCAGGTCGCGGCGGTAATCCAGAAGACAAACGCACGCCGCAGCGGTAAAGGGATTTGGTTATTTTACTGCAATATCGCTCTGTACTTAGTCAAAATTCAATAGTTTCAATATTCTCACTGATTCATTTTCTGATGTCATTACATAAGTTTAAATATAGAACGGTAATCAATGGCGAGAAAGTTGCCAGTTATTTACCTATTGGCTTAAGCTTAGTTTACGTTCTTACATTTTGGTGCAAGGTGCAGCCTTCAAAACTTGAGGAAATATTGCAGTATCTTTCAAATCCAATTCAATTTCATGTTATATTAAGCAACAAAACCTTTCCACTTACAATTATCATTTTATTAGAGAAGACGCACGGAATTTCCATCAAGTAATGCGTCAGATGAGAATAGCCGCACTTACAAGATTGCAAACTACGTGCTACAACTCCCCTTCTTTGAAATGACCTCCAGTTACATAAAAATAAACAGAAACTGGGTAACGCTTTCTGTATTTTAAGGAACGCGTAGCTCCGCGTTAAATGAAGGTAAGGAATATCAAGGTATTGGGAAAGCTTGTGCGAGAGGAACATAAAACCTTGCTCCGAGTATCGTTTTTCCAGCGCCTCCAAGCTTCGTTTCGAGTGATGGAGGCCATGTTCGTTTTATGTAAATATTGTTACATCGCCGTAGAAATGAAATTACAGGCAAAGCCGTCTTTTATTCGACTTAGGCTATGCTTTTAAACATGACATAAATTATACATGAATATATAGCGCTGGGCGAAGCATTAACATTAAGTGTTCAAAAACACTTTCAACTGTGTATCGGAGTTCTTCTAATAAACTATAAAAGGAATGGATATATTGATACTAGTATATTCCTACGGAGAAACTATGAATGCAATGAATACTGAACTGCTGAAGCAATGAAAGTTAAGTGCTGTATGAAAGTAAAATTATACACAGCAACACGTGGGAGCATCATAACTCAAAAGCTATAGAGTACCCTCATGAAAAGTGAAAGATGCTGGTAATTCAGTTTTATGTCCATCTTGGTGACCTATTGTCACACACCAATGCTTGAAGGCCTAAGTGCTACTTTTGACATTCTGTGTTACGCTCACAAAGCTTTCTCTAGCCATTATTGTTTTATATACAGCTTCTACAGGTCACACTTACAAAAGCTTATTTGTCTGTTTCATGTTTATCAAGATATACGTTTGCGAAATTGGCTCTTAAATAGATTGCATTGCAGGGAAAAAACAGCAGACTGGGGCGATAGTCAAATGTTTAATTACGGCTAGGTTGAAAATGGCCCACACCACGACAAATTATTTGAAATAAATTGATTGTTTTAAAGAGATTTACCTACAAGTTTTTGTCTATATCTTCTGACTGACGATTTATAGAAAATTATAGGCAATTAATTTCAAGTGAAGAGGACTGCACAGGATATTCCCTGAAGCTTAAACATAAATATTTTGCTATATAAGCATCTTAAATATGTTATTTTAATTCAAATGTTATAACCATTTCGAGAGGATAAAACATAATTTAAAATATTGCAAGTAAAGGGTTGCTTAGGGAGAAGGAATTTTACTGAACATTTTCGTCTTGCATCATTAAAAGATGCCGAACTGAAATATAAAGTTTAGTATTTTTTTCGACATTTTTCATGTAAAGATAGTTCAGTGGTGATGGGATTTTTCTGAAAATCTTAGCCTCGGTTGCTTAAACAGTTTCAGAGTGAAATATAAAACTGATACTTTTTTGTGAGTTTAAGGTCCTTTAACCGAGTAGGTCACATCGGAGGGTGCATGAATAAAGTGGGTAAATGCTCAAATCAGCCCGATTCATAGAGTTTAGGATTACCAGGCACTCATCTTCTAAGGATAAAGGGGAATAAAAAGAAAAAACAGAAAAAAAGATCTTAACCTGATATAAATAGGTGTATGTGGAAAGGGCGGCGGGAGGGGGTGATGTGCTAGATTAAATTAAGTCAATTTGACACACCTCTTATATTTTAATGATACACACTTCTTTGAAGCAGACAGATACTATTATTGGTGGTTTCGCAATTAAAGAAAATGCAGGGTGCAGATTTCATTCATCATGCCAGCTTCTCAATTTATTGCTTTTAATTAAGAGCATCACTGCCACTTCAGAGCAAATAAAAATTGACACTTTAGCGTGTAAAGGGTTATTTTTAATACGCGAATATTCACCCTTAAAAAGCAGTTGAGCGTTCGTTGACAGATATACAAACATTCCCCATACATATCACACATAAATTCACGTGTGTTTTGGTTTCTAAAATCACCCTCCTTTTTATTTTTTTCCGCAAATAATCGTAAAATATATAACTATTTCCTAAAAATCTTGTTATGGCATTTTTGGGTTGAAAGCACCACGCAAAATAAAAACTAGATTTAATAAACATTTGAGAACCATAAATCGTAGCATTTCAAAAAATGCTACAAGCATTTTCCATCGAACTGTAGGAGTTATTCTCGCTAAATGTAATCTGGAATGATATTCGATATACCTCATGTAAATCGCCAAGAAAATGTGATTATCTATACACATATTTCATTTTAAAATAATTGTATTACAGGCGGAGTTGAGTTTTCTCATGGCAGTGCTAAGACTTGAACTTTAAGTTTACAGGTAAAAAAAAAAAAAAACTGTATTTGATTTTTGTAGCGTCCTATTCAGCTTGGACACGCAACAGGGAAATGTAATTATATAGATCTCAGAGTATTGTAGTGGAGGAAGCTTTCGTGAAGCTGTTGGCTTTTCAAACAGATAGTTATTAGAACAACCTCTTCATATTTTATTCTTACGGACAATTAGGCTTTGATTTAAGGTATTCTTTAACATAATTATAACACGTCTGTGTGGTCCGCACTGACATGCAACGGACGGTTCACCGGTTTGAAATCTGGATGGATTTCTGTTCCACGTATGCTGCATAAATCTGAGATTTACTTGAAATATGTTTTGTTCCATACTAAATCTAAATTTACTTGTTTCCAAACAAGCTTAACAGAAGAAACAATCTAATACGGAAATATTTCAGATTGTAAAGCGACTTATACTTCAGAATAATCAGAATAATACAAAAGTACAAGCTCGCTACCCCCGTAGCTCAGTCAGTAGAGGAGTGGTAATTTTTCTTAGCCAAAATTACTTCCTATCCTATCCTTAGCCAGAGTGCATTTGTATGTGACCTAATGTACAGAAAACGCCAAGACTCAAACCCATTGTATAAGAGTTAACACCACTGTAGGCAATATGTGGCCTATGCGACCACTGGAGCATTTACGGTTTTTAATTAATACTTTGAAAAGAACAACATTTCTATAAAACAGTTCCCAATTCTGGGCACACTCCTCCCCACCTCCGCCCCCCCCCCTAAAAGCCTGATGTGTTGCATTTATATGACTTTATCTACTCATTATTCTATAAGCTATTCATACAAAAGCTATTTCTTCGATGTATACATTTGTTGTTAATCGAGATAAATTATCATTACATATTTCATTAAGTGTAATTATATTAATATGTTAATTATATATTTTAATATCATTATTAGGTGTTAAGCTTAAGATAATATATTCTCTATATTCTCATAAAGATTCCTATGGCAAGTAAAATTAAAATAATGAATTAATCCAAAAATTAACTGTTATATGACGATATTAGTAAAAGTAATAAATTTTCAAGTGCATTTTAATGAGTTCTACATTTGTTGTGCTGTAGGATCTCTTTAGGTTTACCAGACCATTTATACAAAATTCATTCGGAATAATGGGGGAATTCAATGGCTATTTCCAGAAATTCAACATAACAGGAGTTACGTGGCTGGCCCCGTAGCTTAATCGGTAGAGCACCTCCCTGCTGTGCGAGCGATCCCGACTTCGATTCTCGGCTGGGGTGAGAATTTTCCTCTGGCTAAGACTATTTTCTGTCCTACCTAGAATCTCAAAGTACGCATTTCAGTGCATGTAATCTAATGTATAAAACCTAAAGCAAGAAAGAAACCAAAGGCTATAGATACGAGTTTAAATCCTTGCCAACAGACAATATGTTCCAAATGCCACCCATATGACTATTATAGCTAAAGGCTAGATATAAATGGAACAAAAACAATTAAAAAATATAAAAAGTAGTTTATGGGGGGACGGTTTTCTCGAAGATATTCATATGACATCTTTGGAAGTTACCGAACTTAAATACAAAGTTTAGTATTTCCTAATCAAATGTTACGCTGTTCACAAATAGACGCACAGAGAGGATTTTTTTTCTAAAACTACTTTCTTTCAGTTCAGGGAATCTCAAAACGTATGTCGTTGGTGCAACACAGCAGGTAGGAACTTCCTCTACAAGTTCACTTGCTAGAGGTCAGTAGTAGGGAAAACAAAAACAAAGTAGCACAGTATTCAGATGTTATAATATCGTGTTATAGAGTTAGCTACGTGGCTATTTCTTCAACACTGAAGAAACCTCGCCTAAGGCTTGCCCCAAACTTCTCACACGCACTCCTGTCTTAAGAATTTGCGTAGATAGTTATTATGGTTTGGTTGATTAGTATTCCGTACGCACTCGTCCATTAATTTGCACAATAATCAGGAAGTTGGTGTACCGCTAACGATGAAATATTTCAACAGCTCCCTTGCGCCTCTATCAAACACGTGGAAAGCGCCAGTTTGTGCGATACTCAGCCAGCCCGACATAACTTTCCTATTTTTTTAGGCACTTAACCATGAGATCCAAGTGTTTGCTCTTTTCGGTTCACCCCCTTTTTCATGCTAATCTGTATATTTATTACTGTGTGTAACGAGGGCGGACTAGCGAGGGTGGGGATGAAGCAAATTACCCCGAAAGCTCTTTAATCGCCAGCGTACAGAAAGGAACATAGCTTTCTTTCCCTCAGTGGGAGCCGCCCTCTCCTAGGGGGATGACAGGGTATCGTATGATACAAAAACAATTAACACACAAATGTTTCTGCGGGAAGATGTGGTCTTTGTACAATCATCTGTCCCTCAAACACTTGAGGGTTGTAGCTATTTATAGTCCGACCACGTGGCGGGAGGGTGCGGGTTCATTAGTTTCGAGGAGGGGTGCGCTGCCCCGGGCGCACTTTAATTAGACACATATTTCTTCCCGCTACCGAGGCACTGCGTGGTTTTCATTCGGCGGTTGCGCCGCGTATTTGACGCACGCGCCTTTTCTCACTGGACTTCAAACCTCGCTTTCGAATGCACAGCGAGTATAGACTTGGGCGAATTATTCACCTTTCATTATAGCCTTTCCTTCATTAGCGTCATTATCAGCTTTCTATACGAAATGCTCAAAAAAGTCTTCCGTGGAGAAGCTGCACTATTGTACCTATCCGATGTCATTTCATAGTGATACTGCAAACCAAATATTCATATGAAGGTTTATTTTATACGCATTTCATACAAACTACCACACATATTTCTGAAGGAAAGCTTTCAGTTACATAGGAGGATAAAAATAACTGAACAATTTATAAAACAATGCCAAAAATGACAACCCAAAATAACCAGAATTTGATGTTTCAAATCTTGGAACATTTATAGTACAACAGAAATTAATTTAAAAGGTGAAACTTATTGGCTCTAAAAAAGTCATTTTCAATGAAGGTTATATTTTTCTAACGTGGTTCTCTCTCTTACGTTTGAATTAGAACACCGAAAGAACTCACCAGAAATTATGTAAAACGTTTAAATTTCTCTTCTCATAAAATTAAATCAAAATCAATTAGTGCAATTTTGTAAAACTCGAATATAATAGTTTTTGCTCATTTAAGGAGAGACCAGTGCTAAAATAATTGCAGACAAATTTCTTCTTGTATTGCTAAATCTCAAAATTTGTGTTTCAAGTTCTTGTTTCTTAATCAAGTGTGGAAGTTATTATCGGTGAAATCTCCAAATTATTCTATATGACATCCAGAGAAAGCAAAGTTGAAACTGAATTATTGCTGTTTATTATTATTATTATTATTATTATTATTATTATTATTATTATTATTATTATTATTATTATTATTATTATTATTATTATTATTATTATTATTATTATTATTATTATTATTATTATTATTATTATTATTATTATTATTATTATTATTATTATTATTATTATTATTATTATTATTATTATTATTATTATTATTATTATTATTATTATTATTATTATTATTATTATTATTATTATTATTGTTGTTGTTGTTGTTATACTGAAAAGCTGGACTTTAGTATGCCTTATAACATGTCTACCTTATATTTTATTTATCTGCAGTTATTTGGACTAATTTTAACTACAATTCGATTCCATATACATAACCGCCGTGGCACAACAGCCTATCCGGGCCAAGCCCTACCGCCCGACCGCTGCTTCCATCACCTCTGGCCATGTCATGGGTGAGGTGCAGTGCTGAAGGTGGGACCTGGTCAGCGCCCCAGTCCTCCCGGTCCAGACCTTCCAGTGGGGAAAATCCCATGCCCGTACCAGGGATCGAACGCGGGTCCCCCACGTCAGAGGCAGGCGCGCTACCACTGCGCAAAAGGGACGCTCCTATACAGATAAACGGATAGTAATTTTAATATTTGAGATATATTTAATATTGCTTTGCTTTTAATTACGGAATTATGTTCTTGAGTTTATTATTTATTTCTTTTGAATTGGCAACTTATAAGCATTGCGTTTTATACCAATAGTTTAAAACAAGTTTTTCTGAGCACAAATTTCATGACAGCTGTTTTACCTGGAGTTGGAAATGTTAAGTCTTGTGTTAAATCCCATTCAAGGAGGAAATAAACCTGCTTTTACTTTTTACACGCCCCCAACTCACTTTTTCCTTGTGAAGGGAGTAACCATAAAGACAGTAAATTCGCTACGCAGTGTTATGGCACCTGCGTCCCGCAGCCCAAAGCGCCCTCAGCGAAACGAACTGCAAGAAATGTGGGCAATGACAGCCTCCAGTTCACCCGTCGCATGAAATAAAACATTACGACCAACATCCTGCCAAATTTACAGTTAAGTTCCCGTGGATAGTTAGGGCCATTGCAACCAGTCTGAACTAAGCATTCCACAGCAATACCCACTCTTGTGTGCGTGTTTTTAGTAACAGGGGGGGGGGGGGAGAGGGGGGCGACTATTCCTAAAGCTTGAGAACGAATGAAGCAATTGTCATAAAACTTGTGTTTCACACGATCTATAGTTCCATCAGAATAACACACGTGCTAATTGTTTTCTTCAAAAAAGGAATTCTAATGTAGCAAAACACATAAACCTCGAAATGCCTCTCTCATTGTTACATATATTTTGTTGTTGATAACCTCGCTAGAGCTCGCTGCATGTCACAGTTAGGGTCTAGGTTCGATGAACCCAAAGAACTGTAGGATACTTTTCCTGTCTGTGAATCATGGTCACAAAAGCTGAGCTAACCCTAAAATGTTATGTAATTATATCTTTGATATGTGGAACAAAAGTTACATTGAATTGCACGAAGATTGTCAAAAGTATTCCCTAACCTCAAACTATCTTTACATGGAACATACTTCGAAATTTTTTATTTTTTCAAAAATGCTTTTAACGATTTTTATTAAAGCACATGTATTCTAGTAATTTACATGACAGCATGTGTATATTGAATGTTTTAAAAATAGACTCTTTATCGGGAAGAAATTTTATACACCTAACCTTGCGTAACGGTAACTGTTAAAATAACAAAAGAAAAGTAATCCACAAAAATGTAGATCTCTTTAAAACGGACAATTTAATTCATATATCTGATTTGTGGAATACAGAATATTCGTTATTAATGGTCTGAATAGTTCAATACCTTATCATTACTTAAGAGTTATTTAGTTGTTGCTCGCGATTTCATGGAAACATTATGGAATTTTAGGCGAGCATATGATTTTCGGTTCTTAAACTTCGACTATTGCTATTGTATATCCTTAGTATTTATAACAGAATCAGTGACTATTTCTGCAACAGTTTATCTCTATTAAAATGATGCAGATAGAAAATAATCTTTCATAAGAATTATTTGTATACCCACTAATAAACGATAGAGGATACAGAAAACTTATGTGAATGTATCACTTCAAATGTTCTTTTTTAATTTGAAAATTCCGTTTTATCATACTACATAACAATCAAAAGAGGATGTTGAACGTCAAAGAACAGGACATACTGTTTTTATAATCTCGTTCGTTTTAAGCACTATTATGGCCATGTACCTACGGAGAGATTATCTGTTGCTAAAGACCTTTAGCGTTTATGTTGGTTAAATGACCACGTTTAAAGCCAGTAAATTGCTGGTCGTTACTTAGCCTATTCCTAGAAGCAGCTGACACGCGTCGCGTCGCGTCGCATTTGTTCATGGAGCTGATGTGCTTCCGATTGTTCTACAATGCGAACATGTCCGATTTAAATGGAACGACCTAAATATTTATTTAACAGTTGTGCTTCTAATGCAACTGTATTGTGTTGCGTGCCTATTGATTCAATAAACATTATTGTAATGTCTGAGGAATAATTTTGAGGGATATATTTGTTACCTTTAACTATTTACACTTGCAGTCGCGAGATAATGCAGATATAATAATTTAGGTTGGTCAATTCAGACCACATGTTTTATATACGGATGTCACCCCGCTACGTGGTAGTATCGAGGCAGTAGAATAGCGATGCATTTTCAATACATGCTTTTAAATTTTGCATTATTGCAAATGTTTCGTTTAACATTATGCTAGATAAGGTATGAAAGGGGCCGAGAGTTCATGTTATTGCCTCGCACGTGTCCCTAAACAGTTATTGGACTACAGTTGTTAAAAGAACTTGACTGCGTTTTACGCCAGTTGGAGAATGTGAACCAGGAACAATTTCAGAATTAGCAAACAATACAAAATTGGTTAATAATAATAATAATAATAATAATAATAATAATAATAATAATAATAATAATAATAATAATAATAATAATAATAATAATAATAATAATAATAATAATAATAATAATAATAATAATAATAATAATAATAATAATAATAATAATAATAATAATAATAATAATAATAATAATAATAATAAGTAATTCCGGCCGCGGTGCACAACAAAGGACGGTGGGTAGCGGGTTGCGCCACCCCACTAGCGGTACGTGCATCAAAGACGCTCAAGGTCAGGCTGCCTCGCGCGACTATTGTGAACACGTGACAACGATTAGAGCGGCACAACCAAAAGGGGTTTTCCAAGTTATTCGAGAAGTGTCTGGCAGCCGGCGCATTTGTAGAAATTCCAGAAACGTCCGTGTTACGACCTCCTTGCTATAAGGAGGCGAAGCAACAAGCAGAGTGAGTTAGTCAGGAGTCAGTTCTTAGACTGTGTGTGTGTGTGTGTGTGTGTGTGTGTGTGTGTGTGTGTGTGTGTGTGTGTGTGTGTGTGTGTGTGTTATGAGTATCGAATGATTGTATAGTCAGAGTTGGTGCTTCAGAGACAGAGAAATGGAAGAAAGACACTGAAAGACTGAGTCAAGGTTACGAAAAGTAAACAGTTGTGAGTTGTAGTATCACGAAAGGCTAAAGACTGTGAACATCAGTAAAAGAACTGTATTTATGCATTCAGTTAGAGGAAAACAAACTGAAAAAATACTGGACTGGACTTGTATCATTCTGTCACACTGGTGTCAGGACAGTGATTTATCATATAATTCAGTGAATATGCTGTCGTCTTTACAGCTTTTTATAAAATGAGTGTCGAGGAATAGTGGTATCCTCCCATCACTAATTTTATGTAATTTATACTTTTCTACCAGGTAGATATTAGGTAGAGAAGATGTAATCCAATAATTCCATAAAAAGGTTTCACCGGAAATACTTATCTTGGGACTCCTAGAATAGAAAATAAAGGATACTTATGCAACTTCCCAGAATTCGCTAATGCATATTTGAGAAGGAAATGTGATTTTGGCACGTACACAATCTTAACCACAATATCTTGCTACATAAAAATCGCAGAGGCGTTAAAGCATATACTTTATGACAAAGGTATTTTTAAGGCCTTCCGAGAAATTCCTTGTTAGTGGTTTGAATTTTTTAGTAGTTATGATTTTCTCAAATAGGAAGTTGGTATTTGTTTCTTATTCTTACTCTTTCTTTCCCTCCTCTTGATCGTGCAAGGAGAACGAAATTTCAAAGCCATCACATAGCGACAAACTCTTAGATTTGAGTATCGGTTAATGTGTACGGTAATTTTTATGTGAGTATAATGAATATTTAACATCCTAGGTATAAGGTTTATGGATTTTGTAATTTTTCTGTATCGTATCGATCGAACAGATTATAGCTGCTTAATATTATGAAGTCCATTATCAAAACTTTGAAGTTTTAGGAATAAAAATAAGTTCTAAATAAACAAACACTGCAATTTTAAATTTTAAAGTCAATAATGAAAAATAGTGAAAATGCTGCTCTTATGCTTAAAACTAAGTTGTCAAAACTATTTGGATGAATATGTTCAGCACGTAAGTTTTCACAGCTCCACTAATGATCAGTTTTGCCTAGAAAGATATATGTTTCAGTGCAGAACAGATAGATAACATTATCATTGTGATGTTATGAGTGATATGCGATAATCCAGCGACCTTACAGTGACAGCTGGAGCTAAAAATGATGCAAGACGATACAGGCCGATAACGACGTGACAGAACAAAGAACCATAACTAACCCCAGTGACACTCCCACGAGATTCTGGAAACCTGCGGTTTTTGCAGTACGAGTTACAAGATTACAAGTCTATTCTGTGCTTTTGTTAGTTTCACTGTCAGTTTACGATGTTTGCGCCCTAAAATCTACTGCTGCGGACAGAACAGGCTTCAGAGAACATTTTCTGACATACGAGCAGTCTTTCAGGACCTGACAAATTCCGTAGACTTACTTCTTCCCTCACCCATCTTTCTTCAGCGTTATTTTTGTCCATCTCTTTCTAAAAGGGGAAATAAAGCAGAACAGAAAAATAACTCCTGCTTAAAACATGGAGGGGAAAAAACGCAGGCAGCAACTGCGCTAAAATGGGATAACAAATCAGAAAATCACCAGGTTTGTAGCTCTTGTTAACATCTCAGTAGTATACGCCAAGATACAGACAGACCCGACGACCTGTATTTGTTACTCAAGTACAGCACAAACAGTGAAAACGTTCATTCATATTGACCACAGAAAATATAACACATATCATTTCCCATTTTATACACACTTAGGATGGTCAGCATTGATGTTGCTGGTATGGTTAAATATGTTAAGTCAGAATTAAAACCATCTAAGCTTTTAATTAAAAAGATTTTCAACCATAGGCTATGAGTAGAATTATTTACTTAAAATTCGTATTAAAATGTGTATTTTCTACACTGAATTAAAGTTAATACATTGTTAATGCCGTGAGTGAACTCCCGTATAATAATAATAATAATAATAATAATAATAATAATAATAATAATAATAATAATAATAATAATAATAATAATAATAATAATGGTGATGATGATGATGATAATGATGATGATGATGATGATGATGATGATGATGTTGATAATATGTAATATAATATGATGTGACTGCTGTCTAAACTTAAGACTTTCACAGCCCCTCCCTGAAGATGCCAAGCAAGGTACTTGGTGAAACATCAGTATCTTCGATGCCTTCTATACCACGGCCTACAAGCCCAGAAGATAGAAACATAGCAAATAGTCAATCTCAGTGCTGTTTATCTCACTCGCCATACTGGGTATTCAGTATATCATAAACCTTATATCCCACCCACAGTGTAAAACAAATAGAATATGAAGTAGATCTAGAGGAAGGAGTCGAAGACAATCTATTCATAGATTACTAGATGAGATGATACAGGAAGGCGATCACAAATGATCATGAACAAACAAGGGGATCAGTGCAACAGTGGTCTAACCCATGTTTTTTAAAGTGGAGAAAAATAGTTAAAGTTCAACACAGCTGGTTTTGTTTAATGGGATAAGGAAAAGCTCATTTGAATCACACTGATTGTTCACAGACATTTTCTCAGCTTATTAAACCACAGTGCACCGATCAGTGTTAACATATTTGATGCATAACATATCTTGTGCTGTGCTGCAAATCTTTTTCGTCTAAGAAAAAATACTAGCGTCAATTTCATATAAGGAATTGGTTTTGGTATAATACTGTATAATGGGAAGATGAAATCTCACAGATGGCATCAATACTGTATATTGTGTATTGGGGAGGCTTAGACCACTGTTGCGCTGACCCCCTCAATTATTGTAAAAATAAAAGCTACCGATACAACCTAAAATGTTAGTCTCCATATACGTAGTGAAAAAAGGCTACGTTAAACAAAGCAACAAAAAGGATAGAATGATTCACCAGCTTATGATAAAATTGCTTCAGTCATTAACATTTCAACTGCCAAAAGTGATAAGAAATATGCTAATTTCGGAAGTGCAGAACTTTAAAGAGGACAGACAGTTGGCGTATTTTTCTTGGTTAAGTGTATGAGTGCATTGTAATTTAGTAGCGTGCGTTAGTTATGCATATTACGATAGCCGTTGCGTGATCGAAATACTTTTGATCGTTGGCTCATAAATAGGTCATGTATTTCAGGAGTTAATATATTGTGAATGGCATAGTAAAACAAAAGAAAAAAAATGAAAATAGATTACTGCAGCTATACTGTACAAGTGGGAAGGGATTGGGCCTCTTCTCATTCATGCAACTTTGTTGCTGGTAGAGTAATTATAATAAGAATCTAAATATAGGCAAGAGTAACGTCTTCTTCCTCTTCCCAACAAGGTTTAGGCCAAAGACCCCTTCCGAGGCTAAATAAATTGGTCATTCCATCTTCTCAATTGTCGTCCAATATTTCTTCGTCCAGAGGGTTGATAAAAAAGACTTGTGGATATCTCGAAGGGGGCATTTTGAAAACAAGGTCTTTGCACTCCTGATAGTGTCGAATCTCCTCAATTATACTATCTTCCATGAGTTTATGCTCTATCCCTCATTCGGTCTAATCTTGTTACTCCCAATCATGATCGTAGAAATCTCTTTTGAGCTGCTTCTACTCTAGCCTTTTCTCTGGAACTCAGGACCCAAGTTTTGCCAGTGTATTTTAGTGCTTGTCCCTGTTATGTAATCTTTGTTTCACTTCTTGTGCAGTAATGCATGCAACCACATTAAAATAAAAGTATTTAAAATGTGCAACAGTAACGAGAAAAATGAAAAATTTATAATTAATTTAATTACAACTGTTGGAGCTCCCTAGAGAACGCGATGAACGACCCCGTTGACCAAGCAGCCCTCTACGGGGAGTGCTCTTTCCTTTGAGTAAACATCTGTACGGTCATCTGCCACTACGATACGGCACGAAATGTAGAAGCACACCCATAAGATGAATAGAGCCCGGAGCCGCGTGCGATCACATGTGATACGAGTTAGTTGGACACGGTGAATGAATCATGTAACCGGTAGCGCGCAGCCACGTGTATGCAGCTGGGTAACTAACTGAGGAACAACTTTTTTAAATTAGACGCAGTTAAAGAAAAATTGACTTTATGAAATTAATGAGAAATGTTGGTCGTGTAGAAGTTTCTTCACCCCAGAACTGGCATGCCTGTCGATATTTAATAAATTAAAACTCTATACATATTATTTCCATAAGCAAGGCACTCACCTGTACAACAAAATGAAGTCCGGTACATGATAATGAACAGGTTTTCCTGTTGTGATGACCACACGCATGTCGATAGGCAACTTTCATGAAGTACTTCCTGCGTTCACAGGATGTTATGTGCATTATTAAACTCACAGATGCTCAAGGACTAACCAAGGCTGGCCTTGCACAGGTGGGAAGAAAAAAAATAAAAACATGTTATGCTCTATGGTGAAATAATCATTACTTTCTTTCTTATTTTTTGTTATTTATTTATTATTACTTTTTATGCTGTTCCATTTATATGCCGCCCTATAAGTTCTAAGGTCATATCGTCGGTTTTTCTTTTAGAACAGTTGCTCGTCGACAATGATGTTCACTCGTTTTACTATTTGTATAACTTTGGGTTATAGACTTCCTATGTTATAGACACAAACCCTGCTCTAAGTCGCGGTCAACTTCTCCAACAGAAAAGAACTCACGCTCTTTACCCATCAATCACATCGTATTGCCTTCGGATAAATAAACAGATGAACATAACATGATGCAAATCAAAGTGAACAAGCGATTCATAAAGTAAAAATAAACGCCAGCAATTTACAACGCTAGAGGAAAGCGACAGATGAATGTAATTGAAGCCTCTGAGGTTTGTTTCTCTTCTATCAGTTAAGTGATACAATCGAGGGAATTACATATCTGAAAGCCACTTTTACTGAATCAATATAATACAAAAGATGCAGTCAAGTACGAGTGCACTACGTGCTTTGCAATGCTATTCTTAAATTGTGTCTACTGCGTATATCAGGGCTTCAATTTTGTATACAATATAAAAAGTCTGATGTGTTGCACTCCATTGACTTTCTCTATTCTTGTACTAAAAAATCCTTATTTGTAAATCTTCTTCGCAGTGGTTGAGATAAACATTTGCAGAAGATATCTTATTGTTTGCTTTCTTGTAGGTGCAAGGGGAATTTGGAAAAACACTGGGCTCTGAGCGATAGTCAAATGTTTTAAAGCTTTGAGATTCCATTCTCTTTACACGGCTAAGATATAAAAAATGAATAACGATGTTCCATTTGACGAAAGATTTAAGTATTCCAAAACTCACACAAATAACAAGGAATATCTGCGAAATGGTTCACGGGACAAAACAATTTATTTTGAGATAAATGTGTGTTTTAGTAAGATCTACATTTTTGTATAGTAGGATTTTGGTCTATCTCTTACAGTTTATCAGTTATGCAAAAGTCGTCCAGAGTAAACAGGAGTACATAGGCTTATACCATTTCATTGTTATCGTACACAAATTAATGTTAAATTAGTTGTTTTATTTCCAGAGTTCAATATTTAAACAGCTACTGTCATCTAAAGAAATGAGGGGTGAATCTACCTGCTACTTTTGAGGGTCGCACTACATCTACCGCTACAATGTAGTCTTCATACAGCAGAAGCTAGTGGTTGAGGAAACAAGTATTTCCACAAAATTGAAAATAAAATACAATAAGGTGAAATCAGAAGCGAGCCTTATGGAAAGTGAAGTGGACAAACTTTTTTTTTTGGTAAACTAAAAAATTGTTGAACAAGGATGTTAAGTCCGTGATAGTTTATAATAAACAGCCCTTCAAATTGCAAACTTACAAAAGCTGTTTGTAACGCATTGCAATTCAGCATTCAGTGAAAAGGTATACATGAAATGGGCAAGGAGAACAAATGAAGACAACTTTGAAGTAATTCCTTGTTTTAGGTTATATTTAATACATTTTAAAGTAATAAAGTCGTCATTTTTAATTTTCTTTACTTCATCAAAATCGCGCCCTAGTAATGATGGTTATTCGGCATTGCTTGCATAAATAGCTATTATACCTACACACGGTATAGCCAATTAAACAAAGAAAACTTAAAAAACGTAACTGGTTTAAATTCCTCCTCGACTCTTGTGGGAATTGCTTTGCTGAACTCTACTCAGGACGCCCTAAATTAACGACGATTAGAGAAATAACTGTAAGACCATCTATTCTCTGTGCTGATTTGCCGTGTCTGCTTCCCGACATCGTATAACCAATAAACTAAACGTAATAGAGGGTTCCACATACATACATACGGCGTTTACTCCTGTTATTGCTATCTGCCCTGCTGATACATTGCAATGCTGAGCC
Organism: Tenodera sinensis; assembly: GCA_030765045.1. Classification (NCBI taxonomy): domain Eukaryota; kingdom Metazoa; phylum Arthropoda; class Insecta; order Mantodea; family Mantidae; genus Tenodera; species Tenodera sinensis. Next base: position 37,821,185 of record CM060965.1, on the reverse strand, counting down.
CCAATCCCTCCTCTAGGAATTGTTTTCTTTTCATTTTATCAGCAATTTTCTTTGGGCCCCATTCTCCGCATGTGATCGCACCGAAAATGCATTCCTTGCTTTATCCTATCTTCAGACCATAAATATTTAACTTTTCGCATACTGCAAACTTTTCTCTTTATCTAAGACGAGCTTAAGTCTCCAGAATTTCATTTTGCTACTTTCCACCTCCCTTTCGACCATTTCAGTAAGTCCCTAGCGTATGTTAATACAGTGGAAAGTTAGATGAGTATTCTCATTCAATTCTCAAGTTCTATTTTTCCCGTTAACACTCCATAACCATTCAATAGACACTCAATTTCCATAAGTGTTACTTCAACTGCATGAGGTCAAATTTCGCCACTTGCTATTTTACTGCAAGCAGAATATGAAATATTGACTTTATCCCTATACATATATTCATATACTCACCTGGAAGTTTTACTTTCAAGAGGTTAAAGGAGGTATTGTATGTCACACAAACATTCGATATTGATATTTCACCAGTTTTGATATACAATCGATTCCAAAAAAAGAAGGCATATTTAGAGTCTCTAAGCAACTTAACTCAAGAAAAACAAAACTGTTGGAATAGGTGCTAACTTCATATTTGAAATGATTTCCCAAAAGTCTATCCTAAACTAGCCTTTAGATGGAATCATTTTTCATTACTTTTCACTTTCTCAAAAAATGGCTCAAACTATTTTGATCATAATACCAAGAAGTTAAGACAATTTGACTGTTAAAATGTAAATCTGGAACTTTCTGTGAATCGCCTGTAAAGTACATTTCATTCTGACTGAAATTTGCACTTTGTCCAGCTGGTAAACCATATAAGATGGAACATTTAGAGCTATTTGAAATACACACTTTATATACAATAACTTTTGTAGCACTAGCCGTTTTCGAAATATTCGTTGTTATATCTTTAAGTTTCCCAAGTTGGAATGCAATGCGCCATCAATAAAGCATCTTAGGCGATTCTTATTTTCTCATATGCGGTCTTATTAGAAGCAAAAACTGGCTTGTGAAACGCGAATAGTTGCGTTTTGTTTTTCCATTATCCATGCAACTGTCCATATTGCCGAACTTGAGGTTTATCGCACTTAGACATTGGGAGCATCATGCAAATAGATTAGAAAAATTACTTTTTACTTTCTCTACTGGTAAGTAGGGGAAGTATTGTATTCCACCCAAAAATTCGATGTCGAGATTTCGCCGGAAATACATGTTTTGAGGCCCCCTGAATCCAAAAAAAGCATTTTTACTTTCTCTACTGGTAAGTAGGGGAAGTATTGTATTCCACACAAAAATTCGATGTCAAGACTTCACCGGAAATATATGTTTTGAGGCCCCCTGAATCCAAAAAAAGCATTTTTAGAAAAAGGCCCGTGTGTGTGTGTGTCTGTCTGTGTGTCTGTCAGTCTGAGGACAGCATAACTCAAAAACGAAACGTTGGTTAAAAGCCAAACTTGGTATTTAAGTTTAATGTCTTTCAAAGATGCGACACAAAAATTTTGAAGAAAATAGCCCCACCCTAAGCTACCCTTTACATGGAAAAATTTTCGAAAATTTTGATTTTCTTGAAAATGACTCTAACGATTTTGATTAAAATGTCATATGTTTGAGATATTTTTATGACAAATGAAATGTATATCTTGAATTTTCTGGCTATAGCCCCTGTAGTCGTATTTACTCTGGACGACTTTTGCATAACTGGTAAACCGTTAGAGATAGACCAAATTATACTATACAAAAATGTAGATCGTGCTAAAATACACAATTTATGTCTCAATAAATTTTCTTGTAGAGTGAACCATTTCGGAGATATTCCTTGTTATGTGTGTGAGTTTCGGAAAACTTAGAACTTTAGCGAAATGCAACAACGTTGTTCATTTTTTTATATGTTAATCGTGCAAAGAGAACGGAATCTCAAAGGTCAAAAAGATTTGACTGTCGCACAAAGCCTTCTGTATTCTAATATTCCCCTTGCACCTACAAGGACATAAGCAGTAAGATAATTTGTACGAATGTTTATCTTAACTAACATGGAGATATAGGAATAAGAGCTTGTTAGAATGGTTAGTGCAGGAGTAGAGAAAGTCATGTGAGTGCAACACATCAGATTTTTATGTGAGTACTATAAGTGTAGCTTAGTGTATTTTGTATTAACTAAGCTACTTTTATATACGTATGCTAAATCATCAGTTTATACCATCAGGCAAGTTATTAATAATATACCAGCTAACATACTGTACATAGATAATCTTAGATTAAATATTACTTGTATGAGAAAAGCTTTTTATACTCTTATGGAATTTTTACAAACACAATAATTGTATTTATTGACCTTATTGGACAATGCCTGTATACACTATGTATAGTTAATGATGCAATAAATGATAACTCATATGATAAGAGCGATAAGTTAATTGTCGAGCCGTGGGCGAGGTTCCGATATTGGTAGAGTTAGGGAACTGCACTTTCTTAGAAATTGCAGAATATTGTTTCCGCTATCAAGATAAATACAATTCCATTACTAAGCTACACTATCTACCAAAGTTATTTTACTTACCTGTTTTTTAGTTCAAAATGACATTGGCGAGAGGCGTGCAGTAAGAAAGTTCTAGAACAAGCCTGACTCTTTCTAAGCTCTTGACCAAGAAAAAAAGAAGGTTTCTGTACGTGTTTCGTACCTAATTTCTTCCATTACCAAGAATTTCAGAATTATCAAAAGGTATTCGTGATAGGCTACGTTGCCATGACACGACAAAAACAACAGTTGCTTCGTCGCCGTTCATTTCTTCACCAGAAAAGCTTAGAGCATTGTATATGAAAGATGTCACTACTTCAACAGAAGTCACAAAATAATTCAACACAATAACACAGCATTCAATAATGTTAAATGAAATATCTGCTGACTCCTTTGTGATATCAATATGTCGAATGTATTTTGTTCACCCCTTTAGGTCCCCTTAACGTTTCTCACCACGCGCAAAATAAATTAAGATTTCTGAACTTGTTGGATAAATGTCAAAAGTATATTCTTTTAATTAAACATTGGAATCTATGTCGAAGATGTACCCTACGTGATGAAAAAATAAACCTCTGGATGAAAGTTGTTTCGTTTTCTTGGAGTTTCTTGAGTTATTAGTCTTCAAGAGCCAGGTAAGATGGCAAACAAAATGTTAAATGACTATTCTATAGCAAGGCTTTCTTATATTCTGCACTCGTGGCTCGCTCATTTGCCTGAGCAAAAATTAACAACTTACGAAAATGTCACAGAGAATACATAACAAAAAAAAAAAAAATCTTTCTTGACCAACAATAATTTTCGACAGCAATTCGTAACAATGAAGAGAATTAGTAAAATTGCTTGCTTTGTCTTTCGAAATATGCAAGTTACAAAATGAAGTACAGTAATAAATTAAGGTTCGGGCATTTGCCAGCGATTATGCAGAAAATGGCTTTGCATTGTTGCTGCAGAAGTATTCTATTTGGTTTGTCACTTCCTCATAAACTGCAGATAATTGCTAATTTTACGAGTTCTGCAGCAAAACAATAAGGCGTATGCTTATAAAAGCACTTTGTCCAATAAAGCGCCCTCAATATGGCGCAATTCAAACATCTGCTGCGACCGAAATGACGACTGGTACTGCAGTATACATTCTCAATCCCATTCCTTCCACAATGGAGGAAAGATCGATTTGTATTGATATTACGCAGCCAGCACGTGCATCGCGTGACCAAACTGACTTTTCGTCAGCCGTTGTACAAGGAGAGAGGGAAATACACGCTGTTCCTGTACTGAATGAAATTGTATCCACTGCGCCTGTGCCACGCTGCGCATCTTCAGAACGTTATTCGGATGTTTTACTTGGTTTCCACTGAGACTATTCTGTTATTTGTACCACTATCGGAGAAAAAACATAACCTTATTCTGCGCTGAAAAGGTCGGTTTATAGGTCGATAAAAAACAGAAACATACATAATGTGAAGTAAACAAGATAAAGAGCATGCACAAAATGTATCGCTTCGAAAAGAAGGCCGCTAATATTAAATAGCTGCGTTTAGATCGTTAATATTTTGAATTTCTGTGAAGTTCCATAATTTTCGGAAGATATTTCAATGGCGAAGACAATGCAGATTCGCTGCCACTAAATATTGCGACAGTTGCTTTATTGCAACAGAAGTCCATATTTCGCCGTAACATCGCAAGAACAATGCCAAAGTACTGCGTAGCTAATCATTAGAAGTCCACGAAATACTTCGTGTGCCCGTTTTAGGAAGAAATTGTCGAACAGACATTATTGATATTGACAGAAGAAAAAAAGGTCAGCTGATAACTTAGATCCCACAATAGGTTTGGGATTTCCTCAAACCAACTAGCGAAAGTGAACAAGGAAAGAGGAACATATGCGAGTTGACCATTTAATTCTTGTGTATGAAGGCCATTGGTTCAATTTTGGAGCTAGAGGCACAATTCCAAAATAATTTGTCCATGGACACAAAGACATAAGCTCTCCATACAGCTAAAGGACGACACCTTTGTGTCCAAAATCTATCTTTCGAAATAATTAATACTGTAATCATAAGATTTGAAATGAATTAAAGACAAAATCACAACTTCTCTAAAATTTATGTTTAAAAAATCCAACATAAGTTTCTATTTTAATTATTTGCTTTTATTTCTTGATACTATAACTGAATGCTTCTGTATTTAACACAAAAAGTGCCAGTTATTCCGTGTCAAACCCCAAATGTTTAAGGTCAAATATGGATTAACAAAAATTGGAGAGGGGATACACTGTCCAATTTTTTGTGGTTCGAATTTTTTATCTAATTCTGCACTTTTTCATTGCCATACATGAACCATATGATCTATATTTCAGTAATTAATGTTAAAAATTAAAACATGAATTTCTCGCCTTTAGGAATAATTTTGACGAACTTTCCAACAAAAACACTTGGGACTTTTACCACACCTAAACAAAAAGTGTTCATATAATTTGTTGGCAAATCAATAGTTTTCAATATTATTATTATTATTATTATTATTATTATTATTATTATTATTATTATTATTATTATTATTATTATTATTATTATTATTATTACTATCATCATCATTGTCAGTGTCGTTATCGTCATCATAACCAAATTGTTATTGCTGAACATATGGCAACTAGGAAGGAAGTTGCTGTAATTTTGAGGTTTCCTTAGAGCCAACTTCTTTTAGCATCTGGCAACCATGCAGGCAGCAACCTCTCTCCAAGTGGAGTTCCAAAGAACAATTTTGCTCCCTTTACTCGAAAAAGGTGGGTCTGAACTGCGGCTGCTTCCGAATATTACGTATTCAGACATGTATTCTTTCTCCCTTTAAATTTAAAATACGCTGACTGCCACCATATCTTCCACAAAGGACAGAAAAAACACTAGTTCAGACATTTTAAACGAATAAAAACGTTCTGTTATAGTTTTCTAACATCTCACATCAGAGGGAACGTTTGTACAGGTTCCTCAAGTCAGTCCTGAAAAATAGTAAATTCAGTCTGTCTTGCATTCCACCCAAAAATTCGATACAGAGCTCCCCTAAGTAAAATAAAAACATTTTAAAAGAAGTCGTGTGTCGGTCTGTCTGTTAACAGCATAAGTCAAAATAAAAAAGTGGGTTAAATATTAAACGTGGCATTCAAGTTCAACATCTCCCAAGAATGTGACACAAAGATTTTCAAGAACATCCCCTCACTTCAAAATACCTTTATATGGAAAAAAAAAATTAGTATTTTTACTTTCTTGTAAATGATTTTAATGATAACTAAATTATTTGTAAGTTTAAGATGTATTTCTATGACAAATAAAGTGGACATCTTTGTGAAGTTCTCTCCAATCTTTGTTGAAGTGGTAAGTGATGGACACATAAGAATCGCGGGTCTCATTAACGCACGCAATTTTTGTAAAAAATATATGTTATGTTACACTCACATCACTTTCTACTCTTATACTAACAATTCTTATAAACTCTTATTCCTCTATCTACTTCATGTTAGTTGAAAGAAACATTTGCAGAAATTTCGTTCCTGTTGATTTTCTGAAGGTGCAAGGGGAATATGGGATACAGTAAACTTTGAGCGAGAGTCAAATCTCTTAAAGCTTTGAAATTCAGTTCTCTTTGCACGACCAAGAGATAAAAAAAGTGAATAACGAACTCCCATTTGAGAAAAGTGTATTGGAAATCTCATACAAATAACAAGGAATATCTCCGAAATGGTTTACTCCACAAAAAAATGCACTGGGACACAACTTGTGTGTTTTAACGAGATCTACTTTTTTGTATAGTAAGATTGGGTATAGGTATCTCCTACGGCTTACCAGTTATGCGAAAGTCATCAAGAATAAAGAGGACTACAGCGGCTATAGCCAGAAAATTCAAAATATATTTAATTATTTGTCATAAAAATATCTTAAACATAATTAATTTTAATCAAAATTATTAAGAGTTATTTTTGAGAAAGTCATGTGAAGGGTAGTTTAGGGTGGAGGAAATTCCTTCAAAATCTTCGTACCGCATCCTATTAAACCTAAATACCAACTTTGCTTTCTAACCGACTTTTCGTTTTTGACTTCTGCTGTTCACACACACACACACACACACACACACACACACACACACACACACACACACACACACACACACACACACACACACACGCACGCACGCGCGCGCGCACCGACCTCTTTTTAAAACTGCTTTTTTTTTTTTTTTTGGATTCAGGGAATCTCAGAAAATATATTTCCGGTGAAATCTCGACATCGGCATTTTGGGTTCGAAGTGTTAACCATTTCCTGCATATTCTTGTCACTGGTTTGCATTTTTCAACATTATATATATATATATATATATATTTTTTTTTTTTTTTTTTTTTGACGTGGTATGTTGCTATTCGTTTTTCCCTGTGCTCATACAAGAAGCATAGTATTACAAAATCTCATATAGCAATTTGGTTTTGAAAAATTTGACTATCGCTTTAACCTAGGAATATTTTATAGTTTACCTACAACGAAATCTCTAGATGAGTAACAAAAGTGTATCTTAACAAGATGTACATAGATAAAAGAATAAGCTTTTGTAAGAATAATTTATAGAAGAGTGAGTAGATAAACCATGTGAATGCAACACATCAGATCTTTTACAGTAGGTACCTACAAGACTGAGGTCAACGGTGATCGAATATATACCGGAGATGTTGGAATATACGGCGGCATGCGGTAGCATAATACTCGAGCCGATTTATGAAGCGCTCCTTTGTCGCTGGTTATACCTACTCGTAGTCCAACGACGTTATCTCCTACAGCACATTCTGATAGATTGAAACACCCAGGGTTGCTCATATATCGAAACCTTGCAAATATCCAAGGTAGCAAAAGGTTAAAGGTTATCGAACTAAAAACATTAGGTTAATTGGTTGTAGAGAACTAAAGGATCAACAGGTACTGACAGTGAGGAAGTCTACTCAGGTTTATTAGCTTGGTCCTTTCACTATCACGAAAGATCGGTCGGTTCCTTTCCATTTGCCAAAAACTATGTTGTCCTTTTAAGTCATACAAACATGCTTCAATATTCCTTTCCAACTACCGAGTTTAGAGTAATTATCCTTATCTTTCAAATTAATTTACATTTTTTCCAAGCTAAAGGTACCTGTGTTAATTAGGAATGTCATCCTGAAGAAAGCAAAACGTGAATTAAAATTAGGCATTGTTTAGTACCTAATTTACAAAACCGAAGTAGTGAACATTTAATGTTGACGTCTCATTTTGACTTCGGAGGGCAGTATAATTCACAATTTCTTCGCTTTGCCAAAGGAACACTTTTTGCATCAACAAATTTCAATTTCGTATGCACAGTGTGTTGCACTCACATGACTTTCTCTACTCTTGTACTAACCATTCTTACAAACTCTTATTCCTATATCTTCTTCGTGTTAGTTAAGATAGACATTTGCAGATATTATCTTATTGCTTATTTCCTTATAGATGCAAAGGGAATATGGAAATACAGTAGGCTTTGAGCGATACTTAAATGTTTTAAAGGTTTGAAATTCTTTGCACGGTTAACATATAAAAATTGAATAACGATGTCCCATTTGACATGAGTATAAGTTCTCCAAAACTCACACAAATAAGAATGAATATATCCGAAAAGGTTCACTCTACAAAAAAATTTATTTGGACATAAATTGCGTATTTTAGCAAGATTTACATTTTTATATAGGTAGTAAGATTTGACTGACTGAATCTACTGACATGGAGCTGTCGTTTTTAAGCACACTTAAAAACCTGGGCCGGATTTGAACCCGCAACCTTGGGATTGGTAGGTCCAATTCCGCGATGGTTTTGATGGCATTAAAATTGAAATTCCCATAAGTGATACCTCCTAGATGTTTAAAAAAAAAAAAAAAAAAAATTAAGAGGGCATTGTAAAACAATTTTCATTAAGGCTAGAGATTTCTTCCGGGCTTAAAAGCCATGATCTGCATTAAAAATTCCGCAGCAGTAAACATAACTTACAGCAGCACTTGGATAATACGAAGCTGAAGGGTCAAAAAAGGAACACCCAAGTTACGTCTAAAATTGACACTTTAGCAATACAGCTACGTACATCCATCAGGATTTTCTGGTTGTCTTTTCTTTTTCAACTCTTTTAATCTTCATTCGAGGCACTGCTTAAAATTTTCTTCTTATTCTTCACATAAGTCGAGTGTTCGGCGGTATCCCGTATTCTTTCGCGGCTTCAGAATTTTCCTTCAAACCCTTTTCAACTTCTGGAATGACGGCGACTTTTTCCGCAAAAGTTAGTCTTGTACTGGACTAAGAGACATAATGGCATTGATTTGCAACACACTGAACAGTAGGAAACTCAAGCAACAACTAAAGACACACGTGTTTTAAACAAGGGGATGTGGGAGCAGGCAGAGAAGCTCAAGACCGGCAGCTAAAAAAGCTATTCACTGTATTCCAACAAAACAAACAACCCCGGAGCGACAACCTCGTTTAGATTAATTTTCGACTCACATTTCTAAACAAAAACTTCAAATCAAAGGAACATTAAATTCGAGTTGCATGTTAGTTTTTTTACGTTGCTTTAATACAAAATTCAAAAGACCAAGAAAAATAATCGAATTAACTACGATTTCGAATTATAAACGTTGGAATTGTCGAAGTTCCACTGTGTTACAAACTAGAGGGTCTATAAGCATTACTCATGGCAGCATCAAGTTGCTCATTTGTTCGTACAAAAGTAAGAAAAGGTTGGCAACCCTGGTGTAGTGGCGCTTCAGATATCATCTCCCTCATACCGTCATCTCAGTTACCATGGTGCTAAAAGTTAATCCATGCATTTTCCCTTTCTACACAGGTAGTAGGCGTATGAGCCATTAATTCCACACCTGAAGTAACGAAAAGCACTTTCCTTTGTGTGGGATGACGCATTGTCACAATGGAGGAGGATGATCCGGCTTCCACAGCGCCGAGAAACCACTCCATGCCTTACCCAACGACCATCTTCCGGCCATGCTCGCTCGCTCGCTCGCTCACCTTACACTTTCATGTTCCTCTACCCACTATAACTCTAAAACAAAATGTCCATTACGTACCAAATTTTGAATATAAGTTCAGTATCTTCCAAAGACTCTCAAGAGTGTCTTTGCCACCCTAAACTACCCTTTACACGAAAAATATTCGATACTTTTTGCTTCTCAAAAATGGATCCCAGTTTTTTTTTTATAAAAATACAATATATTTAAAATAATTATATGGCTAATAAAACACACATCTTCAATTTTCTGGGAAGTCCTCTTCATTCGGAAGGAATTTTGTACAACTATAGCAGACACAAAGTTTAATGGCGGTTCATAGCTGGCCACTTGTGATCTTGGCTGTTACGCAAATAAATTGTGTGGCTGCAAATGATATTTATATCACCGCTTTACAGTGTGATTTCACAGCGTGTTTAAGTGTACAACAACGCAAGGCTTGGCAAGCCTCTGATTGGGTGTTATATTGTGCAGTTCCTCCTGCCGCCCGCCATTAATGTTTGTGTCTGCTATAGTAAATGTTAAGCGATAGACGAAACTCTACAACAAAGAAAATCTGAGTCCCTTTAAAACCAGTTTATTTCAGATAAGCCTTTTTATGACAGAAGTCATTTGGGTCATATCGGTTTGAATTATTCAATACATTTGCCATTCTTTTAAGCCCTGTAAAATGGTTTTTAGTAATAATAATAATAATAATAATAATAATAATAATAATAATAATAATAATAGTAATAGTAATAGTAATAATAATAATAATAATAATAATAATAATAATAATAATAATAATAATAATAATAATAATAATAATAATAATAGAGAGAATATTAATGTTTGGGTAATTTGTATGTTGCGAAAGTGATGTTACATAAGACTCTAAATTTCTTTCTACTTTGATTTCTTTGTCAACTACAAAATTAATCAAATTAGACAAAGAACTGTGAAATGCAAGGAATTCCTGTTATTATTCTCTATCTCAATTTTGTAACTAAGCAAAGCTCAAAATAAAGGCATAGTTAAATTTTTATATGTAATTTTACAATAATGTTAAGCTCACATTCTATTTTAACGTAATTCTAAAGTCACTTTCAGATAATTAAATTCAGAGTCCAATTTATTACACCTCAAATCGGTAGTATCATTGGCTTTAACGTGTGTGGCCATAATACAAGAATTATCAAACCTAATTAATTATGATTTCTGTTTCATGCTTCCCTAAATATTACTCGGAGAATTAAAGAAGCTCTGTTATATAAAAACGAAAAAAAGAAAGAAAACTGAAAGCGGCTTAAGTTAATAAAGAAATATTCAAATGTTCAACTTGAAATGGAAATGTATGAAAATATAAGTATAACATGATGATTGTGTAAAATTAAATTAGCTGCTTCTATTAGCTTCTGAAATGTTTTATCAAATATTATTTTATGAGCCACTTTAATTTCATTTTGAATATGCTAATTTCAAAAGCTCCATGTATATTATCAATACGTATTATTTGAAGAAAATGTCAAGTTACATAGCGGAATTCTAAATAAAGTATATGAAATTAAAACTGCCTTTCAGTTATACTAACTTTAATTACGCTGTTCAAAAATTAGCATATTGTATCACCTAAATCACTGAATTTGATTTTATTTTGAAAATCTTATGTATTATATTCACATGACCTTTTACAAACCATGCGTACTTTTTTTTTTTTTTTTTTTTTTTTTTTTTTTTTTTTTTTTTTTTGTCAATCGAGATAAACACTCAGTACCTATACATTTTGATCTAGATATAAGAAGGATAGGTAGATTTTTTTAAAAAAATAGTGGCTAGCCATGTGCCATACTTCTTGTATGACCACAAGAAAAGGCGAACAACTTCCTCTTTATAAAAGCAGGTGCCTATAAATATGTGAAAACTCAAACCAATAGGAAAGAATGTCCTGGAAATGTTTATCGCCAAACAAAAATTCATTGGACATAAATTGTGTGCTTCATTTTCGTATTGTACGATTTTGTTTACCTCTGACGATTTACCAATTATACAAAATGCATTCCGATCGACCATTCCCAGAAAATTCAATAGATATAGATCTCATTAAAATACCTTAAACATGCTTAGTGCTAAACATCCTTAGAACAATTTTTAGAAAATAAAAATAACGAACAATTTCCTCATATAAAGAAAGGTGGTTTAGAGCTGGCAGATTTTTTTTAATTTATTTATTTATTTATTTATTTATTTATTTATTTATTTATTTATTTATTTATTTATTTATTTATTTATTTATTTATTTATTTATTTATTTATTTATTTATTTATTTATTTATTTATTTATTTATTTATTTATTTATTTATTTATTTATTTATTTATTTATTTATTTGTTTGTTTATTTATTTATTTATTTTTTGGATGATGCTGAACTTACATAATACCAAAATTGGTTTTTAATCGACGTCTCACTGTTTAGTTATGCTATTCACACACAGAGCTTTCTAAATAAGTAGATAAAGCCTTTGTAAAATGGATGTAAGGGACATCAAAACGTGCACTTATGGTGAAATTTCTATCTCGAATGTTTGGGTGGAATGCAATACTTCCCCTACATACTATTGGCAAGTATTAAATAAAGTAAACATGTGTATTTAATTAGAACGTAGTCTTTATGGCTGATGCAAAATTTAATGGCGAGTGGCTCAACACAACTTCCAATCAGAGGCTTGCCACCCTTGCTAAGTACACGTTGTGAAACCACACTGCAAAGCCAGTGATATAGATATCACTGTGTCCACAAAACTGATTTGCACAACAGGAAAGAGAATAGTAATGGTCAGCTATCAACCGCCATTAAGTTTTGTGTCTGGCATGATAGTGCATATAACTTTATATACCAATAGTAAAAGCATGGTGAAAAGAAAAGATCGAAATAAAAGCAAAATTCACACAATAGAGATGTTAGACAGCTATATTCACAATTCACAAAATATCAGTAACGATAAGGTCCTCAATCTCTACCGGGTCAAAGCCTAGCACCACAACAGTTCTTTACCTGAGCAAAATTGTTTACTTGGAGTCAACGGCGGAAATTACATCGATGAAATACACGGCGCCGTAAACGTCGTAATCTTGAGACCAACAAGCAATAAAAATATACCTATAGAATAGAAAAATATGTAACGATTTAATTCGTAATGCATTATTCCTTTTGGAAAGCTAGCTTCTAAGGCTCGAAAGGGGACTATAAATAACTAGATAGTGCTGTTATTCAATATCTTATCGACACTTAGCGCCCTTTCAAACTTACCGTAACCTCACATTTCTCTCTTTTATTTTCTGAAAAAGCTGGGGTTTTTTCTTCACTGTTGTAGAATCTCACTTATGCATAGATTATGTTGATGTAAAAATACATAAGCACTGGCGTTGTAAACTTAGTGATGTCATTTCATGTTTAGGATGCTTAGAACAACTGAATAAAGTTCTATACGTGATTTCAAAATCCGGAACAGAACAAGATTTCAGTATCTATTGAGACAATTCTGTAAGTATACATTAACTAAGACCTCATTAAAAATAATTGACGACGTTGATACCCATATCAACGTTTTCTCATTCAATGAAGTTTAGTTTAAAAGACCTTGCTAATTTCTTAAGCAAAATGCTTCAAAATGCTGAAATACTACTGTAAGTTCAAAAAAGTAAGTTGATTTTCGATACTAATGCAAAGTTAATGTATTTTTTTCCGGGAGGTGGTGCAAATTTCTCTCCTTTCACCAGTTATTTTCATATCGACCTACAAGTTAGTAAATTAAAACCTTATTTTTCTGCTTACTTGCCATTAATCGTAAGAACGAAAGCCGGTATCAAACAGCTATAGCAACTTTCGGCAATACTGGGATAATATGAAACAATATTCAAATGTTTAAACCGAAGGTCGATAATATTGGAAGTAATATTACCTCCTCTTTGAGCTTATGCGAAACAAAAGAACGAAGCACAAGACTTAAAATACTGGTATGTAATATGTAGACTAATGATACCACAAAAATGGTTGTGTAGAGCGTTTAAAACATTTATTTTTGCCAGATCTACATTTTTTTCTGTACTGGCCCTGTCTATATCTTACATAGTTCCGTGTTTATACAAAATGCAATAAAATCGGCAATAATTTACAAAAAATTGCAATCTATATCTAGTTTTTTCGTTTACTTTATTATTTCAAACCTACGATATTTTAAACACAACCGTTAGGTCTATTTTTGAGAAAATAAATAATATATGTAGGTGCGAATTTGAAGAAATATTTATGCATCCTCCAAGATGTGCTGTGTATTTATTTGAGCTTTCTTTTCCAGGCACATATGTCGTTCACTAAAACCACTGGAAACCTTAAAATATGCACTTCCATTTCAATTTCGACTTTGGAAACCAATGCAATACTTCCTCTGCATTAGGTGCAGAAAGTAAAATGAGTATCTCCGGCAAGTGAAGCTGTAACCTTATGGAATTTTACTCTGAACTGCTATGGTTCAATTTATATTGGACGTGAAAGACCGCTTGCCTTTGCTCAGAGGTCTCTCTATCAGGTTTATTTTACTTTCCGTAAATCTAAGGCACGGGACCATCGGTTTTACTTTCCTTCCGAAGGAATCTATGCTAAGGAGTTTTACGGAGTTTGAACCCCCAACCTTGAGAATCAAAGGCTTCCCCTAGTCAACGGAGGATGATTGGTTGGTTTGGTAGTGTTTAACACCCGCTTTTACTACATACGGCACCGCAGGCGGTGATACTGATGATACATGGAATGAAGATGGAGCACCGGTGGAATGAGATGGCGGGGGAAACCGGAGAAAACCCGCCCCAGCGCCGCTTCAGCCACCACAAATCTCACATGCGGTTGCCTGGGATCGAACCCGGGCCACTTTGGTCTAACCACTCGGTTACGGCGCGGCCCACGGAGGATGACGTGGCAGTGATGGTAGTTGAAGTATTTAAGGCCCCTTTTTAACTTTATAGTATGCAGGGGAATTATTGTATTCAACTCAAAATTTCGATGTCGAGATTTCACCGGAAATATATGTATTGCGGCCCTCTGAACACGAAAAAATACAGTTCTACAAAAAGATCCGAGCGCGGGCGCGCGTGTGTTGTGTGTGTCTGTGAATAGCCTAACTCAAAATCGAAAATTCTGTTAAAAACTAAACTTGGTGTTTAAGTCTTTCAAGGATGCGACATGAAGATTTATCCACCCTAAACTATCCTTTGCATGGAATACTTTGATTTTCTCAAAAAATGGCATTGATTAAAATATATTATGTTTAAGATATATAGCAAATCAAATGTATATGTTGAATTTTCTGGCTATAACCTATGTAGTCCAGTCTACTCTTGATGACTTTTGCGTAACTGGTAAACCGTTAGACAAAAGATGTAGGTCTCGTTAAAACACACAAGTTATATCCAACTGCTTTTATTTATTTATTTTTTTATCTTTTTTTTTAATTTTATTTTTATTTATTTATGAAATGAACCATTCCGGAGATATTCCTTGTTATACATATATGTGAGTTCTGCAATACTTTAAATTTTTCCAAATGGAAGGTTGCTATGCTCTCTTTTTACCTCTTGGCCGTGCAAAATAACGGAATTTCAAAGCCTTCATATAACGACCAGCTTTTAAAAGATTTGACTATCGCTCAAAGCCTACTGTATTCCCATACCCCCCTAGCACCTACAAGAAAATTAGCAATAAGATAATTTCTGCAAATGTTTATCTTGACCAACATGAAGACTATAGAGGAATATGAGTTTGTGAGAATAGGTGGTACAAGAGTAGAGAAAGTCATGTGAGTGCACCATAGGCGATGGACACAGACGATACATGAAATGACAACTGGGGAAGTAAATTTGGGAAGGACATGCTCCCAACCATAGTTCAGGGTGCCTCCCAGGCATTTGCCAGCTATGAAAACTGAAGAAAACCCGGAAAAAGCAAAGAAGACTGATCCTGGCGGGATTTGAAGTGCATACCTTCCATTCACAAGTCCATGCCTTAACGATCTCAGCTACAACACCGTTGGAATTCTACACGATTTAACGTCCAGCAAAAGAAGTCCCTTCATGGGCACATCCAGGCGGTAAACGTTAAGATACATACGGTTACCTGGAAAAGATACGTTATCAGTATCTCCTTTAGGATAATCCAAACTGAAATGTTTGCTCAAACCATATTCATGGCACGTGATATTTGCGAGATAAAGCGTTATGCAGCACCCACTCGGTACTCCAGATTATTAAAACTTTAATATAACTGCCTACTGCATGTTTTTATACCGTTAGCTCATCTCCCCTTGTATCCGTTAATATAATGTATTTCTTTATAAGGATGTTGCCATATTCCTTTTCGTGCTACACACGTATGCATGTGGCTTTCTCGCTCCGCTCATTCTCTTGTTTATTCTTCTTGTACTGCATTCTTTTGTTCCCCTTTTCATTGCATCGATTCCAATCATTAGATTTTACTGTGGCATCCCCTGACACACTTATACTTTTAAAAACGTAAACTACACAATGTGAGATATTTTGAGAACTGCTACCGATACCGAATAAACACTGACATAAGTTATTTTAGTGAATGCTATACTTTCCTAGCTTAAGTTTTTGTCTATGGTTTCTCAAATATACAATCAAAATGAAAAGGATTACACGTGTTAGAAATTCAAGGTTACCTTTTATTCAGGTTTATATATAGTTAAAGGGGAGGAAAGGGAATTCATGAAAATCTTCATGTTGCATCCTTGAACAATGCTGGGTCCTGTATTCACAGTTGGCTATTCATCCAATGTTTTTAATGTAAACATTTGGACAAGTATTTCCGTTTAAATTTCGCTATCAAATTTTGGAGGAATAAAATACTACTGTTGTGTTAAATCCAAAACTTCAATAATGGGCATGTAGGTTTTAAGCCTTCTGGATTAAAAACAAAAATTTATAGAGTAAAAATATCTAGTGAGCGTATGACTACAACCGAAACCTATAAGTTCATGTAAACTCAAATTTGGTGTTGGAAGTCGGGTTCTCCACCGCCATGGAACTCATTGCGTCATTGTCCCAGCGGGTGGAAGGAGGTGATTTCAACCACCCCTAACTTGCCTGCGGTTGAGCACCCCTGTGCTTCAACATTTTCCACATTTCTGATGCAGGACCCAAATGACCGAGCTGTCAATGGGCTCTTAAACCTCACCCATTCACTCATTTTTGATGCAGTTAAGTTCACATAACAAAATCTTAAATTTGATTCTTCAATATCAAATATTTCAAGAACTTGCAACAAATACTATGATAAGTGAAACGTTTAGTCTCTAAATATTAATTATATTTAAGATTTGTGTTGCTTCACTGTTAACAGCTTCAGTCGTTCATTGAATTTAGCATTAAAATGTTTATATCGTAAGCCATTATAGTTCAAAGAAAAAGAAAGAAATAACCACAAACTTCCAAAGTGTTTCGTTAGAAAATACACTTACGCTTGGGAAAATGTAGACTATACAGCATGGAATATTAAAAAAAAGGGTTAAAACAATAAGAAAAGAGCATTATTTGATAAAGTTTGATATTTTAATGCACTCTGGATATTTTGTCTAGACCTTATGGTTTCCCAAATACACAATACACAATATTAATGAAAATAATTAATAATTAATCATGAAAATATTAATGAAAAGGATTTCCGTGCTAGTTACAACATTCAATGTTGCGTTTTATTCCTGTCATTGTGTTAGTTATATTTCAATCAAAATAGTTAAGAGCCATTTTTGAGCAAATAAAAAGATACTAAAATGTTCTATCTAAAGAAGTCTAGAGGGGTGGGGAGGAATTTTCCATTCCTGGCCTATATACAAAGTCTGGTATCCTAACTGTTCACATACTTTGGTTTCTGAAGACCTTGAAGAATGCACTTTTAAATAAGAATAGTTTGCCAACGGGCCGAAAAATTCCTACAACTTATTCAACATTCGTTTTAAGCGACAAATCTCCCTATTAACAGTTCAGGTCTCCAGAGACAGTGAATGAAATGGCTGCAGTTTGCTTCAAATGAGACCGGGGTCCACTGAGCTGAGAGTTAGACCTTCAGTTTTAGTAGGCTTATTCCCATTCATGAATACGTTATCGACATTAAACTATGTCAACCTAACCCTTGATGGCCAAATACCGTCATTTGTCATTTCTTCATTATAACAATCAAAGACACTTCACTCAAGAACTATCATTTTTTTTTTTTTTTACCTAAACTCTTTTCTAAATGAATCCTTAACACATACCCGCGTTGGCCTTGCAAAATATGCTCGGAACTTAAAACATGTAATCGTTAAACAAACTCCTGAAAATTTAGAAATCGCGTGACTGCTAGAGGTAACGTAATTTGTCACTTGTTTTATCGCCAGCTGGGGATAGAAACAGGAATCGATAAAAATAGCACTAAGGTTATCGCTGAGTATTTCAACACAATAAATATACCCATTTAAGTTACAGGAACACAAGGTTTATTTCATGCAGTTAAATCAGAAGTATTACGTTTAGATACCCATTCTAATAGGACAGATGCTTTCTGTTTATATTAAAATATTTTAACA
Organism: Tenodera sinensis; assembly: GCA_030765045.1. NCBI lineage: Eukaryota > Metazoa > Arthropoda > Insecta > Mantodea > Mantidae > Tenodera > Tenodera sinensis. Next base: position 37,802,958 of record CM060965.1, on the reverse strand, counting down.
TAATAGTTTTATGTCAAAGTTGAGGACGCGTGATAAACAATAAGTAAAATGTGAACTAAAATTAACTTCAATGTACTCACTTTCTATTGAAACATGTTGAACCGTTCGTAAACCTTGTAATACGTGCAAATAGGATTATATTTAAAAATATGGGATTCCATGAAGTCATTCCTATTTTGATTATTATATAAGTATTGCTTGTTTTCTTGCACTTGCAACGTGAATATGGGAATACAGTAGGCTTTGAGCGATAGTCAAATCTTTTAAAGCTTTCAATTTCTGTTCTCTTTGCACGGTTGACAGAAGTATAAGTTCTCCAAAACTTACAGAAATAACGAGGAATATTTCCGAAGTTCATTCTACAAAAAAATTTATTGACATAAATTGTGTGTTTTAACAAGATCTACATTTTTTGTACAGTAAGATTTCTTCTATCTCTTACGGTTTACCAGTTATGCAAAAGTCATCCAGAGTAAATAGGACTTCATGTGCTATAGGCAGAGAATTCAAAATATATGTACGTTTCATTTACCATAAAAATATATCAAACATATGGAATTTTAATCAAAATCGTTAGAGCCATTTTCAAGAAAATTAGAATTTTCCGAAAATTGTCCATGTAAAGGGTAGTTTAGGGTTGGGAATTTTCTTAAAAATCTTCGTGTCGCATCCTTGAAAGACATTAAACTTAAATACCAACTTCGGTTTTAAACCGACTTTTCATTTTTGAGGTATGCTGTGCACAGACTGACACACATACGGACCTTTTTCTAAAAATGCTTTCTTTGGATTCAGGGGGCCTCAAAACATATATTTCCGGTGAAATCTCGACATCTAATTTTTTGGGTAGAATACAATACTTCCCTTACTTTACTATACGCAGTAGAGAAGGTAAAACTTAAGCATAGTGTTTATGGAGTCTTCTAAAACTTCACACTGTTTAGAATATTTATTTACGAGTGATGCCCACAAATTCCAATCCCCTCCCTAAAAATAAAGCACATACGTACATTTACGTGGTTGTTATTAAATTGCTTATTATTTGCGAAATTTCTTTTACAATGAAATTACTGAATTGTGGTTATGTTCATTATAAGTGACTATATTTTGCATAGTTTTGCTCAGTGTGCATTCTGTAAGGTAAAAAAGTTATTTTTAAATGCATTTCCGCTCTTTTGGGCTGTAGTTAAGTAAACCTTACCATCTGATTTTTCTTCCGTCCTATTTCCTATGATTCTTTATTTATTTGCGATTGTTGCAGATTGCAAATTTATTAGTTACAGTTGTATATTATTCTCACTGTAAACAGAGTCTACGAGATGATCTAAGATCCCTCTGCTATGCTGGTATTTCTTGGTAAGAACAGATATAAAAAAGTAATAAAACTCCCTATTAAGAAATAACATAAAATGCAATTTTATTTACTAGTTTTTGAAAAATTAAACTATAGATATCTGCTATTATAGTAAAAGGTAAATGTAATAAATGCTTATTAAAGAAATGTTTATTTTGCTTTTTATAGTTTACTTCAAGGAGCATGGCATTGCTTGCTTCAGAGATGTTTGCTTACATTGAAAGTGTAGACAACAGAATAAAACAGCCCAAATAAAAAAGTTTGCAAAATATATATGCTCTCTCAGACTATTAAATTTAAAAGCTACTTATTTTTAAGCTATACTCAGTGATTACAAACCACTGCTGTTCATTCGCTTAATAACGTCACAGTAATTTATTGATTAATATTCTTTTAGATATACCAAACTCATAAATCTGTGTGTACCGCTTAAATAAGCACCTACAGACGCAGCTTATGATATATCACCTACTTGGAAAAATAATGCTCATGCGAAACTTTCACTTTTTTCTTGCATGTACCACAGTAAGGTGTATATTCAGTTGTTTCATAGCTGAGCACAAAAAAGGCCCGTCTTTGAAGGAAAAGGCACATAATATTAAACTATATTATAATGGCTTAAAGTTAAAATAAATAACGAGTAACTCCGCACTTCAACTCACCGGCTGAGCAAGAAGACATTGCAAAACACAAGGTGAGTAGAACCGCTGTTGTTGACCATCTGCAAGCTTTCCTTTGGTGATGTTTCCAACATTTGGCGAACGTCCGACTGTTTAGATATTTTATATCTGCTGAAGCACATCTTGTCGTAGTACTTCTTTGTTCACACACCATGTTCCTCTCGGAAAGCCCACGGGAGCTATTGCTGCACACCTGTACCTAAGATAAACAACACGCTTATAACGATATATTCACACACGCTTTCAACCAACTTTACACCTTCAGCGCAACATTTTCAAGTGAATTTCAATTTTCTACACAACCTCCACTACGACCTGGAGGGCTTGCCTTCACATCACTCTTGCGGACACCTGTGGAGCACTAAGCATGTTACATATATACTTCAACGGCAATTCGAACTCGTGTGCGGTTCGTTAGCAATTTCAACAAGACGAGGAGGTCCGCAGATGCATTTCCAAACATTTTCTTAGTTCACGGTAAACTTTCACTGCACACGCAACTGTTTTTAATTCAACTAAACTTTTCCAACTCACAGAACCACTCTTTACAACTCTTCGTCTCCGCGCCTCTCTCGTCTTTGCCGTTTCTGGTATGCCGGCGTCAAACAGTTCGTGCTACTTCGCGCATGCGCAGATGCGACAGCTTAGACCTCGTGGAAGGGATGGAATTTAAAAAGACTACCTTCTACTATGGAAGAAAATATGTGCGCTGATATACAAAAACATATCGAAAAGTGAATAAAATGAACACATCGCAATCTTCAAAGGTTTGTGCAAACTAACAGAAGCTTATGTGTTACAAAACAAGAGAACGTCGAGGACGTAAACAGACGGAAACTGCAATGTCTTTATTGTATTTTTTGGGAGTCTGAATAAAATCCAAGAAGAATAAGATGATGGTGGTGACATGACACTGCCGTAAGATTCATCTTTCTTTAATCATATATGTCTATTTTATAATGTTCCTTTTAACCTAATGATGAAGATATTTCACTACATGGATATATTTATTCATCTCTTCCTCTTATCCTGAACAGCGATTGTTATTATTACTTATTATAGTTATTATTATTATGATTATTATTATTATTATTATTATTATTATTATTATTATTATTATTATTATTATTATTATTATTATTATTATTATTATTATTATTATTATTATTATTATTATCATTATCGTTATCATTATCATCATCATCATCATTATTATTATTATTATTATTATTATTATTATTATTATTATTATTATTATTATTATTATTACCCTGATACACTATCAGTTTCTACCTTAAATGAAAATTAGTCCTATACTGAAAATCTGATGTGTTGCACTCACATTACTTTCTCTATTCTTGTACTAACCATTCTTACAGACTCTTATTCCTATATCTTCTTCGCGTTAGTTGAGATAAATATGTACTCGCACAAAATATATTTTTTTTATTTCCTTGTAGGTGCAAGGAGAATATGGGAATACAGTAAGCTTTGAGCGATAGTCGAATCTTTTAAAGCTTTCAAATTCCGTTCTCTTTGCACTGTTAACATACAAAAAAGTGAATAACGACGTTCAATTTGACAGAAGTATAAGTTCTCCAGAACTCACACAAATAGCAGGGCATACTCCGAAATGGTTCATTCTACGAAACAAAAAATTTTATTCGGACATAAGTTGTGTATTTTTTGCATAGTAAGATTTGGTCTATTTCTCACGGTTTACCAGTTATGCAAAAGTCATCCAGAGTAATTATGATACATGGGCTATAGCTAGAAAACTCAAGATATGTATTTCATTTGCCATAAAAATATCTCAAACATATGGCATTTTAATAAAAATCGTTGGAGCCATTTTCAAGAAAATCAAAATTTTCGATGTAAAGGGTAGTTTAGGGTGGGGCTATTTTCTTCAAAACCTTAGTGTCGCATCCTTGAAGACATTAACCTTAAACACCAACTTTGGTTTTTAACCGGCTTTTCATTTTTGAGTTATGATGTTCACATACAGACACAGACACAAACGCGCGCACGCACACACACACACACACACACAGACGCGCACACACACACACAAATACACACGCACACACACACACAAATACACACGCACACACACAGGGGCCTTTTTCTAAAAATGCCTTTTCTGGATTCAGAGGGCCTCATAATATATATTTCCGGTGAAATCTCGACATCGAATTTTTGGGTGGAATACAATATTTCCTCTACTTCACTATACCTAGAGAGAAAGTAAAAAGTAGCCCTGACAAACCTGTTTTGAAAGAGATTGGTACAATTTGATTGAAAATATAATCTGTAATAGTTAGATTCATAATGATAAACAACTTCCTTTTCAATAATTTCACTGGTTTTTTTATAAATGAATTAAAATGTCCTTTGGCTATTGTGTTAGACAGAGCAATTCTTAACAGTTTGCCTGTCACACAGTTGTGAACTTGAATAAATGTAAGTAGTGCTTTAACAGCATTATTACGTATTTATATTAAGTTACTTGTTAATAAGTAATCTCAAGAGCTTCCTGTAGTTGAGAAAAAGAAAGAAAGGAACAAAGAAAACGCTACAGCCTTAATAATTTTATTTTTCAAAATGTCCATGGAAATTTTCAAAGAAATGAATAAAACTCCATCACGTGGAACATTCCAACCAATAAAAGCGTTAAGAGCAATAAAATAAAGCTTTAAAAAGAGGAAGATAACAAGAAAATACAATCTTCCTCTATTATTTACCAGTAGAGAAAGTAAAAAGAAAGAAAGAAAATAAGATGTACGCATAACATTCGCTTCCAGATTCGTTTATTTCTTGATGAAAACAAGCTACCTACTAGCATTTTCTTCTTCTTCTTCTTTACCTGATTACCCTCCCCTTATGTAGGACTTACAAGCCAGTGTCTAGGGTCAGACGCCTGTCGGGGAGCACAGGAACCTATGAACCAGAGTGGAGACCTGGAAGCGGCTGGTGAGCCAAGTACCAGGTATGTTAGTGAGGAAGAGGTGAAATCAAGCGGAAGATCCGTGGTTCAAATCCCGGCTATGGCATTGAATTTTTCAGTCCTGATTCCACCTCTTGTACATTATGTTAACTTAAAGTCTTCCTCCTCCTTTTTAAGTTTAATATTAGATCACATCTAGAAGCTGAATGATTGACAGATGTGAATAGGCAGACATATGAGCAAGAGCACGCTACCCCCGCTCAAAAAGGTGGACTTGCAAGGGTTAATTAATAAATTGTTATGCAAAATATCAATAGGCAAAGCTAAGGAAATGAAAATCCATAGCTATAAAATCATGCATGAAAATTCACCAAACAGAATTTAGATATTTCATGACTTTCTTTTCTAAAAAACCTTGACCCATACCGTAAGATGACATACATCACTGTCCTGTTTTGTTCAACCCATTAAGGTACATATTCACATTGGGAACAAAAATCTATATTTTTATCCAGAAGTTTTAAAACTTTTTGCAAATGATTGGCGTAATAAACTAAAAATATTTACACTACAACTCCCGTGGCACAAAATCCCATGCGGGTCAAGGCCTACCGCCCAAACGCTGCGTCCCCCACCTCTGCCTACCACAGGCGTCATGAGTAGGGTGTAGTACTGGAGGTGGGACGTGATCAGCGTCCCGATCCCTCCCGGCCGGTTATGCCGTCTTCTCGACCAGGGGCCGCTACCTTTCAATCAAGTAGCTCCTCAGTTGGCCTCTCAGGCACCTAATGAGGCTGAGTGCACCCCGGACCAGGTCTTCTAGCTGGAGAAAATCCCCACGCCTATACCGGGAATCGATCCCCGGTGCTCCCTTGGTAGCAACAGCGCTACCACCGCACTAAGGAGACGACCATTTACACTACAAACATTTAAAAATATTTTTGGGGAACCATACAAAATTACATTTTTTTAAAAGTTTTGTAGCTTCTATAACAGATATTTCAGACGTAATACACCAATTTGTTTCTCTGAACATGTACAATGATTTGAGGCTCAAATATGTCAAGTAAACCGGGTGTTTAAAAAGTTATGATTTTTTTAAATTACAAGTGACGTATGATTGAGTTCTGTAGCATAATTTTGGGAGTACTTCCTTAGAATTGAAAAGGGTAAAGCTGTTGAAAATTTTAATATCAAGAAATATTGAAAAGAAATTTCTACAATTTATGTGCTCAGACTAACTTGATTTTTAAAGCTATAATCCTTCTGGTCGGTATGCAGAACCCTCAATCTGCAATTTGTGATCTTCATTGAGCTTTTTTCTTTTTTCTCGAAGATACTCCTCTTCTGTTTTTGTTCGGCAGTATAGTGCAGAAGGCTGTTTGCGCAGTCGTTGCCTATGAGCATTGATAATGGCTAATGTGACTTTTCCAGGATTTATTCCAGCTTCCCTTTATTACCACAGATGAAGTGACACACTGCATCCATAACACCTAGTTTCAAGGTGGAAATCCACACACGTCTCATTCGGGCATCATTTCTATGTTGTGCCATTTAAACGCTCGTTATTCTGAGTCTTTCCACGTAGGCATTTCGAAAGCACTTCTTTGCTCTCATAAATAAGTTTCACAGCCGTTACTATTTCTGAGGGAAGGCCACGTTTATGTTTGTAAGATTCAAGTTTATCAGTGACCTTAGCTCGCAGAAATAAGCACCAACTTTCCTTACCTTCAGGACATCTTGTATGAAAAGGGTTGTGCAAGGGTTGCAGGGTTGTACACGTTGTTAAATTAAACACACTTCTGGTAACAAGGGACATATTTGACGACAAAGTCGAAGTACTTTAGAAGATCAAGTGATTGTCGCGTAACCTATCGCGCTACAGACTTTTAATATAGTTCAATTTGAAAAACTGCAAATATATGCTGAGCTATATTCACTCTTATACACACTATTCTTGCAAATTTGTATTTCTGTAGCTACTACATCGACATAAGCATTTTCAGAAATTGTCTTACTGATAATTCGCTTATAGGTGCAAAGGGAATATAGGAATACAGTAGACTTTAATCGATGGTCAAATGTTTTAAGAGCTGGTTGCTATGCGATGCCTTTGAAATCCCATTCTCTTTGCAAGCCAAGAATGAAAAAAACCGAATTTGCAAAAAGTATTATTGGCAAATTCAAACAAATAAGAAAGAACATCTTGGAAATGGTTGACTCAAAAGAGAAACGAAGTGTTTGACATAAACTGTGTGTTTTAACGAGATTCACATGTTTTATTTAGTAAGCTCTTATCTTTTACTGTTCACCATTTATGCAAAAATCATCCAGAATGAAGAGATCTTTTGAGAACATTGCCAGAAAATTCAAGGTATGACCTAGGAACGACCATGGAATCGTCTGTCTGTGTCCGTCACTGGATACTGACCGTATGTTCCTTCGAATGAAGAAGTGGAGTGGGGTATAACCACTCATTACGTAAGGTTCTCCAAAGAGACAGTTGGACATCCCTGACTTAGTTTCTTTTTATTTCACCAGTTTATAACGAAATTATTTTTGCTTTACTCACCACCCGCACATTAGTGCACCCTTTTGTAAAGTTTTAAATATAATGAAGAACTGGGGTACCATCTACTGTGTGATATGGGGCGTGGTATTTTCGTTCAGCTGGGCTAGAACAGCGGCGAGCGTGGACAACTATTTTCTTTTTCCTTCGTATCCAGGGCACAGTACGGGTCAAAACTTAACAAGAATAATTAATTTTCGTTAAAAGTTTGTTTATTGTTCTATTATGTAACAAATAGATTATACAAATTTCCTGGTTTGGGGTCCTTTCTATAACGCACTACGGGGTTCACACAACCCTAACACGGACTATATATATTTGTAAGTTCGTAATCTTCTATTTTTACGCCGCTTATATATATAATTTGTTCTCTGCGTAATTATTTCTGCTTGTTCGTCCAATACAACATTATACGCAGATAAATTTCCAAATTACATGCGGACTGCGCGATTTCCATATGACGCCAACCCAAGCTATTGAAGAAGACAATTGAATATATCCACCTTTTGTGCTAAATTTGTCAAATTACTATCTATCTCTTGAGATGAGTCTAACTTCATCTCATTTTTGAATTCTAACATACTTCTATCCCATATTTTGGATGTCTGACAAACTACTATTAAGACTTATCATTCGTTTTTCTAAGCCTTACTTCTGACTATACATTTTTAGATTCATCTCCATCATCAGCTTACAGAATTGCTGCAAGATCTCTTTCAATCCTAATTCTGTCTCACAAACCTTTTCTAATATTTCACTCTTCTCTCCCTCTCTGCTATCATCTAACTCTTTAACATTCTCCATCTTGTCTACTATTTTCCTATTCCTTAATATCGTTAATCTGTTATTCAAAGTTAAGTCTTTTTTAATATTAAATTTCACATATAATTAGAACAGTCTTACTTGTAAAACGTTGAACTTCACTAATTTCTTCTCTCTTCTTACGACCTCTGTTGTCCTTGGATTTCCTCCTTTCTTCGATCTTAATTTCTCGTGTTGACCCAATTCGAAGCCCCACGTTGGGCGTCATTTTGTAACTAAATTTTTTTACTTTACATCTACACGTTGATGCACCCTTTTGTAAAGTTTTAAATACAATGAAGAGCTGGGGTACCATCTACTGTGTGGTATGGGGCATGGTATTTTCGTTCAGCTGGGCTAGAACAGCGGCAAGCGTGGACAACTCTTTTCTTTTTCCTTCGTATCCAGGGTGCAGTATGGGTCAGCACTTAACAAGAATAATTTCCTCGTTAAAAGTTTTGTTTATTGTTCTGTTATATAAAAAATAGACTATACAAATTTTCTGGATTGGAGCCCTTTCTATAAGGCGGTACAGGGTTCACACTACCCTAACACGGGCTATGAATATTTATAAGTTCGTAATCTTCTATTTTTATGCTGCTTAACAATATACATATTGAGTAGGCGTAGGCTTTCACGGCCGGTGTTTGAAATTCTACAAGTCTTCTGGGCTGATTTGCCGTGGTCTGCTGGAGTAACTTGGTCCAGACGTTTCGTCCACTACTGCGGTGGACATCATCAGTGGCGTGGTCGAAGTCTTCTTGGTGAAGGTACAGTTGTGTCTGAGGCGTTGACTGTCTGGGATGCGGATTTTATACACGGAGGGGTCTTCTCTGATTGGCTCGGGGCTCGCTGAGGCAGTGTGGTTGGTGGGAGGGGGCTAGCTGCATCTCGGGTGCTACTAGTTTCTGATTGGTTTGTGTTGCTTGACTGTGTGTGTTGTTTAATGTTATCGATGATGGGGCACCAAGTTTTGTTGAGCTTAAGGGCTTCCTCTTTCCTATTGAAATTATTGGCATGTTTATAAATTTCTATGGCTTCGCGCTGTAGTCGAGCATGGTAGTGTGAGATGGACAAAACGTCTGGACCAAGTTACTCCAGCAGACCACAGCAAATCAGCCCGGAAGACTCTTGTAGAATATACATATTTGTTCTCTGCGTAGTTATTTCTGCTATCTTTCACAACACAATGTTCGTCCAATACAACACTATAGGCAGATAAATTTCCAAATTATATGCAGACTTCGTAATTTCCACATGACGCCAACCCAAGCTATTGAAGAAGACAACTGAATATACATTTTTGCCGACTATGATCATTATAACTTAAGGGGGCCTTTCCACCACCTCTATAACTTTGCATTTAACCATTCCAGAGGGCTTACACAAAAAATATTGCCTCAAGTTTTATGTACGGTCATATTAAATAATCAAAGCAGCTCTGCCGTTAAATAATTTTAATTCAGTAATCATACCATGAATTTGACGCTCTACCGTCTTTCAGTTTTTCTTCCTTGGAAATTATTCCATTCATATCTTGTATACTGCGTAGTTACATAAAAGTAATGGTGAAGTTAAATTAGGAACAAAGATACTAAACAGTCTGTAGAATGAAAAACTAAGCTTATATTCACTTTCATAATGCACCATGTGTAGATACGCTGAAACTTTGTCACTTCCATCTACTGTCACTATCTTTCTTGACGAGAAAATAATGAAACAACATGAGTAATGAATCTGGAGTTCTTCAGTATATGTATGGCAATTAGCATCATAAATTTTCAAAATCCTGATTACCGCTGTCTTCCAGTATGCACATCGCTGGCTCTTAGAAAACAGGTTTTCCTCTTAGTTGCTTTTCCCCCCGTAACGATAAACATTGAATATACTTCACTTTTGTTTCTTCAACTCCGGTGCACCATTCTCATAAAAGAGTAATTTTTAAACCCCTTAGATATCGGAAATGCACATTCTGAGACCACTGAATACAAATAAAAAGATTTTTTAGCAAAAGGTTTATGAGCATGTGCAAACAGCATAACTCGAAGACAATGAGGGTTAAACACCAAACTTGTTATTCAAGTTCGGCATCTTCCAAGGATGCAACATGAAAATATTCAAGAAAATCTAACTACCCTTTACAAGGAAACTTGATTTTCTCAAAAACTGCTCTTGATTTTGACTTAATCATATCCACATTCAAAATACTTTCATGACAAAAGAAATGCCTATTAAAAATGTAGATTTCGTTATAGTACTCAATTAGTCATTTTTACTTTCTCTACTGGTAAGTAGGGGAAGTACTGTTTTCCACCCAAAAATTTGATATTGAGATTTCACCAGAAATATATGTTTTGAGACACCCTGAATCCAAAAAAAAAGCATTTTTAGAAAACGATCTGTGTGCGTGTGTCTCTCAGTCTGTGGACAGCATAACTCAAAAATGAAATGTAGGTTAAAAACCAAAGTTGGTGTTTAAGTTTAATGTCTTTCAGGGATGTGACACGAAGATTTTAAAGAAAATAGCCCCACCCTGAACTACCCTTCACATGGAAAATGGCTCATAACGATTTTTATTGAACTGCCACAAGTTTAATATATTTTTAAGACAAATGAAATGTGTATTTTGAATTTTCTGGCTATAATTTGAGGTTATTTTGAGTCACTTATTTACAATTTACTAAACTGCTTTTTTAAACTTAAAATGAAGTTAGAACAGTTAAAAACACATCAGGTTGGCTGTTTTCAACAATATAAAAACCGGGATATTAAACAACAAACAAACGTAATTAACCTATCACAATAACAGTTTACAACCCAAGAAATGAGACTACTACAAAAAGGTTTCAAAACCTGCATCAATTTCTCACAGAATAAAGATGATTTTATCGCGGACATTGAAATAGCCACACATAACCTAAAAAATGAAGACGCATTAAACGCAAAAATTGAATGCATAGAGATATTAAAACACTTATGCCCAATACAGAACTACAACAACAATAAAAAAATAATGGAAAACCGTAACAAGAAACCAGTGATATTTCTAAAATCGGACAAAGGAAATTCCCTAGTTATTATGGAAATTGAGTACAACCATAGAGTCAACCTTCTTCTGGAAAGTAATGACTATGAAGAAATTCCAAAAAATCCTTTAAACTTATATACCACGTCAATCAATAAAGCTTTATCAGTTGCAGAAATATTAACATCAGAAAAATATATCCTAAAACCCCCTAACCCCATATTGCCAACCAAAAGTACACAAACAGGACAATAGCATGAGACCCATCATTAACGGCATTAATTCACCTACCTACCATATTGCTAAATGGCTAGTAAAGCAACTAAATACTTACAAAAAATTCGAAAGCTTAGGAATTGAGAACTCCTTGGAACTCATAAAAAACCTGCAAAATTACACTATCCCTAAAGGCCACATTATGGTGTCTTTAGAGGTTAAAGCTCTGTTTACCAGCATCCCGGTTGAAAAAATACCCTTACTTATTAAAAAATGGTTGACTCTGACTACAGTTGACCCCATTGAAATAAATGACATCATTAATCTTACAGAAATTTGCACAAAAAATAGTTCTCATTTAACAACAAATTTTACAAACAAAAGACTAGCAATGGGAAGCCCACTATCACCGTTTTTAGCAAATATGTACATGAGCTTTTTTGAATCTCATTTAGTTAAAGCCTTTCCACATATATTCAAATTTTGGAGAAGATATGTGGATGACATTTTCGCTATAATCCCCCAGAAACAAAAAGACGACTCTCTAAAATTACTGAATCTACAGGACAGCCATATAAAATTTACAATTGCAATAGAAGACAACAACACATTAACTTTCCTGAACCTCAAAATTACTAGAAATATAGATGGTATAAAATTTGGTATACATAGAAAACCCACACATGTAGACAATTACATCAAGAAAAACAATTGCAACCCAATTTCACACCAACTGGCAGCATTTCGAAGCTTGATACATCGTTTATTAATGTCCCGTTAAGTAAAGAGGAATTTCTGAAAGAACAACAACACATAGAAGAAATTGCAATATTAAATGGATTCAACCCAGCCACAGTTACAAACATGTCAAAAAATGCAGAAAAGCTCAAGATAATTTCGCAAACCACTACATTAACACCACTCACAAACAACTGGAAATTTAGGAAATTCACGTACCATCCCTGGGCCTTCAAGAAATTTGAAAAAAATCTTCAAGAAACTAAACATAAAACTAGCACTGCAAAACCAGTACAAGAAACTAAACATAAAACTAGCACTGCAAAACCAGTACAGTTTAAAAAAGCTGCTTAATAAGCCACTAAATAATACCATCCCATACAATAAAAAATCAGGGATTTACCAGATCAACTGTAATAGTTGTGACAAAAGCTACATAGGGAAAACAAAGAGTAATTTGGATATAACATTTAAGGAACACCAAAGAAACATAAAATTAAAACAAATTGAAGTCTGCTGTGGCATATTATTTTTGGACTGAAAACCACAACATCGGGCTTATTATAAAACTGTTAAAATCTATTAATTCACCAACAGAACTGAATATTTGGGAAAAAATATACATCATCAAGAACAGTAATAAAGTTATTAATTTCGAAATACCAGCATTGAATGAAGTGTTAAAGCTCTGCGCCCCTAACACCGGATGGCAGCAGAATAGAAACAGCAGAGAAAAGGATTAAGAGGATAACGTCAGTTACCCAAGGCTGATAATGGGATCGAATGGTCCTGAAAATGTTTCCGCAGTTTAGTAGTGAAGGTAAGTGTAAATAAGTGACTCAAAATAACCTCAAATTAAAGAATACTTCACTGTCAATAGTGCTTCTATTTTTAATATTCAATATTTCTGGCTATAGCCTATGTAGTCCTGTTTACTCTGGACGACTTTCGAATAACTAGTAAACCATAAGAGACAGACAAAATCTTACTATACAAAAAATGTAAATCTCGCTAAAATGCACAATTTACATCTGAACAAATTATTTTGTAGAGTGAACCATTTCAGAGACATTCCTTGTTATTTGTGTCAATTTCAGAAAACTTTCATGAAATGGAACAGTTCATTTTTTATATCTTAACCGTTCAAAAAGAACGGAATCTCAAAGCTTTAAAAGATTTGACTATCGCTCAAAGCCTACTGTATTCCCATGTTCCCCTTGTACCTACAAGAAAATAAGCAATAAAATAATTTGTACAAATGTTTATCTCAAGTAACACGAAGATATAGCAATGAGTTTGTGAAAATGGTTAGTACAAGAGTAGAGAAAGTCACGTGAGTGGAACACATCAGATTTTTTCAATTGTACACAGAAGAAATTAAAGACCACTATGTATACTCCATCCAGCCTTAGATCCACACCTTGTATCCCTCCGCGATAACCTGGTGTTCGTATCAGCTGCGACTAACATAAACAAATGCCACGTGGACACTTACCTCATGTTTATATTGGAACACAACGATAATTACTCAGAAATTTTAGCAATAAAGCTGCTATTGCATTACATTCAAGTGGTCTTTACCAGGGTAATCATATATCTTGAAAACTCACAGATATTTAAGGTACTATATTTTATGGTGTGGTTTGGTTTCGGCATATCGCGGGTAAGTTATTGACAGTTTGTGTTTACATCAAGTGCGGATCTAGGGTGAAGCGATTATAGTTCTACATGCCTAAATGAACATATTATAAAAGAAAAGTAGAAAAAATTAAAAATTTATTCAGCCTTATCTGTGTTAAAAAAGGAATTAATTTTTTTTTAGAATTTGCCTTAATTATTGGCACCCCCAGAAGATGTAACAAGGCTCATAGCTCTTTATTTTTCAAGAATATAATTTAGTGGCCTTGGGAATCAAACAAACTACAGCATTCTGTCAGGGAATATAAGCTAAACCAGCGGATTTGGAGGTTGCACAAGAGTCGGCCTTTAAAAATAATCACTGCAGCATATTTGAGAATTGTGAACATGGCGACTACAGATTACTGCTAGCAATTCCAGTTCATTAATATTCTACATGTTACAAAGACAAGTACTTCATCTGATTATTCTTTTATGTAGGACTTACAAAACAATGCCTAGGGCCAGATGCCTGTCGGGGAACTGAGGGACCTATGGACCAGACAGAGTAAAGACCTGGAAGTGGGTGGCCAGCCAAGCACAGGTATGACAGTGAGGAAGAGGATGATATGAAATGCAGGCAAAGCCAATGAATGGAAAGCTGACTATGGAGCAATTGGTGAAATGAGTAGCCAAAGAAAACCCACCCAGACGCTAAGTGAAAAAGTATACGCAAACTCCAGCACATACTCAGACATGTCCTTAGGTTTTTTGCCATTCTGCAGTTTATGTTGTTAACAATTTTAACGGATTCAATGGCTTGACTCAAGGCATAAGAAGCTGATTGTACTCTTCACAAAGTTTGTCACACCTATCTGTAACTTCATGATTTTTCTTCTCATATTTGCCAACTGGGTTATTTAAAGGTATCAAATTTAGTAACCACTGGATCAGGTAATTTTAAGAGCAAAAATGACAACATCCGCAATTATGCACAATAAATAAATACTGAACATAATTAACTAATGATGCTGTGAACAAACATTTAGGAGATTTGAAATTTGAAAAAGAAACAACATGAATGGATTATTACAAATATTTTATTGAACGTCACATTCTTACATTAAAAGAAGAAACCCAATATTTTTCCTCCCAGATGTTTCCGCCTGGCTTCTTCATGATCCATGATGCCACCGCTAGTTGTCAGTACCACAAACCTGAAGAAAGAAAATAAATATTAATTATTTGAGTTTATTAATTCACATAAACAAATGAATGCATGCTATATCTATGAAGGGTTAGTGCCTCTTCAGCAACTAAAATACAAACATCAAGGTGGGCCGACAAACATCAACACGAAAATGCTAAATCAGTTTGGAAACACAAACTTAAAAGAAAATGAACCAGGTTTTGACCACTCATACTGATGCAGTTTCTTCTTCAAATACTGCAGCTTCCACCACCACAGTTCCTAGTACAGGGGAAGACAGGTAACACTGCTGTGACGTCAGCTCACTCAGCACACATGCTCCCAGAGAAAGCCAGTTGAACGTGTGACACCACAGCGGGCAAGAGGAAATGGCATACTGGACATCGTAATCTTAATGCTGACTGTTTCAATTACGGAATAGTCACAGATTATAAATAATTACATTTCGGCTTTATGCCATATATATAAATTCTAGTTTATGTGAACAGTCATGTTATGACGCAAATAGAACAGAAATTAGAACTATTTTGCCTGAGCAAGAGGAGAGCTATACAAAACAATTAGGTGGACATTTTCTGACATTTGTCGTTTCGCTTTTCTTTAACTAGTTTGTCAATGTTAGGGCATAATGTACGGCACATTTGTAACCGAAGACTGCATGTTAGATTGTGATCTGACAATATGCTTCGGGATTTTGACTTAGAAAGGTTCATAACCGAAAAGAATTTTTCGCACACATACGTGGTACCAAACATACATAATACCTGTGCAACAAGGGCATACAACCTCAGAAATCTGGTTTGAGGAACATTCTTATAACAATCAGCCAAGTCTTCCTTGTGTTTATATTTGTCTTTCAGCAAATCATCGCACTGTAAATTTATCAATCCAATTTGCTACCTGCTAGAAACATTGTTAACATCCAATGAATACGGGATCGCAAAGACCTGAAACGTAGTTGGCAATGTTTAAGAGGTAGAACTGGAACTTAAAAATTCAATGCCACAACTGGGATTTGAACCACAGACCTTCCGCTTGCCGGGCGGATGCTCTAACCACTGAGCTATAGTGACAAACTGCCAGAATGGCATTAAATTCTCAAGCCAGTTCGTAAATAAATAAATAGTAGTTGGCAATGTTTCTACATCTTGAAGCCTGGTCTCAAACTGGTGTGAAACACGGAGAACTGAACACATGCACCGCTGATCTCGGCAGCATAGCAATACACTGCTCTCGCCTGATGTCACACAAACGTACAAGCTGGCTCTTCGTTTAAATACGTTGGTGCGGTTTTTGTAATTATTTATAGCGTTGTGTCTTGAGCTATTGAGATCTTTGTGATCTCAGGGCGTGGTAACGGATGGAATGAAAAATCACACGTTTCTTCACCACAATGTATTATTTTATAACACTTTATCGGTATTTTACATTAAATAATTCCTCTTAGCACCATTCTAAATGATTTAAAACGTTTCCACTTTTTCATTTAGTGGAACTAATGCTTGATGAAAGTCTGGTGAAAGTTCTATATTCACACGTTACACCAATACGTCCTTATGTCTTGATTACACACACATGAATGGGCAGATTATGGCGTCCTCACGTGACACCGCCTTTTTCGTATACATCCGCGTATGCGTCCATCAAATAGTTCTTTCTTGTTAGGGAAGCGGTCCCTAACCATCCTCCCCTACTTTTATTATGGAACACATATAATTCTAATATTTATACATATATATTAAAATCAAATATGGAAATATTTATGACGTCTTTGGGCAAACTTAGTTGTTCGTAACAATGAACATTATTAACACGTTTTCGTCAATTGACCAACACATACCAACATCAAAAAACAAATTACACTTTTAACAAATATTCACATAAATGATTTTCTTTTGGGGTCTTCTTATATTCTGTCTCAACGTCACACGGCCCGAAGTTGTCTTCCCCTGTCCTAGTATATGATACAAGCCCAGTGAAAGAAATTGTCTGCAACAGCATAAATCAAATTAGTTAGCTTCTTGTCACATTGTCGGCATACACACCTCAGTGCTACATACTTTCTGTAATCAAGTGAACTTCTATTCTCACTGACTCTGTTAGTAGACAAATGTGATGACATGTGATTAGCTTAGCCCCCATAAAAGAGAAGGGCACCACATCTGCAACAGCCGACTATTTTTTGCAGGACCTCATATTTGATGGTATGATTCTTTTATGTGCAAATAAACATTACGTGGAAACAAGTTGTATTTTCCTTCCAAAGTAAGCCTTGCCAATGATTTTTCTGCCTGCAAATGATCTGTTGCCCTTTGCCATGACCCAAATGCTGGAATGGAAACCACTAGATCGTGGATAGTGATGTTCAGACAATATCATACAAATTTGTTTTAGAGGCTTTGCAGAAAATGTAATCAAATAGTTCAATTGGCAGATCACCAGTGAAAACCACAACAGCACAAGCAGAAGAACAAATAGTGTCAGGGAATGCTATACACACATGTTTGAACTCATCTGATTCAAGTTTTCATCTGTAGCTTAAACACAGCCTGAAGCATTGCTACAAATTCTATACATAAACTTAAATTCCAGACACAAATTAAAACACTGATACTCTAAGCTGATTTCTTGGTTTTAGAGGCCCGTTTATGTTCAAGGATATTATGGTGAACTCTGGATCCATTCAGGAATATATTCTAATATCAACTGTTTCCCTACATATTTTTATTCTCTTAATAGCGTATTAATTTTGTAATAATATTATGCTTATTTCTGTATTTGTTAATTAACTTTTAATGTGAAAATCTTTGCTTGCCTATACATGTTTTGTATGTTCAATTTATTATTGAAAATGTTACTCTTTCATGTAGCAATCAATATTTTCACCTATAATTACGCACGCAGATAACTGACTGCATACTTGACAACTTATTGATAAACAGTTGCTCGTACAGAAATAAACTTTTTCAAAAAGAATTCCTGCTCCATATGAGAAAGACACCAGACATAGTCCCAAATTACTTAGATCACACTAATTTACAAAGTTATAATTTTAAACTTCCAAGAACATTGATGTAATAAGATTTGTAAACAATTGATTCAACAACTTAAATTCTAACTGGGAACAACACAGTATTTTAAATTAAAAAAAATCTTATACATTGAATTTGCACCGCTGCCAAGAGTACTATCATCAATGTTAACATTTCCTTACTCTACCAAATAGCAGCCAAAAGTCTCATGCCACTTATTAAAAACACTTCCTAAAGATTACAGCAAATAGTATTATAACGCATGGAACTTATTTTCACAACTATAATTTTGAATACTGTTGTATTAATTATTAATAACTGGTTATTATACATAAAACCTTATAAATGAAATCTTCCTCTACCATATTTTAATCCATCTACATATTTTGTAGTGATATTTACCCAGAAAAATAAACATCTGGATCAAACAAGACTTAAGACCAGCAGGCTTAACAGTTTTGCATTCTTTCACTTACTAAAACTAGATATTCACATAACCAGATTATTTGATAAGCTAACCTAGATGAAACAGAACAGTTAATAATGCACAATATTTATTTAACTGATAAATTAAGGATTATTCATTTGTTCGCAAGACGGAGGCAAAATGTTTAGACGGAAAAATTAAAATTTATAAATAAGGAACGATCATAGTGTGAGCTTTTAAAGGAAGAACACAAGGAATGAGTCCAATAAAATGCAATACTTGATCACTTACCCAAACTGACGTGATGGCAATAGATTATTTGTCCATTTTTCTATATCATTTATGGGAACATCAAATCTTGGAGAGATCACTCCACACTTGTTTAATCTGCCTGTCAGGTTAACAACGATCTTTCCAGAACGATGGTCGTCCACTATTTCAAATTCTCCTATATAGCCTGTTGTAAAGAAAAAACAAATAATATACATACTAAATAAATCACGTCATTTGCTACACAAGATTTTTATTTTTAAGATTTTAACATAAAATCTGTTCACAAATACAAGGCACATATATAAAAAAGTACTGATGCTCAACTATTTTGTGAACAGAATAGAATTTAAAATTATAGCCTTATATCATCTTACTTTACTGTGTAAGTAAACCCGACCCATGGAGCAACTTTAAATTAAAAAAAGAGCATTCTTCTAAAACCCTAATTCTTTCTACACTGAATTTTAGTTATGAATGAAAGAAATTCTTTGCTTTTTTAAATGAACTTAAGAGATTAATTCACAATACTACTACTCTTCAATATTACTATTCTCAACAATCCTTGAAACATTGTTTTGTCAATTCTATAGTATTTGTTACAGGTTAATACAGAGATTGGCATCGCTCAGTAAATAAAATATCTCATCCATATTTCATTGTATTTGCTTAAGTTTTGTTTATATAATTCAACTGTTTCAGCATGTGTATATCATAAACGAGTTTTAAATTTTTCGTCATGTTTTGTATACTTTAACCTCTTTTTCTAGCTCTGAGAATAAGAGCTTTTACATCTTTGGAAACAGAGAAATTCTTAGATATTTTTTGGTATTTTATGAATGGAACAACTGTCTTCACTGTACAAGAGTCATAATTCATATTGACGGAATAACTCTTAGGCTTGGCAGTTGACTTCCAGTAACTGCACATGCAGTTTTGTTTCTGTCAGTAAATGCAACTGTTTTTTTTTTTAAAAAAAATTACAAGGTGCATCCAGAAAGTAAGTCCCGATCGCGTCCTGAGATGGCACCACCAGTCGAATAGGAATGCGCGTGCGCAGGAGAAGAGAGGAAGTATATGGTAACATTGCAGTAAAGTTTCAGTTTTGTGACAGCAGTAGTTACTGCTCTGTGCTAGGAGAAAATGGCTGCTCTGATATTGTCTCTCGCCAAATCCGAGATTCGTGCAGCCATCCGATTTTTGCATGCTCAAAAGTAATCTCCAGCAGAGATCCATTGCCAATTGAATCACGTGTATGAACAAGACATGCTTGACAGTAAGGTAAGACGATGGTGCAGGCAATTCACGGAAGAAAGAACCAATCTTCACGACGAAGACCGCAATGGCCAACCGTCCCTGGTAATGCCAGAAGTGTTGGAAAGTGTGCGCTTCACAATTTCAGAACTCTCTTGTCAGTTTCCCCATATGTCTCACTCGCTTTTGCACGAAATTGTCTTCCGGTGGCTTGGTTTTCACAAAGTGTGTGCAAGATGAGTGCCTAGACAACTGACAGATGAACACAAAACCAAACTTCTGGCCGCAGCAGACATTCCTACAGTGATACGCAACGCAGCGGAAGGTGACCAGTTTCTCGGCAATATTGTCACTGGCGAATGCCACACCAGAGACAAAACAACAATCAATGCATTGGCAGCATAGTGATCAAAGCGAAGATCAAATTCAAGCAGACAATCTGTCAAAAAAATCATGGGCATTGTCTTTTGGGATAGACATGGGTGCAGAATGAAGTGACTTCGTAGCTGCGGACATTGGCAGCAGAATCCTATGACTTGGGCATACAATTAATGGTGCTCCGTTGCGATAAACGCCTCAACAATGGTGGTGACTATACTGAAAAGTAGCCAGTGAGTCTATGTAATTATTCCAATAATTATTTCTTACTTAGTGATGCTTTTGTTCTCTTTATCGGTCATCGGGACTTACTTTCTGGATGCACCTCGTACTTACATATTGAATTTCATTGCTGACTACATGGCTTCAGATGAAGGAAACCTCATTGATTAATTTTCAACATATGATGAGTGTGCAAAATCACTTTTGCTAGTGATTATGGATACAATTAACATTCTTTTGTTGTGAATTAAAAGTCCTTAATGTTTTCTTCTCATTTTGGTTCCCAACCTCAATTTAGTGGACTCGCCTTAACCAGTAAATTCCAATTATCAAATGGGACTGCTGCTTCATGTTCCTTTTCTTAAGTGATCGCTCACAGCATTTTACTTTTCTATTTTTAGGCAATAGTGTACCTGTCTTATAATTATTTCTACCTTACATTCTGTTTGACTGCTTACTCATACCAATGTATGAAAGTCCTGGCTTATTTCATTCACTTTGCACTTAAAGATTAACCCACCAAGGAGAATCTTGATCAGTCTCTTAGTCAATCTATATGCATAGTAAATAATTATAAAAAACAGCTGAATTGGCAAAACCAAATCTTATGTGACAAAGAATTGTTATATGCTTTTGAAATTGCACTAATGGCAAGTCTGAACTTACGAACATGAACACCACTTACACTTTACTAGAAAATGTTTAAGTTCAGGCGTGGAAATATAGTGTCAAGTATTTCTAAATTCACTCGCCATTGGTGCAATTTCAATCAAGTATGATACAAAGTTATGTATGGGACACGAAATCACGTAAAGGTTTTCATTTTCAAATGCAAGATCAGACATAAACCTCCAGTTGGAAAACAACCAGAAACTTGATTTTGGAGAAAGAATCCATATCAGCGGACCACAAAGGCAGTCTCTAGTCTTTGTCTTATATTTATTGGCCTGTATATTACCCACCATTGAAATTGCATATTGCTCACTCAATTCCTAAATATCTGACAAATTATTTAATGGAAGGCAAAGTATTGTAAGTTTCACACCAAAGCAAGTTACATTATCATTAAAAATTCACTTTTATGAATATGAAACTATGAAGCTTTTCCTTTTGTGAATTGCACATAATGCAAAGTTTGTCAACATAATCTCTAATACCAAATGTTCAAGGCTTTGAAACAGCATTCAGGAATACTTTTGAACATGTGATGCAAAGATGCAAGAAATTTTTGAAGTCTAAAGGTTCTCCAATGTACATGGGCCAGCAGACAAATAACTACTTGTGACTACTAGCTGTCATGCAGCAAAATAAGCTTCATTTGTAACAACTGTACACAACCTCTGGTGGGGGAGGAGAGGAAGAGAGAAAATAATCCCCATGCATCTGCACTACAATTCTGTGCTATCAGATGTGGATGACAATATGCCCTAATAATATTCAACTTGACTGCACGGCAGGTACAACTTGCCTGCATAATGTACATTGATTTTTGAAGAGGGCTACATTGGAGAACATAGGGATTTAAAATTTCTTGTCCTCATATCAAATGTTCGAAAATATCTCTTAGAAATTCCTATATGTCTCAACTACAGCAATTGTGAATGTTGTGTTTAGGTTGGCAACATCTGCTACTTTGCTGCAGATTTCAGTTTTGCACGCTTGACAACAGCCTACACTGCTAGTAGCAGAAGACTGGCCTTTTTCAAACACCATTATCTTAAAAATTACTAAAGAATTTAAGTTATCACAATGGGCAATAATCATACAGAGGAACTGTGAATCAAAACAGGTATATGGTCATACTCATTTATCTAAACCAGCGCTGTCCAATTCGACGCCTATGTTGTACTTTTCTGGGCCCTTCTTAAGAAAATTGTTACTCATATGCTTTTTAATATTAATTCAAATTTCAAGACAAAAGTCTTTCCTTTTGAATATCTTTCCAGTACACACCCATGAAGTATGTCTGTATACATAACGGTGCATTCATTATTTCCCTAAACAGTACTATTCCTTTTTCCTCTCAAAAGAAGACTATTTGCACTAATGGTGGTTGTGATGGCACCCACACCTTCTTAGGTATCAGAGAGCACATAAAGATGGACAGCAGTGGTATAAACCATAAGGATACCATGTGTATACAATAATGATACAGCACCATCATATCAAATAGTAGTACAACAGTGCATTTATTTTGCATAAGTGGTATTGGGACAATAGCATTGAGCCTTCTGCTAACAGCAATGGGAGATTGGTCTAGGTGGTTGAGTGTTGCCAACTGAAGAAACATGCATGTGCTGAAAATACCAACTCTATGTAACCTGAAGCGATACACGAATATCTGACAAAACATTAAGGAGTTGTTGTTGTAGTGTTTAATGCCCGCTTTTACTACTACGGCACCGCAGGCGGTGACACTGATGATACATGAAGATGGAGCACCGGTGGAATGAGATGGCGGGGGAAACCGGAGTACCCGGAGAAAACCCGCCCTGACGCCGCTTCGTCCACCACGAATACCACATGCGGGTCCCTGGGATCGAACCCGGGCCGCCTAGGTGGTAGGCGAGCACGCTAACCGCTCGGCCACGGCGCCGCCACATTAAGGAGTAGTAATAACTGGAATAATATTAAGTATAGTTATATCGATAAACCTAAGAAACATACACATGCTGCAAATATTAACAATGTGTAATCAATTTGGCAATAAAAGCATGGGTGACAACATGAAATAATAAAAATCTTTATAAATTTATGGTACATCAACATAGATTGGCAATATATTAGTGACTGCAGATATCAGAGAAGAGGAAGAATTCCTGCTATAGATAGATATATATATATATATATATATATATATTTACTATGTGTGGTTAGCAATATGTTGATGTGACTGGATTTTAGAGAAGAGGAAAAACACGCACATGCATGCATAGGGTGGAAGGGAAGTTATTACATTCCATCTAATATGTGCTTCACCGAAGCATCACAAGCAAAATGTCTAATGACATTTTGTTCTTTGATCATCCGATTTCGAAAAAACAAATGCTTTTTGTTTCAAATTGAATACGTAATTCCACAAGAATGTACAAAAAACAGTTTGTTACTTGTGAAATGCATAGAGTAAGTTATTTCTGACATAGCTTCGGTAGTAATTACGGGACCTCACACAGGATTTCAAAATAATTAATCACTTAATAGAATCGAAGGAATACTCCAAGAAAGTCTATCAGACGTTAAGTAACAACATTGTGTTGAGGTTGGTCAGGGAATTGAACTGGATTCTGGATGTAAATAGGTCAGTTGCTTGCAGGGTCGTGTAATGTTTTGGGAGCTAATGCTTCTGATTGGCCTTCCAAAGTAAACATGGAAGGACATGGAACAGTATTTATGTTCAAGATGCACCACTACAGTGTTTTATGTATGTACTGACATAGTGAAAGTGGCACCCACACAATCTGCAGTCTTGCCAGGAAACGGCCAGAGACAAAAACATAAGATACAAAATGTGTTCCAAATACTGAGAGCTACCACTGGTTTAAATTAATGTAATGACTTCCTTTCCACTGGTGTATATATAATGGGTGTATATAACACCAACAACGCTTAGTATATTGTGCAGGATGTCAAACTGATTTGATTTTCAGATAGGAACCCCTGTCCGGAAATGTACAATTTGGACACTGGAGAGCGTCGAAGTATGAGAACAAACAGCTGTGACAATTTGTTAAAATTCGTTTTGGTATCTTAATACAGAAGGTATGCTATCCTTTAGCCATCTGTCCACTGGGATGAGCAACCTGAGCATAACAACATTCATGGGTGCTTGCTGGCATGGAGCATAGGGATAAAAGTTCCTTGTGAACAAAGGAGTTGGGGAAATCCACTGCAACTAATAAAGGTTAAGATATTACCAAGAATACTCTATGACTGCCTGGAAAGCCTACAACACTCTGGATAATGAGGGCTTTTTTCAACCCAACATTAACCATTCATTGAAATTCGTGTCAACTGGGTAGAGCAGCTATATGCACTTGGAAAAGCTGAGGGAAATGAGTGCAGTAGAAATTGTGGGTAATCTAGCACCTGTGGAGTCTGAAATTTCACCTCAAAATACAACCTCCCACCACACCACTGTGCAGTCACCACCCTCCTATCAAGCTCCCACCGTCACCGACCTCTGCAATGATACATTTACATCCGTCTTGCATATAAAATTCGTATACTATTGCTCGCAGACAAGAATTACTCATTTTAATCTTTTTATTTGGCTCTTAAACATAAAATTCATATAATTTTACATAAGTTATATATTATTAAACATATTTCATCTCCCTTGGCTCTTTAACATACAATTCATATGATACCAATGTAAAATCGCACGAAATATACTACAAATTGACCTTAATATCGCAAATTTTCTTGACATGTTCCCATACGTGCTTTGGAACAAAATACATTTGGCTCCTCTTTTGAATTATTATTCCACTGCTTTATGTGAAGAATATTGGAGATATTAAGGTCAATTTGCACCATATTTTGTGCAATTTTACACTGCTATTATGTGAATTGTACAACGAAGAGCCAAGAGGATTAAATATATTTAATAATATAGAATTGGGATATATTCTTCACCACTCTGTCCTCTATGTGATCTACAAGAGGAAATGGACCGAGACCACCTTCAAATATGCCCGTCCACTTCTAGTGCCCCATCCATCAGTGAAAAATATTGGAGAGCAAGAGGATTAATGACTTCATTGTCAGAAATCCAGCATTAGCTAACAACAACATATTTAATAATATATAACTTATGTGAAATTATATGAACTGTATGTTGAAGAGCAAAATAAAAAGTTTAAAATGAATAATTCTTGTCCGCAAGCAATTGTATACTGATTGTATATGCAAAAGGGGCATAAGTGTCACTGCACAGGTTGGAGATGGTGGGAGCTTACTATACTCTGTTCATCAAGAGATTAGAGGAGACGTAAACAAAGCCACGTGCGTTTTGACCACAGCGCGCCCTCTTGACGCTTTCGCCGTGTAAATAGTCCCTTGAAGAAATACTGTTACTAAGGTCTGAAATGTTACTTAATGTTTGCTAATGCATAAACTATAATCCCTCCACCGTTAGATCTGCACTTGATGTAAACACAAGCCATCAACAACAAACTCGCAATACGGCGAAACCAAAGCACACCATAAAATATAGTACCTTAAATATCGGCGATTATCTGTGAGTTTTCAAGATGTACGATAACCCTGGTAAAGACCAATTAAATGTAACGTGATCTTTCTGAAATTCCTGAGTAAATATTGTTCTGTTGCAACATAAATAGGAGGTATGAGTCCACGTGGTGTTTGTTTTGTGTTAGTCACAGGTGAACACATCAGGTTATCGCGGAGTGATACAAGGGGCGGATCTAAGGCTGGATGGAGTATAAGTGTACTAAGCATAGTTAAAGTGTAAGAATACACAGTTAAGTGAATCTGTAACCAGCCTAATTCATTCTGAGCGCGCATCAGTATGAATGTAACATGGCAGAACAAGTGAGTTGTGAAACATAAGTGCGGCAACCCATTGCGAAGTGGTGAAAAAACAATATTGAACGTATTATCAAGTTCTGCGAGAAATATCCCGAACTTGCTATCGAAGACGTGAAGAAATTAACATCTGAGTTTACCGCTGTGTCAGTTGCAAGTATTTACAGCACACACAAAGAAAAATCGTCAGTTGGTGAAGATCCTGACTAAAAGTGACCACATGCCAGATAAATGGTGGATGTAGTTTGCGACGAATTTGTGAATCTGAAATCCGTCGAAAAGTTCACCAGTCCCTTGTTAACAATGAACTTCCACCTTAAACGAAGTGCTGTTGGCAGTTAACTCTGATCACGATCTTCCAGATTTAAAACGAACTTCCCTCCACAAGCTGCTTCTGGAGATTGGCTTCGAGATTGTGAGTAGGAAATGAAAAAGTGTTATTGTGGACAGAGAAGACATAAGTAGCAGTTAATTTCCATGTGCTACATGTTATTTGGATCAAGTAAATATATCCTTTTAGTAGTGTAAAATGCATATTATACCTACGCATAGCGGTTGCGTCATTGTGAAAGCACGTGGCCGCGGAGTGATACAAACCGGTGCTTTGTTTATATCTCCTCTAATCTCTTGATGAACAGAGTATAGGAGGGTGTAGGCTGTCATGGTGGGGAGCGGTCACATGTCACTGCACAGATGTGTGGTGGGAGGTTGCATGTTGACAGGAAATTCCACAGATCCCACAGGTGCACGATTACCAAATTGTTCTCACAGCACCATTTGGCTGCATCTGAGTACCTATAGGTCTGTTACAACAAACGGCTCTCAAACACACTCTGAACTCACATCAACATTTTCTTACGCACGTGAACAATCCAGCACGCTCTCAGAATTAGTTTTTGTAGTTTTGTACGGTAGGAGCAATGGCTGAACCATTATTAATCTGTGATTTTGAATAACTTGAGCACATGTTGTAGGCTATACGATTTTCACATGTCCAGAATTTGCAGTTTCCAGATCTCTGCAAGAACCAATTTCGTCACCTTGCAATCCTACTTAGTATTGCACATGCTCAGCTAATTCAGAATTGACTCTGGATCGTGTTGGAACAAACCTAATGGCAACAGCTGGACAGGAGAGGATCGACCCCATGGAGCCTAGGTTGGAATGTGTTTCCTCTATTAGTAGGATTTCATGTACTCATTACACCTTGTGCCACTTAAGCAGACATTACAGATGCATATATGTATAAACACCATGTGTCAATTATTGTTCACAAAGTGTATTCTTACATGTTCTGCAATAAATGAGTGCTACCTGTGCATGAAAAGCGATGTCAATGTTTAAGCAAATATACAATCTTCACCTAAAACACAAAGATAGTGTACAGAGGTATTTTTTAGAGGTGGCGCATGACCTTGCTCGGATATGCGCGAGTGATATCACGCAAAGCGATAGTGGGGGTAAGTTTCCACGAGCAGCCTGCTGGCTAGTGGGCTAGAAATCGAAGAGATACTAACCAGACACCCATTTTATCTTGCAATATACAAGTGGACTCGACCATGAACTACTGCGCAACATTACGTCACACGCCACCTCTAAAAAATACCTCTGTACTTTGATGTTTATACCTCTTGTACGCCACTTCATTCCTAGTTCATGCAGTTCAGAGATTTCTCTACAGTAGTCTTCATGATATCCATTTTGGCGTATGTTAAAACATGAAATATTACTCTATTAAACTGATACATCAGTGTTTTACCGTACCAATCAAAACATTATATCACTGCAGTCAATTATTGGGCTCTATTGTTCAACATCTGTGAGAAGATATTGGAGGAACCGTGTTCGTTATTTTTTAAAATAATTATCAACTTTGTTATTAAAACTAAATAATGCGAGTACAAAAATGAATAATGGTGATCTTACCATGTTTCATCATTACTGTCAGAAATTTGATGATGACTTTGGAGGAAGGCCTCAGGAGGACCTGCCTCTTTCCTCTCTTTTCTGCGTTGTTGATGGATTTAAGAGCATCACTCAAAACATTCATGCGCACCATGGCTGAAAATGCAATACAACGTGAATCTTATTTCATAAATTATCGGCACATTGAAAGATACACAACCTAAAACAGGTATAAGGTTATTCTTGTTACTAACATATTATTAAGAAAAGCCCATGTAGCACCCATATATCTTATCGCAGAAATTGTTATAATGTTAATTTATACAATATTTGTAAATATAAACAGTATTCACTAAGGGATTACCTCCGATTAAAATTACGGTTTCCTCCTAAACACGCACGTTTTGATCGGAACCACGAAAAAGAAACATCCGCTTACTACCTTCAGTGTTGCCAATCAATGCTAGCCAAAAGTCACCAAATCCTAACTTGAAAATCCCTAGATACTCCCTAAATCAAAACAACTTGCATTATAATTGGTTAATGATTACGTGTCACCTTTAACTTGGGTTATATTGGGGGCTTTTGCTCATTAAATTGTGTTCACTTCTCTTAATATATGTATTAACTACTTTAAATGCAATGCCTTTAAATGCAATCTCTGCCCTACATACAGCCTCCCTTTCATTCTTGTAAACAGGCAGAGGACAATCCTGGCAAAAGAAAAAATACCACCTTGCGGTTAGCAACTGAACAGGGAACTTCTGGATTTGTAAACTTGGTGTTAACTCCGTTGGTATATTGTCACTTTAGCCTCTTTATATTGCATTGAAATGTGAAAAAGGAGAATTGGGGTTGCAATTATTCATTAAATGGATTTGATGCAGTAGTATTAGTTTTCAAGAAAATAAATGTTTACATGTTTTATATTTAAAAATCCGATTCTTCAATGAGCAATGTATCAAACCAGAAATTTTAAATCCGCCGGAATTATTTCTAAATGACTCGTTAAATCGCTGGGAAAGAGTTATAAGTACCCACAAATTGAGCTAGTGGGTTGGTACCTCTGCTTTATCAAGTTCTCAAGAATGCTCGATTTATTTGCCATCTGTGATTAAAATATTTTAGCAGTTAGAGCGCTAAATATTTAAAATTAGAATGTTCCTTCTCAAACAGCGTGTTAAAATTCATACGTTGCGCAAAGAATGGAAGGATGTCTGCTGATTTACGTTTATGTCCTAATGAGCAACCTCTCTATTCAAACATCAACAGCAGTCCACAAGCATTGCAATTTTCCACTGACCCTAACATCTCCTTGATGAAATGTTTCACCTTGTTCATCACCTGAAAATTATTATTAGAAAAATAGTCTAGATGAGAATACAGGAAGTGAAGTTTTAAGCTCACATTACACAAGTTTATTCCCTTTTTGTTGACTTTCTCACAATTTCTTCATATCGTAGATTGTTTATATTTCTAAAAACCTTACTATCTCTTTGAAAGCACACCATGCTTAGTTTCCCATTCATGGTGTCCGAATACCCTCTTTTATCTTAGCTCCAGACATAAGAGAAAATTTACTGCTCGGGTTTTTAAAACACAACCACACCTGTCAATGGCTTTCACAAATTGTTTCATAGTGTCAGTTTTATATGCAAAGGAGACAACAAGATTTTCTTTGGATCAATAAGTGCATGAAGTATGTACAAAAGCAAAATAACGATATTGTAATGAAGACCATAATGGATGTCCGAATCTTTCACACAATGTAGAGCGGTTTTATTCCGATCTATAGTCCCAACTTCTGGTTCTTCCGTTTCATCCATTCATTTAAACTGTTTGGCGCTAAATACCAAATAAACCTGAAGACCTGATATAAGCACTGAAGATCCATAATAAGTGTTAATTATTATTCATTTGCTGTAAAAATATATTTATATTCACAATTATATACTGGGTGTCAAGGTAACTAGAGAAAGACTGGGTGTTCGTTTGTATTTGTTTTCTCGATGGTCCCACATGGTGTCACTGTTGTTGGCCAGCCTTTGATTGCAACAGGAGCAATATATCATGTATGATGGATGCCGAAGGCAATCTACAGCCTTAAAATATTACCATCATAAACAAGGGCATTCTCACTGCCGATATGTATGATAGGTAATTAAGCCCTGCCCTTTCCCATTCAGAAAATAAACATTTTTGAAACATTATTTATTTATGCCAACAAACTTACTGTTGGTGTTTTTAAACACACAAGCCGTGTGTGGGCAAAGTTTAAGAGGTAGAACTGGAACTTAAAAATTCAATGCCACAACTGGGATTTGAACCACAGACGTAAGCAGAAGGTCTGTGGTTCAAATCCCAGTTGTGGCATTGAATATTTAAGTTCCAGTTCTACCTCTTAAATTTTTTAAACATTTTGCATGTAAAGTGAAGTTTTGGGGTGGGGTAATTTTATTGAAAAAATTTGTGTTGTATCCTTGGAAGATGTAGAACTTAAAGTTTGGTATTTAACTGACTTTTTGTTTTGGAGTTATACTGTTCACACATGCACTTGTGTACAGTACGGTCGTCCTTAATTTTAAATTTTAGAAACTTACATGTGGCACCCCTTAGCTATATTCCACTGATAGAGTAATTAAAAAAATAGAAAAATTAGTGAATAATAACACATGCCCCAGTGATCATCAATTTTATAGAAATCGTGAAATATGTATTAGACCACCCATGTAGCATAACAGCTTCAATGTATCAGTTAGTCTCACGTTGTATAAGCTTGTAATATACACAAAATAATATTAAGAAGTGTGTATGAAGCAAAGATGGGTGATACTTCCGGGCTTGACGTACCACTTTTCAAGTTGTTCCGAAAGAAATGGTGATTACTAAAGCCGCAATTCTTAGTCACCTTACCCCATGCATGGGGCTGTTTTATTCAGTACTGATGGCTGGCCTCTTAGTCTGGGTGAACACACTCACGGTATAACTGGCACTCCTAAACACGATGCAGTACTACAAATTGTGGCTTTAGTGATCACTCAGTGTTTGGCAATCCTGACCTGGGTTGGGGATCTGCAAGTAAATGAACAGTTGGAAGATTCATTGGAAGATATTCTTTCATTTGCTAAGGAGGCTTTGCTTAACCAACAAGCAAGAGAAGATTATAGAGAATTTTTAGAATTTGAGATATTTCTAGGCAATACTCCATCTCATGGAATATCTTTCAGAGCTCCAGGAGCAATACATCATGTATGATGGATGCCGAAGGCAATCTACAGCCTTAAAATATTACCATCATAAACAAGGGCATTCTCAATGCCGATATGTAAGATAGGTAATTAAGCCCTGACCTTTCCCATTCAGATTTTTTAATCCCATGCTCAATCTGCATCAAAATAGCTTTTTATTTAGCTTTTAGTGCTGTCACTCCATACCCTGGAGGGCACATGACCCTCATTAACGCAGGTTTCATCTAAGTAGTAGAAAGGATGACCCACAAATACACCTATCCACTCTACCACATCCTCCCTATCAACTATTACACATTTTTTATTGCGGCTAATGAATTCAAAGCCTATCTCATTAAGAAGAGAGTATAAACTAGACATATTAAAGTCAGGCAAACCACTGTCACTATTCACAGCATGGAACACTTTATTTATGGTACGGGAAAGAAATCATGCACTTTAGGCTGCTCAGCTACCTTCACAAATTCATCACATTGCCCTAACATGGCTGCTCACACTTTTGTTTCTTCCCTAGTGTTGTTACTCTTTTCATGCACTCTAAACTGATGATATTGACACTCCAGTAAATTATGTTAGCTTTACCGGATCGTTTATAGCCACATTAGGATATTTCTCTGAAAACTTATGTTGTTGTTGTTAGCTAATGCTGGATTTCTGACAATGAAGTCATTAATCCTCTTGCTCTCCAATATTTTTCACTGATGGATGGGGCACTAGAAGTAGCCGGGCATATTTGAAGGTGGTCTCGATCCATTTCCTCTTGCAGATCACATAGAGGACAGAGTAGTGAAGAAAATATCCCAATTCTTCTGAAAACTTATTGAATGCATTCAATACAGGCAAACACTACGGTTGACCTCATGGTTTTCAAAACAAGAGAACTCAATGTTTTACATTTGGGGATAAGTTATAAACTGTATTATTGAAGTATATTATATTATGTTACATTATATATTATAACAACTTGGCTTGTTTATTGAATGCAGGCAGGGGCTCTAATGACCTAGCTGTCGACGGGCCCTTAAACCCTACTCACTCACTCACTTGAATGCAGGCAAAGCAAGAAGCTAAATAAGCCATGGAACCATACTGTAGAAGAATACGGGAGTATTAAAATGCAACAGCCAATGAGGTTCATTTCCGGCACATGCTTTTGCTTACATCTACTTTACATTGCTCCGGAGAAAAATTGACCGGCACAGTACTATGTTGGTCCTTAGGCTGTACCGTGAAACATTCATAGAGAGATGAAGTTGTTACAAAGCTTTGTGAACAGTAACTAACACAATAGTTCCAAAACCAAACTCTACGCACAACGGTCTGTGCTCCACGGTTCCTCCAGAAAGAATAGTTACATGTTCTCACTATTGAGATCACCATTGTAAGTACTCAGAAGTTTTTTCATCATATTCGATAGACCTAGGTGCATCTTATTCATTGGTACTCGAGCACAGCTTCCCACCAGGACCTGCATTCGCCTGCCAAAGGACATTTTTTATAACCGCCAGTGTAGTCAGTTCCACATGAAATCCTTCACCCACAAGCCAGCAAACCACCACTCTGATTCCCACTAGCAAAGGGCTGGAAGGGTTTGACCTCCAATCCAGATAGTGCCATTAATGAGTATTTTGTAATTGGAATCTAAAGGTGCATACTTGTGAACCTTGGATGGTTCGTGAGGGTCGGTGCTCTCTACCAGGTGATGCAAGGGCACCATGCTAGTTTTTTTGAAAAATTTTGGGCACCTCTGTGTCTACGTCACTTTTTCCTGCAGAAAGCTTGCAGTACTCTCTTTTCTCAGCTTCCTTGCGAGCAGGCATGGCAGATATAAGCAACGACTATGCATTCTCTACTATTTTTGTAGTTTCTCAGGGGTCCCTATCTAAGGAATATGTGAATGGTAACCACAAGGTACCCAAGCTGAGCAGAACATTACTTCCACTTACTGGTGTTTTGCTCCTCACTGTAGCTTTTCTATCTGACCTTATGACCTTACTTTGGTCATCTCTTGCTCTCTTCCGACCCCGATGCTATTAGGGTTCCCGAGGGCTAGGGAGTCTATTTTTCCAACCTTTCCATTTCTCTATAAACTCTTAACCCCTAACATGCTGACCTGCCACGGCATGTAATACATCCTCTGATTGGTAATCAGAGGATATGGTCGGTGAATTATTTTGATAACTCTCCTGGTCAGGTCGGTGAGACCTGTAAACCAACGACAGGTGTGGTCCTCCGGACATTCTGGGGGTTGTGAGAGAGAGATGTAACTGCCAAAACATAAAAATATGGTGCTCTCTAAAAAGCAGTTATTTTACTGCTATTGTGTGAAAAATATTGGAGAGCAAGAGGATTAATGACTTCACTCTCAGAAATCCAGCATTAGCCAACAACAACTTTACGTTTACAGTAAATAGATTATAGTTTATACAGATTCTGAGTTTTACATTGCCAGTCTTGAAATATTCTGCCTATATTATATAGAGAGACAAGAACAGTTATAAGCCAGTTAAATGCAAAAAACACCCCAGGATATCTCATCACTGGACGAATGCTTCAGGAGCTACCATTTAAAGCAGTCATATTCATAAATTGTATGTTTAATGCTATATTAAGGACTGGTTACTTCCATGGAGCTTGGAAAATAGCACAGATCATAGTCATTCTAAAGCCAGGAAAACCTCCATATGAAGTAAAATCTTACCAACCAATTAGTTTGCTCCCAGTGCTTTCTAAATTATTTGAGAAGTTACTTCTCATTAAACTGAAACCTTACTTGTCTTCACTGATTCCCAGCTTCCAGTTTGGATTTCAATCCCAACACTCCACAATTGAACAAATACATCGAATAACTGAAGTGATTAACCACGCATTTGAATGACGACAGTACTGCTCAGGAGTATTTCTTGATGTTAGTCAGGCATTTGATAAAGTTTGGCATGCTGGACTAAAGTTTAAGCTGAAGAAATCTTTGCCACATCATTTTTATGTGTTATTAAAATCTTACATAGAAAACCAATATTTTCAAGTAAAATTCCAAAATAGCCTTACAGAACTTCATCCTATTAAGTCAGGCATACCACAAGGTAGTGTACTAGGACCAATTCTATACATATTGTATACTGCTGACCTACCAACAAAAGAAAACACAACTATAGCAACTTTTGCTGATGATACAGCCATTCTGTCAGCTCATGAAGATCCTACTACTGCTTCCCAAATTGTACAAGACCATCTTTCTGACATAGAAATCTGGCTTAAGAAGTGGAGAGTTAAAGTTAATGAATCTAAAAGTCACCACATAACATTTACACTGTGTAAACACTCATGTCCACCTGTTACTCTTAACAATCAGATTATTCCAGAAGCACAAGACGTGAAATATCTAGGGAAGTACATTGACAGACGACTCACCTGGAAAAAACACATATGCACCAAACGCAAACAGCTAAATTTAAAATATTCCAAAATGCACTGGCTTCTTGGACCTAAATCACAACTCTCAGTGACAAGCAAACTAATCATCTACAAAACTATACTGAAACCAATTTGGACACATGGAATTCAACTATGGGGTACAGCAAGCAACTCAAACATTGAAATACTAGAATGTTTTCAAACCAAAACTCTGCAAACCATTGGTAAGATCCCCTGGTACATCGGTAATAAGTACATCTACAATGATTTTAAACTCCCAACAATCAAACAGGAAATCGCAGCATACAGCCTGTCCTACCAAAAGCGTCTCTACAGTCATCCCAATACACTGGCAATAAATCTACTTGACAACAGCAGCAGCACAACAAGCCGACTACAGAGAAACCAAGTGTTGGAATAATTGCAGTACAGATTTGCACCCAAATTATAAGCAAATTTATGGCCAATGGGCCATAGTTTATAAAAGTAATATGTTATCATTGTTACTTATTGTTCAACTATTGAACAGATTGTAATTTTGCAAATGCATAAATAAAATAAAAAGGTCTTGAAATAAAACACATTGCTTGCACTGATTATTTATTCTTGGTTTACATTTCAAAACGTTTGGGCTAGGACAAATCACTATCATTTACAATAAATAAGCAGCAACCTGCCACACAGCCATTCCATTTGGTTGTAATAAATATGATAGCACTGCTTAGCTGCCAAAGCTTGGCATTAGAAAATATGAACAACTGTTGGCCGAGAGGTAGTGTAGAAGGTTTATAACCTTGGTCTAGAAAGGAAGTGTGGTTGCACCACAGTTTTATATATAAAGTTTTCAAAGAGGGAAATACTGAGAAAATTTTAACAGCTACACATGAACACCTCATACCTCTTTACAAATAAAAACTCTGGAAACATTTGTAATAATAAAATATACATGAGAAAATATTAACAGACTTTCCTAACTCTAGGTTTGCCACATTGAAAAGAAAATTGGAGACAATCTGCTGTGGTGCTTCTACTCCCTGTGCACTTCCCGCTTCTGCACTTGTGTGGTAGGGAGAGGGAAGTGCTCTTTCTGTTTAGAGGCACACAAGCACACACCAATTGTCTTTACAAAGTGGCATACTTACAAATTTAATGTGCCAATAGTCGGTTTCGCTGAACTTATTTAAATAATGGTTAATGTTGCATTCTTTAAATTTAAGATAATTTTCTAATTTATGTGTTCCACCAAGACATTTTTTGTTAGTTTTATAAAAATTTCTTGAAGAGACATTCTCATTGTCCATACCTATGTATATTTTTCATAGCATAGTTGGTACTTAAATTTTTCATTACATGCACAAAATACTGAAGCAGTATCATGCATAGACATTGCTTGTAGAAGATGCACATAGAAATAATTTCTTGCAGCAGAGAAAGCTATTTTCGTTAATAAAGGGAAAACAAAGTTGATGAGGTGTGTGGATGCAATTCACATGCCAAATGAATTGGCACAGAAATCTTTAATTATAGCTTCTATGCCATTACGTGTAGAACTAAACTGGACATAGAATCTTCCATATGGTAACTAAGAACTGTACCATCTATGCTACAAGAATACACAGCCTCAAGTTGCTAATGTTATTATAGATGCATTGACTTTACATCTTACATTTTATGGTTTTTTCAATTCTTTCTAAAATTATTTGTATTACTTTGTTACTTACATAATAAGATTTATGATCATTAAGTTTTTATAATAATTTTAATTTAAAGCCAATTGTTATGATGTTCTGAACTAAAGTATGTCATGCAATTTCTATGCAAGC
The DNA here is from genome assembly GCA_030765045.1 of Tenodera sinensis. Lineage (NCBI taxonomy): Eukaryota > Metazoa > Arthropoda > Insecta > Mantodea > Mantidae > Tenodera > Tenodera sinensis. The sequence continues at coordinate 37,766,281 of CM060965.1, read as the reverse complement.
AAATCACAGCAATTTAACATAATGAAGAAGTGCTTTAAGACAACTTACGGATTTAGGGATATGTTAGCCATAATGTTTGGTGAAACACAAAATAACTATATTAAGCTTTAAATCATATAAGATAGTGTTGGCACAGTAACAAAGGCCATTGAAACCGTCTATAGGTATAAATAATGTACTTTTTAAAGCTATTACACAGAAACCTCTACTGAAGTACTTTATTTACAAATTCAAACCAATGGACAATTTAAAGACAATGACAAGATTTACTCCTGCAGTTTGCACAGTTGCTACAGTTCAATCACAAACTCACGGAATTTGTACTTCCTGAATACTTGGGGTATTTAATGCAGCTGTTATGTAAAAAGTGTATACTCAATTCTAACTCTTACAATTTTAATACAAACAACTGTATATATGTTCCAAAGGTGAGCAGAGAGTTGTAAAGTCTTCAAATGCACATCAGCAATCACTGCTTGAGGACTACCGCTTCTCAGAATGCAGTACCTTCATAAGCAGTATGCCTACAGCTGCCACTGCTGCAATGCCTAATCCTGCCTTCCACCATATTGCCGAGTCCCTACTCAGTAGTCCCAGGTGTTTCAAGTGCCTGAAAAAAATAACTCCTTTTGACATACAGATTCTAGCTTATTAATCTGATTTAAGTGCTATGCTTTTCATCTCCTGAAGACCAGATTTAAATAAATGATGAATAAACTGCACACCTCATATCATCCTAAATAGGTGAGTTAACTACTTATAATGCCACTTGGCTCCATTCGTGTAACTTCAGTTCTGCACACCTTGAGAAAGGAGGGCGGCTTATTGCTCTGTTTATGCTTTACCACCACTTCTGGATTACATGCTTAGAGTAAAAAAACACATAACAAAGTGCTTCCTAAAATCTATTCATCATTGCTGGTCTCAGCTCATGTTTTTTTTTTTTTACACAGAATAAAGGCTGGTTTATAACCACTGACAACAGCAATAACCAGAACGAGAGACTAAAATACATGTATTCAAATGGGAGTGTTCACAACCAAAGGTAAGCCTTCCTGAGCCCCGGGAATGACATATAGATTCATTAAGTGCACATTAAAGACTTCTTTCTTCAAGGTAGAAATTCTTCAAGGAGGCCTTGAGTAAATGCCTGCTAGAGCTAGTCAAAATTTTGGGAAAATCAAACTGGAAAAAATTTTATATCATGATAAAGAACAACAAGTAATTTTGAGGAACGCTTGGATGCTAAAGGACCGATGATTAGTTTTCTTGGAATTGGAAATGCATAGTTGCTTTGCATTTAGATTTTCACTTTATCAAAATTTGGCATTAGTCAAAAGAAATAAATGACATTCCCAATGTGAAATATCCACTATCTGTTCCCATTTCTGTTAGTGGGCTGTTGGGAACCAACTTTAACTTGCTCCAGAAATGTAACATGTATTTATTAAAACAAGAAGAAATTGATCCTATTATTATTCTTGCATAAGAGAAAGAATTTTTGACAATATCAAAGGGAAAAAAAAGGAGGGGGCATGCACTCTGCAATGCAATCTATATGCTTATTTATTTTCCAGTATGCTATATCTAATTAGAATAATGAAGCATGCAGCCATCTGCAGTTGCTTGAGCATTTGTTTTATGATATAAATCGGGTGCCTCTATTCTTCAGTAACATTAACAATTCATCTTAAAACTACTGAACTATTTGATTTTATTATCCTGTCCTGCATATCCTAAGTGGCACCTATAATGCTAGATCCAGGCTTCTTGTTTAGGAACCTACTGTTTGTGTATGATATCCACAACATTTGCACAAACTCTACATACTGATACTCCTTGGACAGAACAAAAGCAAAAATGTTAAAGATGCTATTTTCTCAAGGCAATGAGTATTCATGCTATTGCATAAAAAAGAATTTAAAAATGTGCAAATGCTACCATAGGGCGGTGCCATGACCAAGCAGTTAGAGCGCTCACCTACCACCTAAGTGGCCTGGGTTCAATTCCAGGAACCTGCATGTAGCATTTGTGGTGAGCAAAGCGGCATCAGGGTGGGTTTTCTCCGGGTTCTCCAGTTTCCCGTGCCACTCATTCCACCAATTGCTCCATTATAACCTTTCCAATCATCCATTTCACCTGCATTTCATATCATCCTCTTCCTCACTATCATTCTGGTGCTTGGCTGACCACCCGCTTCCACGTCTTCACGGTCTGGTCCACAGGTTTCTGTGTTCCCTGACAGGCATCTGATCCTAGGCACAGGCTTGTGAGTCCTAGGGGGTGTTAAGTCCTACATAAGGGGAAGGTAATCAGTAGGACTCGGACTTATCGAAAATGCATATGCAAATGCATATTTAAAAGAATGCATAATTTGGCATTTATTTACCTCATGTAAGAACGATTACCTGATATTTCTGAATAAACTGAACAATTTAATTAATCTATATGTTGGACACCCCTTGGCACCACAATAGCTTTGCTATTTTTAAGCCAAGTGGTAATGGGACCATACCTTCGGCCTGACAATACATGCAGGTAGTTGGGCACTGCAGACCCTTTCCACGAAAAAGACTACTTACATTCCTTTCTCTGCAGTAGCCTCTAAAATTTTATGTCGATAGGGCAAGTGTGCAAGCCTGTTCATTTATTCATATCTTAATAGCGTGGTGTTTTGTAAAAATGCCTAAAGATAAGAGCAGCGGATCCTTCTTAAATAAACAGTGGATTTCGGGCAATAGTGACTATTAAAGTAACAGCGATGTGATGTTTTGTCAAGTGTATGAGAAGAACATAAAATGTGATAAAAAGTTTCAACTTGAGCAGCATTTAAACAGCGGTACATCTCAGGTCAAAAGAAAAGGGCAAGAACTTGCAACAGTTACTTTTGTCTCAGGTGAAACCACAGTCAGAAGGTAATGTATTTTACGCTGACCTCTGTAAAGCCTTTGCATCCAGCAACATTTCATTGCATAAATTAAATAATCCTCATCTACGATCATATCTACAGAAATATTGTGTTGGGCAAAAGATATCGGACGAATCCACTCTTAGAAAAAATTACCTACCACCGCTACACGCTTCTGTCCTGGATTCAATACAGTCTGACATAGGAGGGAACAACATCTGGATATCGGTAGATGAAACAACCGATTCGTGTGGCCAATACATGGCGAACTTCACAGTGGGAAAATTATGTCCTGAAGAACCCGGCAAACCTCATTTATTGCATGAAAAGAATTAGAAAAAACCAACCACAGCACGATTACAAGATTTGTAAATGATTCCTTGTGTCTTCTTTGGCCTACTGAATTGGAGAGCAATTGTTACAAGGTCTTAGCCACAGATGAGGTTCATATATGTTAAAAGCTGGCCAGTCTCTTGGAGTATTTTTCCCTAAGCTTATCCATCTCACATGTTAGCCCATGGGCTACACTGCATTCCATCTGTTAAAGTAATATCAAGCGGGGAAAAAGACAAATTTGTTAATCCAGATCTGGATGCAAACATCAGCAACAGAATAGGAAGTGTCTGGCATGAGTGCGTGATTCCATTAATACTTTCTTTCAGAGTTCCTACAAATATTCCATAATTTATTTCCCTGACTTTCCATCCATATTTATCACAAATTTCCCTCTTCACAAAAGTGGATAAAGCAAACAGTACCTTTTTCTAAACCAATTGTGTCTTCAATGATCCCCATAGCCATTCTTATGCTTCTTTTTTATTCATTTACAATTTTCTTGGCACAATCAATATTTTATATAGAAAATCAGGTAAAGAAGTTTCAGCACATAGGTTAGTTCTTTATTTTAACAAATCCTCCAAACATATTTTGTGTTGACTGACTGATTCTGCATTTGTTAAATGTATTGGTATGTGATGTTTATTTTCCTCAACTTTTGAATGTTTACATTCCATTTTCCACAACAATAAAACAAAAGTCTAAATTCAATTTCTCATATTCCTCAATAAAACGCTTGATCATTAAAAAGTTTTCTCATTCATACCTACAAGAAATAGAAACAAATGCCAAAGATAAAAAATGGATTACACTACTTTCCAACCCAGATATAATCCCCCAGAGACCAAGGAAAACAGCGGTTGCAGCCTTCCGACTACTGACAAATCACGACTGCTTAGCAAGTCATCTCTACAGAATAGGTATCTCAGCTTCACCAATATGTGTCCTGTGTAACGATCCAGCAGAAATGAATGAAGACCACTTGAAGACCTGTGAAGCATTAAGATCAGAAGAAACTACAGTTCAAAAGTATTGGAAAGCACGAATGCTAATGGCTTCATTGCCAGATGCAAGGCACTAGAAAACAACAACAACAACATTCCATTTTCCAAATGATTTGCCTATTACTTTCTCTACTGGTAATCAGGTATTCCACCCAAAAATTTGATGTTGAGATTTCATCGGAAATATATGTTTTGAGACCCCTTGAATCAAAAAAAAGCATTTTTAGAAAAAGGTTCCTGTGTGTCTGTCTGTGGACAGCATAGCTCAAAACCAAAAAGTCGGTTAAAAACCAAAGTTGGTATTTAAGTTTAATGTCTTACAAGGATACGACACAAAAATTTTGAAGAAAATAGCCCCATCCTAAACTACCCTTTACATGGAAAAAATTTGATTTTCTTGAAAATGAAAATGGCTCTAACGATTTTGATTAAAATGTCATATGTTTGAGATATTTTTATGACAAATGAAATGTATATCTTGAATTTTCTGGCTATAGCCCCTGTAGTCGTATTTACTCTGGACGACTTTTGCATAACTGGTAAACCGTTAGAGATAGACCAAATCATACTGTACAAAAGATGTAAATCTTATTAAAATACACAATTTATGTCCACATAAATTTTCTTGTAGGTTGAACCATTTTGAAGATATTCCTTGTTGTGTGTGTGAGTTTTGGAAAACTTAGAACTTTAGCGAAATGCAACATCGTTCATTTTTTTATATGTTAAGCGTGCAAAGAGAACGTAATCTCAACGCTTCAAAAGATTTGTCTATTGCACAAAACCTACTGTATTCTAATATCCCTCTTGCACCTGCAAGGACATAAGCAATAAGATAATTTGTACGAATGTTTATCTTAACTAACATGAAGGAGATATTGGAATAAGAGTTTGTTAGAATGGTTAGTCCAAGAATAGAGAAAGTCATGTGAGTGCAACACATCAGATTTTTTTTAAATTCTTTCTCTAAACTTTTGCTGACCAGAAGTAAATTTCTGCAACTTTCCAAGTCTGTGGGACCTTGTAATTGAACATAACTTGACAACTGTTATGCTTTTAAGTTTATTTCTTTGCCATTTTTGTTTATCCTTTGCCCATAGTGTAATCCTGAGTGCCAGAGCAAAAATTTGCAGACATTGGCTATTAACAGGTACTTTTGCATTAAACTACCTAATTCACCACTTTGTGCAGGGCAAAGAGCTTGGAGATATCAAATCACATTTGAGCAAATTTTTCAAGTTATCAAGGAATTGGAATTTCTATTAAAGGTAGCTACTTGTTAACATTAGTTGAACTGTTGAAGACTTTACCTTTTACCTTCCATGTTCCACATTAATCCACTAGCATGGGTGTGATTCTTTGTGTAAAAGGTAAATATAAAAGTATACATCTACAAGTGAATACAGCTCTGCTGTATAGGTATGAACTACATTCAGCAATCTATGCATGTGATTTAAGACGATACCTTCTCTGTATCACTACCAAATACAATCAACTTACTAAAATACCACTTTTTACTGTTGAGTACCTGTTAGAGAAGCAGATAATATACTTAAAATAATAAATTAGATATTATTGCTTCTTATGATAGTGGTGGTAATTCCCACTTGTCCATTTGACATTGGAGTTTCTTATGAAGGAGGCGGGATACAATCCTAAAGCCCGGTTTTAATTTGTATATATTACTTAAAGGATCATTTTACATTTCATAAGGAGCTGGGAATGAGAATGATGGTAATGATGAAGCATTTGGTGGAACGCAATGAAAAACTGAAGTTATTGTCAATGAAGCAATAGTGCTTAACAAAGTTCTTCATCCATAATAGTGTCTAGTTGCTTGAAAAGGGTGCACTCTGTTGAATTGTTTATATTTATTCTATGAAGGTGTGTGGCTAAACAGTCATGACTGCTAGTTAATCAGAATTTTGCTACTGATTTTTGTGCTGTAGTAAAACTGTACTTAGTGTTTGTTAACTACTCTGCTTTTCCTTAAATGTGAGAAATAAAATTTCATCTCCATTTTTATTCACAATTCAAACATGCCAATTTAAATTATTGCTACTTGTAAACAGAAATGCTTGACAGCATTGGTTACAAAATGCAGAAAGCATTTTTTCTTAAAAATGCATGCACTAAAATGTTCAATCATGCAAACTTTTAACAACTTAAAATCAATTAACTTTAAAAATACATGCTATAAAACTTATTAACAGAAAGAGCACATAACACAAATATATGAATTAATGTCTTAAAAATGGGTTTATGCTAGAGTATGATTAATTGAGGTACTAGTATGAAAGTAGATTCTCAGTCATTCTCTATTTCAGAATTAATTTTTTAAATGAATATACAACAGTTTTAACCATCAGCTACTTTTGTGAAAACATCTTACTGCTAATTTTCTAGAATGTTAGAGGAAACATACATTATGACTAAACTCAATCCACCTGCACACATTTTTACCCCAACCAATCATACCATAACGTGACCCTGTTTGTATTTAATGCTTTGAATAAGACACAATTTCACAATGAATCCATGCATGTTAATACTAAATACTGGAATATGAGTTGTGTGCAAATGGAGGAAACTACCATATCTAGTAATGCACTCAACACAGCATGCCCTAAATGCTCAATAGTAGCACCCTTTGAAATGATGTTCATCCTGATTACATCTTAAGATGTTCATCCTGATTACATCTTCAGGGAAATAGGTTCACACTTTTTGTAAAATGCTACAGTTCTTGAGACACTTTTTAAATTTCTTTGAAGCATGAAATAAGCTTCAGCAGTGATAACTGCTGATTTTTGGAAAGAAAATCACGACATTAATCTGGATCCAAAATTATTAAAACTCGTGTCAGGAAACCAAGAATTGTCAACCTAGGAACAGATCTTCATCTGAAAAAACAAAGACAGAATTTTTAATTTTGATATACCACAAAATGATCTGCTGCACAAGTTCTTAAAACCATCGCCAGAGCAGTCTACAGGAGAAACCAGCCTCTACAAGTTCAGTCGATGTCTGGTTGACAATAGAGAAAAGCTAGCCTCTGAAACATGTTCCAGGTAATTTTAAAAAGTGAGTGTTGTTTAGTGTATTAATCGACTCAAATCCTATTTTAAAAAAATTGCATTTTACTGTTATAGTATAACATATTTAGATTCAAGCCACAAGAAGTCTAATCTTGCTTGTGGACAATTTTCAATTATTTAACTGACTATTTAGCTCATGGTTCGATAATAATCAATGACTTCCTGATAATTTATGCCTTCCAGTCAATGTTGCCAGCACAAATTCAGTTACCGGTTTCAATGTTAAAATTTGCAATTAAACATTTCTCTGCCCATAACCTCTTTGACCACGTTTTGATAGAGTAAGAATCGCATTGATTAGTGTACATAGAAACCTTGTAACAATGGCAGGAGCTATGAAATGATTTGGGGAATCTTCACTTGACAGATAAACTTCATTTTGTATAGTTCCCAAAAGATTTAACGGTAAAGATATGACATTTATAATAATTCATTAAACTACAGAAGGCCTTGCTTGGCAAAACACAACCAAGGTTATTTAATATAGTCAGCAACTAGCATGTTTTTAGCTTCTGCTCTTGTATTATTTGCTAAAATAGTCAAACCAAATCTAACTCGGGATTGTGTTATTCCTTAGACAAAATCACTTGTGACTTGCAATCACTCAAAATTTTTTTTGGAATAACAAACTCCAGTTAGGCTGCTTATGATAATTATCTTATTCCTTGGTACTAATAAAGTTGCTGAAATGTGAAATACTATTTCTGAGAATTGTCTGAAGGTGTTTACTGACAGATCACAATTTTGGACTTACACCCTTTAACCCGACACTAGCAACATATGTTCATTGCATTGCAATAAAAAAGTCATATTCACTACATTCTATATGGTTTTGTTACTGAAATACAGCAACACCGAAAGTTGTTTATCTCAATGAGGAGCTGCAATTATAACTTCAAGCAACTGAATTTCCTAGCAGTCCCTACGTAATTACATTTTTCTTATATGGGCAAATACTGCAGTTAAAACTTTGCACTCTAATGACTGGCAAGGCTCGGAAGTTGAACACCTATAACTGCCTACAAAAAATCTTAAACAGGACCTAATAACTGAAAAAAAGATCCAAAATATGATGCAAATTAATTTTTGAAATAATTTTAGTTTTAATTACATATTTAAATAAGGAACAATGCTTGACATCATTTACATTAATCAATAAAATTTTGTCCCAAATTATGTTATATATAGACCCTTGTTAAATATTAAACATACATATTGCAATAATTGATGCACTTAATTTATCATGTTAACAGTCAAATATTCAAAGTATAGCTTAATATTTTTGCTTGAAAAACAAAAACTTCTGGTGGTATAAAATATTCAGTGCAAAAAACCTGTGCATAAAATGCTGCTTCTTTCAGACATATTTTTTAGATTATGTTAATCTGTATAAACCACTGCTTGTTCAAGCTGTAATGTTGGTGAAAGTGGAGTTGAAAAAAAAAAAAAAACCAGACTTAAAAACATACATCACATTGGGCCTTCAGACTTTCAAACAGGAAATGAGTTTTCCTCAACTTCCAAGCCTTACTGATTAGTATTACATGTCTGAGGTTGAAAACAAATTGTACTGACATTAAAAGCTCAACAATAATACAGACCTCTGCCACTCTCTCTAACAAAGCTATATAAACTAATAATGTATACAATCCTTTTCTTTACTTCTCTGCATGTAATGTGGTGAATCAATTTAGTGTACACAATTATGATACATTTATAAAAAAGGAGTTGACTAAAACTAGGAATTAATTCTAGTCCTGAGGATTATGAAGCCATCAAAGATGTTAGAAGTACTATTTCTCTAGTTTTGGTGCACAGAATATTAGGAAGTTTGGTAACATCAATGTACAAGCTACAGGAACACAATTAGTGAGAAATGCTGATTAATTGTAATGTATAAAAATAAATCTAATTTAGTTACATGCTAATATTGCAAAATGCAAAACCCAGGCATAAAAGTTGACGATCAAAGCATGGTGAACCTGTAGTGAGCGAACCAGGTACCCGGTGATGGCCTCAAGAGAAGTACATGAACCAAGCGGCGAAGAGAGCTGTAGACAATAAATGGAACAAAGAAAAAAGAAAGCTGTACAAACCTGTGCTTGTAGAATAATATCCAGGCAGCTTGGAAACGGCTGCAGCAAAGGAATAGAATAAAATTTTAAAATATACCAGAAGTTTGAAAACAGTCACATTATGCTTTAATGCAGTGATTCCCAACCAGTTTGTTCCAACACTTGTTTTCTTTTTTTCAATTAAAAGATCAAAGCGAAAAGATGTTTATGTACAATGTCAATATACCTCAAAACCTTAGAAATAACATTTATGTGAATATAAAAGCCCTTAAACTAGAATTCATTTTTCTTACTTCTGAGGTAACTTAAGAATTGTTACTTCTATTTGCAAATCTTCTAATAAACAATATATGTATTTTTATCCCTTTTTTTTCCCTTAAAAAACATCATTGAATGGTTTATTGTCAGCTTCAGTGTCTAAGTTACGTAAGAGTTCACTGATCTACTGTCAGCAATAAGAATTTTGAAGTCTGGCTGGTTCTTTAAAGATATGTTAGATTTGACGATTTAATAGCTTTGAACCTCTGGTAGCTGTTCAAAGGAAAGGTGGAAACACAGAGCTTCATTGAGAAATTAGTTCTTACTTTCTCTTCTGCTTCAGTATCTAAGGTAGAGGAAGTACTGCATTTGACCCAAATACCTAATATCAACATTTCAACCAGACATATGTACATATTTTGAAGTCGCCTGAGTCCAACAAAAAAGACAATTAAGAAAACTGAAGCTATTAACAGTGAAGCAACAAGATTCTAAAGTAAGAACAAATTAGAAACTAAAAACTTCACTTATCTTAGTAATATTGCTATACAAAGCTTTGAGAATAAGTTGGAGTCAACTCGAAACTTTAGTCAGCTTTGCACCAAGAACTTGCAATATTATAAGATAAGTGAAGTTTTTAGTTTCTAATTTGTTCTTACTTTAGAAAAAAGACAATTTTATTCACATTGTGTTTGTACCTGTTAGCACATGATTTAAAACAAAAAATTACAAATTCCATTATCGATCAGATTGTTAAGCATGCTAGACAATCTTTCAAGGATATTGCCGCAGCCTACTCAACGCTTTACATGGAAAACATTTAGTCTTTTTACCTTCCAAAAATGGTTCAAACAATTTTCAGTGAAAAATATTAAGGAAGAGGAAACTTCTAATATGGTCCATGCATCCCTATAGTAAATTCTCAGGGTAGTCTTGAAATACTACAACATATCATACCTTCGGCATGGCCCATTGGTTCCTTTGTCAGATTCCAGCCAATCTCGGGGAAGTTGCATGCCTGTCACCTCCTTAGGACTGACTGGCCATACATTAAGCTAAACTGGGAAGTCTCAATATCATTCCCTGAAGATGAGAGCAACATTAGTTCTTGACAGCCTGGACCTTCTCCAGAGTCCATTTGACTGATAGCCCAAGGTGACTTCTAATCATTTTAGTATTTATACGAAACGGAAGGTACTGCTTTAGTCAGGGATTCTACCTGGTAAGTGTCACAAATATGTCTAATACAATTGAAGGGCTTAGTGGAATAAGGGGCTATCCCACATTTTGGTCAAATATGAACTAGTTGCATATTATGTAACCTGAGTCCATCTAGTGTTAGTTTATTGAACTATTAAGAGTGTAGGATAGCCCCTCTGACATATTGGAGAGATAGATAAAGTCTTTTGAAGAGCTTTCAGGTATTCTGAATGGAATATGGGGCTATCCCACTCCTGTTTGAAACCTTTGTCCTGATAGGTCAGCTGTATACCGCATTGGCCAATGGGAGACCAGCTTTCACATCTCATGGTTTGGAAACAAGATGGCTGATGATGAAAGGTTTGTTGTGCTTGTAAATGAAGAAAATGAGGAAAATAGAAGCAAAAAGAGGAAGAGAGATGTAGAAAAATGGAAATACAACAGCAGGAAGTTAGCACGGAATAGTAGAAAAGAATATTCTACACAAAAAGGCAAAATTGTGCCTGCTAAAGGATTTACCAATATCCAATGTTGCAAAACTGAATGGTGTGGTTATAAACACATTACAGAAGATGAGAGTGCTGCAGATTTTGGCATTATTGAAAACTTAAAACGACGTACCCAGTATGCGTATACACCTGAGGAGTGGGCAAATCTTATACGAAATGCAAGGAAGAGAGAAGATTTTGTTAGTCTACCTCCATTAACAAGTAAATTAACAAAAAGAAACAAATTCCGTTCTGGCATAAATGTGGACTTCCAGAAAGCATCCATTCTAAGGTTCGAAGGTGGGCATGAAGTAGACGTGTGTTTAGCATACAGTCAACTAGGTCCTTACACTACCATCAGTTTTCAAAAAGGAAAAAGAAAACCACAGAAAATATCAAACACAGTCTTTGAACCAAAGTACCCTAATGGAAGGTCAATCAAAGAAGCAAAACATTGAGACATAACCTCATTGTTGAAGTTCATACCCCCTGTGTACCATGAATTTTATTTAAAGTTGAGATCAGACAGCATGTGTGAAGTGGGAGGGAACAATGAAGATGAAATCATTTGATTGTGATGTTTGGAAGTTGTGATTGTCACTTTTAATGTAGAATATTGTATGCCGTCTTCAAGTTAAGTAAATATTCTTTATGCTATAAACTAACATACTGTGTCCTACATTTGGAGAAAGTTAGTTCAAAAACTTCCTAATTTAGTACCAAAATTATTTAGTGATTGGTAATTTTTTGTTTGAGTTCTGGAAAGTCTAATAAAGTACTAAATATCTCAGAAACACAATTTTGAGGAATACCCCCTTATTCCACTAAGCCCTTCAATTATTATCAATAAAAAGCCATTTCACTGAAAAGAAATAACTTGTGTCAAATATTTGGAACCATCTAGCTTCTTGACGAATGGACATAAATGGTTTATTATTTCACTAACTATTATGCAAACATTGTGTGAACAATGCTGTAATGCCTTTTTATCTTAATTCAAATAGATTTAGCCACAATTTAAAGTCAAAACGTTAAGCAAAGTTTAATTTTTAAGCACAAAGTGGCAATGCCAGGTTGCGTATTCTCACCTTGGTTGAACGGCCAGGATATTCCAATGGAGGGAAGGTTAAGGGAGGTATTGCCTGGCATTAGTGAAAGTGAGGGGAAAGGAAGAGCAGGCAAAAAATTCATGTACCAGGTATAAATGGGTGGGTGTGGAGCTTCAGCTATCATTTATCTTTAGTTTTATTTCAGCCTGGTAATCTAAAAAAGAATGCAACTGTTTTAGGAAAATGAAGAGGAAGAGTTATTTGTTTATTAAAAGCAATTAGTTTTGTTTTCCATTATCGTAATGGATAATAATAATAATAATAATAATAATAATAATAATAATAATAATAATAATAATAATAATAATAATAATAATAATAATAATAATAATAATAATAATAATAATAATAATAATATGCATTATTGGGAAAATCTGTATCCCTTTATGTCAGCATTATTTTAACCCAAAAATACATGGTTTTAATTGTTTCGTTTTTCTGCTTCCTTAACTATGGAAAACTGAATCATCATTATTACTTGAACAAATGCATAATTTCAGTAACATTCACACCTGTCAGCCATAACATTTGATTCTTGTGGATTTGCCTGAGATAGTGGCCTCTTTGGCAGTATGATAAATGCACTGGGCAAAAGTTTTGTTTACATCTGACGGCAGGCTGGCCTCAAAACACACACCAATCGGTGTTTTGTTTACATCTGAAAGCAATGCTGGCTTCGAAGCACACGTCAGTTGGGTACAACACAGGTGTGAGAGGCAGTTCGGCGTTGTCATTTGCAGTGCTGAAGAATGAACTTTTTTTAAAAAACAATTAAATCTATTGAAACGAAACTTAGTATTTTATATTTGTTACTCATGCATCTATTAGCCAGGTTATTCTGGCAAAAGCAGTACCTTCCGCTCTGTATATCAAAATACATAAGATATTTATGTAGTGTCAAATTGCTAAATTCCTTTTCTTTTCTTTTTTCTTTTGCTTTAATTAATAACGTCAACAATTCCTTTGAAACAGATTTGGAGTAGGTCATAGAAGAGACATTGGATTGCCTTACTCTAAGGGTAGGCTTGGTCACCACTGCACGCTTGATATCCAGGCATTAGACAGCAAATAGATGATTGAAATGAGCCAATTGAAAAAGCCGCTATGCTTTTGTCCTTTCATAAGCAGGTGAATCATTATTGGTTTAAGTGAGAGATTTAAGGAAATAGTTTTTATTAAATATATACATACATAAGGTAATTTTCTGTTAATAAATACGTAAAAGATGATGACAAAGTGAATAAGAATCGCTCCCAACTTCAGTAATTTATTAGGTAATTTCAAGATGTTTTAAGGCAACTTGGATCAATTTATGTGACCTGAAGTGTTATTTCATCCCCCCCCCTTTTTTTTTTCCTTTCTTTTTTTTTATTTTTTGCATAAATTAGTGAAGTTGAGTGTGTTTCTCATTCAGCTGTTCCCTATGTTACGTTTCTTATTTTACTAAGGTTTTGTGTTGCACCCAAAATAGATTGGGAAACTCTGCTGCAGATAAAATAATCAAAAAAGAAACGGCAACATAAGCTGCTTAGCTGCCTTGCATTATGGCAATCTGCTTAAGTATCTATTGTTTGTCTTAGAACTTAAAACTCTTTACTCCCATGCATAACTGAGAATGAGTTCTGCAATGCTAGTTTCTACAGAACTGTGCTGTATAGCTGTGAAAAAAAATTAAGTTTCCCCTCCCAACAAATCATAAGCTCCATTCCCTAAAAGCATTCAAGTAAAGTATAGAAGTTAGTGTGTGAACCAGCTCTCCAATTTCAACTGTCAGATGTTTACTTCCTGGACTTTGTATAAAATAATTTTCTTACCTATGAAATTAATTGCCTAATCTTAATGGTTAATTAAGTGGATAAGACATCTTCTAATTAGCACAGCTTACATATATATTGACTGGTCTTAAACATGTGTGATGTTATGGTGTAAAGTAATCCAGTGAGAAATATTAGTGAGGGAGAGGGTGAAGAGGGAGGAGAAGAGTAGGAGAGAGAGTGTGAGGGAGAGGATGAGAGAATGAGGGAGGAGGAGAGAGAGAGTGTGTTTAAATTTTCTGCTTAACATTGCTTTTCAAACATGAAATCTGCTTATATCCTAAAGAGGTTTTATTTTTATTTACTTTACTCTCTCAACGAAAGGAACAAGACACTATGGCTGTTACAAATTTAATGGCAGGTAGCTCAACACAAAATCCAATCATAGGCTTGCCATGCCTTGCAGTGTTGTATAGTTAAACATGCTCCAAAATCACACTGTAAAGCTGGTGATATAAATATCATTCACAACCAAAAAATCTATTTGCACAACAGCAGAAAGAATGGTAATGGCCAGCTATCAGTTGCCATTAAAATTGTATGTCTACTGTAAATAAAATATGGTTAAACAATATGAAATAATAATATAGTAATGGTAAGTATGCAACACAAAAATGATTATGTTTAGAAGAATACTGCCAAAATGTCTTTTACCACAAAGCGCATACAAGTGGCACTTTGTATAAAGTTTAAGGATTTAATGTCCTTCAAACCAAGCCAGCAAAGGTATTGAATGAAATGTTGCTAAAATAAGTGCAGATTCCACTGACCTCAAAGATATCCAACTCATAAAGATGTGGGAAAAATTTGCCTTATCCAAGCAACTCAACCCGATTGAGGTTTGTATCTGTCCTTCCTTCAGTTGGTTAGGCACTGGCCTACTGATCCCAAGGTTGTGGGTTCAAACCCAGCCCACACTGAAGGTTCTTAAGTGTGCTTAAAAGTGATTGGACAGTGATTTACTGGCATGTAAAAGAACTCCTGCAGGACAAAATTCCAGCACTAAGGCAACACTTGATATGATCCTGGCAATTAACATCATTAAAAAACAAAATATTTATTTACTTATTCAGCCTTCCAGTTTGAAAGACAGACTACCAACCAGAATGAGCACAGAAGTGAGCTAAATACTTTACAACTGCCCTGATAAGCATTTCTTGTACATCTCCACAATAATCTAGAGTGAACATCAATAATTTTGCAGAGCATAATAGAAAACATATATGATACTGTTGCAGTGGTCACGCTTTAAGCGTTAGTTGCCACACACCACTGCCTTTGTAACTGCCGTCCTCAATAAATGCGACAATGTGCCAGTTCAAGAACAAACACTATGCACATTTCTAGAAGCTTTCAATGTGCAGAGACTTAGTTTGCAGCAAGTGCTGAGAAACTTTGGATTTCTGGAGAATTCGTGGTAATTTATGAGCTATATAAGCAGTCAGCATGGACCAACAAGAGTTGGTTTATTGTGAACAGTTGAGAAGTTATTTGTAAGACAGAAAAAGTTGCATTACTGTAAAGTGTCAAGGACATTTATAGGGAACAGCTGTGAGTTGTAAGGTTATGATACAAGGAAGCAGTTGCAACAGTGCAACAGTGGCTTCTGTAATAGCGTTAGTACTTTACTGACAGTTTTAGAAGAAATAAAGTGACATTGAAATTAACTGTACTTGTCCTTTGTCAAACTGGTGTGAGGAATACCACATAAATGTCACAATGGAGGCAATATTGGAATAATTCTTAGCCAAGATAGAAGAAATGAATTCTGGAATGCAGCAGATGGAGACAAAAATGAAGTTTGGAATGCAGCTGACGGAGACAAAAATGGAATCCGGAATGAACATGATCGGAAGTGAAAAACAACTGTGAGATCGTGATGGAAGAAATAAAGGGAGGAAGGAGTTCCAGAATGAAGAAGATAGAGGCGAAGATCAAACGCAAGATGGAGAATATGAAGACAGAGCTTAAGACTAAAATCAACGAACAACTTGCTGGCATAAAGAGAGACCTGGAAGAGTTTGGTGGAAGGGTGAAAGATCTTGATCAACGTTGACGCCCTGGATGGCGTCAGGGAATGGCTTAGAGCCCTGGGGGTGGGGGGGGGGGCAGCAGAGTCGACAGCATCACAAAGGAACTGAATGATATCAGCATTTGCTAATAGTTTTAGAAGAAATAAAGCAACATTAAAAATAACCAGACTTGTCATTTGTCACAATATCTCTAAAATTATTACTTGCTGTCACCAAAGTAAAGCACCTGTATTCACATTATGTGACTATTAAGATCTTAAAATTATTTTCAGAAGTATAACAATGGTCTAAACCTAGCATTAGTGCAACAATCAAAGAATCTTTCATATTAATATATCCAATTTGCACTTGAGAATACTTTGCAAACTTGAAAAATGGTAGTTCACAACTTTTCCTTTTTAATTTCTACAATTTATAGAGCATCTCTGTTCATTTAAAACTGAATTTGCTCTTACCCCTACAGAGATTATAGTCGTGGCAATAAGCAGACTTGGAGTAACAATATTTCTCTAAGATAAAGGCACCATTGATGGCTGGCTGATAGTGGCACTCCAATTAAATAATTTTATCAACTCTGCATATTGAAACATTGGCAGCTAATGCTGATGTATGAAACTTCTTACATGAAAACCTCATATAAAACAATAGTGATACTATCTTAATTAAGATATGCAAGCAAGCGCTGTCAAATAGTAAAAGGAACTTTGCGTTATTCAAAATCAGCTAAATGTTAGGTACTAAAACTACAAATTTTGCATACGATTTATATCTCATGTATGACTTTAGTGAAAAAATACTTTTGCTTTGTAGGATGTGTTGTATTGTGTAACTATAAATTAGAATTAAAACTAATAAAACTGAATCACACACACTCTTGTGGAACCAGTTTTACTTCAAAACATATTTTGCAAGTCCACTAAGTGCATTGTCAGTATATTGACACGTAAGAGTGTGTGTGACTCAATTTTATTACCTTTAGTTCTAATCAAGTGCTACCTTATGAAAAGGCCCAATCATTTTACACTACACTTTTGTTTATATTTGTATATTACAGTTTCCTTTGTAAGGGAAGATATTGAATATCGCATCTTTTATATGCTGTTTTGGAATGAAAAATAAACAAAGAAAACTAGAAGCCATATTAAATGTACATTGAAGAATTTTTGCTTTGAAGAATTTTTTTTCTAATATGTTTTAAAACCTTTGATGTGTAGCACTCACATTACCTTCTCTACTCCCTCTTCTACAAATTATCCTTATAAAAGTTTATTCCTCTACCTACTTCTTGTTAATACAGATAAACCACGTTTTTCACACATTTAGTTGTAAGTATAGGAGAAATATTCCAAGCTAAAGTGAATCAAATTTTTTTGACGTTGATCAGTGATCACTATGTGATGGTTTTGAAATTCTGTCTATTTGCATAAAGGCAAAAAATAAAGAAAAAGGAAAAGAAAAGAAGAAGGAAAAAAAGAATAGCAACTTACAGTTAATAAAAAGTATAAAGCATTTGAAAATTCAAACCAATTACAAAGAATGTCTTGGATATGATTAATGTTAAAAGAAAATTGTATTTGATTTTACCACAAATTCTGAAATTCACTGTCATAACACAAGAGATAAAGCAAAATTACATATAACCCCACA
Organism: Tenodera sinensis; assembly: GCA_030765045.1. NCBI lineage: Eukaryota > Metazoa > Arthropoda > Insecta > Mantodea > Mantidae > Tenodera > Tenodera sinensis. Next base: position 37,748,311 of record CM060965.1, on the reverse strand, counting down.
TAACAAAAAATTGTTTGAAAATAGTTTTTACTATGGAGGCATTAAATTACAATAAATTACCTCTTGAAATAAAAAATATAAATTCCATTCACTGTTTCAAAAAACATCTCAAGCAATTTTTAATTGAAAAATGTTATTACTTAACTGATGAGTATTTGCATTAATAAAGTATTCACTTGTATTTATTAACAATTTATAAGTTTAATCTACATGTATAGTATAATTTTTAAGCAATTATTGTTTAACTTTTATAATATTATGATTGAACTTTTAAAGTACTGGATGAATCCACAACATGTATATGTTAAATTGGATGAATAAAATTGAATTGAATTGAAGTGTGTACTTTAATGAGGTCTAAAGAAATTCTAATGTCATTGTACTTAATTAAGTAAATATTTGTAGTTAAAGTGGGTTAAGTAAAACCTTGGACCAGAATATAATGACATAAAAGAATATTTTTTTATGGTAAGATTTTGTTTACCTCTTAGTTATGTGAAAGTAATTCAGAATAATGAGGATTTCATAGGTTATTTCCAGAAAATTCAAGATATACATTTTGTCTTGAAACATCTTAAACACAGGTCTTTTATTAAAAATTGTTGAGCCATTTTTGAGAAATACAAAAATAACAAAAAAAAAAAAAAATTTCCACATAAAGGACAATGTGTGGTGAGGGATTTTCTTCTAATCTTTGTGTCACACCCATGGAAGAGCCACAACTTAAATACCAAGTTTCATGTTTAACTGACTTTCTGCTTTTGAGTTAAACTGTTCATACACACATGCATACACCAACACTGCATATTATACACATATGGATCTCTTCCTAAAAAGACTATTTTTGGGTTCATGAGGGCTTAAAACATATATTTCCAGGAAAATCTTGGATTCAAAATTTTTGGTGGAATAGACCTTTCCCTTCTTACTGTAAGCACGTAGTGGATAAAGTAATAACAATTTTTACTGACTGTGTCATACTTTCCATAACCACACACTCTTAAATATACTCCAGAACTCCCTCAAGTTTTCTCTAATATCTCTTAATAAATCCAAACATGCCAAAGTGCCACAGTTTAGATCTTATAAGCAACACAAATAGGCCATACATTTATTATGGTTTCTGGTATTAGAATTTCCTTTGAATTCCACAAAGAGCAGCATATAAAACACAGGATATACATGATATGGCTTAATAATTAAAGCTATCCTCCCTTTCTTGCCTTTACAATAATTATCAAAATATTTTCAGAATGTTATGTACATTTATCTATTGTGTACTGGATAAGCGTCCAGCATAATAAACCAAACGTAACAAGCCTGCTAAATTCAACAAATATGATTTCTATTACCCAACAGAGGAGATCCAGTGATTATTTTTTATTCATGAGCTTGTTATCATAGCAAAAAAACAGAAAATACTTATATCATGAAAGGCAAATATTTACATCTACAAAAAGGATGAGTTACAACATAATGTCACCTGTTTTCAGTCTATACCATCACCTCCTTTTGAATGCCCCAAATAAGAGAAGCAACATTGAACGTTCACCTTTAATATTCCCATTAATACTCTTCAGAATCACACACAATAAAACCTTTAGTACAGTAGAATCACCCAGAAAAGTGTTTTTTTGAAAGATCAACAGAAACTTCTATGTTGTTGGTTTTCCCATCCTCTTCAGGCACAATACTATTTAAGAGGTAGAACTGGAACTTAAAAATTGAATGCCACAACTGGGATTTGAACCACAGACCTTCCGCTTGCCAGGCGGACGCTCTACCCACTGAGCTATTGTGACAAACTGCCAGAATGGCATTAAATTCTCAAGCCAGTTCGTATTTCTCCTGGTAAACCATAAAGGTAGTCTCACATCAGAAACAATTACCCCAATGGTGACTTACTATTGTAAGTACTTTATACCCCAGGATTAAATAACCTTCACATGGTAATTATTATTTATTTATGCCAACAAACTTACTGTTGGTGTTTTTAAACACACAAGCTGTGTGTGGGCAAAGTTTAAGAGGTAGAACTGGAACTTAAAAATTCAATGCCACAACTGGGATTTGAACCACAGACCTTCCGCTTGCCGGGTGGACGCTCTAACCACTGAGCTATTGTGACAAACTGCCAGAATGGCATTAAATTCTCAAGCCAGTTCGTATTTCTCCTGGTAAACCATTGGGGTAATTGTTTCTGATGTGAGACTACCTTTGTGGTTTACCAGGAGAAATACGAACTGGCTTGAGAATTTAATGCCATTCTGGCAGTTTGTTACAGTAGCTCAGTGGTTAGAGCGTCCGCCCAGCAAGCGGAAGGTCTGTGGTTCAAATCCCAGTTGTGGCATTGAATTTTTAAGTTCCAGTTCTACCTCTTAAACTTTGCCCACACACGGCTTGTGTGTTTAAAAACACCAACAGTAAGTTTGTTGGCATAAATAAATAATAATTACCATGTGAAGGTTATTTAATCCTGGGATATAAAGTACTTACAATAGTAAGTCACCATTGGGGTAATTGTTTCTGATGTGAGACTACCTTTGTGGTTTACCAGGAGAAATACGAACTGGCTTGAGAATTTAATGCCATTCTGGCAGTTTGTCACAATAGCTCAGTGGTTAGAGCGTCCGCCCGGCAAGCGGAAGGTCTGTGGTTCAAATCCCAGTTGTGGCATTGAATTTTTAAGTTCCAGTTCAACCTCTTAAACTTTGCCCACACACGGCTTGTGTGTTTAAAAACACCAACAGTAAGTTTGTTGGCATAAATAAATAACAATACTATTTGTTTCACAGCAAAAACACCTACCCCAGTCTTACCTTACCCCTTTGATTACAGAGGGAGAGAAATCTTTGAAGAGAACATTTCCAGTTGTTGCCACTGTGCCACAGTGCTCTTACCTCAAAGTGCCTTCTTTTGTTTGCAATGTCGAAAGTTGACAACTCCGATGTTGGGGCTTAATTTTATCTTTTTCTGTCCAAATGAGGTCATATGCATGCTAGTTATAGTTAAGGACTCCTCCTTGCCAGAGTATGGTATTTGGAAACAATAAATGGAGACAGTGGCTATATATGTGGCAATGTATTCATATTTTATGGAACACCATGTACTTTAAGCTGCCCAAAATGCTCGATGGAGCAGAGATTTGGGGCTTGGAGGAAGGATGGGAAAATATAAATAGGGTGTATAGGAACTGTACTGTTACTACTTAACTGCTACATCTTATGAAATCTTCTTGGGAATAAATGATGGGTCGTTTTTTTCTGCATAGCTGGTACACAAAACAAATTTAGTAATATGCACTGTTTGACACCATCTCTCAGTTTATCATCTCACAGGGTGTCACAAGCGATGAGGCATAGCTACTGACCAATGAACTGCTGACAGCTTTGCAATATGGGCCTACAGGTATGGTGCTGTAATGAGGACAAGGAAAGGTGGGGGAGGGGAAGGACAGATAACAAAGATAGAGGTAACAAACATTACTTGAAATAAGCAGTATTTATTGGGTTAAGTGGTTCTGTGTTATAAGTAAAGCTTTAACTCTATCCTTAAAATCATAAAAACGTGTACAGCTTTGCAGTAAACATAATGCAATATTATATTGAAATATATAAAAATGTTAATACAAATTCTCCCTATATTCATAGTGAAATTAAAATTCGTAATGAAATAGCTCTAAGTATAATTAAGGAAATTGAAGCTATTAACAGTGAAGCAACAAGATTCTAAAGTAAGAACAAATCAGAAACTAAAAACTTCACTTATCTTAGTAATGTTGCTCTAAGTATGTTTGTCTATTATTTATATTATAATACAGTTTTTACTTTTGAATGAAAGGTTTCTAAAATAAGAACCAATTATAAACTAAAAGCTTCACTTATCTTAGTAATATTGCAAGTTCTAGCTAATGTAACTATGGTAACTTGTTTGGATAGCTTTGAAAATAAGTTGGATACAGCTTTAAACTAGTCAGCTGTGAAAAATCTTGCAGTATTACTAAGATGTGTGAAGCTTTTAGTTTCTAATTTGTTTTTATTTTAGATTCTGTTGCTTTACTGTTAATAGCTTCAATTTTCCTTAATTAAGATCTTGTTTTATTCCGAAATAAATCTTTTAACATCAGTTTCACAGAAACATCGCAATGAAATGTTAATTTCATGTTAAATCATAAATAAACTTTATTTCACGAGTAAATATCGCAATAAATTATTAATTTCATGGTAAATCGTAAATAAACAAACAATTCACGAGTTGCATTAAAATTCATGTTTAATTGTAAGAGTAAACTTTGGTAATTATGTGGACAATTGCAATAGAATTCATTCTGAAATCTTTTTATTGCATATCAACAACATTGCATTAGCTAACAACATATTCTGTGTCATCACGATCCACCAAAAATTCTGTCCCTAACAATTACCAATTGGTAGGATAAGAAGGTTCTTGCAGCATGTGTGTGTGTTAATTATTTATTGTATGTGTGTGAGAGAGAGATATGTGAGTGATGGTCATATTTAAAGAAACAATAGAAACAGAACCCAATATCAATATATAGATAAAGAAGTAACAAAGTGGAAAAATAAGTAGACCTTTGAGAGGTAGAACTGGAACTTAAAAACACCAACAGTAAGTTTGTTGGCATAAATAAATAATAAGTAGATCTTGTTTAACCGGAACTTAAAAATTCAATGCCACAGCTGGGATTTGAACCACAGACCCTCCGCTTACTAGGCAGGTGCCCTAACCATTAAGCTACTGTGACAACCTGCCAGAATGACATTGAATTCTCAAACCAGTTCGTATTTCTCCTGGTAAACACAAAGGCAGTCTCACATCAGACACAATTACCCCAATGGGGACTTACTATTGTAAGTACTTTATGTCCCAGGATTAAATAACCTTCAGATGGTAATTATTATTTATTTATGCCAACAAACTTACTGTTGGTGTTTTTAAACACACAAGCCGTGTGTGGGCAAAGTTTAAGAGGTCTGTGGTTCAAATCCCAGTTGTGGCATTGAATTTTTAAGTTCCAGTTCTACCTCTTAAACAGTAGGTTTGTTTGCATAAATAAATAATAAGTAGATCTAGTATTCATGATGCAGTAAAAATGGCTTGGGGGTAACTTCATCTTATCCCTCTGTTATGATAGTGAAGTTTGAATGCTAAATCCAATAATTTTGCTATGCTATTACTAATTTCATAACTTTGCTCTGCATTTCCAACATTGTTACGGAGTAACATGTTTCCTGATCGGCAATTTCTTCCAAAACCAAAGTTTTTGGTCTTACAGCTATAAATAAATCTGACAGATTAAAAAAGATTATAAACATTATTTGGCTGAAATTGCCAAATATTAATCACATGATTATGCCTCTTAGAATCTACACATTATCTGCTAGTTCCTCACTTGCTTATGGTCTTAGCCACTGTAAACACATGAACGGATTTCTTGTTATCATTGAACATGCAACACATGCATAGAAGAAATTATGCACTTCTTTAATAAAATGGAAGAATTTGCATTGGTAGCAATGAACTATAATTGTTAATAAAGACATACAAATCTGTAAAATGAAATAATGCTAAATATAAACTCCCATTGCCTAGTATTCCATAAGCTCCCAATGAATTTATAATGAAAAAGAATAACTATTAAAAGGATTAATTTTATAATAGAAATACTTTTAAAAACTTACGGAAAGGCAGCCATTGTTGCTAACTTAATGAAGATATCACGCTTTATTACACCAACTGCAGAGAATGGCTGTGGCGGTGGCAATTTATGACGACTGCAGAAAGTTGCTGGTTGCAACAGATACTCTTGTCGTACCTCCTCTTCATCCATTTTATTAGCAACTATCAGAACAGGTATTTTGCTGTCCACAAAATATTTCTGTAAACAAGTGAGTGATGATAAAAGAATAGTTTGCTATATTATTAATATGGAATAAAACATTAGAATATAACAGAAAAATATGTCTGCTTTAAAAATATATCTGTGCAACAAGGCCTATTACTTTTGAATGACAATTTCTAAACACTTAATGTCTTGTGTTAACCAATGTGTCGTAAATCTACATTAAACTACCAAATCTGACTCCATTTATACATAGAAACTTAAAATCTTGTTACATTGTTCAATATAATTGTCGTGATGGATAAAACAAATGTTCACGTTTTCAACTTTTTTAACAAACAACTAAAGTCATAACTAAACCTATGCCATGCTAACTAGATTCCTTACATTCCTCCCTCCCTGAAATTGTGGGAATAATTTTGGTTAAAATAAAATTATATAACACAGACCACTTGTCACATGAACATATTTTCTCATCACAAACTTGGTCTTCACTCAGAAAAGATCATCTTCATCCCTAATAACATTGATACCACTGACTGTGTTACCCTCAGGTGGAAATGATTCTGATTGAATCTCTTTAATGACTTTAAATTCTGCAGTCTTGATTTCTGAATATTGGAAGGGACTCACATGAGAATTATTCCTCATTGCATTATTATAGAACCTGAGAATCCAGGCTCCGTACTTGAGCAAATCTCCAGTTTCTTGTCATGTCTACAGTTATCATTGTTACAGTGTGGTTCAGTTTCTTTTTTTTCCCTAAAAGATGGCAGTTTCATTCTCATCATTTTCTGTTTGTTTAAATGGCCATTCTATCTCAGATCGTTTTAACCATTCAGGTCCCTTCCACCATCCTGAGTGTTGCAGCTAGCTAGGATAACATCCTCTTGATATCAGATGAACCGGATTATGAATTCCTAATATATATTTCCAGTCTTCAGGGTGTGTTAAGCTTCTAATTTCTTTTACTCTATTGCAAACAAACGTAACCCATTGTTCACCTGTTTTTATCCAAGCTAATGCAGTCGAAGAGTCACTCTAGAAATATTCTTTTGCATCTTGCAAATGCAAAACTGATTTAACTGAAGACGCAAGTCTACTTCCAACTAGGTATCCTAGTAATTCTAGGCTGGGAATTGTAATTGATTTGAGCAAAGCTACCCTGGCCTATGCTAAGAGTAGTTGTATGGAAACTACTAGATTACTTTCAACTCTCAAAAAGACAACTGCAGCTTATGCATGTTGACTAGCATCCACAAAAGTATGCAGTGTACATTGGCTCTTTTCTAACGCACCACCTAACCACCTGTGACTAGTCATGGAATTTTCACTTCCTTTAAGCAGCTATTCCTGATAATGCTTTCTGAATTCATAAGCTATAGTCCCAGGCAATGGTTTCAGTTTGACTCTCGTTTGTTCACTTCTGTTTCCAGTTTCAATATACCATGTTTTTGTAACAATGGTTTGAATGGAAGAAGTGTGGGAGTCAGAAAACCAATAACATCAAAAACTTTATGTCCTAAGGGGAGTAGTGTTTTCTTTGTTAGTACTTCTGGTAGAGATGAAAATTCAGTATTAATTTCAACACTTAGTGTATGTAGTCTTCTATTCCATTGTAAACCTAAAACCTTTGTGATGTATGCATTCTTACTTTTACTCTCTTCAATGCGCAAGATGTCTTCTGCTGAACATTCCCAATTTTTAAGTTCCATCTTTGCATCATTTGCTTAATACTCTTAGTTCAAAATATGTCATACTCTTCCCTCGAAGTGACTGAAGTACCACAGTTGTCTACATACATGGACTCCATCAATTTGTGAGCTATCACAATTGAATCGGTCATTGCAGAAAGGTCATGAGTCAGCTTTTTTTCGAAAATGAGTTTTATACAGGATTTTGTTGTTTAGAGGTAGATGCACAAGTCTACACAGAAAGGGCACGAGTATGTCATTAAATACGGTGATAGCGGTGTCCCAAAAATTGTAGTTTGTGCAGAAACGTCCCGAGTCATTGACTGATGCCCTTTCTGCATGGATTGATTTAAGCAATGTTTGCAGCGCTGCTTTTGTCGCACTAAAACTACAGCAGAATGCTGAAGGCTGCCGCTCATTATCATTTTGCACATGAAAGAGAGAAACAGAGCTATCTGAGGGATTGTTGAACTCATATTGTCGAGTTCATCATTGTCGAGTGTTGTGTGTTTACCCATATTATTTGGATAGTTAAAACATCATGTCAGACAGTAATTATTTATCCAGTTCTGAAAGTGAAGAGAAAGGAAAAAAGAGAACTAAAAATGCAGATACATACAAAAGAAACATCATAAGAAGCTCCAAAGTTAAAGGGATGGAACACAAAAGCAGGCGAGGAGAAACTGTTCCTTCGCAGAAAACTGGCTCAGATTGCAAGTAAGTATTATTAAAGATGGAATATGGCATTCTTTAATATGCATTAGTACTATGGCTTCGAATTAGTTATTTCAAACATCTGGTATTATAATGTGATTTTGTTATTTGCAGTTGCAAAAAGCAGTGCTTTTCTCTGGTGGATGACGAGGTGCAAATGGACATCATCTCTCATCTTAACCATCTGCATGATAAAGATCAGCAAGGGCTCATCGAAACACAACATGTGAAAAGCAGAAGGCCAAGGAAGGACAACCCTAAGGCAAGGAACGTTAACTTCTCCTATTTTATTCTGGTAGGAAATAGCAGAATAAATGTCTGTAAAAGAGCTTTTATCAGTCTGCATGGTATAACGGAAAAAAGAGTCCGTAGGTTGTGTATACTACTGTCCCTTGGGGAAAGTCCTCGAGACTTAAGGGGCACAAATCCTAAAGGCAATATAATATCTGGGGAAACATGTCAAAGGATCTATGATCATATTAAATCATTTCCAAAGAAGATAACTCACTACTCAGGGAGGGAAATGCATTATTTGGATGGTAGACTAGATGTTAAGCAAATGCACCAAATGTTCTTGCAACAATATCCCGAGGAGAATGTAAAGTACAAATTCTATTTAAAATATTTCAATGAGAACTTTAATCTAAGGTTTGGAAGACCACAGGTTGATACTTGTTCGAAATGCGAAGAATTATCAGCAAAAATACGTAGTCCACATCTTTCTGAATCTGCCAAACGAACTGCTGTTGCAGAACTAATAGTTCATCGTAGGAGGTCAAAGAAATTTTATGCCAAAATAAAAGAAGTATCAAATCGATGCAGCCAAGAAGAAAATACACTGGGTTTAAGCTTCGACTACATGCAAAATTTGCCCCTACCGAACATCCCAGTTCAGGATATTTTCTACCTGCGTCAACTTTGGGTTAATGTATTCAGCATACACAATCTTAAAACTGGTACCTCACATTTTTATGTTTACCATGAGGGAGAGGCAAAAAAGGGGGCAAATGAAGTATGTTCCTTCATAAATCATTACATTCAAAACTATGTGGCAGAAAATGTGACCGAGTTGCATCTCTTTTCTGATGGTTGTACTGGTCAGAATAAAAATCATGCAATGATTCGTTTTAACCTAACTCTGACTTTGACTAAGACCTTCAAAAAAATAAAGCATTACTTTCCAGTAAGAGGACACAGTTTTCTGCCAAATGACAGACACTTCGGCCTTATAAAGAAATTTGTAAAATGCCATGATAGGATTTACCTCCCTGAAGAGTATGTTGTTATAATAAAGAAAGCATCAGAGAGATTTAAAATTGAAAACATGGATAGTGTTCAAATATTAGATTTCAAGCATTGGTGGCCTGTTTATTACAAAAAGACATGCCTTTCAGCATCAAGCATGGGAAAAATCCCCAAGGAAATGAAGATTTCTTTCTCTCCTTCCAAGTGGATGGCTTTTGAATATAACAACCACTCTCCTGGCACGGTGGCCACAGAAGAATTCATTGATGGCCTAAGTAAGGAGCATTTCCATCTTTTACATAACCTAAAAAGCAAACCTACACTACCAGAAACACCTGCATACCCACAGCGTAAAGTGCCTATCAATGTGAAAAAAGTTGAGTACATAATGAAAGTGAAAAAGTACATTGTTCCAGAATATATTGAATTTTATATAGATATTCTACAATGGCCAACTGACACTGCTGATGTTGAATGTGATGGGGAAGACTAGATTCAAATGCATTGTTAAATGATTTATCAATTTGCAGTTCTTATGAAGGGTTAGCAAAATCTTTATGCAAAAATACTGAATTTCTTAGTGCAAATTTGTAACAATGTCAAAAAACATGTACCATACAAAATTAATGTAAAACTGTTTAGAGTTGTAAATGTGATATGTACGTTATAACATCATTTACAACTATGTTTACAAATAAATAAAAATATTACGAGGCATCTAAATGTAATTACTTTTAATAATTGTGTGTTCATTGCAGAAAGGGCATGAGTCTAATGAATTAAAACCGTGTTTTTGAAAAGGAAAATAATTAAAATTAAAAGTTCTTGTTTGTTTTCCAATCCTGTCAAGTTCTGCTAGCAATGACATTAAACTCGGCAAAAATAATCAATTTGTTTAGGTTCTAAACAGTTTTTTATCTCTCCTGTAAAATTTGAATTTAGCGACTCATGACCTTTCTGCAATGACCGATTCAATTCTTACTCAATTCTGCAAGCTGGAGGGAAATTCAGACACTTGTTTTCCCAGTTCGTCTAATGTTGTGTTCACTGGTTGTTCTACCATGACATGGGCAATATGGCAAGAGTTTGTGGGTTGAAGTTCCCAAATCCGGTCTGTCATGGTCGAGATCTTTGTCAGATCATCACTGCTTACTGATAGGATAGTGTGCATTTCTTTTATAATCGCTGTAATCACAAGGTTTTAAGGAAATTCTCGTCTATTTTATTAAAGGGCAAATTTCTCATTTTACAAAGTAATTGAGATGGTTTGTGATCCCCAAGTTCTAGATCTGTCGGCAATTGCTCTGTATGTTGTGTTTTGCTATCTGTGAAAGTCAAAATGAGACGTTCGTTGATGACATCATATTTGCCAGAAGGCGGAGGATTCATGAGAATGTTGGTCACTTGTGTCAAAATTTCTGAATCATTTGAATTTACAACAGTCCACATTTAGTTTGATCCAGTGTAATCTTTGAGTTATGGAATTGGGCTTCGAGTTGGAGAACCATATCCTAGGGTTGGGTTTCCAAAATGGCAGAACCTTTATGAGTACATGTGCTACTGCAGGTTCCTTCTGATGTAGCTTGTATTCCTTCCATCACATCGGGGTCACCACTAGAGTGTTTTTATTTGGTACAGAGGAAGGGCCCCTATAACAGCGGAGATACACATACCGGAAAGGAAACTAAAAATAGTATATGAATTCAAGTATCTAGGGCTCACGCTGCAAACAAGCGCCAAATGTTTCACGAAACATCACGGAAAAGGCTACATAAGCAAAAATTGCAATGTATGAAATACAAAACATTAGATCCCTCAGCCTACAGACGGCGATTCTGCTATTTAAGGTAAAAATCCTACCAATATTAACTTACGGCATAGAAATTATATGGCCTCACTTAACAATTAAAAATCTATCCATCCTGGAAGGAGTAAAAGCGAGATGCATAAAGAAAGCACTAGGGGTGTCAAAAACAACAAAGTCAAGACGTGTGTACCTGCTAGCGAGGGAAGCATTCCTCATAGAGGAACTCAAGACAAGCGTGCTCCTACCAAGCACCAGCGCTTCACAGAATCTCCTAGCAACACTGAAGAGGAAAAGAGAAGAAATACCACCATAATTCTACTATACAGGAGCCATGATGGACCATGCATGGATGAATGAAAATATCGAAATGAGGCACATTATCACTAAAGCCACAATTCTTAGTCACCTTACCATGTGCATGGGGCAGTTTTGTTCAGTGCAGATGCCTTGTCTCTTGGTCTGGACGAACACACTCACGGCATAACTGACACTCCTAAACACGATGCGGTACTAAAAATTGTGGCTTTAGTTATCACAGGTTGGCAGTCCATGGATTCCATCACATGATATGCAAGAACAAGAACTACCACAAACCAAAAATGAACTGTGAATGTAGGCTGTGTGAAAAGGGTGTGACTACTATCACATTGAACTATGTACAAGAAGGACAAAGTCAATAAGGGAAACAGGTAACTTCACTTGGCTATTTAGCCACAGTTAATGTATTATTATTTGGTATGAAATTCACTTTATTGTAACTCTTGGTTTTTACACAGGATTTTTCTTTCTTTTATAAGTATAAGTAACAAGAACAAAAGTTATTTTTTGATTGTCCCAGCATGGTACCAACATGAATAAAAGAGTAAAAGAAAAAGTAAAATAGAACACGGTTGGTGTGCATTCTATTCGCATTTGTTTTTTGGTGTAATGTTTATAGGTTAACTATTCACATTCATTTCTAATAATTATAAATTTTAATGTTAGCATAGATAGCTCCTCTAATGTACTGGTAACAAACACAAATCCAATCTACTTTCCACCATAAAAGGAAGACATGTCTAATAGAATTATCCAAATAGGCAACAACAAATTTCTCCAGTGGAAACCAGTTGGATACCTGCTAACGCTGGGTATAAGCACTATCCAAAACATGCTGAAGGTGTTTATGCTAAATGATGTTTAGTGTTTCATATTTCCAGCTCATTACTCGCATATAATAGTAACACGTCACTGTGTACAAGTTTCTCTTCGTTAGCAGATACCTTTAATCTGAAATTTAAATGTAATTATCTGAAACGCATCTTCATTTTTTATCTGTATCTCTTTAACTTCTAATGAAGCAAACGTAACTTGTACTTACCAGATAGATCCGAGCTGTGTACTCAAATGACTTAGGGTTACTGACATCATAAATTAAACAAGCAACATCACATTGAATTTCTGAAGGTTGAAGTGGTTCTGTTATGTGTCGGACATCAATGTCACGAAGAACCAAGTACTTTTCTTGACCATAAACTTGAACTGAATTTACACAGCACTGTGGTTTGTTTTCTCTCTCCAATACACCAACAGCCTACAGGAATTATGAAAGAAAAAAACAGCTATATCTATGATTATATGTGTTATATTTTATTTTTAATTATGCCCTATGAATGAATACATTTTTAAGCATTTGCTTGTCATTTGCTTTACCCCTCTGCATTAATTAAATATGCAAAAATATTGATAAGAACAAATTAGAAACTAAATGCTTCACTTATCTTAGTTGCTTCACTGTTAATAGCTTCATTATTTCCTTATTGATTTTCTTTCAATAATTTTGTCATTATTTAAAGAATATGGGCTAATAAGATCATGCTGCACTTTAATGATTTCATAAAATTGTTTATACAAATTAGCATATGATATGTAAAAACAGAACTATTAGAAAGAAGCTTCTAATTTTTACTCTTGATTTTCAAATCTGTGAATTACCTCAATATTCTTCCCTAAAAAGCTGCAGCAGAATGTTGATTTTCCAGAACCTTCTTGTCCAATTACGTGACACTGGTAAACATTACGGCTGGTCTGTTTTTTAGCCAAGTCCAGTCTTTTCTCTCTTGTTACTGCAATATATAAAATATTTACAACTTTTCTTTTAAGCAACATAAAGAAATTAATAATTCTTCATGGATTTTTAAGATATTGTTGTATGACATCCACGTTCAGGTTTCTCTAATGAAGCTATGCCGTTTCTGTATCACGTTTTAATCCTTGAAACAGAAACATGTCATACCATAACTAATACTTCAGCTTTTATGTTCTACTTTAGTAGCTTGAAACTCATAACCGAACACAGTTAAATTAGGACAATAGAATTTTAATTTATTCTCAAAACACCTGTTATAATATTAATAACACTTGCATTGTCGAGCCTCTAAATATCATTTTCTTATATATCCATTCAGAAATTTAAGTCCTAACAGAACTAATTTTGAATGATCATTTTCAAATCAAAGTTATTTAAGCAGTCTGTGCTAGTAGCCATAAATGCTAATTTACAGCTCTGTATCACAAAGATTATTGCTATTTGTATAAATTGCAAGAGGCATTTGTCTTTGAAAATTAATTAAGAAATGCACAAACCATATATGATTCATGCATGCTTTGGCTAAGTTCATGAACTGTTCAATCTGATATGGCACATACATCACTCATCTTTATCAAATTGATGAGGACCCATATGAGAAATGCACCAAAGTTGGGGCTGCAGTCAGCCCTGTCTGAATGTGTACAAAATGGACCAGAATATTCAGGAAGCAGAGTATTCGTATTTCCATAAAAACCCTGGTAACCCAGTGTTCTACAGCCAGCAAATGTCCCATTGGCCTGTCATCTGTCTGTCAATCTCCCTCTCTCCTTCCTTGTCACCTGCATCAACCTACATGTGCAAAAGACTACTACTGCATCTAGACCAGTAAACTTGGTTACGGAATACTAATTGTTAATGCTAATTAAATTATTATTAGTGTTTGTGACTTTTGCAGTGCATTAAAACAAGAGTATTATGGCACTCAGTTGCTCTAAAGTTTACCGTAGAACTATAAAAGGACAAGCTAGAGAAATAGTACAAATGTTGAAATTTGTGCAACAGGAAGCCAATGGAAAGAATTTTGTAATCCCTGTGAATAAGGTTAATGAGCGTGTTGCAGCCGCAATAGGCATTTCGTTATTGACAGTTAAGAAAATAAAAAAAGGAGACAATTGATGTACAGAGTGGCTCAATTTATTCGTTCAGTTCTCCAAAATGAAACAAAAACAGACCCAAACCTTTCACTGATCTTAACAATTTTGATATGTGTGTAGTTCATTGGACTATAAATGAATTCTACCTCCATGAAAAGAGTTTCTACAGTGAAAGCTGTATTACATAAATTAAGAGAAACCATAGGTTTGAGACAGAATATATGGTTTGTCTCCAAAATATATAAAAAAACATTATGAATTTGACTTATTTTTTGTTTGTAGTGGATTTTGTTTGCGTTGCTTCATTGTTCTGTTGTTGAGAATATTGTTTATTTATTAGTATCATAACTGTTGATTATTATGTTTCGATTTAATGTATATAATTTTAAGGATTATTTTAAATGCAAGGGAGTTAGATTGAGATCGCTTACTTAACATTTTGGGAACTAGGAAAATATACGGAAGATGACATCATAGGAGACGCTATAAAATATACATATATGCGGATGAATGCAAAAGCATAGCAAAAAGATGTGGCAAATTCAATCACTCTCTTAGCAAGCAGCGCCCAACAAAGTAAGGTGTATTTTAATATGCGTGCTGTAGAAGATGGCAAAAATGAAATATTGATTGACGATATCTAGCAGAAATGTTAAGAAAGTCGATCCACAAACGAAAAGTGTTCATTATTGTGACACGTGTTTAAAATTTTGTGAGAAAGGCGCAAATAAAATACCAAATAAAGACTTCATCCCGAGTCTACGATTATTCACCCTGTAACATGACCCAAGATTATAGAATCAAAAGTTCAACAACAATGCATGATTTAATATTTAAAAACTGCACCAGGTTATAAAGGCAAAGAATCGAGTTTGGTTAAAGTGTTCAGATGACATGGTAGACAACACAGAGGAACTCGCCCAATCACCTCACGCGTAGATCACGCCCATGAGCACTGAGAGTTGCTCCTAAGGTAAGCATTGAATTATGCAACGATTTTTACGGAAGTGATCTAACTCTACAAAGGAAAGTGATTCAAAAACCAAAGAGGTACGATGTCTAACAAGATATTCTGTTTTTGAAAGTGAATGACCAGTCGTCAAGATCATGATGGTAATGAGCTGCGGAACAGTTGAAATGTGGGGAAGTTCCTTGTTTTAATGAAAAAGAAAAGAAGCAAACATCAATTAACTGTACTTTTCCAAGAAATAAGAGCAAGAATATTCATAAAGTTAATATGTAAAAGATCATTTTCCTGTGCACACTTTTAGTGTTCTCAGTAACAAAGTACATACATTGCCAAGAAAGTCTCAGCTCTTACATTTCCCATATTCATGTTTTTATTACATGTACGAGGTCTGTTCAAAAAGTACAGCGAGTTATGAATTTTTGCAGGCTACGTATATTCGATTTTTTATTGTTTTATGGTGTTATGTTGGTACTCATGTCCCTCACTTATGTTGACAAGCTCGGCCATTTTGAATGTTCAGTTAATTGTTGACAACAATTTTGCTTGGATGTGTTTTGGCTCGTCTTCGACTTTTGCCTATTCCAAAAAATGGAACAAAGAATCTGTATCAAATTTTCCGTGACAAACAAAATTAAGTGCATGGATACATTCCGAATGTTGACTGTGGTATATGGTGAAGCTACCTTGGACCAAATCAACGTTTATCGGTGGTACAAAAGGTTCTCAGAGGGTCGAGAAGATGTGAACAACGAAGAGCATCCCGGATACCCAAGCTCGCCAACAACAGACAAAAACATTGAAGAAGTGAAGAAAATATCATTGGCCAATCGTCGAATCACTGTTAGAGAAGTTGCTAAGGACCTAAACATATCGATTGGCTCATGCCATTCGATTTTGGCCAGTGATTTGGGCATGAGATGGGTCGCTACAAAATTTGTACCAAAGTTGTTCAATTTCGACCAAAAACACCATCGCATTTACATTGCTAAGGAGCTGTTAAACTCTGTCCGCAATGGCCCAAATTTGCTCCAGAGGGTCATAACTGGTGATGAATCATGAGTTTATGGTTATGACATGGAAACTAAAGCTCAATCATCCCAATGGATGTTGCCATACGAGCCAAGAGTGAAAAAAGTGCGCTAAGTTTGGTCAAATATGGTTTTGCTTACAGTTTTCTTCATTGCAGGAATGTGGTGCATCATGAAATCTTGCCACACGGCAGAACAGTCAATAAGGAATATTACCCGCAAGTTATGCACAAAGCGATCTGCCAGATATGCCCGGATTTATGGAAGAACAAAAATTGTCTTTTGCACCATGATAATGCCCCTATTCACACATCATTGATTGTAAGCAAATTTTTGGCCAAAAACAACACACTTATGATGCCACAGCCACCGTACTCCCCAGACCTGGTCCCCTGTGACTTTTTCTTCCCCCAAAACTGAAGAGGCCCATGAAAGGTGACAATGCTATGGCACGATTGAGGAGATAAAGACGGCATCGAAGGAGCTAAACAAGATCACAAAAAAAACAATTTTTTAAAGTGCTTAGAGGATTGGAAAAAACGTTGGCACAATTGTATAATATCTGGAGGGAATTACTTTGAAGGGGACAAAATAGATATTCATGAATTAATAAATTATTTTTGCAAAAAATACAAAATTTGCGATACTTTTTGAACAGACCTTGTATAACCTCTTTTCTGCTCCCTCTAAAGGCAACTGATCGAGGTTCGACTGCACTAATTTAAGAAGCACAAGAAGTCAAATATTTTTAAAAGGACATCAAATCTAATCCGTTATTCTTGTTAAGATGTGCAATTTTCTCTCATTTTTATTTATTTATTATTTGTACATTACAACCAAGACGAACACTGCTTTATTAAAAGAACAACTTTCTTTTCATTCAGAATACAGTTTATCTTGATTAGAAAGAGGAAGATAAAAGATATCCTACTCGAACACTTTTATCTTGAGCTCTAGACTCCGGTGCCACGAATGGTCCAAGTCAACAAGGCCTCTGCTTTGCCAAGTAACAACTATCATTTTCCTTACTCGAAGTGTTGCCAGTTGTGCATTTCACGGTATTGTGTTACCTTTGTTGCTTGTTCTCTTGTGTTATTATACCAGTTTACTGTTGCAGTTTTCTTTGTCTTTAACAAACTCAAACAGAAATTTTAAATACTAAATGCTTGAAGCAAATCCAGCATATACACTGCAAACTCCTGCAAATAGAAAAGGAGCCATGTGTTTAACTTTTTACTTTAGCTGCTGGCTAACCTGGAAAAAACAATTGTGGACACTGCAACTCACGGTCTTCTATAATACAATTTGAAGTTTGACTGCATAAAAGACACAAAAAATCCTGTTTTTGTCTTCAGCAATAATGCTGTCAGAGTTTAAGATGAAGGTGTAAGGATATGCATCTAAAATAAAAACAAATTTAGAGACTATAAGCTTCACTTATCTTAGTATTTGTTTAGATTCTGTTGCTTCACTGCTAACAGCTTCAATTTTTCATTGAATTTAGTACACAAGGATTTTTTGATCTGATTCAATTTTCTCTAAATGAATTTTTCACTCATTTTATAAAATATGAGCATAAAATATGTACAGAAGAGGAACAAGAAGGAAGAAGAGGGAAGTAGGACAGAGCTGGAGGAGGAGATGAAGAAAAAGAAAGAGGATGATCAAGAAATGGAAAAGAGGAAAAAGAAAGAAAGAAAGAAAGAAAGAAAGAGAGAAAGAGAGAAAGAAAGAAAGAGAGAAAGAGAGAAAGAAAGAAAGAGAGAAAGAAAGAAAGAGAGAGAGAAAGAAAGAAAGAGAGAAAGAAAGAAAGAGAGAAAGAAAGAGAGAAAGAAAGAAAGAAAGGGAGAAAGAGAGAGAGAAAGAAAGAAAGAAAGAAACAGAGAAAGAGAGAGAGAAAGAAAGAAAGAGAAAGAAAGAAAGAAAGAGAGAAATGGCGGCGCCGTGGCCGAGCGGTTAGCGTGCTCGCCTACCACCTAGGCGGCCCAGGTTCGATCCCAGGGACCCGCATGTGGTATTCGTGGTGGACGAAGCGGCGTCAGGGCGGGTTTTCTCTGGGTACTCCAGTTTCCCCCGCCATCTCATTCCACCGGTGCTCCATCTTCATGTATCATCAGTGTCACCGCCTGCGGTGCCGTAGTAGTAAAAGCGGACGTTAAACACTACAACAACAAGAGAGAAAGAAAGAGAGAGAGAGAGAAAAAGAGAGAAAGAAAGAAAGAAAGAGAGAGAGAAAGAAAGAAGGAAAGAAACCTTACATAAGCATGTTTTGAAATTTCAGCCTTACGTATGTTTAGGTTTGCCTGTTTGGTTAAGCTCTCTTGCACAATTAAAACTCATTAAACTTTGGCCATTTCCAGTCATATAAATTACTTTGCAGTTGGTATTGATCTTTTCGATTAATATGACCAAGACTGGAGCACGAGCAACATTTTCAAAACATACTGATACCTAGTAAAAGCTGGATTTGTTTTGGCACAAAATTATGTCAATGCAAGGGAAATGAATGAATGAATGAATGAATGAATGAATGAATGAATGAATGAATGAATGAATGAATGAATGAAAAATGTTATTTGGGCATGTTATGCAACATGCCGTGGCTGTTTAGGGACAAGCCCCTTCAGCCGCGTTCTGATATTTTTGTTTGTCGTGTATGAGAGATCTTCCTGGCATGTGTGTGTATTGTTTTGATTGTGGTGGTGTGGTTTATGTAGTTGTTTGTGTGTGTGTGTGTTGTCGTCCCCAGCTGCATGGAGGTGGCTTCTACCCTCGAAGATTTTTGGTTTTGATTGTAGGAAAAGTTTGTTGTTTGTTGTTGCTGCCACGGCTCATATGTAATTTTTTGTATTAGTTGTGTTGTTTTGTGTGTTAGGTTATGAAAGTGTGTGTGTGTGTTTATGTTTGTTGTGTGTTTGTGTTTTTTATTGTAGTTTGATGTGTGATTGTGAGTTTTTATCGGTCGTCAATAAAGATGGCAAGTTGGTTGCCAACTGGTTGTGTTGACAGCTTTTTTCAACGTCTTTTGTGCAGTTTGTGTTAAGTTGTGTAGGAATCTGGCTCTTTGTGCGGGTGGAGTAATGTTGTATATTGATGGAATGAGCAAACTTAGGATTTGTGTTATTGTGGTGTTCATGATTTGTCGGATGTACTTTGTGATGTTTTGTTATATGTGTGTGATCTGTTCCTGTAATGATTTTATTTACTGTTCTGTGTGTCCTATAACATGTTTAAATGTTCCAATGGTTTCATTTGGCGTCATGTCTTTCTTTGTCCTTGGAATTTTTGGAAAATTTATCTTGGGCCAGCCAGTCACGTGTTGTGGTTTTGGTGGTGTCGGGATGTTGTGTGGAAGTATATGGGTTTTGGCAGCGTGTTCGGGAAGTGTGTGTGGTTGTCTGGGATACATCGGGCATCTCACTTGCCCAGTGTAGTGCCCATTTTTAAGTTCCTCTGTCCCCCCCCTCTTAAGCACAACATCCTACAGAGAGAAATAAAAGTATCAGAAATACTTACCTTGAATTGCACTTAGTTGATTTTCTGAATCACTGATGGGATACCCCAAGTAAGCAAGATACTCCAAGGTTTTGGACAATTCAAACAAAGTCATCAAGGTCCAAAAGCACATAAAGCCTTGCAGTGTAACCCAGCCCTGTATATTCACAAGTACAAAATCAATTTCACATTAAACATTTCTATCAAGTTGGTAGTGTAGCTAAGTAGAAGAAAAACAATAGTTTACATCATGCATAATGCTACTATAGCTACCACCAATGAAAAGTAAAACACCATTAGGAAAACTGAAATTATTCATGATCGCTTAAAACTTTCTCAGGGTTGATTATGAATGATAATTTTGCAAGTTATTAGCAGAGTATATAAACATTCCTTCTCCAAACTTTTTACCATCTGATTTTGTGGTCTTCTTCACGGCATTAAAATTTAAAGTGTTTTAGGCCCATATACTAAAAATATGGAACATAGAATAACAATGCAGCAAACATAGATGCCATATTAGGCTGCACTGCCCCAAAAAATCACATTGTCTAGAATCTGGGTACAGAATGCTTGTTTATTTATATTGTATTCACTGAGAAATGTTATATAAAATATAAAACTGATGATAATGAAGTATTTAAAACAGAGGAGCATATTAATAAATTGAAAAATATGTCAATATTTAGAAACACATTTTGCTCCATCACCCTCTAAAAACTACCACTCAGGTATTAAGTAGGCGGCGCCGTGGCCGAGCGGTTAGCACGCTCGCCTACCACCTAGGCGGCCCGGGTTCGATCCCAGGGACCCGCATGTGGTATTCGTGGTGGACGAAGCAGCGTCAGGGCGGGTTTTCTCCGGGTGCTCCGGTTTCCCCCGCCATCTCATTCCACCGGTGCTCCATCTTCATTCCATGTATCATCAGTGTCACCGCCTGCGGTGCTGTAGTAGTAAAAGCGGGCGTTAAACACTACAACAAGACAAGGAATTAAGTTATCAGGATATACTGTATCAACTGTGAAGATATATATTGTTGCTCTAGCAATATATATATTGGTAAAACAAAAAGAAATTTGGAAACGAGAATGAAGGAACACGTCAGAAATATCAAATACAAAGAGACAGATAAATCAGACATAGCTCACCACTTTTGGTCATGCAATCATATCAGCCTAGATATCAAGATTTTAAAGCCAGCAAAAAATTATTGGGAGTCAACAGCGTGGGAAAATATTTATATTATTAAGGACAGAGATCGGCTAATAAATTTTGAAATGCCAATCATAGACGATGTCTTACGACTAGCCAATAGGAAGAACAGCAGACCAGGAAATGAGAGGAGGAGGCAGTTACCTCATGTTGAATCAGTGACTGAACAGCTGAATGATGGAGTGGACCCTCTTTGAAGCTAGTCCTATGTTAAATATTACAAGTTGGAGCAAAATGGGTTTCTAAGTATCAACATATTTTTCAATTTATTGAGAAATGTTATCTTATATATTTAAACGAGCAATTCTTGTAAATATATATAAATATATTCCGCAGAACTTAGAAACGGCTCTAACGATTTCCATCAAATTTTGTATTCAGATAAGGTTTTGCTTTTTAAGTTCATCTATATAGGTGTAGTTCCTGAAAAAATGTGATTTTACATAAAAAAATAACAATTTTTATTCCCGCTTCTAGAGAACAATTCTTGTATATATATTCCCAGTATTTCAGAAACAGCTCTAAAGATTTAGTGAAACTTTTGTATACATGCATATTACATTCACAGTGTTTTCTCGACTCACTTTTAGGTAACACATTCACATCTCTTTCTCTACTCACTCTTCTATAAACAATTTTCCATAAAAAATGTGATTTTACACCAAAAAAAAAAAAAAAAAAAAAAAAAAAAAAGAAACATTTTTATCCCCACTTTTAAAATTTGTTGTTGTTAGCTAATGCTGGATTTCTGACAATGAAGTCATTAATCCTCTTGCTCTCCAATATTTTTCACTGATGATATTGAAGAGAGCAATTGCAGTAATAGTAACCGCTTTTTAGAGAGCACCATATTTTTATGTTTTGGCAGTCACATCGCTCTCTCACAACCCCCAGAATGTCTGGAGGACCACACCTCCACTTTTAAAATACAACACCATGTGATTGAAGGATTTATTGGAACAGATATACCAGTGGCACACTTCATCCAGACTCAGGGGTCTCCATCTAGGGGATATGTGAATGGCTACCACAAGGTACCCAAGCTGAGCAGAACATTACTTCCATTTACTGGTGTTTTGCTCCTCAATGTAGCTTTTCTCTCTCACCTTACCTTGGTCATCTCTTGTTCTCTTCCGACCCCGATGCTATTAGGGTTCCTGAGGGCTAGGGAGTCTTTATTTTTCCAACCTCTCCATTACTCTATAAAATCTTAACCCCTAACATGCTGACCTGTCATGGCATGTAATATGTCCTCTGATTGGTGATCAGAGGATATGGTCGGTGAATTTATTTTGATAATTCTCCCAGTCAGATCGGTGAGACCCGTAAACCAACGACAGGTGTGGTTCTCCAGACATTCTGGGGGTTGTGAGAGAGCGATGTAACCGCCAAAACATAAAAATATGGTGCTATCTAAAAAGCGGTTACTATTACTGCTATTGCTCTCTTCAATATCATCAGTGAAAAATATTGGAGAGCAAGAGGATTAATGACTTCATTGTCAGAAAGCCAGCATTAGCTAACAACAAAATAAGTCATACCATGTTGTCTATGTTTCAAGTAGAAATGCTATTACATTCATACTGTTTTCTCCTCTCACTTTTAGGTAACACACTCACATCCCTTTCTCTGCTCACTCTTCTACAAGTAAGTCATACAATTTTCTGTATGTTTGAAATAGAAATACTACATATTATATTCATACTATTTTCTATACTCACTTTTAGGTAACACATTCACATCCCTTTCTCTACTCACTCTTCTACAAATAAGTCATACAATTTTGTGCATGTTTGAAACAGAAATGCTACATATTACATTCAGACTGCTTTCTCTGCTTACTTTTGGGTAACACATTCATAACTGTTTCTCTACTCACTCTTCTAGAAATAAGTCATACAATTTTCTGTATGTTTGAAATAGAAATGCTGCATATTACATTCACAGTGTTTTCTATACTCACTTTTAGGTAACACATTCACATCTCTTTCTCTACTCACTCTTCTATAAACAATTTTCCATAAAAAACGTAATTTTACACCAAAAATCATTTTTATCCCCACTTTTAAAATAAGTTATACCATGTTCTGTATGTTTGAAACAGAAATACTATTACATTCACACTGTTTTCTCTATTTAATTTTGGGTGACATATTCATAATGTTTCTCTACTCTCTTCTAGAAATGAGTCATACAATTTTGTGCATGTTTGAAATAGAAATGCTGTATATTACATTCACAGTGGTTTCTCTACTTACTTTTAGCTAGCACATTCACATCTCTTTCTCTACTCACTCTTCTACAAACAATTCATATCATCTATATGTATATACAAATTGGATGTTTGCATATATGCAGCTGTTAATCTCGAAAACCACTTAATCACTGCGAAATTCGGCATGTATATGCATTTTTTTCATGGAGAAAGCTTTTATGGTAACAATTTTACTACACAATGTATTACTTTCAAATGGTTTTCTACTTGCTTTTCTTTTATGTAGCACATTCATGTATCCTCTCTTTGCTCTTCAACATACAATTCATATAATTTTCTATAATTGAAATATAAATGCAACGTATTACATTCACACAATTTCCTCTGCTAATTCTTTCTTTACGATACACAATAGGTCTTCTTTCGCTACTCACTCTTCAACATACAATAAAATTCATACAATTTGCTATATGTTTGAAACAGAAATATGTTTTACGTTCATACTATTTTCTCTACTCACTTTTGTTTTACGTAACAGTTTACATGTTATTCCCTGTCGTTTATCAACTTCATACATACCAATGCCTATACATATTGTATGTTGAAGAGTGAGTAAACTCCAGAGTCCGTTGACCGATCGCCATGAAAATTGACATATCTAAGCGTTTTCATGTCGAAGGTTTTTATGGAATCCATTTTACCACGCAACGTATTACTTTCACATGGTTTTCTCTACACCCTTTTCTTTTACCTAACATACAACTCTCTCTTCTACAAGTATCTTATCTAAGTATCTTCTCCCATAAGAAAACAAGATTTCACAAAAACAGAGACGCAAAACACCGAGTGATGCTCAGTCGCCCAGGTACTGTTAATTTATTTGTTGTTATACTTTAATATCTTGCATTTGGTTTGGAACTATAACCCAATTCATGTAGAATATTAAAGCATAATCTGTGACATATGTTCACATGCCACAGAAATATATTGCTAGATGTGCTTGTTGTCTTCGTCATGAGAAATGAAACTATGAAGAAGAAAATCTTAGTTATTATAGTATTAGCTTTGTTACCAACTAGATATACCACTAACCATCTCCATACAAATTTGCTATTGAAGTTCCAAATGTATTTATCAACTAAATTATACAGACTGATGAGTTCTTTATTCTTTCTTTCTTTGTCTGATTACCCTCCCCTTATGTAGGATATACACCCCTTAAGACATACAAGCCAGTGCATAGGGTCAGATGCCTGTTGGGGAGCAGAGGAACCTATGGACCGGAGAGAGTGAAGACCTGGAAGCGGGTGGTCAGCAAGCACCAGGTATGATAGTGAACAAGAGGATGATATGAAATGCAGGTGGAATGGATGATTGGGAAGGTGATGAGGGAGCAATTGGTGGAATGAGTGGTGGTGGAAACCGGAGAACCCAGAGAAAACCCACCCAGATGCCACTTCGTCTACTATGAATATCAACGGGTCCCTGGGATCGAACCCAGGCTGCCTAGGTGGTAGGCGGACGCTCTAACTGCCGCCTGAGTTCTTTATACTAATTAGTAAAATAGTGTGAATGAACAGCCCACTAGATATAAATTGAGGTGGTTGACGTAAAAAGGGCACATAGACCTATGGGCTCATTTTAAGCAGAATGCATTACTTTGTCTGCCATTGTACCTTGTGTTGATGGTGAAAATTTCAGTGGGATATTTTGAACGGTGGTCTTGGTACATCTGTTTCAAGTTGGCTGTGCATGCAACGGTACATAATGTGGTTATTGTGAAACTTTTCCCAGTTCGAGGCCACAGTTTCTCACAGTGTGATAGGAACTTTGGACTTATCAGACAGTACCTTAAACACAAACAAGTGATTGGGAATACCAAACCTTATCTTACTGCCATGGTATTGTGCCACAGGAAGTTACAATGGATGTGGACCTACTGCGAGACTGGGATAAGTTTTTATCTCCACTCTTTTTTAGCAAGCCAGTATCCAAAACTAAAGTTCCATTCACAATAATGGAGTATGTGATCATAAAAGAAACAAGAGGGCATCTATCAAATGAAAGTGAAGGATTTAAGAACCCTATAAATTTTTGTCTGAAGATGATGTTGAGTTTATTGAGAGGATGGTAAACCAAGACTAAACGAAATTAGGGGCTGCTTGTTATTATTCTCAATGTTAATGAACCAAGACTAAGCAGAAAATATTAATCTCTGACAATGCTGATGTATTGTAGCCACTTAATTTGCCCACAAATTCAATGCTATGTATTAATATTGGAGTAAATTTAATATGAAACTATGTATTTAAGTCTAGTTTAGTGAAATGTATCACCGAATATGTTATCTGTGTAAAAAGGGCTCATAATCATGATGTATAAGTTATTATTTATTTAATTTATGCGTTATATAAGCCATTTTTCATATGAATTATTCATATCAGAATTAATTATTCTAAATAATAACAAAGACTATAGTATAAAGGAGAAAAAATACCAAAGAAACAGAAAGACGAATATTTCAATTACTTTTTTCTTGAAACGAAGTTTTCACCTATGCGCTCTTTTTACGTCGACCCCATTTTATTTTACCATATAACGCTGTATATGGAGTTCTCAAATGACAAAACATATTTAAGAACTGCCACACACTAATGGACTAATCACATTAATTGGATATTTAACTTTTAATGTTTAACACATGATTGGTTATTTTAGTGCATCATTACATTATTTTATTATATTTATAAAGTAGAATCTCAATAACTCAATCCACTGCAGACTGAGCAGGTGTAGTTACTGAAATGTCTAGTTTTATGGAATAACTGGTTATACTAATATAACAAATATTTAGAGACTATAAGCTTCACTTATCTTAGTATATGCTACAAGTTATTGAAACTGCAGTTTCTGATGCATTTATCACAGCATCAATATTACTCTTTAACCTCTTGAGCGATGGCCATTTAAAACGTCCGTGAGCCGAGAACTGCTAGCATTTAAATTGTTAAATGCGCTAAAAGTGCTTCGTATATACACAGCTGTATTTTGTGTAAATATTAAGTTATTTTAATGAAACAAAAACTGGTATAAAACTCGTTATTTGCAGTATAAATGTACGTCATCAGCAAAGTTGAGTTGTATTTACAAAACGTTGAAATGGCACAATTTTGTTTCACTGTGGTGAAAAATCAACTTTGCTCTGTCAAACGCATTTAATATAAGTTCTCGGAAAGAAATAGTAAAGAAACACCCATTGTATGTGTGGCTTATGCGTCAGCATACTGTGTAATAAAGCGCTACTGTATGCGTGGTCTCTTGAGTCATCAGAATAGATCAACATTGCAACTTTTGCTTACGCGAGTTTCGTGACTTAGTAGAGTCCGTGTCTTTCTTTGTTGAAATACATACGTACTCTTTCCTGCTTGTAGCTGAAGGGAGAAGTGGTATAAAAAGGTGTTTTTGCACCAACTGGATATAACCATATACAATTGTTTGGGGATTTGGACAGCTCTCTAAACCCACACAGGACAATGACCGACCTTGACTACTGACTATAAATAGCTCGCAGCCTAATTGAACAATACCACGTTGGGGGTTGAAAATCCAAAATCCCTGCACCCCTCAGACTTCAAGGAAAACATTATCCTAAAAGGATTCCACCAACAGCAAAGAAATCCCGCCCATCTCCAAAGTGTTTCGTGTGCTGCAAGAAGGGAATTCGCGAATGTGGAGATGTACGTACCCTTGTGTGTTTATCCCTGTTTTGAGGTAAATCACTAGAGAACGAACATATTAAGGTAAGCCAATAAAGTATATAGACCTTACTAAAATGTTTCATAAAGGGAAAATTATAATAAGTTGAGTTGGATAAGGGACAAATGAGGGTTAAATGCTTAAACGCACAGGACGTGTATACACGCCCATATCGCTCATCCGTCATTTTAAATGGACGTGATTTCACATTGATATCCCTCAAGAGGTTAAGAATAGTCCTACAAAACTAGTCCTGCATAATTGTGTGAAGCAATTTTTCGTTTATCTAAAAAAGGTTACAATTTTTGCTTGATTTCATCACTCAAATACTGAAAAAGTGCATAATATTTGCCATTGATTGCTTTTCCATTTTTGGAGATAAGAGAAAATTATCACATGTGCATCCCAAAAAACTGACGCCACGACTTTGCCTACAAATGGAACTGTCTTTGCCTTCTTTGGAGCCGATTCTCCTGTTTCAATCCACTGTTTTGACTGTTCCTTTATCTCAGGTGTTAAGTGATGGATCCATGTTTCATTTGTAGTTATGAATCGGTGCAAAAACTCAAGCTTTATTTTGGCAAAACATTACCAAACACTCCGTTGAAACATTGTTTTTGTTCCATTGCGAGCAAATGCAGCAGCCATCTCACACACAGCTTTCTCATGTCCAAATTTTCAGTCAGTATGACATACACACCAATTTTTGAAATCCCTGTAATGTCTACTAGCTCACACACTTTCAATCAATGGTCATCCAACACTATTTTGTGGGTGTTCTTTACAATTTTCATCACCTCATTTGGTCGACAACTGTGATGTTCATCTTGACAGCTCGTATGGCCTCACTGAAATTCTGCCACCCAATATTGTTGTACATGAAGGAGCAGACTTCCCCAGAGTAGAACTAGGTTTAGTTGGACTAAGACCTTTCAAATGAAAGTACTGTATCACATTTTATCCATGTTCACAAATTTGCCCAGAGCATTCACTATTGATGGTTGTCAAATAAATATTAAACAACGTAGCATCATCAAACTTCGAATTTAAGCTTTATAAAGTAGGTACTTTTTACCATAATCATTTGTTTGAAACAACAAATGCTATCTATACAGCAGGTCGGGTACTTCTAGGACAGCCGTTGTAGCTGAATTAATGTTTCATTTAATGTACACCACTGTGTATACACCAATAAATGTTAAGAAAGTATCTACTCATTTTTATGTATATTTATGTTTCTTTAACAAAGGTGTAAAGTTTCTTGCATTCCAACTTTACTTCTACTGACAAGAAGTAAAGTACTGATAACAGGAATTTACCTCAGAATTTGTTGGAACTATAAGATGAATATCTGGTCCCCAAGGAACTGATGGGCAAGTAGAAAACATGTTAGTTACTTCAGATGGAGAGAGAGCGCCATCCTTATCTTTGTCATACTTTTCAAACATGTTTGTGAAGAACTGTTGACCCTTATGGGTCAGTTCTGAAGTACAGCCAGAAGGAACACGTATTCTGGAAAAGCATAATATTAAGTTATTTTAATAAATTTACTTAATTCTGATTATATATACATCCACACTAAATTATAGCCAGAAGACTTTTCTATTGACCCACATAATACTATCACTTTTTAATTTTGTTAAAATTCTGCATAGACACTTATCACTAGGGAGCCAATTCTTAGGTAAACAAATATTTTTTTCTGCATACACATACATATGTACAAAAAGGTGAAAGCTGAATAAAAGATCATGAGCATAAATATAAAATCTTATTTCACATAAAAATACATATTTTGGAGAAAAGAATATGTAAACATACTCTCCCATGAATATCTGAATTTGAATTAATCTTTAATTTTTTTCTATTATTTATCCTGTGCAATTTTAAATGTGTGCTATTATAAATATATACCGTTTGTTCACCAGCTTGTGGTCTTAGGGGACTGAAGGGGAGAGGAGAGGAATTCCACGATAGTGTAACCCGTGTTTTATGAACTTTGTAGATAAAGTTGTGGCTGGTTAGGTTGTCAACTTACCTCCAATGTTATTCCCGCTGTTTGCTTGCTAATATGCTAATATCTGTTAATTTCAGTCAAAAATTGGATGAGTCACTAGCATTATCTTGATAGTAAAGAAACAAGGAGTGTAGAAGTAGTTAAATCCCCACCTAGGAGTGTTGTGAAATCTGCTATGATATTGTGGTTGCAGAACAAAGGGGTTCAGTGTGACAGTTCCATGTGTAAAACAGATTTGTACAGGATGATTGAAACGAACGTAAAGAGTTTTCTAAAGTGGATGCATTTTGGGTTTCATTGGACCACACTGTCATTTGCTTGTCTCCATACATGTGTGATCCCAAACCCATAGAACTTGGGCCATGGTAAAACAAATAGAGAAATGTAACAGCTGATTTTTTTTTTCTCCAGGAATTGCACGATATAATGCTCAAAACAGGCTGGAGGATTTTTTGAAAACATAGAAAAGATAGAAAATGATCAGTAGGAGAAAGGAGTAGTTGAAAATATTGTTCGTTTTGGAAGCTAAATGTACTGCATGAACTAAAAATAACATTTAAGTTCTGCTGCTTTGAGTGACTTCTTTGCTTTGATCTAGCATCAATACACATTACAAGGTTGGCAACATTATCGTAAGTGCGATTAGATGCACAACTGCAGCTTCAGATATCAGAATTGATTACTGATGTACTGGCTTGCTGCATTCCTCCCATGGACCATGAGCTGCTGAAAAACTGTACAATATATTTATGAATGATTTGTATTGCATCACAGTATCAGAGACTGTTTAACACATGATGGTTAGCGTGTCTGCCTCACGTTCAAGAGGTCACGAGTTCGAATCTCGCTTAGGGTAGGTTATCTGGGTAAGGTTTTTTTCCGAGCTTTTCCCTTATCCTGAGAAGATGAATGTTGGGTAACTTAAAGCTCCATGGACCTCGGGCTCATTTGGGCATCATTTCACCCATTTCATTCATTCACCGTCTGATATGACATTAGGTTGGAGGATATGTTGATGTTGTTTTCTAGTGCCTTGCATCTGGCAATGAAGCCATTAGCATTCGTGCTTTCCAATACTTTTGAACTGTAGTTTCTTCTGATCTTAATGCTTCACAGGTCTTCAAGTGGTCTTCAGGTTGGAGGATATTAATTTAAAAAAAAATCATGTTACTTAAGGTAAATAGAATAAATTAGGCCATCCTAAGCAAACTTGCTGGCACCCTGGTTATTCCTCATCTGCTATCTGTATATTGTATTTCATAACATGTTCATACTGCTAGACCCTACACTTGCGACAAAGAATGTGAATGATGCGTACATACTGGCACTGTGTTCCTTCTTCAGCTCTTATGAATAAATGTTTTGTGTAGCCTGTGTGTGTTGAAAACATGCAGAAAGTTAAATCAAGTGCTAAATCGTGTCTTCAGCAATACATAGACAAATTTAAAAACATTTACCACAGCAATAAAGCCTTATTTAGCCAACCATGTGGAAAAACAGTAAGTGCAGATCACAAGTCAGTCAACATTTATCTGGAAATAAACATATGGCTGCTGCAACCTGTGTGAATTCATGATAGTTATTCATAGGTGAACTGGCTTTTTCAAGTGTAGGACAATCAGTGTTCCCAGTATTATATAGAATTATGCACAGAATTTGTTGCAGCCAATATCCCAGCCAAAAAAGTAACCAATATTAAACTTATAAATTTTTTGACTAAATATATCAACATTGAGCCTTAATATCAAGAAAGAACTACCTTCCTAAATTCTATGATGAAACTTGGCAAAATATTACGGCAGCATGTGAAATTGAAAATCTTTGGGTCAGCATCAATGAAACTCAAAATTCAAGTTTCAGAAAAATGTTGGATCTGTTGGCGTAATGAAAAATGATTAAATAGTGAGCAGTCATATTTAGTGACATATAAAGAACTATCTACAGCAAATAATATAACAATTGTGAGGTTATTCAATGAAGCTGTGCTTAAGATATGTCCAAATGGTGTAAAATATACCAACGTATTGCTCTTTCTCACAGATACTGCACCATACTTGATAAAAGCAGGTAAAGTCCTTTCCGTGAGTTCCTAAATTGATTCATGTCACCTGTGTAGTTCACGATGTGAATGTATCAGACTTCTGTATCCCAGCCTGATAAGGGAAGATATAGGAAAAAATATTTCTTAAATCACCATTGAAGGACTGATCTCTTTAGAGAAAAAAATTCCAATCTTCCTCTTTTCCCTGCACCAGTGGTCACGTGTTGGGGTACTTGGCTAAGCGCAGCTTTGTACTATGGCACACATTTTGAATGTGTGGACAAAAATGATGCGTAATCTATTGAAACAGTCCAGGCTTTATTGAAAGATGGCCAATTAAAGAATGACTTGGCCCTCATATCTACAAATCTTAACTTTTTGTGTGAATCATACAAAAACTAGAAACTTCAACAAGTCTAAGTAAGATCAAATTAGAAACTAAAAGCTTCACTTATCTTAGTTTCTTTTAGTTTCTAATTTTTTCTTACTTTAGATTATTGTTGCTTAACTGTTAATAACTTCATTATTTCCTTATTTAATTCAACAAATCTGTTGAATGAAACACTTAAAGAGGTGCAGGCTGTAGAAATGAAAATTAATTCATTACCAGGGCTAAAAGTACTAAAGACAAACTTAAAAAGTTGTTTGAGAAAAACAATGATTTTCAAAAACAGTATAGAGTGGCTCAAGTTATGGAAGGTAAACAAGTAGGTGGTTTAGTGTGTGTCAGTGTTAGAGACATCCCTTTGTTTATGTCTGACATCCTGTGATGTAGAAAATCATTTTCACAATATAAAGAGCTATTTAGAGACAATCGGCACACCTTCATGATGGACAATTTGGAGATATTTTTGTTCACTGCAATTTTAAGGGAATATGCTAGGAGCTATTTACGGGTGGTGAGTACCTCTAACAATAATAAATTAACTATTTTCTCTCATTTCTGTGAATTTAAGTAAAATACATTAACATTTTTACCAAATATTTTGACATTTTTACGGAATATTTTAACATTTTTAGCACATAAAAAATTAACATGTTAACTTTTTTTTATGTTATTAATTAAATAAGTCAAGTCTTCCCCTTTATATATCAATACTAATTCCCATTGCACCTTAGTCCCTTCTTGCATTTCTGCCTGGAGTCTCCAACAAACGTATCCACTCCCCTCCACTACTAGCTTAGCACTCTTCTTACCATATAAAAATCCGCTTCCTACTTATCACATTACAGTTGCCACATTCACTTGTTTAGGCTTAATACTCTATGTTTTAACATAACCAACGAATGAGACAATAATCTTATAAACTTACGGTGGTTGCAAATAGTCTTTCGAAATCTGAAGATTATCATTATATCCAAACTTGCGGAGCACAGTCCAAGTTGTCTCATTTCGGCCACGCTGTATGAACAGGCAGTGAAGAAATAAAAATCCTGGAAGAAATCATAACCCTTAAGCTTTCTATATACATTCAGTTCACTGTTTCCAGAAGGCCTCATCATAGAAAGAAAATACATGTAAATATTATAAGTTAAACTTCATAAGCTAGTAAAACCAGAGAATTAGGGACTGCAAGTCCAAGTTTATAAACTATACATTTAATTATAACATAAAAAAAGAAGCTAGCAACTATTCACATTTATTTTGCTGTTTTAAACCCTACTGAAAACAAAGCACTTTTTGCCATTTCCTATTTTACCACTGTTACTGTTCCCAGCATCATGGACAAATAATGACTGAACACTATACATCTGATCTTGGAAAGGAAACAGATAATTTAAGCTCCATCATCAAGATTTACTCTGTTTCTGGTCCAAAGTTCTGTGCCTGAGTGAGCTAAAATGCATTTTGTCAAACATTTAGTTTTTCTGGGAACCTCTAAATCTAGTTCCAAAATATAATCTTGCTTTGTTGTTCTATGTGCAAGTTCATAATTTTTCATTTTTATGCAAAGTATTGCTTTCAAATAAATAGGTACCTTTTCATCATCTTCCTAACAGGTGATAGTCCTAGAATGACTATTCTAATCTAGACAAAATTCTCCCACCATCTCTTCACAGGACGACAATCTTTCCCCTGATGGTAATCACTAGGGGTTCCTGCTTTTGGGCATACAAGGTTGACATGCTGGAACCAGCTTTCTTGATACTGATGAATATACTGCATAGCAGATTCTATTCTCAGTTCTTGTAGGATGTCATTTCATTGATGGTCCAATTTATTGTAGCCTGTTTGGCACGTTTAATTGGCAAAAATTCTATTTTCATCACACTTTTTGTAAGGGCCAAGTTTCACTATCATAACACAGGGCAAATCTTGCCAAGGGCTTGTGCAGGCAGGTGTAGGAATGTTTTTTGGATTAAGGAGCGCTTTGTTATACTATTATAATGCCAGTAGATTAACTGAATCTGAAGATTTTTTGTGATATGTTTACATGGGTTAAAAAGGACAGTTTTGTTATTTATACAAAATTTGCTGTACAGTTCTTTGTCACAGAAATCCACTACTTTTGTTTTTACTGTGGATGTTTCCATGTGATATTTATCAGCTATTAATGTTAAATTATGCAGTAGAACCCCTTTTTAACAACTTTTGGGGCAGATTTTGTACTTGTTCCTTAAATATGCACTGTCCTTAGAAGGGGGTTCATGGAAAATTTCCAAAATTTGACAATTACTTCATGTGTACTAAGATGTTCACCACACGATTTTCAATGAAAGGTTATGTTGTCACTTTTTAAAGTGATGAAACCATCCATTTGAGGTGCTGAAATTCTCCAAGCCTATCTTAGGTGATTTCCAATGTTTTTTTTCCCATAAAATATTTCCATCAAATGGAACATTCTCATTTATTTTTTCCCTCAAACTACTGCATTAATATATTTTCTAATTCATCATAAGGTGGAACACATATATTCTTAGGCTTAGGACACACTGCATCTTTGTATTCAAAATAGAATTTGTTTATCTTCCTTTCACAGAAGTTTGAAAACAGTGTTGTTGTAATTAATTTAATTTAAAAGGTGAGTTAATTAATAACACTGAACAACACTTACAAAATATTTTTCCGGGACGGGTTTCAAAAGTTAACTTTCCTCCATTATCAACCAGACAACAACTGGGTTTCCATGGTGTTGTTCAGTGTTATTAATTAACTCACCTTTTAAATTAGAATTTGTTTGCTTCAAAAAGCAGAACAATGATGTACAAACCATCTCATATTTTTTGCCATGCCCAACATTGAAATTTGTGAATACTTTCATATCCTTAATAATGGTCAACTTTTCTTGAGGAGTTAACTTTCTTTGCTTAACTCATAACTCAAGCAGCCATTATATACATATGTATATCTTTAATTACTACTGGACACAAGCTGTGACTCAATACAACATGGTGAAGGTGAGGCAACACAAATATGAGTTGGGCTGTATTTGAATGGGAAGTGACGTCGTGCTTTCACTACTAAAGAATGCCAATCGTCTGTTAATTTCTGTGCTTTTACAGAATCACTCTTAGCAACACTTACAACTGAATTGATATATCTGCACAAAGGCTGAGATATGCTTGTTTAACATCCCATGTTTCTTAAAAGTGCACTTTTCACTAAAGAAAGCCTTGTTATTAGTGGGTTTACTTTGTGCTTAAGGAGTTTTCACTGGGACTTTTGAACATGTTCGCAACAAATGGGAATCCCTTAACAGCGGTGTCATTAAAAAGCAGTTCTACTGTGGACTGTCTTGTAAATCATCTTCTGAAGTTGCTAACAAGATCAAATCATCTTCAATCCTTGGATGTCCAAATATATGTTTCAATTTATGGTTATATGACCATTCCTTATTTCTAAATTCTGAAATTATTGCTTTCATTTAAATAGTAAGCAACAGAGACAATATAAGTGCTGAGGCTTTCACGGCCGGCATTATCAACTATGTTAAGTAGATTTTCCGGGCTTTTGGGCCGTGGTCGAGTTGGATTGCCTTCCTCCGACGTTTCGCTGAAAACTGTGTCCAGCATCTTCAGGGTCAACCTCTGTTATTTTGGTCTAACTTAGCGCCTGCACATAAACTAAAGTTCACTGTAAACTTTCATATTACTGAACATTTTTGTTTCTTATTAGTGTCCTTGGTAACATAAATTTTCACGATCGCTCGTTCTCATGAATACCAACATGAGATTATCGCTAACAAATCACCAGCCTTTTTCGTCATTGCCTAACCACAAGCTACTTCCAGTGGAACAACACTTTCTATGAACAGATAGACGGCGTTGCCATGGGCAGTCCTTTAAGCCCGGTAGTTGCAAATTTTTTCATGGAGAAGTTTGAGGAAGAAGCGCTAAGAAGGGCTACATATAAACCAAAAACCTGGCTTAGGTATGTGGACGACACCTTCATTATCTGGAGCCACGGGGAAGAAAAACTAGAAGCCTTTTTTCATCATCTAAATAGCCAAAACCGTGCCATACAGTTCACCATGGAAAAGGAAACAGACAACAGCCTTCCTTTCCTGGATGTCCTAGTGACAAGAGAAGCTGATTCACGTCTGGGTCACACAGTTTATCGCAAACCTACTCATACTGATAGGTACCTCCATAAAACCTCGAACCATCATCCAAGACAAAAATTGGGCATAATCAAAACCCTTTCCGAACGGGCCAAGAAGATTTGTGAGCTACAAAAGCTGAATAAAGAAATCCGACATCTAAACGAGGCCCTCATCAGCAACAGTTATACACACAAGGAAATTACAAGAGCTCTCCATCCAAGGTACCCAACAGTCCAAAAAGACAGGAGGAAGCAAACCCTGAGTACCATCTATTTACCATACATCCATAAGGTAACAGACCGAATAGGAAGACTGCTGCAACAGTACAACATTAGGACTATTTATAGGCCAACAAAGAAAGTCAAAGATTTATTTAACTCTGTTAAGGATAAAAGACATCCACACTGCACAGCCGGTGTTTACAAAATACCATGTAGCTGTGGACAAGTATATATAGGCACCACCATGCGGAGTATCAGCACTCGACTAAAAGAACATGAAAGACATAGCCGGTTGGGGCAGACGGACAAGTCAGCAGTGGCAGAACACTCTCTATTGTTCGGCCACGATGTGAATTACAAAGACATGGAGGTACTCTCAAGGACAAGCCACTACCAGGCTCGCTTGACTCGGGAAGCGATAGAGATTTTTATGCATAAAAACTCCTACAATCGAAAAGAAGAGAGACAGCAGATAAGCAAAACTTGGCTCCCGGCTCTAATAAGAGGGAGAAGAAAACCCGAGACACAGGAAGCTTTCTCTTTTATACCAGGATCAGAGACGTCCCATTTGCTGGCATTTGAAAATAAAATATAATTTGAGATCAATTTATTAAGAAAAGATTTGTTAGCGATAATCTCATGTTAGTATTCATGAGAACGAGCGATCGTGAAAATTTATGTTACCAAGGACACTAATAAGAAACAAAACTGATCAATAATATGAAAGTTTACAGTGAACTTTAGTTTATGTGCAGCCGCTAAGTTAGACCAAAATAACAGAGGTTGACCCTGAAGATGCTGGACACAGTTTTCAGCGAAACATCGGAGGAAGGCAATCCAACTTGACCACGGCCCAAAAGCCCGGAAAATCTACTTAACATAACAGAGACAATAGTTGGAGGGGAACAAGATTGCCTGCAACTCCACAATGTATTTAATTTTTAAATATTGCATAAATAGCCAAGAATAAACTATCGTCTCTCTCCTCTTGCACACATGCAGATTCGAGATCTGCATAGGCTTGGGCCAAGCCTTTGGGCCTAGGTCTGGCCTCGAGACCAGGTTCTGTTTTAATTTCAAAAGGTTTGTTGGCTTGGGTTTGAATAAAGATTAACATATTCAACAAGGCATTTTATTGTATTTCCCAGTGTATAAGATACTTTTTCCTTCGAAAATTGGCTCGAAACTTGGAGTGTCCTATATGCCGTTAAGGCAGGCACCTAGACAAACCATTTCTTCAAAATTTCCATTTCCACTTGAAGCAATTCATTGCTAGCTTCCTTGCAAATTTTGAGCACTCCAGTTGTATAGAGTTCAGTGGTCAGGCACAGTGATTATCGGTTTTTATGTTATAATGAAAATTGAGTCAGAGTGAAAACTTAACATCACTTACATGTAATTAATCTTGACTGGTTTCAAGGGTTAACTTGCTCCCATCAGAATTAGCCGACTGGTTCTTATAGATGTTTGATTCGTGGTTGGTTGGGCTGACATCTAGCGGTGGGCTGATGAACTTTCATAAAGGGTTTGGTGGCGGCAAATCAAAGCTCATTATGCTCAAAACTCATTCCTTCCATATCTGGTAGCAATAAAGCATTGAGTTAAGAGATGACATAGCCATGAAAACATTGGACCTTGTATACTTTTTTTTTTTTTTAAGTAGTAGTTTTTGTTCTGCATGTAGAATCATATGCACTTTGAAGGAGTCTTTCATTTCTTGACTGAGAAGTAAGCCTTGTTCATTTGTCGAGTGGAGCTCTCTGAATCCAGCTTGACACCATTCTTTCCATAGATTATTAATTGCAATGTTCAGTCCTTGCATATTTAAATTTTGAAAAAAGATATTGTATTGCGTGTTAGGATCACATTCTCTTTCCTGTTTCAAATTATTCTTAAACTGTTTACATTCCTTTTTATTATTTCTTATTACTGTATCTCAATTAGCATAATATTTATTGAATGTTTCGGCTATGACTGCATCATTTGTTAATATTTTATTGTTGTGTATGATAGGTGTGCTATTTTTTTCTTTCCTGTCCTTGACATTTTTTATAAACTTATGGGCTTTGTCACCATCTGTCCTATGATCCATTTTTTCTAAGAAATTATTGAAGTGATTCTTTTTAGCTGTATTAATTACTTTTTTTAGTGAGGCACATTTCTTTTGCCATATTTGTATATTCCATATGTTTTTTGTTTGTTCAGCTGTATTTCTAGCTATATTCCTTTCCTTTTTCAGTTCTTCTAGTTGGGGGTCACAAAATGGTTTGAAATTTCTTATTCTTCCACAAGGAATATGTCTTTTTGCAGTTTCTAGGATGGCTCTACAGAAATCTTTGTTCATATGATCTGGTTGGTCATGCAGCTGTGAGTTTATTTGTTCTTTAAATTTATTTTCCAGTTCAGTTTTATATTCATTCCAATCTGCTTTTTTGAAGTTCTAATATAGATTCATGTGATGCTGATTGACATTTGTATTATCTAGTTTTACGTCCGCAATTACTCCTCTGTGACCACAACTTGGATCTTCTATAACTTGCTTTTTAATCTTTGACACAATATTTGTTGTAGCAAACGAGGTCTAGGTTACTGCCTGCCCTAGATTAATGTATGAAGGCTGTGGGAGCTCCTTTATTATAAATCAGTTCAAAAGTTGTGGTATCCAAAAATTCTTCCATTATCTTCCCTGCATTGAAATCCCCAATTATGTCTGTTTTATTTAATTGGTCAATAAGTGAGAGATGTGGCTCATTCCTGGGAGGATTGTAAATGCTGATGTGTTTTGTTATCCCAAAAATTTAACTGATTAATTCAGATTTATCTGCGTTATCCATTTCTTTAACAATTTGAAAGGAGGATTTAATACCACTAATATTCTGCTGCTTATCTATCTAATTTTGGTAGTAGGTTTAGTAAAAATCCAGTAAAATTGAAGTATTTAAGTTGATCATTTGTTAGATTTGCTTCTCGAATGAAAAACATATTTATGTGATTGTCAAATACAGTTTAGCAGTAAAAGTAACTGCTTTTTAGAGAGCACCATATTTTTACATTTGAAGAGAACAAATATGCTCTTCAAATATGCCCAGCCAGTTCTAGCACCCCATCCATCAGTGAAAAATATTGGAGACCAAGAGGATTAATGACTTCATTGTCAGAAATCCAGGTGCAGCCACACACAGGACATAATAACAAAGGTGCAGTGATAGGAGCGGCATGTGATCAGTAAGCCAGTATACCATCTACATGCTGCTTATTACATGCAGATTTCAGGACCTCAGCCTGTACTATTTCTATTAAGGCTTCAATTCCTCCCAAGGACCTGAGTGCATCCCTTACCTGGCCTCAACAGACGAACAAGTTCCCAATGTTGTTACTGGAAATGGAACCCACATCCCTTCCATAATTTTATTTCAAACATAACATTACACAAACAAGGTGATACAGTATAAGCTATTTTTGAACTTGGTTCAGACCAGGCCCGAGCTTATGAATTTTGGCTGCCCAGAAAAACACACATGCACACACTTACACATTTACATATTATATAATTTTGGACATAGTTTTAAACCTGTACCTTTAAACTTTTATACCTTACATTTAGTGCTTTTTTTAATTATAAGAATTCAAAAGTTAAATATATTTACCCCTCAAAGTGATTGAATGATCCACAACTCCATCTGATATGTTCTTCAGTAGAACAGCTTTCACTTCTTCTAACACCTGTGGCTGAAGTGGTGCATCAAAACAACGCCGTTGAAAGTTATTTAATTCAACATCATTCAAGAGACCATCATTATCCATATCACAGACCTGTCCAATTAAAAATCAAAACAGATAATTATGATAATATTAAAAAACTGATGTATTACATTCACATGGCCTTTCTCTATCCATTCTTCAACAAACTATTCTTCTACACATTTCATGTGGTGCTGTTTTTATAATTGATATGGTGATGGTGATGAGCTTTTGACTCTTTCGTTATCTCGGCTCGTGGTACTGGATGGATTGAACATACACTCGGAGCTAACTTTAGTGAAATATTTTATTCGCACCTTCTTGTTCACAGTATTTAAATCGTATTACAGTAGTAAGTCTTTTATTTCAGTGGATCGACTTCCCTAGCATCGCCGAGATTTAATGTCTGAAAATTGAGCGATATTTCGCTAAATGTGTTTTCTATCACTTTACACTTCGTCTATTTTATGTCCTTTTATTTAATCGCACACTTCGTATTAACTGACTTATTAAAGTTAGCTAATGTTTCACTTATTTTACACAAATTAACGGTCTTTAAACACTTAGTAAATTTACTTTCACTATTTTATGACGTGCACACATAAAAATGTGTCCATCCACACCAAAGGCACAGACACTAATAACTAGACAATTGGCGCCGCATTACACTTCTTTTTGTGTACATCCGCGTATGCGTTCATAAAATAGTTTCCGCATTGTTAGGGAAGCGATCCTTAGCCATTCTCCCTTCGCTTTCAATATTGAACACATATAATTCTTTTATTTATACATATATATTAAAATTAAATATGGGAATATTTATGACGTCTTTAAACAAACTTAATTGTTTGTAACAATGAACATTAGTAACACGTTTGAGAGGTAGAACTGGAACTTACATGAAGGTTATTTAATCCTGGGATATAAAGTACTTACAATAGTAAGTCACCATTGGGGTAATTTGTCTCTGATGTGAGACTGCCTTTGTGGTTTACCAGGAGAAATACGAACTGGTTTGAGAATTTAATGCCATTCTGGCAGTTTGTCACAATAGCTCAGTGGTTAGAGCGTCCGCCAGGTAAGCGGAAGGTCTGTGGTTCAAATCCCAGTTGTGGCATTGAATTTTTAAGTTCCAGTTCTACCTCTCAAACTTTGCCCACACACGGCTTGTGTGTTTAAAAACACCAACAGTAAGTTTGTTGGCATAAATAAATAATAATTAGTAACACGTTTTCGTCATTTAACCAACTCATACCAACATCAAAAACAAATTACACCCTTAACAAATATTCATATAAATGATTTTCTTTTGGGGTCTTACAATATCCTGTCTCACATGCCCCTTGTTTTGTTTTTCAATCACATTTACAATCTTGAAATACAATACTTCTCCCTATTCCTCTAATACTTAATACTTTGTACAATACCCTTTTTTCTTTACAGTCTTCTTTGCTGTATGTTTTTGTCTTTTGTTTTGCCATGACACAGCATGTCTTTATAAATTTTACATATTCAGTTACCACACAATACAACACCTAGAATATTCCTAAGTTTTTACATTTGACATTGAGAAGCTTTAATAACAGCAGCAAATGCTAACATCAATAAACTTGAACAAATACAAAATCAGGCTCTTCGCCTAATCACTGGAGCAGTTAAATCCACACCTATTGATGCCATGCTTGCCTTAACACGGACCCCATCAATAACAACAAAAATAGAAGAACAAGCATTGCTCCAACACGAGAAAATGTTACGACTGCCAAACTCTAAATGGACAGAAGAGAACCTTCCCCCTTCAATCCTTAAAACTCATAGTAGTTTCCTACAAAAGGTAACACAGATTAAATCCAAATTGAACGTTCCTAACACCAGAGAAAATCTACTTATAAGAGAAAATCCATTGGAATTATTGCAACCTACCTTCAATTTGGAATTAATAGAGGAAATAAGTAAATCAGACACACCAAAAGAAATACAAAAACTTCTAGCTCTGGAAACAATCAATACTAGTTATCCCACAGAAGAATGGCTGCACATATATACTAATGGATCCTCCAAGGAAAACCTTACTGGAGCTGGAGTTACGTGTTCACATTTTTCCTTTTATCATTCTGTGGCAGATACACAACAAATTATGATGGAGAAATAGAGGCTATACACATTGCTCTCCGACAATTATTAAATCTTCCCTTAAATAAATTTAACAAGGCAGTAATTCTTTCGGATTCTAAAGCTGCAATTCAGGGAATATGTTCAAATACTACAAAGAAGTCAACAAAAATTAGAGAATGCTACAAAATGTTAACACAACTCCAAAAAGTTAATAAGACTGTTCATCTCCAATGGATTCCAGCACACTGTGGAGTCATGGGGAACGAAGCTGCAGACTCACTTGCAAAGAAAGGCACAACAATAAAACAAAAGTCTAAATTCAATTTCTCATATTCCTCAATAAAACGCTTGATCATTAAAAAATTTTCTCATTCATACCTACAAGAAATAGAAACAAATGCCAAAGATAAAAAATGGATTATACTACTTTCCAACCCAGATATAATCCCCCAGAGACCTAGGAAAACAGCGGTTGCAGCCTTCCGACTATTGACAAATCACGACTGCTTAGCAAGTCATCTCTACAGA
The DNA here is from genome assembly GCA_030765045.1 of Tenodera sinensis. Taxonomy (NCBI): domain Eukaryota; kingdom Metazoa; phylum Arthropoda; class Insecta; order Mantodea; family Mantidae; genus Tenodera; species Tenodera sinensis. The sequence continues at coordinate 37,705,880 of CM060965.1, read as the reverse complement.
ATAGGTATCTCAGCCTCACCAATATGTATCCTGTGTAACGATCCAGCAGAAATGAATGAAGACCACTTAAAGACCTGTGAAGCATTAAGATCAGAAGAAACTACAGTTCAAAAGTATTGGAAAGCACGAATGCTAATGGCTTCATTGCCAGATGCAAAGCACTAGAAAACAACAGATTCTGTTGCTTCACTGTTAACAGCTTGTTTTTTCACTGAAATAAAATATACATTTCATTTGTAACAGTTAGGGCCAGTTTTGAATAAGCTAGTTCATTATAAATTTCTGATTTCAAATATACTTCAGGATTAACAATATCTCACAAAAACGTTGAGTCTTCATATGTCCAAAATATTCTGAATGTTAGTATTATCCAAAAGGTAAGTACTTGATATTATGGATGGCGAACTAGTGATGGCCTCTCTAAGAAAATGTTCTCAGTACATAACTATTATTTTCATGGTGATGGGAAATAAATACGGAGGCAAAAGGTAGCAACCCACTTTGACCAACAGAATCCCAGGAAGCAAAACTCCATGCGACTTTTCCATTAGGGATGGTACTTATTTTATACAGTTTACCCCAGAGCAGAAGTGGATATGCCATTTATGTGCATCAACTAATAAGGGAAGACTACCGAGACATCGATAAGTTCAATGGTATCTAGCTTCGTCTACTAGCTCTCCAGGTTAATGCTGGGGATAATTAACATGTTTTACCACCCTGCCTGAACGTCGCCCAGACATACCCATATCTCCTAAGGGTATCGCGAACCACTGCCCTGCTGATTCCAACCCAATTCTTACTTTTTGTCCATTACTTCTTAACATAACTAAATTCTCAAATATTTTTTTATTTTCAGTTTTTCTCTGAATTATTTATTCAAATACAAAATTCTGCACCACTTCTTATTGTATGCACCAAGGAGGCTGTTAACGATTATATGCTTTGATAACTTGACATAATTATCAGTATAGTATGCATAGTGCCATTGCAGTTTAAGGGATTGTTGGAAGAATTTTTCAGTGTCTTATACCAACAGAATATTTAAAAATTGGTTAAGCTTTATAATGTTCAAGAATTTGACACTATTGGTTGGAAATAATTAGTGAGGATAGTGTATGTGTATGTTTGCATGCACGTGCGTTTGTGTCGTGCATTTAAGTTCAGCGTCTTCCAAACTGCAACAAGAAGATTTTAAAGAAAATCCTCCAACTCTAAACTATATGGTAAAACATGCTTTTGATTTTCTCAAAAAGACCAATGATTTCGATTCAAATACCATTATGTGTAAGGCATCTATATGCCATATAAGATGACCAACTTATTTATACAATTTTTTATGAATAGCCAGTGAAATACTCATTTTGAATGTTGTATAAATTATAATGAAAACTGAGTCGGATTGAAAAACTTAACATCACTTACATGTAAGTAATTAGTCTTGATTGGTTTCAAGAGCTTAACTTGCTCCCATCATCAGAATTAACCAACTGGTTCTTCTTGTTCTTTTCATTATAATTTAGTAGCTTACTGTTACTAGCTTATTCAGATATATAATGTTGTATAACTTTGTAAGTTTGTTGGCATAAATAAATAATAATTTGTAAAACCTGTTTAGTATAATACAGTCATATCAACGTTGGTGCTATGAAGTTGGCTTGAATGCACTAGGAGGCAATGGAAACGGTGTTTTTTGCATTGCCGTACAATTATGCAGTTTGTGGCGGGATAAATCAAATCAATTGCTAAACCAAATTCTTAAATAAAATGTTCGCCAACCGATCATCCGTGTAGCAGGTAGCTGTGTAACAGGTGTGTATCAGCTAGAGTTTGCTCCAACTCAGGGTAAAACAGTCATTAGTGTGACGACGCAGACAATGCTGAACAAAAGGCAAAAAATCCTTTTGAGCCTTTTGTTAGGCTAATAGGGACGCCCTGTGCAGTGAGCCGGAATCCCCTCCCTGAACTCCCGCCACAGCAAGACATGCCTATAGGTGGAAATTCGGGAGCTGCGTGTACAATATGAATTTCCACCAATGATGGCAACCGCGTGCGTGGTCAGAAAGTAAGGGTATAGTCAGGGGAAATGGGAAAAGTTATAAAACCAGTGAACACGCATTTTAAAAGTCTAGTCCTGTATTACACCCCGGGAGTCCTACAACATACCCCGCAAGTCCTACAACACACACCGAGAGCCCTACAGCACACTCTGACATTATTACAACACCCCTGCAACATTAGTATCAGCGCCGGCCAGTACCGCGAGGAAAAGTCAGTGACGAAGTCAATAACAAAGGGTATATGGTAGGAAGAGTAGCATTTACTGTGGACTGGAATAAAAAGGTTTCACAATAATAACTGTGGTTATTATTTCTTCAACACCCACGAGATAAGATCTCAGCCGAGGCATCTGTGTGAGACCTTAGGACGACCAGCCGCAAGTTGCAGTGTGAAAACTTGACTTCTCCATTTTCTTCTTTTCACGTGAATTTGTCAATTCTTTAACATCGGGATCTAGGGTACTAGCAAGGCATATACGTAAACTATTACGCAAATTATCGTTGTTGATCCAAGACCTATTTTCAGCAACTTCATTACGGAATGGCTGCTCGCACATGTAAGTGCTGCCAAACATAGCTATTATTTTTGCAGCATTGTCAATAAGATTTGGAAAGTGTGAATGAAGAAGGCATATGGAGAATTCTACAGCACTGAGAGTGTGGCATTTCTCATCTAAACTCAATTAGCTCCATTTGAATTGCTGCATCTTAATCTAGTTTACTTTTCCTGAAAGAAGCATGTCAAAAATACAACACATTTTTTCTAATTTTTGTATATTGATATGAGTGTCAAATGAATGCTGCCCTTCCCAAGATGAATCAAAATATTTAATATTGGAAACAGAAGATGTGGTAGGTTTTGACAGAGCCATGGCTATGTATACCCAAGTTAAGTGTAACGATTACCCCTACAATCTATTCACTCTAAGGTTGATCAACGCGAAATTGAACCCAGGTGGCCAGTGCACAGTTATAATGTATCCTTCCGCCATTCGCGCCAGAAATAGTCAGAACACAACCACGTGGTGAGTGCATGCGGTACGTAATAGAAACGAAATGATCCCTTATTCCGTCAATTTAAAGAGTGACTAACATGTAACACGAATTGCATTTCTAACAAACTCGTCACATTCTTGCATGGCGTATTTCACACGCTTTCGTTTTTTCCCGGGTGTAACCACTTTTCCTGTTTCAGCTTTTTCTTTATGAGCACTGTTTATACTGGTATTTGAAACATTGGTGCATTCAGTTTATTTCACTACTTCTTTGATGGGAACAATTGGATATTTCTCACACAACTTATAATACACGTTCAACACTTGTTTTTTCACCACTAGTCAATGGTTTTCCCGCCTTATGCTTTACATAAGTCGACGAAGACGCAAGAGCAAATTCACCGCGACTGTCCGCCATGATTCTAAATAGAAACTGCTGTTATAAACAATACTTGGATATCAGGTTATTACACGAGTTGCATGTTGGGACTTGTAGCTCTGTTTATCAGTATACATCAGCGTTAATTAACCTCTCAGGTATTTGTGTAGAATGTTATATCATTTAACGATAAATTCATTCTAAAACTCAGATTACTAGAATGGGACTACTTCCCTGCACGCATTGCTACCGTGTTGTACCACGGTGCACTGATCACGTGGGTTTGTTTTGATGCGGACAAACCTAAGACTGAACTTGGTATAGGTACAGTGTCCCTCGCGTGGTTGAGGGAGTTTGTCATACAGTCACTTGGAGCAAGGTCGAAGAGTGTGCTACCATTGCATTCGGAACACTCTTGCCACCAGTAGCATCTGTTGACATGACTGGTATAAGAAATACACAAAAATTATTAGAACCCACAATTTATGTAAAATTTTTTTTGAGGGGAGAGGAAGGGGAGGAGGATTTAGCCATTTTCAAGATATTTGTTATTCGTTTTTTTCACTACTTTATATTATTTTTCAAGTCTATAGTTACTGCTGGTTTTTTATGAAATCTGTAGGAAACCATTTGGGTAGGGTCAAAGAGAAACTGTTAAGAATGGCTAGGAAGAAAATGGAACTAAAGATGGACTTAGAAGAATATTAGGATTTTTAATAAATCAGAATAAGATAGCAAATAGTACAGAGGATCACAAATGCACAAATAATTAGGAGTTGGGTGTATTGGGAGCGTAATTAATCAGGCAAGCAACCAAGTAGCAGAATAGACACTACTATTTAGAAAGTTTGTCAAAAAAGTTACGGTAGATGAAACTGTATACTTTGTTCAGAGTCTTTTGAGACAGTGGAAGGTTATATCTCTGCCTTCCACTGTTTCAAAAGACTCTGAACAAAGTATATGTATCTTCCTTTCATAGAAGTTTGAAAACAGTGTTGATGTAATTAATTTAATTTAAAAGGTGAGTTAATTAATAACACTGAACAACACTTACAACATATTTTTCCGGGACGCGTTTCGAAGATAACTTTCCTCCATTATCAACCGGACAATAACTGGGTTTCCATGGTGCTTGATGGTGCAGATGGTGATGCTTCTTCTGGTGGCGGTTCAATGAACTTACTGAAAATGTCTCTCTGAGGAATGTCGAAATTAAATACCCAGTTTCTATTTTTTAAAATAAAGATTTGTTCCCATGTGGACAGTTCTTGTTTTCCGGTTATGTGTTTAAGAAGTTTCGGTTCTAGCTTTATGTCATGATTTTTTGTCCAAAAGTGAAATGCAACCGCTGATTTTTCTAATTGTTTACTCTTAATGTTCCTAACGTGTTCCTTGGATCTAATTTCTAAATTTCTTTTGGTTTTTCCTATGTATATTTCATTACAATCACTGCATTCAATTTGGTATATGCCAGATTTTTTGTTAGGTGGAATAGCATCTTTGATGTTTGAAAGTAGTAGGTTTTTTATGGAGTAATGGTTTACTGCTGCTAGCTCAATGTTGTATTCCTTGAACACCTTTTTAAATTTATCAAAGGCCCATGTATGATATGTGAATTTTTTGAATATCATTTTTGTTTTTGCTGCTGTGAGAGTTGTAGTTTCTTTTAATAATTTTTTCTTTTCTGCTTGTTTTACCTTTTTATCTACTAATTCTTTGGGAAAGTCGTTTTTTTGTGCTATTTCAATTATTTTGTAATATTCTGTTTTATATTCTTCTGCTGAAAGAGGGATGTTCACCAATCTATGTGTTAAACTATTGAAAATTGCTTGTTTGTGGCTTCTTGGATTGTATCTATTAGCTTTTATGTAGTTGTCTGTCTGCGTTGGTTTTCTGTGAATACCGAAATTTATTCTATCCTTGTTTTTGATTAATTTTAGATCTAAAAATGGTAATTTATTATCTTTTTCTACTTCCACTGTGAAATTTATACTTTTGTCCTGTATGTTCAGAAGTTTTAATGCGTCACTGACGTGTCTTTTTGGAACTATTGCAAATATATCATCCACATATCACTGCCAGAGTTTGAACATCCACCGGAAACCTTTTGTGATCCTTATTTCCAATGAACTCATGTAAATATCTGCTAAGAATGGTGAGAGAGGGTTGCCCATTGCTAAACCTGAAGTTTGACGGAAATACTTTGTTTGGAACTGGAAGAAATTTTGTTCTGTGCATAATTTGGTGAGTTCTATGTATTCTGCAATTTCTGACGATGACATTCCAAGTGATTTGAGCCAATTTTTGATCAGTGATGGGAGCTTTTCTATTGGAATGTGTGTGTGCGTGTTAGTCTGTGAACAGCATAACTCACAAACGAAAAGACGGTTAAAAACCGCACATGCAGCATACTTTTTGATAATTTTGTATAGCTTTTTTTATAGTTTTTTCAAAGTATACAAAATTCAAGCATAATACCAAACAAATATGCAATTAAACCAAATAATCCAACCGTACCCAGAATCTATGGTTTACCCAAAATACACAAGCCAGACATTACCATGAGACCCATAATTAGCAGCATAGATTCACCAACTTACAAACTGGCAAAATGGCTATCTAATAAATTTAATTCATTTCCTAAATTTGAAAGTTTAAGCATAAGAAACAGTTATGAACTAATAGAACATATCAAAGACTTCAAATTAACAGAAGAGGACACCCTTGTCTCCTTTGACGTAGAGTCACTATTTCCCAGTACACCAATAGAAAAGCTCCCATCACTGATCAAAAACTGGCTCAAATCACTTGGAATGTCATCGTCAGAAATTGCAGAATACATAGAACTCACCAAATTATGCACAGAACAAAATTTCTTCCAGTTCCAAACAAAGTATTTCCGTCAAACTTCAGGTTTAGCAATGGGCAACCCTCTCTCACCATTCTTAGCAGATATTTACATGAGTTCATTGGAAATAAGGATCACAAAAGGTTTCCAGTGGATGTTCAAACTCTGGCAGCGATATGTGGATGATATATTTGCAATAGTTCCAAAAAGACACATCAGTGACGCATTAAAACTTCTGAACATACAGGACAAAAGTATAAATTTCACGGTGGAAGTAGAAAAAGATAATAAATTACCATTTTTAGATCTAAAATTAATCAAAAACAAGGATAGAATAAATTTCGGTATTCACAGAAAACCAACGCAGACAGACAACTACATAAAAGCTAATAGTTACAATCCAAGAAGCCACAAACAAGCAATTTTCAATAGTTTAACACATAGATTGGTGAACATCCCTCTTTCAGCAGAAGAATATAAAACAGAATATTACAAAATAATTGAAATAGCACAAAAAAACGACTTTCCCAAAGAATTAGTAGATAAAAAGGTAAAACAAGCAGAAAAGAAAAAATTATTAAAAGAAACTACAACTCTCACAGCAGCAAAAACAAAAATGATATTCAAAAAATTCACATATCATACATGGGCCTTTGATAAATTTAAAAAGGTGTTCAAGGAATACAACATTGAGCTAGCAGCAGTAAACCATTACTCCATAAAAAACCTACTACTTTCAAACATCAAAGATGCTATTCCACCTAACAAAAAATCTGGCATATACCAAATTGAATGCAGTGATTGTAATGAAATATACATAGGAAAAACCAAAAGAAATTTAGAAATTAGATCCAAGGAACACGTTAGGAACATTAAGAGTAAACAATTAGAAAAATCAGCGGTTGCATTTCACTTTTGGACAAAAAATCATGACATAAAGCTAGAACCGAAACTTCTTAAACACATAACTGGAAAACAAGAACTGTCCACATGGGAACAAATCTTTATTTTAAAAAAATAGAAACCGAGTATTTAATTTCGACATTCCTCAGAGAGACATTTTCAGTAAGTTCATTGAACCGCCACCAGAAGAAACACCAGAAGAAGCATCACCATCTGCACCATCAAGCACCATGGAAACCCAGTTATTGTCCGGTTGATAATGGAGGAAAGTTACCTTCGAAACGCGTCCCGGAAAAATATGTTGTAAGTGTTGTTCAGTATTATTGATTAACTCACCTTTTAAATTAAAGTATATGTAATTTATGTACTTGTGAGAGGTGAGAAAATAAAGTATTTATTCATTCATACTAGCTTTCTTTCCTTTGCTCTAGTGGTTATACAAAGAATGAAATTACAATTAATGAGCCACTTTTTAAAGGTATGGCTACTGCTTAAATCTCCTTATCCATTTGTATAATAAAAGCATTTCTGTAAATCAACTAAACCGGGATCACTTGTGTTGTTAAATAAAATCTAACAACTGAGAATATTTTCTCTAAATCTATGTAGATATTGAGCTAGCAATGCCTTAACTACTATCTCTAAATACCATTCAAATGGAACTTAGTATAAAAACACAAAGTAAACAATCTTGGGAGCAGTATTATTCAAAGTGATGCACATTGTTACACTTTCTAACAGGAGCTGTCATATAGCACAGTTTTGCAGTTGATTTACATGACAAAAGGTAAGAATGTGACATCTCATTTGCTATTCTTGATAGTAGCTGAACTGAAGTCCACAACAGTTAATGTAATGCTAACATAGCACATTCTTGTTGATTTTATTGATCCACAGGAGCTTATTCTGAAGCACAGATCAGTCTAGTTATTTATATTTCCAACATCTACTGTTCTGCTTATAAAAAGGTAAATTGAGGAAACCATATTATATTTTGGTATGTATTCCTGTTTTTCTATTTTTTTAATGCTGATATTTACGTAATGCCTGTTCTTTTCAGTTACCAACAAGGCTTCAGAAGAACAGTTTCTAAAGTGATTTGAGGAGGAGTTGGATGATATGCACATAGACAGACTGGACTCTGAACCCGTGAATCACCAACAACTACAACAAAGAAACAGACACTGGAAAAGCCAAGATACATCTTCTGTCCCAGAAGGAAGAGTCAATTCACTCAGCATTGTAACAAATTGGACTGGAGCAGTCATATTTGCAAAGAGCACACAGCTAAAACTGTTCATGTTGCAGGAAGTGTGTCAACACTTGACAAGAAATTGACTGTGAACTCAAAACGGAAACTTGCACTTAACAGTTGAATTCAATTTTTACCAATAGATATTTTTAGGATTTATAGTGTATATTATTGTTTTTTTTTAAAAATGTGTTTAGATTTTTTACTATTCCTCTTTGTGGCTGATAATTTGGAATATGATATTGTTCACTGCCTCTGTAGCACAGTTGGTAGCACACCTGCCTCTGGTCCAGAGGACTCAGGTTCGATCGCCGGTACCGGCATGGGATTTTTTCCCCTGCTGAGAAGTCTGGTACGGGGTGCACTCAGCCTCATTAGGTCCCTGAGGGGCCAATCGAGGAGCTATCCTGATAGAAAGGTAGCGTCCCTAAAAGGTCAAGTAGTTGCCTTACGGTCAGGATAGGCAGCGTTCTGAACCCTGCCACCCACAATCTGCACTTCTCCGTGACCTTGGTTGCAGCTGGAGGATGCAGTGGCTGGGTGATGAGGTTAACCTCTGAATAGGGGAGATGCCCTAGGGATTATTATATTGTTCACACTAGTTTAAAAATAGTTACACCAATGCACATGCAAACTTGTATGCTAACTGTAATGATATATCTTAAAGGCATATTATTAACAAACCAAGCTTGTTATAAAAAATCTAACACAGGAGTGATCATGTTACCACAAATGATGCAAGTGATCCTGGGTTAAGTTTCCTCAAGCTTGTAGCATTGAATACAAGTTCTAATGAATGAATTTTATGAGTGTAATCTTGTTCTTTCACAGTTTAACCTCTTGAGGGATATCGACATGAAATCACGTCCATTTAAAATGACGGATGAGTGATATGGGCGTGTATACACGTCCTGTGCATTTAAGCATTTAACCCTTATTTATCCCTTATCCAACTCAACTTATTATAATTTTCCCTTTATGAAACATTTTAGTAAGGTCTATATACTTTATTGACTTACCTTAATATTATTATTTATTTATGCCAACAAACTTACTGTTGGTGTTTTTAAACACACAAGCCGTGTGTGGGCAAAGTTTAAGAGGTAGAACTGGAACTTAAAAATTCAATGCCACAACTGGGATTTGAACCACAGACCTTCCGCTTGCCGGGCGGACGCTCTACCACTGAGCTATTGTGACAAACTGCCAGAATGGCATTAAATTCTCAAGTTAGTTCGTATTTTTCCTGGTAAACCACAAAGGCAGTCTCACATCAGAGACAATTACCCCAATGGTGACTTACTATTGCAAGTACTTTATATCCCAGGATTAAATAACCTTCACATGGTAATTATTATTTATTTATGCCAACAAACTTACTGTTGGTGTTTTTAAACACACAAGCCGTGTGTGGGCAAAGTTTAAGAGGTAGAACTGGAACTTAATATGTTCGTTCTGCAGTGATTTACCTCAAAACAGGGATAAACACATAAGGGTACGTGGTATTCGTGGTGGACGAAGCGGCGTCAGGGCAGGTTTTCTCCGGGTGCTCCGGTTTCCCCCGCCATCTCATTCCACCGGTGCTCCATCTTCATTCCATGTATCATCAGTGTCACCGCCTGCGGTGCCGTAGTAGTAAAAGCGGGCGTTAAACACTACAACTACATAAGGGTACGTACATCTCCACATTTGCGAATTCCCTTCTTGCGGCACACGAAACACTTTGGAGATGGGCGGGACTTCTTTACTGTTGGTGGTATCCTTTTAGGATAATGTTTTCCTTGAAGTCTGAGGGGTGCAGGGGTTTGGGATTTTCAACCCCCAAAGTGGTATTGTTCAATTAGGCTGCGAGCTATTTATAGTCGGAAGTCAAGGTCGGTCATTGTCCCGTGTGGGTTTAGAGCTCTCCAAATTACCAAACAATTGCAATGGTTATATCCAGTTGGTGCAAAAATATCTTTTTATACCACTTCTCCCTTCAGCTACAAGCAGGAAAGTATATGTATGTATTTCAACAAAGAAAGACACGGACTCTACTAAGTCACGAAACTCGCATAAGCAAAAGTTGCAATGTTGATCTATTCTGATGACTCAAGAGACCACGCATACAGTAGCGCTTTATTACACAGTATGCTGACCCATAAGCCACACATACAATGGGTGTTTCTTTACTGTTTCTTTCCGAGAATTTATATTAGATGCATTCGACAGAGCAAAGTTGACTTTTCACCACAGTGAAACAAAATTGTGCCATTTCAACGTTTTGTAAATACAACTCAACTTTGCTGATGACGTACATTTATACTGCATATAACGAGTCTTATACCAGTTTTTGTTTCATTAAAATAACTTAATATTTACACAAAATACAGCTGTGTATATACGAAGCACTTTTAGCGCATTTAACAATTTAAATGCTAGCAGTTCTCGGCTCGCGGACGTTTTAAATGGCCATCGCTCAAGAGGTTAAGTGAAGTAAATATGTTCCAAAATTTGACTGATAACATTAATTCCTTTTTATAAATGTTTATGTTGATTAACAAGAAGCACATAGAAGTATAAGTGTTTATAAGAATGAACGGTAGAGGAGTGGACAGAGAAAGTTATGTGGATGTAATATCACAAAAATAATATCTTTTTTACTTCTAGATTGCCGTATAAGTATTTGGCAATAAAAAAGATATATCTCTGCCTATTTTGATTAGCCATAATCATATATCCATCCTATATTTTGGACAGCAATTTAATGTGAGTGGAACAGCATTTACTTATTATATTATATACTTACCTTAAAAATCCTGATAAGAGCCTTTTTGCAAGCATCTGTAAGCTAGAAAGGGGAAAAAATGTTTGATTTAGTACTCATTAATGACAGAATATATAAAACAGAAACCTTTTACAAAAGATTCAGTATATAGCTTACACTAAACAATTACTTTTCATAGATGTCTATAAAACAGTTATGTACTGTTCAATTTTTATTTAATAAAGAGCCTTAATTTCTGTAATATCCTACTCAGAAACTGAATTTTCAAACACAGCCTCATTACACTAAAACTATACTTCATTTAGTGCAAGTTTAATTTACCATGGCAACTGTTTCACAAATACTTAGTTCCTATAAAACCAACATATTGAACACAGAATACAATTTACATTATAGAACATGGTTTTGCCCTACATATGAATTTGTGTTCCTTCTGTAAGATGATGTGTTTTCATATTTCTAAGCACCTTTTTACATGATTCTGATTTTCCAATGTAACAGGAGAGTGAAAAAGTTCAGAACAGGCTGCACAGTGTTTAGCCTCTCTGCCTTCCCGATGCACATTGCCATCTGCCGCTATCATAGGAAGGTGTCTATGGAACCATACAACATTTTTAAAACTACTTCTAAAGGCTTTACTGATGGAATGAAACCTGCTACATTTTCAAAAGCAATGCTCTAGGAAGCAGACCATAATTATGGACTTCTTCAGCAAGTACTACAGCTGCCCATGTAATCAAGGCTATAGCTGTATTTTCACTTTTTAAAGCACCTATATTACTTAAATGTAGCTTTCCTTACTGACTATCATTGCTTATTTCTAGGTATGAGTATTAGACAAATGTATGTATGAATATGTGCCCTAAATATTATGAAAAACTGAAGCTATTAACAGTGAAACAATACAATTCTACAAATATATCTTAGAGACTATAAGCTTCACTTATCTTAGTATTTACTGCAAATTCTTGAAATTAAAAGCAATTGCTTTTAATTGACTTGCTTTTAGTTTCAAGAACTTGCAGCAAATACTATGACAAGTGAAGCTTACAGTCTCTAAAAGTGAGTGAGTGTGTGAGAAGGGCCTGTCGACAACATGGTCATTTGAACCTTAGTCTCTAAGATATTTGTTATATTTGTAGAATATCCTATAATTGAAGTAACTAAAATATGATGAAAAAGCTACAAAAACTTACATCCTGCTGCTCCAAAGTATAAAGAGGTGCAGTTGGGTGAAGAACTGCCTTCTGAGCATAGTAAAACATCTCAGATATATTACTCAATGTTTTCGCTGAACACTAAAAAGATCATAACAAATCATAACATAAATATCAGTACAAGGATTTTTACTTTATCATTTACTAGAAATTATTGAAACAAAAAGATGTATAAATACTAAACTTTGTGTTTACGTTCAATATCTTTCAAAGGACTCAAAAAGGGTTTGATTAAAATACCATACATTTAAGATATTTACATGACAAATGAAAAATATATCTCAAATTTTCTGAGAATAGCCTGTAAAATCCTCTTCATTCAGAAGCAAATTTTTTTATAATTGTTAATCAAAAATACATCACACGAAATATGTAGCTTTCTTTAAAATACAATTTATTTCAAACAACTTTACTTTTTGTGGCATCAACCATTTCCAAGATACATGTTACTAGTTTGCATTTTTCAATACTTTGTCAGTTTTTTGAAGTGGTGTCACTGTTTCTCGCATCATGAAAAGTGTTAAATTTCAAGGCCAGAATATGGCAAACAACTTTTATTGATCTATCGATCTCTTTTACTTACCACGAAATGTGTAATTTAAGTATTTCTACAAAGGTGTATCTTGATTAAAATGAAGCAGATAGAACAATAAGCTTTAATAAGGAACGTTGGTAGAAGCTATATATAAATATACAATATTGCGCTGAAAGTCATGTGAATGTAACACATGCTAGGTGTGAGACACTAGTGTGTGTAGTATTTAACGCCCGCTTTTATTACATACAGCACAGCAGGTGGTGACACTGATGATACATGGAATGAAGATGGAGCACCGGTGGAATGAGATGGCAGGGGAAACCAGAGAACCCAGAGGAAACCCGTCCCACCGCCGCTTTGTACACCTCAAATCCCATATGCGGTTGCCAGGGATGTAACCCAGGCTGCTTTGGTGAGAAACGAATGGTCTAATCACTCGGCTACAGTGCAGCCTTCTGAGACACTAAGCACAATAACACAATGGGTTATTGTGTTATTTAATTTTTATCTCCATATCTAACAAAAATAAATTAAGATTTTCAACAAGATTAACAATTTATTTATTTATGCCAACAAACTTACTGTTGGTGTTTTTAAACACACAACAACTTGTGGGCAAAGTTTGAGAGGTAGAACTGGAACTTAAAAATTCAATGCCACAACTGGGATTTGAACCACAGACCTTCCGCTTACCGGGTGGCTGCTCTAACCACTGAGCTATTGTGACAAACTGCCAGAATGGCATTAAATTCTCAAACCAGTTCGTATTTCTTCTGGTAAACCATTCTGGCAGTTTGTCACAATAGCTCAGTGGTTAGAGCAGCCGCCCGGTAAGTGGAAGGTCTGTGGTTCAAATCCCAGTTGTGGCATTGAATTTTTAAGTTCCAGTTCTACCTCTCAAAGATTAACAATTTTTTGAGAGGTAGAACTGGAACTTAAAAATTCAAGAATGGGATTTGAACCACAGACCCTCCGCTTACTAGGCATACATAAATAAAGATTAACAATATCTAAATTATCAATAAAACTGAGCAAGAAAAAATATAAGGAAGTTCTCAACATATTTTGGAAGAAAAGCTATATTGTGCATGACATTTATTTTTCTTCTTTCATGGGAATTTGAAAGAGTAATGAATATAAGTACCTATGCTTGAGAAATGACATAAAGCTAATTCTTAAAGTAGATGTTCAAGCAATATTTCCACTGAATCTTTTAGAATTATGCATTGCTATGATTACTATACCTATACTCCATCCAACCTTAGATCCACACCTTGTACTCCTCTGCGATAACCAGTTCCAACTAACACAAATGGCATATGGACTCATGCCTTGTGTTTAAGATGCAACAGAACAATATTTACTCTGGAGTTTTAGGAATAGTGCTGCTATAGCGTTACATTCTAGTTGTTACCAGAGTTATCATACATCTTGAAAACTCACAGATAATCACCAGTATTTAAGGTACTATATTTTGTGATGTGCTTTGGTTTTGGCATATCGTGGGTTAGTTGTTGACGGCTTGTATTTACATCAAGTCAGGACCTAGGAGTGGAACGATTATAGTATATAGAAATGTAGCTATACGCCTTAAGACTTACCTCTACATAGCTTTCAATTTCAGGAAATTCTTCCATTATAGTGTGCACCGACTGCAAGAAAGAAAAAATACTCCTGAGATTATGCAACTCCTAACTTGCACCTTCATTAATTAAAAACCTCATGAAACAGTCTTTGGTTTTTTAATTGACATACCATAAAATAAATAACTTTTGAAATTATTATTTAGAACGTATAATAGGCTTTGTATAGTACTGTGATATAGTGCGGTTAAGGAAAGAGCAAAAGTTAAAGGCATAGACAGGTTGTATTGAAGACTTCAGTGAATCATATACTTATCTCTTCTACCACCACTACCAAATATGACATATGTATCTTATGCACCTGAACTGAGAACATCATCTTCATTAATTACGCTCAGATAAATATTTGAAAATGGTAGATGTCAATTTTAGAGAGATTTATTTTCTGATCATGACTTTTAAATCCTGTCTCTAATTACATACACTGCGAACTATGCATTTTTTAATTTCATATGGTTATCATCACATAACATTCATTCAACAGATGTAAGGATGAAACACGCTATGCATCTTTTTTATCCTAACACAATTGTCATCACTCAACATTCATTCAGTACACATAAGCCTGAAAAATACCACCATTCCTTGCTCTTGAATATACAACACACTGTATACTATGAAAGTACAAACCATGCAGTTTGAAACAGGATGAGTCTATGTTAGTTCATTTTCAGAGTAGTAGTGTGTTATTTTATTACTGAAATGAATGGCATGTGGTAAGTCATGTTTCAAACTTGAGCTGAAATTCAATTAACTTTCTTGAAGCTTTGTAACAGTGAATGCAGGTTCTAATGAATGAATGTTGCGAGTCGAATTGTTTTTGAATGAAAATCTTCTCCCATATGGCAAGTTTTAGCGGGTGGTTCACTTCTTTTAAAACTTCAGAACTGGAGCCTATTTAACGGTGGATTTCCCAAAAGTATGTTGCAGTAGACACAGTTACAGAATTATGAACTTTGAAATCCCACCTCCTGACAGCTACACCAAGTTCATTATGCCATCTATGGGGACCAAAAGGGAGAAGATGCCAATGCTGCCAGTCGATTTACAGCCAATGATGGAAGCAAGAGCTTTCAAAACATGTCCTGTTAATTTACAGTGTAAGTGAAGCAAAAGTGTTCCAAAAATTGACTTGCAACATTCATTCACTGAGCTGAAATATTGTTGAGATATAAATTAAATTATTTATTTCTCTTTCCCCCTGTGTTGTGATACGAGTGTCTGAACATGTCCATTGAAGCTGAGACAAGTGATTTTTTTCCATTAATAAATGTGAAGTGATTCATTCATAGGGCAGAAAAATTGCATTTAGTGTTTACAAAGTTTAGAAAAAGACTTCCCAATCCAGAATATAGGGCAACTGTAGATTTTTCAAAACCCACAAACTGACTTTGGAGGCTACATTTGAATAAAAAAACTGTACCTGTATTTCAATTTCCAGGCAAAGCCTATAAGTTGGAAAACGAGTTACTGGTTTGGACAATTTTGGATTAATAACAGCAAGGTAAGATTTTAATATTTTAAGGATATTTAATGGTAGTTTAATTATGGAAATGTTGGGCGACACTGTGGCAAACTGTTTGTCACATGCTTGTTCAGGAGTAATAAGTTCCTTTATAAGGAGTTTCTTATTAGCACCGATTTCATTATTTTGTAAATAATAACTTTCCTTGCATGTCTTCACTGAGATGTCAAAAATAAAAAGTTTTGAAGAGTAAAAGTGCAATTTAAGTGGCTAAAAGACTGGTTCCACCTAAAAATTGAACATTAGTTATTGAAAAGTGGGAGGAATATAATCTATCTCTTTATGAACTATTTGGCTTTCGGCAATTTAGATACAATCTGCTATTCATACTGAGCATAAGAAATGTCAATCATTTTCACAACTTACATCAATTGAGTAATCCACAAGGTCTGATTTATTACCAACAAGGACAACTGGGCGTCGTGAGTCCCCAGCACATGAATCTCTCAAGAATGGTAACCAATAAGATGTAACCCTGTCCAAGGTTTCTTCATCATCAACAGCATATACAACACAAATCACATGGGAGCGCTGGATCTCTTCCACCAAGGCTTCTTGTGTCTGTTCCAATGCTAAAAAAGTATTAACCTTACAGTTAACATGATGTATATAACAATAGAAGGAAAACTGCAAAGAATTTACCATGACACTGATTTTACATTTCTGTTTAACATTTTCTGGCATTTCACACAAATTTAAAGTCTCCACTTAAGGTTCACAAGATCAATATAGCTTTTCTTGACTATGATCTGCTTAACTTCGCTTGAGACTTTTTATGTCCTATGGTATTTAAAATCTTGATCTTATTCAGAATGTAGCAAACACAGCGATCAGTAAGTCTTTTGGCAGGTTCAAGCATGAACGCTCGACTTCCTGTTCCATGTTTATGTTGTTCCATTCTGCGGTGGGTTTTTATTATGGATGTGGCACCCTGGAAGAATTAAAACAAAATATCCAGCAGGAATATATCCACTCTGTCCGGTCCATAGGTACCACTGCTACCCAACAGGCATCTGACCCTAGGCACTGGCTTATAAGTCCTAGGAGGTGTAAGTCCTACATAAAGAGAGGGTAATCAGATAAAAAAGACTAAATTAATACAGCACAGACGACAAAGATGTTTATATCCAGTGGGGTATGTCATATAAGCAAATTGTGCACATACTTGTATATTTGGGAATATTTGATAATTATTGTCATCATAGTGAACACAAAATTGCCAATGCTTATAGGCCTGACTTAGCCTCTAACCTATAGATAATGCTTTGTTTCCCATGCAATAGGAAGTTTACATTGAGCTTGTTTCCAGTCAAGACACTGTTTAAGATTTGGGCTTTGGATCTTGATTCTGGTCAATTTTATAAAGCTGGAAATACATTGTAGAGATAGTTTAAAGGAAGGAGTTGTTTAAGGCTTGATTTGGGCATGTCTTGCTCTCTTTGGGCTATCTGTGCTTCTGTTCTTTTTCTACTGAATGGTTAAATATTAGGGTAGGTCTGCAAGACAAACACATACCAGCGTAAGACGACAAGCTACCAGCATTATGACCTACTAATCTAGTCCATGTACTTACAACTCTTGACAATAAATAGCTTAATTAGAAATGTTTGCTCTACAATTTCATCTAGAGCCTCCTCTTTCATTTTCAGTAGGATTGCAACAATATTTATCACACACTTCATATATCAGCTATGTTGCTCTCTCTCCCTCTCATAAACATCCTGCCTTTTATAAAAATATTAGTGCCTCAAAATGTGTATCTTAGTGAGGTCTCTATCTCAACCTTTTTAGGTGCAATACAATACTTTCTATAGTACTTACTATACATAGACAGTAACTGATGTATAAACTAATGACTTTCTCTAAGAATTATCATTATTTTCATAGCTATTCTATTAATTATTCCAACAGAAGTTTAATTCTGCTTCTTATTAATAGTATACACATACATACGAGGTCCCTTCAATAAATAACCAAACTAATTTAATTGTTTATTTTTTAAAAGGTGAAAGATATGAAAGGAAGATAATTTAATTGTATTTAAATAAACCGCCCTGGAGCGCCATGGCTGCTAGTGGTGAAAAGGTGTTCCTTCCTCTAGCAGTGCTGTGAGTGCCAGTCATGCAGAGTGAATCAGTTGGGAGTTAGAGCCTGATATGTGAGGTCATGTTTACTGCACCCACCATGGAACTGAAATTGCAGCAACGCGCATCAATGTGTGTTCTGTTAGACAAAACTCCAACAGAAACCTTTGAAATGGTGCAGCAAGCATACATGGACCAAGCTTTAGGCAAAACACAAGTCTTTGAGTGGTATAAATGTTTCAAAGGGGGTCATGAAGACCTTCAAGATTCTCCACGCCCTGGAAGACCCGTAACAGCAAAAACGGAAGTCAACATTAACACAATTGACGTAATTGTGTGAGAAGATTGTTGCATAACAATTTTGAAAGTTGCAGACATAATGCATTTGTCTGTTGGAACTATAGACAACATAATTTGCAATGATCTTGACTATCGAAAAGTTGCAGCGAAATGGGTACCACATGTGCTGAAGGACGAACAGAAGGCTCACCG
Source organism: Tenodera sinensis (assembly GCA_030765045.1). Lineage (NCBI taxonomy): Eukaryota > Metazoa > Arthropoda > Insecta > Mantodea > Mantidae > Tenodera > Tenodera sinensis. The sequence goes on along the minus strand of CM060965.1, from coordinate 37,687,177 downwards.
CATCATGGCGTGTCAACAATGGCTCGGAAGGTTAAGACGGGAGCCAGACTTTCTGAATAGGGTCATCACTTGTGACGAGAGTTGGTTCCACCATTACAGCCCATTAACAAAACAGGAGAGTTCGCAGTGGAAACATTCATCGAGCGCTAGGCTAAGAAAGCAAAAGTTCAGAAAAGTGCAGGAAAGGTCATGCATCTCGTATTCTTTGACAAACAGGGCATTCTGTATGATCATGTTGTAACTAAGCAACGCACAGTAACTGCTGTTAGTATTGTGACGTACTGAAGGGGCCACTGAAGAAAAAAATTGCTGAAAAGCAACCAGATCTCTCAAGGAAAGGATGGATCTTGCATCAGGATAATGCCCCTGCTCATTGAGCTCATGCAACTCAAGATGTCATCGCAGAAATGGGCATTGAGATCATGCCTCGTCCACCTTATTCTCTGGATCTCACACCATGCGATTTTCACCTCTTCCCTAAAGTGAAACAGGAACTTCGTGGCTGCCATTTTCAAAGTGATAAGGAGTTGAACAATGTTGTCATGGGTATCCTGAACAGACTGTCCAAAAATGGGTTCAATGAGTGTTTCGAACAATGGGTAAATCGTTGGAATAATTGTATTTCATCAGGGGGAGAATACTTCGAAAGTGTGTAGGTAAATGTTAGTGAAATAAAGGCATTGTGTTAATTAAAAAGTTAGTTTGGTTATTTATTGAAGGACCCTTGTACATTGGAATTTATGCAGGACTGAGATGACAGCTACTTAAGGCAATGTATCAATGGCATTTGGAGAAAATTGCTGAAAATGTTTATTTTTACTTTTTGCACTTTTTATTATGCTTATACTTTCTACTTTAATGGTAAACTTCTGTTTTTTCAATATCGGCCATTTATATGTCCCAGTGTGGGCTTGATTTTGGTCTCTTGCAGGAAGTTTTGTTGTGCATTGGCTGTGTTGAAATAAATTCAATATATTGAGCTGAAATGCTGCAAATGTTGCACATGTTTTGCTTGTAAACAGAGAAGCACAGTCAATTAAATTACAAACATTGCCCACACACGGCTTGTGTGTTTAAAAATACCAACAGTAAGTTTGTTGGCATAAATAAATAATAATTACCATCTGAAGGTCATTTAATCCTGGGACATAAAGTACTTGCAATAGTAAGTCACCATTGGGGTAATTGTCTCTGATGTGAGGCTGCCTTTGCAGTTTACCGAGAGAAATACGAACTGGTTTGAGAATTCAATGTCATTCTGGCAGGTTGTCACAGTAGCTTGTATCTTGCATAAGATCAAAATAGTGAATAAATTGATTGATTGAATGGTTAGAGCACCCGCCTGGTAAGCAGAGGCTCTGTGGTTCAAATCTGTGGCATTGAATTTTTAAGTTCCAGTTCTACCTCTCAAATGTTGTATGGTTTCATCCGCACTGTTCTATGACAGTGGCAGTCGGCGACAAGCTCTGAGGACGCGTACAGGCAAAATACAATGCAGCCAGTTTGGAGTCATTTGGGTCAGCCGTTAAATATCTGTGTGTGTGCATGCGTGTGTGTGTGTGTGTGTGTGTTCTGAGTGTGTGGGAAAAAATTCAAAGCAATCTGAAGAAAACTGTGGATTTTTTAATTTTCATAGATACATTAAAGACCAAGTTCTGAGTAATGCTGCTAAGTCTCTATCTCATATATGCAAGCACATATGAATGAAATACAATACTTCCTCCACTGTATGTAGGTAAGCTCTAATTGTCAGGTTGATAATGGAGGAAAGTTAACCTCCGAAACGCATTCCAGAAAATTAAAAATGTAAGTGTTGTTTACTGTTATTGACTCACCTTTTAAATTAAAAAGCTCTATTATTTGAACTGTTGAGAAATTTACTACACGTCATTCTTAAATTGATTATGTAATTCTTGAAAACTTCATCAGAATCCAAGATAACAACTTTAATTTTTTGATTGGTTTGGCATTGAAAGAACCTTTTGTAAACTTGTTAAAAATAGTCTAGCAGAACTCACCACAATAATCCACAATATGTGTGGGAACCTGTTCTGGTGTCACGTCTGCAGGGATAGTAATTTCTTCTGCTCTTGTTGGCACATCCTCTGGAAATTCTTCGCTAACAAGTGATAAAATAAGTGAGGTTTTGCCAACACCTCGTTCTCCCACAAGCAAGATCCTAACATTACGTCTTGTACCAATACGAAAAACCATGCTGCAAAAAAGAAATATGGACTAATTAATATTACTGGTGCTATCTGGTGATGCAAGCTGCAAACATAAAAGACTCCAAAACACTATGAAAAAGTCTTACATGCTATTCATATGGATTTCTCTATTCACTCTTCTACAAACTATTCAGCTCATGCAAGTTGCCCATAACCATATTATAATCGTGTTTGCAGCTTAATTTGCACGCTGATCAACAGGTCAACGGCTGACATTGGGAACAATGGTCCCTGAAATATGCTAGTGTTCAAACACAATATAAGTGTATAAACCAATCTACTCATTCCCATTAGTAGTAGTAGTACTTTATTCGTCACATTACACTTACATGGGTGAGCAGGTGCTCGTAAATTGGTGGCTCGTCAATACATTATAATTACAACTTTAAGATTAAACTAAGTCTACAATATTTACAAACACATATAGAATATAAAAGAGAATATTAAATATGTAAAAAAATGTACAGTTAAGATTTGCTAAGATTAAAGACAATTAAGATTAAGGTCACAGTACATATTCCATGTATTCTGTGACTGAGTAGTATGCCTTGTTGGCAAATAAACTCTTAACTGTAAACACCTACTTGTTAATTGTTATTGCTTTATTTTACTTCCTCAAAATGTTGCATTGCTGTTTCTCGCATATAAACTAGTACTACATGGCAATGTTCCTGCCACAGCCAACCAGAGAGCATTAACAAACTTAATTTCCCTGAAGTGAAATGCAAGTTTTAAAATTTACAGAAATGTTTTAAAGCAGTTGGAATAAGAAACAAGAGTTTGACAAATATTGCTGAAAAACAAATAAACACAAAACATCCACAAAGCATATTACAGTAGCTGTTAAATTTAATGAGGAGGCAAAAACTAGGGTGGCACCGTGGCCAAGTGGTTATACCGTTTATCTATCACCAAGGCAGCCCGGGTTCGGTTCCAGTAACCTGCATGTGGTATTTATGGTGGAGGAAGCAGCGTGTGGGTAGGTTTTCCCCAGGTTCTCTGTTTCCCCACAACTCATACTACCAACTGCTCCATTATTACCTTTCCATCCATCCATTTTGCCTGCATTTCATACATACTTCCTCACTCTCATACCTGGTGTTGCTGACCACCCACTTCCAGGTATTCAGTCTGTCCGGTCCCTAGGTTCGTCTGTTCTCCAACAGGCACCTGATCTTGGACATAGACTTGTAAGTCCTTGGGGATGTCAGTCTTCTATATGGGGAGGGTAATTAGATGAAGAAGAAAAACTAGCATAGAGTATGCACTTTCAAAAGTTGTATGTCTTGATGCCATAAGGTACAATGGGAAAGTGATCACCACAGACGAATAATTAAGAGGCTAATTTTGACATTCTGTTTTTTGGCCCAACAAGAACTAGCATTTCATGAATCCCAACATCAAAGGCAATTATTTGGAGACTAGAATTTTTAGCTGAGGAAGAAAATTACTTAAAGAGACCACTTGAATAATATTGCTTACATTATTTAAGGGTACTTCTGAGACACAGAATGAGCTGATTCACTGATGTAATTAATGAACAAATTTTGTTCAAAATTGAAAACAATTTTTTGTATAACTTCTTTGCCAACTTTTCATTTTTGAGTTATGCTGTTTATAGACACACACACAGACCTTTTTCTATAAATGCTTTCCTTTTTTTGAGATTCAGGGGACCCCAAAACATATGTTTCTGATGAAGCCTCTACATCAAACTTTTGGATGGAATACAATACTTCCCCTACTTTACACAGCAGAGAAAGTAAAAATACCAAACTGGCAGGATAGCAGGTAAAGTGAATTCCTTAACATAAAACGAAAATTTATCATTCTTATATTGGTAAACCGTGTGATTGTTCTCTTGCTGCACTTATTTTGAAACTAGTATGGTACTGAGTTGTGCATCCCTTAAATTGAATTGGTTGTTCCCACAGCAATACTTAAGGATGCTTTTAGTCATTGATGCTTTGAGGTGTCGACCTTGTACTCCGCATGCCAGCTCATGGATATCTTATTTCAATATTCTCTCCATTTGCCAAAAATAAGGCCAAAGATCACTTAAGTATAACCATGTCTAAAAGAGGTTCAATAAGCAGCATACATGAGCAATAACGAACAATAATCCAGTTTCAAATTAGTGTAAGTTACATAATGTATACAAGAAAATTATACAAGAAATTCTTATAACTCTAAAATTCTGCAGAAGCTTACATTTTTAACTGTAACATAAGAATTATGATTTTCTAATAAAACATCTGATTTTGTCAACTCTTGAAAACTTACTTTCCCCTTTCTGCCGGATGTAGCCATGGGATATATACTTTTGCTTTGCTATCACTTACCTAGCTAATAATAAGAGAAAGTATTGTATTCCTCCTAAAACTCTGATGTAGAGATTTCACTGAAAATACACATTTTGAGGTCCCCTGAATAAAACACAACCCTTATTGAAAATGGGTGAAAAACCATACTTTTGATAAATACACAACATGGTAATTATTATGTTCCTTTCATAGAAGTTTGAAAACAGTGTTGTTGTAATTAATTTAATTTAAAAGGTGAATTAATAACACTGAACAACACTTACAAAATATTTTTTTTTTTATCTGGCATATACCAAATTGAATGCAGTGATTGTAATGAAATATACATAGGAAAAACCAAAAGAAATTTAGAAATTAGATCCAAGGAACACGTTAGAAACATTAAGAGTAAACAATTAGAAAAATCAGCGGTTGCATTTCACTTTTGGACAAAAAATCATGACATAAAGCTAGAACCGAAACTTCTCAAACACATAACCGGAAAACAAGAACTGTCCACATGGGAACAAATCTTTATTTTAAAAAATAGAAACCGAGTATTTAATTTCGACATTCCTCAGAGAGACATTTTCAGTAAGTTCATTGAACCGTCACCAGAAGAAGCATCACCATCTGCACCATGAAAACCCAGTTATTGTCCGGTTGATAATGGAGGAAAGTTAACCTTCGAAACGCGTCCCGGAAAAATATGTTGTAAGTGTTGTTCAGTGTTATTAATTAACTCACCTTTTAAATTAAATTAATTACAACAACACTGTTTTCAAACTTCTATGAAAGGAAGATACACCAACAGTAAGTTTGTTGGTATGAATAAATAATAATTACCATCTGAAGGTTATTTAATCCTGGAATATAAAGTACTTACAATAGTAAGTCACCATTGGGGTAATTCATCTCTGATGTGAGACTGCCTTTGTGGTTTACCAGGAGAAATACGAACTGGTTTGAGAATTTAATGCCATTCTGGCAGTTTGTCACAATAGCTCAGTGGTAGAGCAGCCACCCAGTAAGCGGAAGGTCTGTGGTTAAAATCCCAGTTGTGGCATTGAATTTTTAAGTTCCAGTTCTAACTCTCAAACACAACATGGTATTTACATCCAGTATCTTATAAAGATTGAACACAAGTTTACCAAAATCATTCAATCCCAAACTTGGTATTTAAATTCAGTATCTAATAAAGATGACACAAACATTTTCAAGAAAATAATCCCACCCCCAATTTCCGTTTACATAGCAAGTTTTTCATCTTTTCTTTTCTGTCTTTGTATAACTGATAAGTTGTAAGAGATTGACAAAAACTTACAAATAATATGTTGTTAGCTAATGCTGGATTTCTGACAATGAAGTCATTAATCCTCTTGCTCTCCAATATTTTTCACTGATGGATGGGGCACTAGAAGTGGCTGGGCATATTTGAAGGTGGTCTCGGTCCATTTCCTCTTGCAGATCACATAGAGGACAGAGTGGTGAAGAATATATCCCAATTCTGTTTAAATGTTTTGCCAGACAATCATGTCCTGTAATCAACCTGAAGGTTGCAACTGCTGTTTTTCGAGGGTACTCAGGAATCACTGTTTGAATGTTTGGTAGTTCCCATCTTTTATTCTTTGAGTGTGAGACCACCCGCATTCCATTGTAGAAGTCTGATGTTAGATCTTCTATTAGTATAATGTTTTGGTTCTCGAGAAGTAGTCCCCGCCCGGAGATCCGAATGGGGGACTATTTTAACTCCGGAACATTTTACCCCTCGAGTCATATTTCATAAAAAAAGAGAGCAATAGCAGTAATAGTAACCGTTTTTTAGAGAGCACCATATTTTTATGTTTTGGCGGTCACATCGCTCTCTCACAAATAATATAGATCTGATAAAAACGCACCTGCCCAGACGCTGCTTCATCCACCACGAAGGAGCTCTAATGACCTAGCTGTCGACGGACCCTTACACTCCAATCACTCACTCCACCACGAATACCACATGTGGGTCCCGCCTAGGTGGTAGGAGAGCGGTCTAACCACTCAGCCATGGTGCAGCCATTATACTTCCAGACTCAGGGAAGGATGAGGAATAATCCTGGCTGAAGAAAAATTCCTACCCCCCTTCCAGGAATCGAACCCGGGACCCCTTGCACAGCAGGCAGGTGATCTACCAACTGCACTACAGGGCCAGCCCAACCTTTATTATTTATTCTTTATATTCTTGACATAAATGACATTCCAGATAATACCGGACTAGTGCAATATGCTGACGATACAACCACATTCTATCTAGGGCACACAAATTTTTATTACAGACTGAAATGGTTGTATAAGGGGAGGATCATCAGGAAAAGAAGATTTATTATTATTATTATTATTATTATTATTATTATTATTATTATTATTATTATTATTATTATTATTAATGTTTTGTTATTTTGTCTTTTGCTACTTATATGTACTTGTTTACCATTGACTGGATTCAATTGTTTATTACACCATATTGAACTGCAATAAAATTGAATTGAATTTGGGTGGTACTGGCGAACAGACTACGTAACAGATTTCTGCCTTCATCATCACTACAGGAGTTAGAAGAGTGGCATAACATTCCAAAATGAATTGCAGCTCTATTACGGGCAAATGAGGGTCCAGCTCCTTATTAATAAACCATTCCAAAGTAAGTACAGGTGTTCATGTTACTTTACCTTCCCCTGTATTTAATATTTACCTGTTGATGAGATATTGAATAATTCCACCACAGTATATGATTGCCCAGTAGCTCTTGTTAACATGGAAGGTTGTTATATATTTGTATTATTTTATAGTAACACCTTTTTTGGAACAGTTTTAAGTTATTTACTGGTCTATGCAAATCACCTGCATGCCTCATATTGTGATCATGCACAGCAAGGTTTGTTTTAAAGTTATAATTATCTGTAAGGTAGTTCAACAGAGAATATATGTATTCATGAGCAAGAGGTGCATTAGGATACTTCTGTAATTACTTAAGCGATATAAGAACTCTACTAGTGCCAGACTTTAATAAATGGCACTTCAATCATGTAGGTTTTGATGGTGAGGAAAATGATTATGATTAACTTGCAAATAGATGAACTTTGATATAAAACATTTGCACTCCTTGTATAGTTCCATCATACTTGCTGTATCATGTCTATTTGTTTTGTTTTTGTTCTTGAGATCATACAGTGAGCAGAGTTCAGGTTTAATTAACATATCATACAGTACACAACGTTCACCATTACAGAACTTGCTAGTAAGAAACTTGCACGTTTCCCACATTATGCATCACAATGTCATTACATTATATATAAATATATGTGATATCATGCAGTTCTGCAGGTTTTACCATCACCATAGGTCATGAAACATGCATAGCAACATTTGGTGGTAATGCAGAATTTGAGCCTCAGGGGCAAAAAGCCGTTACAAGTAGACTTTTATGCTGATTAGAGCAATTGTGTGAGGCTCAGCTCGAATCATGTATATGTGTGCTCTGCACACTGTCTATTACTCATGAGTAATACAAAACATGTACTCTCTACTATGCATAGTAAGTAGGGGAAGTACTATATTTGACCCAAAAATTTGATATTGAGATTTCACCAGAGATACATGTTTTGAAACCTCCTGAATAATAATAATAATAATAATAATAATAATAATAATAATAATAATAATAATAATAATAATAATAATAATAATAATAATAATAATAATAATAATAATAGTAATAACAACAACAACAACAATAATAATAATAATAATAATAATAATAATAATAATAATAATAATAATAATAATAATAATAATAATAATAATAATAATAATAATAATAAAGATTTTTTAGAAAAAGATGTGTTTGTGAGTGTGTGAACAGCATAACTGAAAAATGAAAATTGGTAATTATCACTTACTTATGCCAACAAATTTACTGCTGGTGTTTTTAAACACAGACCATGTAAGGGCAATGTTCAAGAGGTTATTTAATCCCAGGATATAAAGCACTTATGATTGTAAGTCACTCTTGGGGTATTTACCTCTGATGTGAGATTCCCCTTGTGGTCTACCGGGAAAAATATGGTCATACCGGTAGGTTGTCACATTAACTTGATGGTTAGAGCAGCCGCACATAAAGTGGAAGGCCTGTGTTCCAAATCCCAGCTATGGCATTGAATTTTTCAGTTCTGGTTCTACCTCTCACCAAAGTTGGTATTTAAGTTTAATGTTTTTCAAGGATGTGACGTGAAGATTTCTAAGAAAATTGCTCTACCCTAAACTAACCTTTACATGGAAAATTGCTCTAATGATTTTGATTAAAATGCCATATGTTTAAGATATGCCTAAGGCAAATGAAATGAATATTTTGAATTTTCTGGCTATTGCCCATGTCCTGTTTACTCTTCATGACTTTTGCATAACTGGTAAACCGTAACAGATAGACTATATCTCACTATTCAAAAAATGAGATCTTGTTAAAACACACAGGTTATGTCCAATGCATTTTTTGTGGAGTGAACCATTTCGGAGATATTCCATCTTATTTGTGTGAGTTTTGCAACACTTACACCTTTCTCAAATGGAAGGCTGGAAGGTTGTTATTCACTTTTTTATCTCTTGGCCATGCAAAGAGAATGGAATTTCAAAGCCTTCATATAGCAACCAGACTTAAAATATTAGACTATTAGTCAAAGCCTACTTATTCCCATGTTCTCCTTGCACCTACAAGAAAGTCAGCAATAAGATAATTTCTTGAAATGTTTATCTTGACCACATGAAGAAGATAGAGGAATAAGAGTTTGTAAGAATAGTTAGTGCAAGAGAAGAGAAAGTTATGTGGGTGCAATTCATCAGATTTTTAAGTTTAGCAATCTATGAACAGAGGTTTTTGAAACACATACTTGTCATTAGCTGTGACTTCTTTGGAGAGCACATGAATGTTGTACAAATTTAGTTTTTTCCCCTCCATTAGAACATGCCCTTTTTGCATCTTAGGTTTAGCAGTTAATGATACTGTTATCCTAAACGCATTAACCAGACACTTGAAAGTATCTCTATTTGAAAATAAAATACCAAGAAATGTATCCTGAAATTGTCTACACATCTGTCTACTTTATTTGGCTTTTATGCTTGTTATATACATAAAAAAGTTAGTTCTTGCCTGACATTTTGTAGGCATTTCAGTAGACTGACAAAATATGATCAACAATAATAAGAATACTCTACAGTAATTCACACACAACCAGCTGTTTAAGTAAGCTTTCACTTTTCAGATGCACAATGAACAAACTCTGAACTTTACAACATGAAGAGAAGGCAGCAACTTATAGCTTAATTCACAGCTGGTAAAGCATAACCTTGAGTGAATCATTCACCACTACAGTAAAGAGCATGAAGGTGGGCCCCTATGCAGAAAGAGATACACACACTTTCCCTTCCGGTTTGCCATCCTACGGCTTCCATGCGTATCACAAACTATGACACACAAAATGCATGTGTAGCACTAATGCTAAGACAGGCACCTATTTGTAGAACTAGTCACGAGGTTCTCTGTAGCCACTGCACATCCAGTACCTACATGCCTTTGTATTCTAGTGAGCTAATGCAATACACTGGGGTCACTGTGGTGTAAGCCAGTTGTGCATACATGTGATTGTGGCCAGACCAAGCAATTCTGCTTGCCGATAAAGTCCATTATTATATGTGCATAACTCTTAATTATGGATATCTTTATGTAGTAAGTCTTTGGTCTACCTTTTTGACTTACCAGTTAGTATACAAAGTTATACAAAAATCACTCCAACCTCACAGTTAAAAATTAAGAATTAGCCAGTAAACCTCCCAGTTGGGATGGTGGCACGGTGGATTACAACTACATGCCTAGATTAACAACTCCATAGGACTTTCACTTTGTCTATCTTTTGCTATTCTGGACAAGTTTTCTACATGACACACTTCACCCCACCACTTTTTTTTGTCTTCCTACATTCCTTTCCCCTACTCTGGGTTCCCACAGTCACTGCATGAGTCCACTTTATAGGGCCCATTCAATGCACATGGTCTCCACTTTGAGCACACTGCCGATGTTGCTTGTGTCTTTCAGATCCATTACCTTGCATATGTCCTCGTTCTTCATTTGGTCTCTTCTTGTCATGTTGAGTAGCTTTTGCGCCATTTTCCTCTGGCAAATTTCTAACATGGCTGTTCCTTCACTGTTAATGGCCATATCTGCAAGCCATATATTAGTACTGGTAATATGCACATATCCATGACATTTTTTTTCATACTGATGGACCTTTATAGTAAGATAAGCTTTAGAGCCCAAAACTTTTTCCAGGCTTGTATAATTCTTTTTCTGATTTCATTCTGAGTGTGGTTGGAAAATTATACAGCTTGGCCTAAATAAATGTATTCATTGGTGCAGTCGATTTTGTGGTTACCGGTCTGGACTGGCTGCTTCATGCTATTTGCCATTATCTTTATTTTCACAATATTAATTTGAAGTCCTGATTGTTTGCTGAATTTGCAGAGCTCGCTTACATTTCTTCTGCTTCCTTGTGTGTATCTGTTATGAGGGCAACATTGTCTGCAAAGTGAAGGCAGGTATATATCCACAATTCAAGATATACATTTTTTTTGTAGTTTAGTAAAGATCTTAGGCGGCACTGTGGCTGAATGGTTAGACTGTTCGCCTATTACTAAGGTGGTCAGGGCTCAATCCCAAGGACCTGCATGTAATATTCATGATGGGTAAAGTGGCATCAGGGCGGGCTTTCTCCAGTTTCCCCCGCCATTCATTTCACCAACTGCTCCATCATCACCTTTCCAATCATTCATTTCTTCTGCATTTCATTCTCTTCCTCACTCTCATACCCGGTAATGGGCTGACCACCTGCTCCCAGGTCTTCAATTTGTCTAATCCATAAGCTTGGACTGTTCCCCAACAGACATGTGACCCTAGGCACAGGCTTGTAAGTCCTAGGGGATGTTAGTCCTTCATACAGGATGGGCAATCAGATGAAATACATATCTTAAACATACAGTATTTTAATCAGTATCATCAACAGATGCACACACTTTTTTTACTGTCTCTACTACATATTGTAAGTTGGGGAAGTATTGCATTCAGCTTGAAAAATTGATATCAAGACTTCACCGGAAATACATGCTTTGGAACCTCAATACATGTATTTCCAGTGAAATTCTGATATCAAATTTTTGGGTGGAATGCAATACTTATAACAATAGAGACCACTAGATGACAATATGTACATCATTCAGCATGACAATTGCACAAGCACATTCATTATGTGAGAGATGTGGGTTCCATTTCCGGTACCAGTAAGGGGATTTTTTCCCGCTGGAAGACCTGGTGCGGGGTGCACTCAGTCTCGTTAGGTCCCTGAGGGGCCAATTAAGGAGCTCGTTGATTGAAAAGTAGCAACCCCTGGTTGCAAAGACTGCATAAACTGCTGGGAGGGACTGGGGCACTGGCCACATCCCACCTCCAATACTGCATCCATTCATGATGCCTGTGGTAGGCAGAGGAGGATGCAGTGGTCAGATCAGCTGTTATGCCAGAGGGTTACATTACATTCAATATGTGTAAGTGGGTAAATGGATTCTGAACTTGCACATAGGTAGATCAATCCCGATTATATCAAAGAAGTCTTATGACAAAATTTACCTGTTTTACAGATATTTTAAGAGAAAGTAAGAAATCTTTTTGTCTGACAGCAGCCCATCATGTTTGGTAAGGCACTGAATATTTTGATACGCTCAAAGCAAGTTCTTTTTAAATAACAGGTTCAATATATTGTTAGTACCTTCCACTTACTGGTGTTTTGTTCCTCAATGTATCTTTTCTATCTGACCTTATGACCTAACCTTGGTCATCTCTTGTTCTCTTCTGACCCCGATGCTATTAGGATCCAAGGGCTAGGGAGTATTTGTTTTTCCAACCTTTCTACTTCTCTAACTTTTCTACAACCTCTTAACCCCTAACATGCCGACCTGCCATGGCATGTAATGTGTCCTCTGATTGGTAATCAGAGTGAGTTTATTTTGATAACTCTCCCAGTCAGGTCAATCAGACCTGTAAACCAGCATTTCTCAAACTATGGGTCCTGACCCACTGGTGATATGATGGTATTTTTAATTGACATGCATATAATCATACCATATTTACTTTTTCATGAGTGGCTAGCACGTGCTAATTTAACTTATGGGTTGCGTGAAGTTTAATAGCCTTCAAGGTAGGTCCCAGACTTAAAAAGTTTGACAATCACTGCCATAAACCAATGACAGGTGTGGTTCTCCAGACATTCTGGGGGTTGTGAGAGAGCGATGTGACTGCCAAAATATAAAAATATGGTGCTCTGTAAAAAAGCAATTACTTTTACTGCTATATAGTTCTCCAATATGAATTATGAAATATGACTAAAGGCATAAAATATTAGAGTTAAAATAGTCTCTCATTCGGATCTTAGGGCAGGGACTACTTCTTGAGAACCCAAACATTACATTAATACAAGACCTAACATCAGAATTCAATGAAATGCAGGTGGTCTCACACAAGCAAAAAGAACAGACCTCAATAAAATTGTATTTAACAATAACAGGTATATTTTTCATTCAAGAAGCAAATCAATATATTATTAGTTCTGTCCCCTGTGATCTGCAAGAGGAAATGGACCAAGACCACCTTCAAATATGCCCGGCAATTTCTAGCGCCCCAGCCATCAGTGAAAAATATTGAGAGCAAGAGGGCTGATGATTTCATTGTCAGAAATCCAGCATTAGCCAACAACATATATTGTTAGTCTATACAGGTGTGCCTTTTATCTACAGTACAGTCATTTTATGGCAAATTACTATGGATATGTATGGTTCGCTTACACTACAGTGCATGGAACGCACACATACATGCAGTCCATTGCCTTGCCACAAAATCACGAGGGTACTTGCATAGAGCCCACAGACACGCAGTCTGCAGTCCATAGCTTCACAATAAAATAATAAAATATTTGCAAAGTCTTCAAAACCAAGGTGCTGCAGCTGCATTAGATAGTAAACAAATTGAAATCTATATACTATTAATTAAATTCCTGCCATAGTTAATATTGGGAAAACATTATTTGCTGTTTACACCACATTTTATATTTTTATATATATATACCAGGTGAGCAAAAGAAGCTCAAACGGGGTGCACAGTGTTTTGTCTGTCCACATCCTTGGCACTCGTTGCCATTTGCCACTATTATGGAAACCTTACAACAGTTTTGAAACTGCTTTTAAAGGCTTTACTTAACAACTTTATGAAAGGAGATGATGAAACTGGACACTGTCATTGTCCATACATTTTTGGCACCTCTTTAGGAAACTATCCATCACTCGCCATAGTTCACATTGAGAAATGCTGGCAATTTCCTGGCAGATATTTTGTTTTAAGGGGCGTGAGTTTGTCTTGTACATTTTATGTTTTAAGTTACCATAAAGATAGAAATCACAAGTGGTTAGGGCGGCGAACCCAGAGGAACAAAAATCTCTACTAATAATTCTGTCCTGAAATGCACTTTCAATAATTCTCATTATAAAGTTGACCATGAGAGCTGTTGCAAAGTTGTGTTGAAAAAGGCAAAATCATGCTCCCTGTCTATTAATTCTCTAAAAAAAAAAAGGGGGGGGGGGGCAAAATTGTTTCACATATGCATAGGAGTCAACCACTGACACACAAAAAATTTGGCCCTGTAACTCAGAACCTAATAATGTTAATGAAGAAAAAATAGGTGTATGGTGTGGCATTAGTGGAGAAAGGTTTCTCAGAGTTCCAATAAGCGATTTATATCTCTGGGCTAACTTAAAACATAAAGTGTACAAGACAAACCCACACATCCTGAAGAATTAAAACAAAAATGTACAGACAACAATGGTGACCAGTTGCAGCATTTCTATTGATAGAGTTGGTAAGCAAAGTCTTTAAAAGTAGTTTTAAAAATTATGCATGGTTTCATCTGATCTCTTTATGATGGTGGCAGAGCGCTGAGGATGCCGGCAAGCTAGTAAAGCACTGCACAGCCGATTCAGAGATTTTTTGCTCTTCCAGTATATGTAATAATAAATTCTTTTAATTCCTAGGTGGAACAAAGAGCTATAACAAATTTTCGCCGTCAAATTCTATTACTTGACAAAACTTGCATCTCCTTCCATGACTTATTCTTTGCTTTAAATTCTGCTTTGACAGTCCTCCTCACAGTTACTCTTGGTCTTCCAATTCTCCTTTCCCCCTGTGGGTTCCATTCCAATACCTGTCTATATTCCATCCAGCCTTAGGTCCGCACCTTGTATCCCTCCGTGATAACTCAGTGTTTGTATCAGCTGCCACTAACACAAATAAATGCCATGTGGACTCATGCCTCGTGCTTATGATGCAACAGAACAATATTTACTTGGAAGTTTTAGGAATAGTGCTGCTTTCATATTACATTCAAGTAGTCTTTATCAGAGTTATCATACATCTTGGAAACTCACAGATAATCACAAACATTTAAGGTACTATATTTTGTGGTGTAAGAACGCCTTTCGCTGAGCAGTCCAATAGACGGCGAGGTCGTCCACGAATAGGCATGACGAAACTCCAGGTGGACACACATTTCCAGATGGAGTTAACTGCTATAGCAAAGAGCGTGACACTTAGTACCGAACCCTGAGGCACTCCTTCCTCCTGAACAAAGGAATTAGAAAAAAACCGAGCCGACCCTTACTCGGAAAAAGCGGTCTTTCATAAACTCCTGAATGAAAAGTGGTAGGCGTCCACGTATGTTGCAGGTATACAAGAAACGTAGAATCTCTGCTCAACAGCACGTATCATAAGCCTTCCCGAGATCGAAAAATATGCCAACGGTTTGACAGTTCTTCATAAATCAGTCCATTATCTGTGTCGATATTGACAGAGATGATCTACAGAGGTATTTTTAGAGGTGGCACGTGACCTTGCTCAGATGTGCGCGAGTGACATCACGCAAAACAATGTTGGGGGTAAGTTTCCACCAGCAGCCTGCTTGCTAGTGGGTTAGAAGTCAACAGATATTAACCAGACACCCCTTTTATCTTGTAATAGACAAGTGGACTCGACCATGAACTACTGTGCAACATTACGTCACACGCCACCTCTAAAAAATACCTCTGTACAGTTGAACGGCATCGTCGAAAGCCAAACTGGATGTTGTTGTTACCTAATTCTGGAATAGCTAATTCTGGATTTCTGACAATGAAGTCATTAATCCTCTTGCTGACAATATTTTTCACTGATGGATGGGGCGCTAATAGTGGCCGGGCATATTTGAAGGTGGTCTTGTTCCATTTCCTCTTGCAGATCACATAGAGGACAGAGTGGTGTAGAATATATCCCAATTCTGTTCAAATGCTTTGCCAGACAATTATGTGCTGTAATCAACCTCACGGTTGCAACTGCCGTTTTTTTTTTTTTTTTTTTTTTTTTTTGGGGATACTCAAGAATTACTGTTTGAATGTTTGGTAGTTATCATCTTTTATTTTTTGAGTTTTCAAAGTAATATTTGACAATAGTTTCTTTTTTTTTTGTTTGAATTCAGAGTTGACTAATCTTCTAGTTGCATAAAATGGTAGATTAACTATAGATTTTTGTACACTTCCTATATCCTTTTTTACAAGAAAATCAGTTTTGTCATTACCACTCAGTCCACAATAAGCTGGTATCCTTGGAAGACTGGGTGTTTTTAAAGTGCTGTTAGGTGGCTAAGGATTTTCCAACATTCTATTATTATGGTACTGTATATAATAATGAAGATGATAATTGTGTACACTATATCACATATTCATAACAACAATTATAATTTGAATAATTTAACTGGCGCCTGCAGCAGTGTTTGGACAACCTTAGAGAATGGAGCTCAAAAAATGGCTTCCGTTTCTCAACTGAGAAGTCAATATGTGTTAATTTCAGGCGCCATAGGAGACGTTAACCTCCTTCGCTCCATTTTGGTCCAGATTTACTCCCCTTCGCAGATGAGACGCGCTTCCTCGGGTTGATCCTGGATAGGAAGCTTAGTTGATCATCTCATATACAACTAAGAGCACGATGTGACCGTTCCCTGAATATCTTCCGGGTACTAAATGGCAAATCGTGGGGAGTGGGTCGGACAATTTTATTTTGTAACGAATGTATCACCTACTAGTTTGATCCAAACTTGACTATGTGCATATTGTTTATTCGTCAGCACGACCGTCTGTGCTGGGAAGATTAGACGCGGTCCATAATAGGAGCATCCGCATGGCAATAGGAGCTTTTCCAACAAGCTCAGTCGTGAGCCTTTACGCCGAGGTCACAGAACCTCCTCTGTAATATCGGCGTGAGATTCTCTTGGCAAATTATGGTTGTGCGCTTAGATGTATGCCTAAGCATCCAATGTTCGCTTCTTTTTTCACCACCATGCTAAGAGAATGGTACCTACAGGAAAAGCACCCTTAGTCCCAAGCCAGCGGGGTTTCGTTTCCAGGAGCTTCTAAGGAAGCTTGCAATTGAACTGCCTAGGACGTTTGCAAAGGGCGAGAAGCTCTACCCCCCTTGGTTATCTGGCACGCACCATGTAGATCTTGGGATGACCGTACACCGGAAGTCTACGATGCCTATTAGTAGTATTCGCACAGGTTTTTTAGAATTTTTGTCAGGCTACATTGGCCTACTTTTTATTTAAACCGACGGATCCAAGAGCACCAGCGGTTTTGGATGTGCTTAACTTTATGGAACCGAACCATATACATTCGGTTTTCCTAATAGCACTTCCATTTTTAATGCAGAGCTGAGCAGAACATTACTTCCACTTACTGGTGTTTTGCTCCTCACTGTAACTTTTCTATCTGACCTTACCTTGGTCATCTCTTGTTCTCTTCCGACCCCCATGCTATTAGGGTTCCCGAGGGCTAGGGAGTCTTTATTTTTCCAACCTCTCCATTTCTCTATAAAATCTTAACCCCAACATGCTGACCTGTCATGGCATGTAATACGTCCTGTGATTGGTGATCAGAGGATGTGGTCGGTGAATTTATTTTGATAATTCTCCCGGTCAGGTTGGTGAGACCCGTAAACCAACGACAGGTGTGGTCCTCCAGACATTCTGGGGGTTGTGAGAGAGCGATGTGACCGCCAAAACATAAAAATATGGTGCTCTCTAAAAAGCGGTTACTATTACTGCTATTGCTCTCTTCAATATCATCAGTGAAAAATATTGGAGAGCAAGAGGATTAATGACTTCATTGTCAGAAATCCAGCATTAGCCAACAACATATTTTGTGGTGTGCTTTGCTTTCGGCATATCACAGGTCAGTTGTTCACGCTTGAGGTTACATGAAATTGGGATCTAAGAGTGGAGTGATTAATAGTTATATTTTCAGGTTCTTTTCACTGTCTATGTCTAAATCGTATCCATTTTCGTTTCTTTATCAATTGGTATTTGATTTGTAATTTCCCTAATATATATATATATATATTATATACACAGAATGTAAATGAATAACACCGTATGAATTTTACTGGTGATAGTTCATAGGCAATCAATTTGAGATAGGAAACCTATGGCCTAGGATCACAAATTACAGAACTGTGTCTTAAAATTGTTTGAGAGTACGCATGCCACTGATCATGTCCACTGCAGCTTATAACGCATGATGAGAAAACAAGCGGGCAAATTTCGTAGCCTCTCTATTTAGCATAATGGTTATGGTGCCAGGACACGGAGGTACACACGTACTAAAAGCACAGGTTCAAATGCTCACAACCCCATATTTTTTATGTTTTTTTTCTTTCCTTCTTCATAAGTGCATGCTTAATCTAACTTTATTTACATAAAACATTTGTGTCATAATTTTTCATTTAACTAATGTTTAAACTTTTTGTTTCAAGTTTAACTATTATTTATGCTTGCATGACCTAAATAGTAGGTAGAAACTGAGAATTTCATTTTCACTTAAATGAGATGGTTCAAGCCTAACGCAATGCTGTTATGTGCTGAAGGAAATAGGAAGACATGGGTGACTCAACTAGGAAACAGCCACCACATGGTGGTGTTAGTGTCTTCCAGGGTTATTAAGATTACCTGTTGGCAGTATTAGACATTTGTCATGCTAACAGATAGGTATTCAGTGTCTCTTTGGGGAGTTGTAGTACTTTGTGCTATTACTTGGTTCATTTTGTGAACTGTTTACAGCAGGTCAACTGTGGGCAGGAAAATTGCTCTTATTGACATGGGCAATTACAACCAACAGACCACTTCAGACAAATGGAAACCCTCCAGCCTAAGTCATCAGATGGGAGAAGAAGCGAAAGTAAACAATGCTCTATGCATTGCATATGATGGTTGTATTTTGCTATTTTAAAGCAAATGCACAACATTTCTCTCAAAATGGAAAAGAAGGGAGAAAAGAAAATACTTATCCTCTCTTCGGGTTTGAACTTGATTTCTCTGTTTCATTAGGTCCACAGTCAGTTGACATAACTGCGCAGCCAAAACACACACTTTAGAACTGTCCAATATTTCTGTAGCCGTTTGCCACAACCTGTTATCCATTGCAGTGGCATGGAGCACCATGTTGAGTCTCCAATTTAAGGGCTTTTCGGAGTGCTACAATTTAGAAATGCTTGATCAGCAATATAGCAGACAGGCTTCACTAAGTTCCTAATAAGCACTATTTTGATTCCAGTGGATAATATTAACATATTTCTTTCTACTTATGATTTATTGGTCACAATCTTGAATTACTTTGAATACATAACTTATTAACTTGACATCATAGACTATTGGTTTCCTATCTCAAATTGATTGTCTATGAACCCTATATTACCAGAAAAATTTGTGTGGTGTTATTCATTTACACCCTATATATATATTATTTTTCCCCTCTCTCTTTGTATGATAAAACCATGGCCAGCAAAAAATGAACAACTGGAGTTTTCGAAGATTGCAAATTCTTTGTCCCTTTCACCAAAGATTAGTCCAACGCGTTTGAAAAATTAGTGTACAATAGGCTAATATCTTTCTTAGAAAAATATAACATCCTTTCTGATGCGCAGCACGCCTTTAGAAAAAATAGGTCTACAGAAACAGCCATAGCTAAACTACTAGGTCAAATTCAACATTCAGTGGATAAAAAGCTACCAACAATAGGGAATATTTTTAGACCTCTCAAAAGCGTATGATGTTTTAGATCACAACATTTCATTATTCAAGCTAAACAAATATGGAATTAGAGGAAGCATGAATACGTGGATTAAATCCTATCTTACCAATAGGAAGCAAGTAGTGGATGTGAAACACAATAAGTTATCAAGCATCAGTAATTACCGATCTGCCACTAAAGAAATTACGAGAGGGGTTCCTCAGGGCTCAGTGCTGGGGCCTCTGCAGTTCTAATGTACATAAATGATTTACCAAGCAATATTCATTAAGCTGAGGTAGTCCTGTTCGCAGATGATACTAACATTCTTGTACAAGGCAAAAATGAAACTATATTGCAAAACAAAGTTAACACAGTAATGACTAACCTTAGCAACTTGTTTAAGATAAATGCACTAATTATAAACAAAGAGAAAACTATTGCAATGTCATTTCATACATGGTAATGTAAAAACAGTATCAGACCTCAAATTTCTTTTGAAGGAAATAATATCGATTACAAGAAAGAAACACAATTCTTAGGTATATGTGTGAATGAAAACCTAAAATGGGATAGCCACATTCACAAATTAGCAAGTAAACTTAGTTCTGTGTGCTATATGCTCAAATGTCTAAAATGTACAATAAATCTTGCTGAACTGAAAAATGTATATTTTGCCCAGTATCATAGTCGACTAAAATATGGGATA
This sequence comes from Tenodera sinensis, assembly GCA_030765045.1. NCBI lineage: Eukaryota > Metazoa > Arthropoda > Insecta > Mantodea > Mantidae > Tenodera > Tenodera sinensis. Next base: position 37,666,730 of record CM060965.1, on the reverse strand, counting down.
AAATTTTGGGGGGGAAAATGTGAAAGAATATTTATAATCCAAAAGAGAGCTATAAGAATTTTAAGTGGAATAGAAAATAGTACATCCTGTAGATCTTATTTTAGGAAACATAACATCCTACCTCTAGCTTGTATCTTTATAGCTGAAGTTTCAAATCATATTAAGAAAATCAAGGAGAACTAGACACAAATAAGGATATCCATTCTCATAACACTAGAGGGAAAAATTACCTTCATGTTCCGTTATGCAGAACAAATATTCAAAAAAATAACCTGACAAACTTAGGCATTAAATTATATAATAAACTACCAGCAAATATCAAATAAATAACTAATATAAAAAATTATTTATTTATGCCAACAAACTTACTGTTGGGTTAGAGCGTCCGCCCGGCAAGCGGAAGGTCTGTGGTTCAAATCCCAGTTGTGGCATTGAATTTTTAAGTTCCAGTTCTACCTCTTAAACTTTGCCCACACACGGCTTGTGTGTTTAAAAACACTAACAGTAAGTTTGTTGGCATAAATAAATAATAATTACCATGTGAAGGTTATTTAATCCTGGGATATAAAGTACTTGCAATAGTAAGTCACCATTGGGGTAATTGTTTCTGATGTGAGACTGCCTTTGTGGTTTACCAGGAGAAATACGAACTGGCTTGAGAATTTAATGCCATTCTGGCAGTTTGTCACAATAGCTCAGTGGTTAGAGCGTCCGCCCGGCAAGCGGAAGGTCTGTGGTTCAAATCCTAGTTGTGGCATTGAATTTTTAAGTTCCAGTTCTACCTCTTAAACTTTGCCCACACACGGCTTGTGTGTTTAAAAACACCAACAGTAAGTTTGTTGGCATAAATAAATAATAATTACCACATGTGAAGGTTATTTAATCCTGGGATATAAAGTACTTGCAATAGTAAGTCACCATTGGGGTAATTGTTTCTGATGTGAGACTGCCTTTGTGGTTTACCAGGAGAAATACGAACTGGCTTGAGAATTTAATGCCATTCTGGCAGTTTGTCACAATAGCTCAGTGGTTAGAGCGTCCGCCCGGCAAGCGGAAGGTCTGTGGTTCAAATCCCAGTTGTGGCATTGAATTTTTAAGTTCCAGTTCTACCTCTTAATATAAAAAAATTTAACAAAGAAGTCAAATCCTTTCTACTACAACATACTCATTCAGTAAGTGAATATTTGACATTGTAACTTGTAAACATATCATTATTCTGTAAATCTTTATTTAATAAGTGAATATTTGACATTTTCTTTGTAATATTGTAAAATTAGTTCTGTAAATCGTATAGAAATTGTTTTTTTGATGAAGCCCATATCATGTAACATGATCTAAGTGGTGAATAAACATATATGTTCCTTAGCACTGCATTGCTGGTTACAGATTTAATTCCTTGGCAGTCCTTGGTTATGGTGGTCCAGCTTCTTCCAACTCCTTGCCCCAGTTTGTCTATGTCTGGTATGGGTAACATTCTATTGTCCCAAATTGCAGTCACATGGGCCCATCCTCCACAGTTCATCCTTGTTACATGGCCTCCCACTATGTACTTGAATCATCTGGCATGGGCTAGCTCACCCTGGGAGTTTACACTGAGCTACCCAAACTAGAATATGAGGCCGTTGTCCTGAATGGATTGGGCTATCTCTTACCATGGCAAAAAAGTAGGCACAAATAAAAAAATTGGATTAGCCTCTGTATGCACAAATGACTTAGCAATATTGACGCATATGCAACACTTTTATTACACAACTATGACAAATACATATATTGAACACTAACACTCAGCAGTACATATCTGAGATACTGAAATATATTTAACAAATTATATGCAGTTATAACATACAGTACAACAGTTATCCTATGCAGACATCATACCCAATGCTTCACGGAAGTATTCTTACAGCTGGCCGTTGACTGCCAACATAAATACTCCAAGGACCACAAGTTACACAGTGATGCATGAGTTAGAATAATGAACACTATAACACCAAAGCTCGCAAACGTTTGGCAATGATGCTATGGTTGTATACTTATATAACTTCAGATGTCTGATTCATGGGAGACTAGGTGTTATCTTTTTTTTTTTTAATATATAAGCTTATGTGAATTAGCAACCACTAGTTACACCAAAGCCTGCAAGCATTTGTTAACAATGCTATGGTTGAGATGTATAAGCATACTTTTGATTCATGGGAGGTTAGGTTTACTTCTTTTCTATAAGCTAACCTCGCTTGCGTGCATTCCTTAGCAATGTATTTACTCTTACCTTTTATTTTGGGATGAATATAGGGCAGCTCCTCCATTTAGGAAGTGATACATTTGCATTTCCCTGTAATATAATCTCTGCTAGGTATCCTTCAAAATGCTTTTTCTTTTGGCCAAAGCAGGGAATGATGTACTTCACACCTCTCCATTTGGTTTCTATTGTATTTACAGTTTTTCCAACTTCACCATCTCTCATTTTTTCTGCATTTTCATAGGATGGCAACACCAATTTAGTGAACTTTTGTCAATTCCTCTAGCAACTTTCTTCTAAAAATGGCAAAAGTTTGTGCTACATAAATCACACAATAGATAGGGTGGGTCTGCCCACAGACTTCGTTAAGGCAGCATGTTGAGTTTAAACCACTCTGAATTACTCTTGATTATTAGAAAGCTACCTTGTACTCCCTAAAGTAAGCATTTTTTAGGTATTACATCAATCTGTGTTACAGAGTGAAACCTGCTCTGAAAAAATATCTACTTTGCAAAACAAAGATCTTAAGCTTATTTCACAACTCTAACAGATATCAAGTGTTATATCAGCACTACAGGCCTCAAAATGTTACCCATACAAATTCTTTCACATACCAAAAACATGTGAGGTAATAACATTTAGGTAAACACAAGTTAAAATAATAGCCCTGAGACTGTACATTGAACCTATGTTCTTTGAACATAAATCTTAGGTTTGTGAGGAAATGTATTCTTACCTTGGGCTGTCCTTTATTTGCATATCTGGGATTTGATTCACAGATCTCATATGCATGTATCCGTTATTTTAGAATGTTTACCATGAATTTATTCGTTAGGCACTTAACAAATGTGCAATATACATTTAAGAAGAGGATGAACAAACTTTGCGTTTGATTAAGTGCCTAAAAACATGTTTATGCTCAGTACAAAATAAATAAACACCTTCGAATGTTATTCATCACCGAAAATATTTACGTGCGCTTTCATATGTTCTCAACCCTGCAATGTCTTGTTTTAATTTCGCTGGTGCCATTTTCAAGGTTTTTCTACATGTTAAATTAATCTACCTTGATACATATCAAGTATTGTGCTGTCGGTTAAAAGATAACAATTCGCTGTATGCAGTGTTTATTGAAAGAAGTTTGACTTGTTAACGGAAAGACATACTTCCATAATAAAACTACTTGTTCAGTGAAAAATATTTAACACTATTTGAAATAACATCGATATGTGTGAGCTGTATTCGACGAATGTTGGTACAAATTATACCAAATATTTCATTGCTTGCATCAATGTTCATCTGCTCCTAACAAGCAATTCAGCTAATTGGTACACTGATAGCGCTTCGGTGTCTTTATGAAATAAGTTTAATAACCTTTCATAAGCATTACCTGTAAATTTTAATCCTGGGATAATATTACTTTAATACTGCTGCACATAATAAAATTTTCCAATTATTAGATGTTACACCCCCCACTGTCAAATCCCCCTTGATGAACATTACCGGGTATGTTCCATTGTAGTACGCGGTCTGTGTACGCGGTTAACTTTCATTCGATGCCTTCGCAGTTACAAAAACTTCCCAAACATGCCACAGTCGAAATGGAGCGTTGTCACCGCAAACTCGATGTTTGTCTGATGTCTGCGCTGTATTCGCATATCGCCTTCACCGCAGAATAAAGGGATGATAAGAAATCAATAGAGAGCTCATAAAATCTAATATCTTTAAATGAGAATTTCTTATATATATTATTTATTTATGCCAACAAACTTACTGTTGGTGTTTTTAAACCCACAAGCCGTGTGTGGGCAAAATTTGAGAGGTAGAACTGGAACTTTGACGTTTCTTAACACGGGGAACACGCCTGGACCGGTCCCGAGTCGCTGCGGTCCTTGGTTAATTCAATGCCATTCTGGCAGTTCGTCACAATAGCTCAATGGTTAGAGCAGCCGCCTGGTAAGCGGAAGGTCTGTGGTTCAAATCCCAGTTGTGGCATTGAATTTTTAAGTTCCAGCTCTACCTCTCAAATATTGTATACATATGTTCCGCGCATTTCGGAAACGGTTCTAACGATTTGGATCAAATTTTGTATTCAGTTAAGGCTTTGCTTTTTAAGTTTATCAATATAGGTGTCATTTCTGAAAAAAACGCAATTTTACATAAAAAAATAACATTTTCTATTCCCGCTTCTACAGCGTAATTCCTGTACATACATATATTCCCGGTGTTTCAGAAACGGTTCTGAAGATTTGGTTAGAATGTTGTATAGAGATAAGATTTTATTTTTTAAGTTTACCTATACGTGTAGGTGTCTTTCCTGGAAAAAAGTGCGATTTTACACAAAAAGATAACATTCTTTATTCCCTCTTATACAGAGTGGTTCCTGCATATATGTGTCTCTCCGAAACGGTTTTATAGATTTTGATCAAACTTTGTGTTCAAATAAGGTTTTGCCTGTTAAGTTTATTTACGTTGGTGTCTTGCCGGAAAAAAACGCGATTTTATATACTAAAACATTGTTTTATTCCCTCTTCTACAAAGTATGCAATTTTCTGTATGTCTGAAATAGAAAGCCTACGTATTACATTCATACTGTTTTCTCTACTCAAATTCAAGTAATACATTTAGATCTCTTTCTCTGTTCACTCTTCTATAAACATTTTCCATAAAAAATGTGATTTTACACAAAACCATTTTTATCCCCTTTTCTAAAATAAGTCATACAATTTTCGGTAGGTTTGAAATGGAAATGCTACATACTACATTCACACTGTCTTCTCTGCTAACTTTTAGATAACACATTCACATCTTTCTCTACTCACTCTTCTACAAATAGGTCATACAATTTTGTGCATGTTTGAAATAGAAATGCTATGTATTACGTTCACACTGTTTTCTCTACTTACTTTTGCGTAACACATTCATATCTCTACTCGTTCTTCTAGAAATATGCCATGCAATTTTCTGTATGTTTGAAATAGAAATGCTACATATTACCTTCACAGTGTTTTCTCTACTCACTTTTAGGTAACACATTCACATCTCTTTCTTTACTCACTTTCAGGTAACACATTCATATCTCTTTTTCTACTCAGTATTCTACAAACAATTCATATCATCTATATAGGTATACAAAATGGATGTTTTTACATATGTAACTGTTAATCTCGAAAATCGTTTAACCGATCACCGCGAAATCGGCATGTATATGTATTTTTCATGGAGAAAGTTTTTATAGTAACCATTTTACTACACAATATATTACTTTCAAATGATTTTCTACTCGCTTTTCTTTCACGTAGCACATTCACATATCCCGTTTACCCTTCAACATATAATTCATACAATTTCTATGATTAAAATATAAATGTAACATATTACATTCACACGTTTTCCTCTACTAATCCTTCCTTTACGGGACACAGTCTTCTTTCGCTGCTCGCTCTTCAACATAAGATTCATACAATTTGCTATATGTTTGAAACAGAAATACAAGTATTGCATTCACATTATTTTCTCTACTCACTTTTGTTTTACGTAACAACTCTATCGTTTATCAACTTCACACATTGTCACCGCGCCCGTCGCGTCTAATTGCCTACACTAGGGAAAGAACCCAGCCAGGAGCGTACCTGGCCTAAAGACCCACCGCCAACAACACAATAGAGCAGTGATTTTCAACCTTTTTCATGATACGACCTCCCCTGGTATCAAAAACATTTCGCGAACCCCCGACCTTTCTTTTTTCAAGTATGTTAAAATATAAAATTCATACAAAAATGTTAGACTTTTGCGTTATTAGGATTCGGATATAAATATATAATTAAGTACGTAAAACATATATTTTTAAATCGAATACGTGGCCAATTGATAACAAACAAATAAATACAAACATATTGTTAGGACCGTCATCTGTTGGTAACACTCGGGACTAGTACAGCTTCCACCAGGACCCTCTGGATTAACGGACCTGACTCTGCCATCTAAGTTGTACAAAAATGGCTTCGGCTGGTGGGGTTGATTTCTGAGGTGTTTCCACACGCTATCCTTCGAATTATTTTCTATGCCTTTGAGTTATTGTTTTTTATAACAATTCTTATGTAAGTTTGTCTTCATATTAGCAAAGCGAGTGTTGAAAAACTTTTATTTGGGCAGTATAGGGAACGGGAATAAATCTAATAACGTGTTGACTGTGCCGTGTGTTTAACCACGTGTTCATGTTCATTGTGTTTCATCTAAGGCTATGGCTACGTTAGCCGTATAATGTGGTTAATTTATATGTTTGCAAATACAATTTGTATCACTATTACAGTGGTGAGAGGTTGTTGAAGAAAAACTGTTCCAGTAGTGTACATTAATGTAGTCATACCTCAACCTAACCTCAAACATCACAATGCCCCGTAACTGTTGCATTCCCGGATGCAAATTAAAAATCAGAAACTTTCAGTTAAAACAACAGGTAATTGAAACGTAACGCTTGTAAATTCTATTTAATTACTATAAATTGCAGCGTTATGTGTGTTGCCGGTGTGTATATAACATGGTGAATAGTGAAAGACAATAATTTCGAGACGCCGTTCTCCTACATGTAAGTAGCATACTGCTTTTATTTATACATTATCTTTTGTCTTTGTAATTTAAATGTGTAGCTGTAGTTCAGAAGAAATGTGTTATGTTGCTGCATGTAAAACCGTAGACTATAGCAAAGTTGGGAAAATGTTTACAAAATCGGTCGCTCGAGAAAACGAATGAAACATAGTGCAATGGATGCAGTTTTTATTGCTGATTACGATTTTGTAAGTTTTATTGTGCGCTCAAGCTTCGTTTTTTATTTATGAGCAAATTTCGTACGTGCGATGCAGTGGTTTTATTTCGCTTATGCGGCGGATACTTAGCTAATAATTGTGTATAAACGAGTATAATATATACTAGAATGATTGATTAATGCATTTACGTTGAAATGATTGCATAAACACTGGCCAAATTGTAAATATTTCGATAACACAGGACCCTGTCACCCTACTCATATACACACACTAACCTAACCTAACACGGGCAAAATTTCGATAACTGTTACTACACTCATATACATACACTAAACCTAACTTAACACAGCAAAAACGAAAACGAAGTTTGACCGGCAAGTAAAACTTTCAAAACCGTAATTAGTAATAACAATTTCAACGTAAATACACAAATCAATCATTCTAGCATATTGTGACTTTTTGGTGTGGGTGTAAAGTAAAGTAGACTGATGTAGTCGAGATAAACACTTTTATTTCCGTAAACAGTAACTTTGTACACTCGTTGCAACAACAAGAAAGTCTTTTCCGATTCTCCAACAGCACGGCTCCGAACTCGTAACACAAAGAACTAACTCTTCTCCGTCGGCACAACTCTCCACATCGTCTGTCCGTCTCCGTCGGCACGACTACTCAACCTTCACATACGTCTGACTGTTCTCCGTCGGCACTACTCAACGCTTCACGTACGTCTCTCACTTACGTCTCCGTCGGCACGACTACTCAACCTTCACATACTGACCGTCTCTTCTCACACTTTTCCGCTATTTATATCTCCCAGGCACTATTCTAGAAGCTTCAGGAACGTTCACTTATTGCGGCGAGATACAAAGTAGAAGATTCCAGTAGCTGCTATCCTTTTCTCTCTTTCGGCAAGCGCCCCAACAATGCGGCCATTCTCTGTCTCTTTCCTTCGGCTCCTTTGCGGTAGCGCCGACAATAATGCGATGCGTGACACTACGGTTGTCGGCAATTAGATGCGGCGGGCGCGGTGACACTGCTCCCTCCTCAGAGCTGGTCGTCCCGACCAGCACTATCACTGCGGCATCTCCCTTGCGTCCTGGTGGACTAACCCATCGAACCTCTTCTCCAGGAGGCACGATCCTAGGTATCGCTGTTGGATAGTGTCCCTTGGTCTGGGTAGGACGATGTATGCCATCCTGCTTCGAAATTCTGCAACAGTACCGCCGGTCTTGACGGTCCCTCGTCCAGTTGCCCTTCTTCCTGGTGTGTTGACGGGCCATCCTGCGCACTTGGAAACGGCTCACTGGGTACCATGTCCGCCGACCTCTCTGGCGCACCTTCGCAGCCACCTTGCTTCCGATGGGTCCGGCAACAAGCCCCGCCACATCCGCGCGAGTCGCGTCCACCACTGCACTCGTGTTCACTCGTGCTCGGCACGGCCTCTCCTGTATCCTGCCGTCCAAGATGATGTCCACCATTCTTTCGTTCACGGCACTATGCGTCAGGTGCTTGGATGGCTCCGACGGTCCTCCCATGTCACACGCCAAGTCGGTTCTCGCGTGTTGCTCGTTTGCTTGTGCGCTTCCCTGCTGATCGTCCTCCACGTCGTATCCTGGTTGGTTACGTACCCGACACACTCCTCCAGAGGATCCCCGACGACGTCCCTGAACTGCCCCTTTGTCTTCCCCGAGACGTACACTTTCGTTATCTGAAACGGGCGCAACTGTCGCCTCGGCCACTAGGTGCTTCCTCCCCGGGTCCGCGCTATTCCGTCTGCCCCTGGCATCCAGTACTTTGACACTCTCGTCAACTCTTACTACCAGGGCGCCAAGACGTTCCCCGTCGTCCTCCACGACGTCCACATGCTGGCAGAGGTCTTCCACCTTTTCGCCGAGTTCTTCCACGTCTTCCGTCACGCCAATCAGTTCGCCGAGTTGTTCCACGTCTTCCGTCTCGCCAATCAGTTCGCCGAGTTGTTCCACGTCTTCCGTCTCGCCAATCAGTTCGCCGAGTTGTTCCACGTCTTCCGTCACGCCAATCAGTTCGCCGAGTTGTTCCACGCCTTCCGTCACGCCAATCAGTTCGCCGAGTTGTTCCACGTCTTCCGTCTCGCCAATCAGTTCGCCGAGTTGTTCCACGTCTTCCGTCTCGCCAATCAGTTCGCCGAGTTGTTCCACGTCTTCCGTCACGCCAATCAGTTCGCCGAGTTGTTCCACGCCTTCCGTCACGCCAATCAGTTCGCCGAGTTGTTCCACGTCTTCCGTCTCGCCAATCAGTTCGCCGAGTTGTTCCACGTCTTCCGTCACGCCAATCAGTTCGCCGAGTTGTTCCACGTCTTCCGTCACGCCAATCAGTTCGCCGAGTTGTTTCACGTCTTCCCTCACATCATCTGAAACGGGCGCAACTATCGCCTCGGCCACTAGGTGCTCCCTCCCCGGCTCCGCGCTATTCCGTCTGCCCCTGGCATCCAGTACTTTGACGCTCTCGTCAACTCTTACTACCAGGGCGCCAAGACGTTCCCCGTCGTCCTCCACGACGTCCACGTGCTGGCAGAGGTCTTCCACCTTTTCGCCGAGTTCTTCCAAATCTTCCGTCACGCCAGTCAATTCGCCGTCAATTTTCGCCAATAGCTCCATCTTCACCTCTTTCAGCTCGGCAGCGAGGTTGTCGTTTGCCGTCTTCATTTCTGTAGCGAGGTTGTCGTTTGTCGTCTTCATGTCTTTCAGTTCAGCAGCGAGGTTGTCGTTTGCCGTCTTCATTTCTTCTTTCAGCGAGGCAGCGAGGTTGTTGTTTGTCGTTTCCATTTTGGCAGCGAGGTTGTGGTTTGACGTTTCCATTTTGGCAGTGAGGTTGTCGTTTGCCGTCTTCATTTCAGCCATTTCCGTCTTCATTTCAGCCATTTCCGTCTTCATTTCGGCGAATAATTCTTTCATCATTGCTATCATCCTGGTTTCCGAATCTCCCTCCATCTTGGTTCTAACGTTGCAACTTCTAACGACGATGTAACGAAACTAGAAGCAATTCGACGAATCCCACTTCTGACACCAGTGTGACTTTTTTTGGTGTGGGTGTAAAGTAAAGTAGACTGATGTAGTCGAGATAAACACTTTTATTTCCGTAAACAGTAACTTTGTACACTCGTTGCAACAACAAGAAAGTCTTTTCCGATTCTCCAACAGCACGGCTCCGAACTCGTAACACAAAGAACTAACTCTTCTCCGTCGGCACAACTCTCCACATCGTCTGTCCGTCTCCGTCGGCACGACTACTCAACCTTCACATACGTCTGACTGTTCTCCGTCGGCACTACTCAACGCTTCACGTACGTCTCTCACTTACGTCTCCGTCGGCACGACTACTCAACCTTCACATACTGACCGTCTCTTCTCACACTTTTCCGCTATTTATATCTCCCAGGCACTATTCTAGAAGCTTCAGGAACGTTCACTTATTGCGGCGAGATACAAAGTAGAAGATTCCAGTAGCTGCTATCCTTTTCTCTCTTTCGGCAAGCGCCCCAACAATGCGGCCATTCTCTGTCTCTTTCCTTCGGCTCCTTTGCGGTAGCGCCGACAATAATGCGATGCGTGACACTACGGTTGTCGGCAATTAGATGCGGCGGGCGCGGTGACACTATATTATACTCGTTTATAAACATTTATTTGCTAAATATCCGCCGCATACGCGAAATAAAATCACTGCATAGCACATACGAAATTTGCTCATAAATAAAAAACGAAGCTTAAGCGCATAATAAAACTTTCAAAATCGTAATTAGCAATAAAAACTGCATCCATTGCACTATGTTTCATTCGTTTTCTCGAGCGGCAGATTTTATAAATAATTACCCAAAGTTGCTTCACAATGCTGATTTAAGGTTACGTATTTCATACTAATAGTAAAAGCAAATTTCCACCCTAAAGCTTTTGAATTTAGTAGGTAGCTAATTATTCTCAATGGCAGCATTTGTATATCAGCCATCCAGTGTAGTATGTTTTGTATAGGTATATAACATTATGTACATTGTACAAGTGTGACAAACAGTGTAAACAATGATTAATAATTGAGTCAACTCAATGTCAACACTTCTGTTTTATTTAAGTAACATGTTGCTTGCAGTTTCGTCTATCTTCTTTGTAATTTGAGTGTGTAATGCAGTTACATAATGGCATGTAGACCTGTAGATTGCAAGAATGGTATTTAAGGTTATATATTTCATTGCCCATGGGTTATCGTTTAATATTAAATGTCATCCTTTTTTGTTTAATTGAGGTTATGTTTAAGACAGTGTTTTTGTGTTTAACACAGCCCATATTCACAAAATAGGCGTGTTATTACACAACATTTTTATTTTACTGCGTTGAAATCGTAGCCTGTAGACGAGTTGTTTATAAGTAGTTCCCACTACATAGGCCACCATCTTGAATCTCAGTGTCAGGTCCGGTATTTAGGAGGCCCTGGGTTCCACGAAAGATCCACAAGTTTTGAGACGTTTCTGGACGTTTCATTACGCTTCGAGATGATTCTCGCTAGAATGCGCTGGCCTATAAATAGGGCGGTCGACCGCGGCCACGGCAGTTAAGTGCAAGACCGCGAAGAAAGAATTGTGGAATTGTGTCATTACTTCTCAGTGCAAGAGATATCGGATAGCACTGGGAAAAGATGGACCTTAAATCCGTTTTTAAATGCAGCTATAAATGAGGCAAATTTAGCAATTAAGCTCAAAGAAAATCTGCTGGAATTATCTGCCGATACGATGTTACACTTGGAATTCAAGTCTGAAAATTTCGATACTTTTTTGTTAAAGAGAAAAGCAGAATACCCGGAATTAACAACTGAGGCTTTGAAGTGTTTGATTCCATTTTCTACCTCGTACTTGTGTGAGTTGGCATTTTCACCAATGGCTCAAATAAAAAGTAAACTAAGAAATCGCTTACATTTGGAAAATGATTTAATACTTAATGTTGCAAAAACGGATTTAAGATGGGAGAAATTGATTGAACAAACTCAAGCGCAACCTTCACATTAAAATGAACGAGTACTCAAAGATATTATTTTTTGTTAATGTGTTTGTATAAATAACATAACGAGTATCATTTTGTTAACTTTTTCTTGATATATCTATTTTTTTAAAATTTGTTGATTTTTTTACTGAGTTCTCTCGACTTCTCGCGACCCTCCTACAGAGGCTGAAAACCACAGGTTGAAAAACACTGCAGTAGAGCATGCAGGGACAATAGCTAGTATGTGGTGATGCGGTTCCTGGACTGTTCCGTCACAGTCAGTCCCGAATATTCTACTTCCAGGACTTTTTCCTTTGTCTAAGGACCTATATAAGCCGCTGCCGAGAACCGAGCAGCAGGAAAGAGGTATACGAAGCGTTCAGTGAACCGTGCCGAGTAGCAGTTCAGTGAGAGTGTAATCTGACAGTTCTTATTTGTGATTCGATTCGACAATTGTTCTGTGCTCTGAGTTTGTACAAAAGTACGTTAGCACTACGCTGACGGGAAGGCAATAAAGTGTGATTAATAGTAACTGGTGTTTTCTCATTTGTTACACTGGTGTCAGAAAATGGGATTCTTGGAATTGCCGTTTTGTTACATCGTTGTCAGAAGGTACAACGTAAGAACCACGATGGAGGAGGTGTTGAAAGAATTATTGGCCCGAATTGACAAAATGGAGACAACAATGAATTCCAGAATCGAAACGAAATCTGGAATGGAGAAAATGGAGACAGGATTAAAGACAAAAATGAAGGAAATGAAGTCTGGGGTGGAATTCGAATTGAAGAACGTGAATACCGGCATGGGCAAGATGGGAAGCGAACTAACGACAGTAAATTCAGAAATAGAGAAGATCGAGGCCAAGATGGATGGTGTAAAGGAAGAAATGAAGACAGAAATGTCCAAGATGAAGACAGAACTATTGACGAAGATTGACGAATGCCTGGCCGAAGGAGATGGAAGAGCTCGGCGGAAAGGCGGAAGACCTCGGCCAACGCGTTAGCGCATTGGAAGGCGTCGGGGAAGGGCTTAGCGTTCTTGAAGGAAGGGTCGACGGCAGGGCTAGGGAGCTAAACGCCATGATGGAAGAATGCTCAATGAAAAGCTCAAGAATTACAAGCCCCAGCACGCGATACAACACCGCGCGTCAAGCTGCCCAAATATGATGGGACGTCAAACTTTGGACTCTTCCGCCACATATTCGCAGCCGCTGCCACTCACAACCAGTGGTCGGAAGAAGAGACCGCGCAGTTGATGGCCAGCCTACAGGGTCCAGCAGCGAAAATTTGAACACGATTCCGAAGCCGGCAGTACCCGGAGACATTTTGGAGGCTCTCAAAACGCGGTTTGGGAACCGCTGCTGACCTCAGCCTATCTGAACCAACTCAAGTCGAGGAGACAACAGCCGGGGGAGAAGCTAAATAAATAAATAAATAAAATCGGAAAAACTACCATCCCGGTACCTGATTTCTAAAACCGGGGTGTGTTTTCCAAATTAAATTTATTGAAACTGGGAATACAATTTTAGAGAGATATCAGATAACAATAGGGGAAAAAAGAAATAAAAGAAAGTTGTTCTTGATCCAGGACATCATTATGGATAGCCAATCTTGCGGATCTTCTGGGTGGTTGGATACTTGGTGAAATATATCCAATAGTTTCATTCCAAGCCAATTCACTACTTTTAGTTGCGAGTAGCCCTCGGTGTTCATACAATTCTTGATTTCTCAGAATATCTGTAACTTGAAAACCTCTTAGATTATTTCTAACTTCTTCAGCTGCATTCACATATTTGACGCATTAAAATTATGTGTCCTCTGGAGGGCCTGGAACTTTACAACAGCTACAATTATCGTCAGCTTTTTTATTTATTTTCATCCAATATGTTCCATATGGGCCGTGTCGTGTCAGATAGTGAATAGTATCTTTTGTTGGTTTTAAATAATTTAACCTAAGTCTTTCACTTATGTTCGGGAATAGATTGTAGGTTCTTCTTCCTTTTTTGGCGTCATCCCATTCTTTTTGCCAGTTTAATTTTAGTCTTGCTTTGACGTCTCTTAATGTATAAATTTTCTTACCCATTATTTCTCGTACTTTTTGGAGTTTATTGTTTTTAAGCCAAAAACTTGCCCCTCGTAACTTGATTAACAAATCAATTGGCCAGATTCCAGTTGTTACAAATAGTGTCAATGTCGGTGTTGTGCAGACTGCTCCAGTATGACGTAATAGAATCTTTCGTTGTGTACTCCAAATTTGGTGTTTTAATCTTATGTTGTTCATCCTTGCAGCCCATACACCTGCACCGGAAGTTACTATGGAGGCGAAAATTGTGTAATGATAGGTCATTATTGTCTGCAAGGAGACTTTAAATTTAGATTGAATTAATCTTGATAATTTGAACATAATGCTTTCTGATTTGGTTCTTATATACTCAATATGTTGACTAAAATTTAATTTTTCACCCAAGAGAAGATCTAAGTATTTAACCTCTTTTTTACGTTTTATGTTTTGATTGTTGAACTTAAGAATTGGATCTCTTTGTAAAGTCCCTTTTAATAAAATATAACTGGATTTTTGTGATGCAACACACATTTTGGAGAGGCTCCAGGAATTTGCCCTGGCAATTGAACAGTTGGCAAATAAAGCTGTAGAGCATAGTCTAGTGGCCCCATTGGCTGTCTCCGTCTTCGCCGACAGGGCCGCTCAATGCCATCTTTATCTAACCGGCCTGTATACGGAAAGAGATTACGTTAATGACGTCACCACGGGGGGGGGGGGCTCATGTTTTGCTTGTTTAATAAGGGAACGCTACATATCAGTGCGTGGTTGGAACGCTGAGAAGTTGCGTGTCAGTAAACAATTAAGTGAGCGAAAAATATAATTACAAAGTGGTATAGTTTTTAATTCAAAATGCCTAGGAAGTGCGCGCCAGGTTGTACCCCAAACTATAAAACAAGTGTAGAAAAGTGGGTTACAGTGCTTTGTTTCCAAAGGATCCACACAGGAGAGAGCAGTGGGTACATGCTATTCACAGGAATAATTATGAACCAGATGTGGTATGTATTAAACATTTTTCTGAACAGCATATAGTGAAGGAATTTACTGCTACGCGAAATGATCGAAGCGTTTTGTAGAACCCAGAACAACTCCTAAACTTACTGAAAATCCATAGCATTTCGTAAAGACTCGAAGATGACAAAATGGTTGAGTTTCAGAGCTTTAAAAATAGAATTAGTGACATGAAATTAGAGGGATTCACCGTCATCATAAAAGAAAACGATGTAATTTTTGTGAAAATTGATACTGAAGAAATTCCTTAAATTGTAGCAGCATTAAAAATTAATTCCAATTTTATTATTTAGGTTCTATAGGGTAAAATTGTAATACCCAATAGTAAGTTTAAATGGATTCTCGGTAAACAAATGATATTAGATAAATGGTCTAAATTTTAAAGGAATGTTGGGAGGACATGAATGAAGATTTCACATAATATCTAAAACCTAAATTCCTAGAAGAATTTGGTCAGTCAAAAGTAAATTAAATATACGCCCGATACCCTGTTATGGAAGTGCTCAATTTATTTTTCTCACCCAGCAGCTTACAGACAGTTACGTGATTCCAATGTTCTTTCTTTACCCCATCGTGATTACCTCAGACAACTTTCTTAACCCCTCAGTCCCGATAGAAACTCTTGCATTTAAAATATTTATCAGAGAAGTTGAAAATACTTGGTGATCACGAAAAAGTAGTAAAATTTGTTGAGATTTATGAACAAGAATTTCTTAAGGTAGAAAACCATTTAGGTGCTGAGACATGTGACATTAACAATATCGGTGCTGAGTGTAATGCTAGTGATTGCGAGTTATCGGGTGCTATTTTGACGAGGGAAATAATAAAAGTAATAACCAACATCCTCTTGAAAAACTACAGCATTATTAGACAAGACAGTTTGGTATTATCTACAGGGAAAAAAGGAAGAAACTGGAGATATATTTGCGTTGAGAAGGTAAGAAGCATGCTCTGCCATTAACAAC
This sequence comes from Tenodera sinensis, assembly GCA_030765045.1. Classification (NCBI taxonomy): domain Eukaryota; kingdom Metazoa; phylum Arthropoda; class Insecta; order Mantodea; family Mantidae; genus Tenodera; species Tenodera sinensis. The sequence goes on along the minus strand of CM060965.1, from coordinate 37,650,688 downwards.
TATGCAAAGCATGTTTTCCACGAACATACTAACACACACACACTAACTTTTAATACGAAATGTGAAAATATAAATGAATGGACGCTTCTTCCAGCGCAGAAATGTTGTAAAACATGTGTGTATTCCGTATAAATTGCTTGGAACGTCGGCCTCGCGTTGCGACGTCACGAATTGCATATCCAAGCCTGTTACTTAGAGATGGCCTTGCCTTGAGTATACCATGGATTTTTCCTAACCTCCCCCCTTACTTAAGCAACTCAAGGACTGAAGTAACCTGAAGGGATCCCAGAGAAAGAAGGAAGAAAGAAGTCTGCGTTAAACAAGAAGAATATGCATGGCAGACCGAAGATACAACTAGAGGTCTCTCCAATTTACGTAATAACTAGGGCCCGGATTTTTAGGATTTGACCTATTTTTTCCTTGCCATTTAATTAACTAATAAAAATGACCAATTGAACTTCGACGTAAATTAAAATCGCGTGTCATGAGAAGTTGAAAGGGCTCTCAAATGGTACGGACGAGTTCAGAGAATGACAGAAGAAATATTACCAAAGAAAATTATTAGCTGGTCCACTTCTTCTCGGAACAAACGAGGCAGGGCTCGCCTTACTTGGAAGGATGATACAAATAAAGCCATGAGGAAAGGATGATTGGAAGAGGGAGAGTGGAATGATTGGATATATTGGAGAACTTGTACGCCACTGCAAGGTAACCGCTGAAAAGTGGAAAACCTAAAAAATAATGATTGCGTTTAGATGTTGGGAAATGAATGAATAAATAAGTAGGTAGGTAAGTAAGCAAATAATAAATAAATATATAAACAAATACATAATTGCATGAAATGGCGTGGTTGTGTGACATGTTTTATATCATTGAGCCTGGCTCATTCTAGGATCAAAAGAACAAGGTATACGTACAATACACTACAATATGACGCAAACGCTCATCTCCTTTAAGACCTATAAGATCTCGTGTTTGGTGTCCGGACTAGCTCTAGCAACAGGTCCTAATCTACAGGGTGTGCGTGAATTATGGTAGGAATGGAACCAAACGAAGAATCAACCAGCATATCACTTTATTTGTAAATTTCCAGATTTATAGAGAACTACCGACGATATTTAAATAGAATGTAACTTTGCAATTTCAACTACAACGTTATAACACTAACTTTGTCACCCTTTAGCAACCGTCGAATTATGTATACGTGCTAGCTTACGTACAACTCCCAAGTTACACGTGCGTTATCTCGACTCGATTCAAGACGAGTGTGTCTTGCGTTGCATTTGTTTTTGCGCGAGCAACACGAAGGAAGCGATTTCCATTGGCTAACTTTAGAGCACGTCATGGTAAGATAGGAATCAGTCCGCTGAATCACTAAGGCTGAGTACAAACAATTGTAACCTTATCACTCATTTAAATCTGCCTAGGCTTCCATTCTTGAGACTTTAACATATTCAGCTTTATTACGTTTTCCCCTTAACTATTGACTAGAATCTCCTTTTGTTTCTTTCCATTATCAAATATATATTGACATAATTTCGGTTTCAAATATAATACAATTAACTGCGGCTAAATAGCCAAGTGGAGTTACATATTTGCATGTGCCCTGATTGACTTTGTCCTTCTTGTACATAGTTTGATGTGTTAGCGATCGCATTCACACAGTCTACATTCACAGTCCATATTTGGTTTGTGGTAGTTCGTGTTCTTGCATATCATGTGGTGGAATACGTGGACTGCCAACCTTGTGGTAACGTGCCTCATTTCGATATTTTCCTCATTCTATGCGCGGTCTGTCATGGCCCTTGCCCTGATTGTATTTATTCTCTTTTCCTCTTCAGTGTTCCTAGGATATTCTGTGAAGCGCTGGTGCTTGGAAGGAGCATGCTTGTCTGGAGTTCCTCTATGAGGAATGTTTCCCTTGCCAGCAGGTATACAGGTCTTGACTTTGTTGGTTTTGACACTCCTAGTACTTTCTTTACGTAGCTCGCTTTTACTCTTTCCAGAATGGATAGATTTTTCATTGTTAAGTGAGGCCATATAATTTCTATGGCGTCAGTATTGGTAAGATTTTTACCCTAAATAGCAGCATCGCCGTCTCTAAGCTGAGGGACCTAATGTTTTTTTTTATTTCGTGCATTGCAGTTAAAGCTTTCGTAGTCTTTTCCGTGAAACATTTAGCACTCGTTTGCAGCTTGAGCCCTAGATACTTGAATTCAGATACTAGCTTGTTTCCTTTCCCTTGCGTGTATCTCTGCTGTTACGGGGGCTCTTCCTCCTTTTCTGAAAATAATTGTTTCTGTTTCTCATATGTTAATATCCAGGTTGTTCTTGGAGCACCATTTTCTACTTCGTTTATTATTTCCTGTAGTTTTGTTATATCTTTGGAACCAATTACAATGTCGTCCGCGTACGCACATGAGGACATGCACTCCTCATGAGCGATTCCAGGGATTTCTTCGGTCGCTAGTATAAAGAGCAGGGGGCTTAGAGGACCGCCCTGTAACACTCCATTTGTTTGGAAAATCGGCTATGATACAGCGAGGTTGTCTGAAACCTTTGCTTCGTTCCAGCTCAATAGTCTGGATGAGGTTTGACCATACGTTGTTTTCTCGTAGTGTCTCGTGTAGTTTTTCTATCACTAGTTTTCTGTTTAATAGATTGAAGGCCTTCGCGAAATCGATGAAGACGGTGTACAATTACACTATTATGCTACAATAGGTGTTCGATAGCTTGTAGGGTTGACCTTCCTTTTCTGAACCCAAATTAATTTTCTGGTAGGCGTTCGTCTATTTCTTCGCTTAACCGTCTTATTATTAATTTGGTAACAATTTTGAATGCGCGTTTTTCCAGAGCGATGCCTCTGTATTTGTCGGGATCTTTTAGATCTCCTTTCGAATTCTATAGTACCTTGATTATTGATTTTGTTCACTGTTCGGAGATGGAGGCTGTTTATTTGCAATTGTTAAACAGCTTAATCCAGGCCTTGTCTAGCAAATGTGTTGTGTCTTTTATGTACTCATTATAAATTTCATCTGGTCCCGCTACTTTGTTGTTTTTGGAGCCAGAGATGGCTTGTACAACTTCTTCTGCCATCAAAGGTGACCAGTCTGTGATTATTGATGATGCATCTTCTTGTAATTCCTTTTTGATGTTTGCTGTTCCTTCTTTATTGAGAGTACTGTTGAAATGCGATTCCTAAGTTTACATGTCAATGTAATGTGACTGGGGTGTTTCTTTGGACGCAGAGCTAGGTAGGTTCTTTATTTTATTTTATTTATTTATTTATTTTTTTTGCTTCCTCCGCTGTAGGGTTTTTAAGGTGTCTCTCCTTATTCTGTAACATTCACTATCAAATCGTGATTTTGTTCTTCTTATGAATTGTGGGGTAGCTACTTGTCCTGCGTTTCACCTAAGAGGTATGTAGGTTCTTCTAGTCTCACGTTTTCCATTGCCGTATCAATATGTGCATTCTCAGTTAATTTAGCTTTTACTTTCCCACTGTCTATGTTCCTTGAGTGCTGTTTTGTAGTCTCTTTACATACGTTTTTCCATATGCCCTGTATATTTATCCTTAGAGGAATATGTTTCCTTGTCATCACGTGGTTTTTGTTCCATAGTGTAGCTATGTCTCCTGTTATAGAGTCTCTTTTGAGTGCGATATCTATTGTGCTGCTGCCATTGTGCGCGATATATGCCTGTACCTTAGGATTATTTAATAATACGAATCCTTCTTCTTGCAGCTTTCCTAACACTAGCTTTGCTTTGTAGTTTTGAGTGTCCAGTCTACCGTTTAGGCCCACTGCAATAATTATTGGTTTCTTTTGTTTTGTTCGTTTTGGGCGATCGTTTGGCCTCATTCGTCCATTATATCGAGTGCCGTTTTGTTCGGTTGGAAGGACGCGGTAACTATTATGAGGTGTTCCGTTTCCAGTAGGAAGGTGTGTTCTTGTTGCTTAGTTACTTCGATTGGCATAAAGTCTGGTTTTCATGTTATTGTTATCCCTTCGATTGGTCTACTCCCCCCCCCCCCCCTTGTCTGGCGATAAGATGCGTTCCGTAGAACTCCGGGTTTTGACAGGTGCCGGTTAAAAAAGTTTTCGTTAGTATTGCTATGTCGAATTCTTTTAGAAAGTTTCCAGGAATTGTGTTCGATGAGCTCTTAATCCCTTCTACGTTCCACAACATGATTTTCAAGTGTCCTGTTGTAGCCTTTTAATTTTGGTTTCCACTTTTTAAGGGCCCTTTTTTCATGTAATACAATACAGCCTCCTCGGAAAAACTTTCCTCCAACCATGGCACCATTCTGACAAACTACAGATATTACATGATTGTAGGCCGTGTCTATGTCTTTATTATTTGATTGCTTCATATTTATCGGAAGTCGGGCGGTCATTTGTGTTAAAATTAGTCATTCAAACACAAGTGGGTCGTAATATCCATAGTCTTTGACGATCGGATGTATTATATATTCTTTGGTATGTAATTCATCATACTTAGGGTGGGTTCTATTATGCATATCAGTTTCTTTAGGAAGTAATACAAAAGTTTGGTTACAAAACAATATTATTTGAACAGTTATGAACCTAAAAGAAAGAGAGAAAGAAATAAGCAAGAAAAAAATGTATTAAAACTATTTACAATGGTTATGATGATAAAGTAAACAGACTAGCCGTCAATTAAAGCTTTCATTTTTCAGCTAGATTCTGGCGAGTTTCATTCGATAGCAATTGGCACAATTGGCAGTTGTGATCACTCTGTCTGGGACACAGGTCTGTTAGAAGGAATTTAATGCTGTGGAGTCAAAAAAGTTTGAGTGTGTATAGCTAGGGGAAACTTGGAGAGAAATTGGATTACGGTGTAGCGGTGCAGTTGATAACCGATCCGTGTGGAAAAAAAACTGTAAAGGAAGACGAAGCCTGATACGGTATATCGAATCTTTTTATTCTGTATTTTAAGTGTGTGTGAGTACGCTACCGATTGAGAAAGATGGAGGAGAAAGAGCCCATGTTACAATGCCCCTACAACCCTTCACATTCAATATTGAAATCTCGCATGCAAGGACACATAGTAAAGTGCAAAGTGAATTATCCTACTGCAGATAAAAAGGTTTGTCCGTTTAATGCAATCCATCACGTCGACAGAAGCGAATATGATAGCCATTGTCGCACCTGTCCGGACCGAAGGATGGTGGAGACTCACCTGTATCAGGTGGACGATGGTACCGGTGATCTGGGTATAACTCCGTTTCATAACCCGGAGTTGCCAGAAGCAGAAGAAAATTGGGATAATTTTCAGACTACAAGCACCTACGACCCCAGAAGGACTTTAGAGAACCAGCCTGTGTACCGCATACCAGTGGGATGTTCCAAAGCGGAACGTAAAAAGTTTCGCATGGGAGAAAGACGTCGGCACGAGCGGATCATGAGTGGCGAAGTATTAGACAGCGAACGTTCGCAAAGTACTTCGAATGTAAGCAAACCACTAAGACGTCCACATGGCACATCTGAGGCTCTCGTAGAAGCAACTTCGGCTGTAAATCAACCACTAAGACGCCCACATGACACATCTGAGGCACTCGTAGAAGCTGGAGAAGCAAGTTTGTATGTAAGTCAACCACTAAGACGCCCACATGACACATCTGAGGCACTGGTAGAAGCTGTAGAAGCAAGTTTGTATGTAAGTCAACCACTAAGACGCCCACATGACACATCTGAGGCACTCGTAGAAGCTGGAGAAGCAAGTTTGTATGTAAGACAACCACTAAGACGCCCACATGACACATCTGAGGCACTTGTAGAAGCTGAAGAAGCAACAACAGACAGCGACTAGACTACACTTAATTTTATTCATATTTGCGAAGCTTTTGCTAAAAGAAATTTTAATTCTTTTGCATTAATACTTATTTTAAAAAAACGGAAATTAACTGGTAAGAGCTTAATACAAGAAAGGAAAAGTAAGTACTTGAAGATTGCATATGCATGAGAAACAGTTTCATCAGAAATAAGTGAATGCTGGGTAGGTGCAAAAGTATCCTGAGTAAAAAAGTAGTGGTTTAAGAACACAATATTGCCTTGTTAAGTTTGTTATGGCCACCTGCATTCCCTTTTATGAAACTTCATTTATATAGCTTTATTTCAAGTATATACATGTATAACTTCATATGCAACTACCACATCCTGTGAGTGAATTTTTTAAATTACAATGCTACATGTGTACAAGTGATGTTGAGTCTGGACTCTGATAGCCATATGTAGCATTACTGCTGTATTTCAACCATATGCATCTTTAACTCAGTGTAGAACTACCATTTGTTAACATTGCTTTTTGCACACTTTAAACATTATATTGCACTGATTTATTGCACAATAGTTAAGAATGCATCTTTAGGAACAATAATTGACATCCATAATATGGTATTTATGTGTAGACGGGTCTGTAAAATGCACTTAATTGATGCAAGATGTGGAAATTTCAGGGAAGGATGGCAATGGTGGAAATGCAGTTCATCCAAGGCATTATGGGAGTGTTCCTCTCCTGCTCATTCCTGTGGAGCTGTTGCCAACAATGTCACTCAAAATACAACCAAATGGTGCTGCAAGTGTGGGAAAGAAAGCAGTGACTTCTTAATAGGGTGTTACAATTGAGTGGGATGACACAGCCCTGTGTAGGATAGGATAGAGATCTAGAGGATGTAGGCTCTCCAGCAGTTGCTATTACTATTCCTGGGAATATCAGTCCTTTATTAATTGCAGAAGAGTCTCCCTATTGCTTCGTTTAACAGGTACTAGAGAGAAGTAGTTTTTATCCCCATGGTCCACACCACCAAACACCCACTGTCCTTCCACAAGAGGTCCCCTGTTGTACTTTCTGCATCCAAACTTTGATTTGTCAGTTCCCACAGTTTTCTGCTGCCAATTTGCCTTTGGTTATGTCCATCTTGTTCACACATACTTTGCGGTTGAGCATTGACTGGGGTGAATAGGGGAACACTAACCAATACAGGTAGAAAAACATCACATTTCGAATGCTCTATTTACTGTTCCTGATGAGTGTACTACTCTAGCTGGTTCTTTGAATGGCAAGTGACCACATGCGCAATACTGGAAGTATCCCAGATCCATTGCACTCCATGTCTTACACCTGCATATATTGCATTTCCAAATTTCTGCACATTTCCTGCATATGTTGCAGAAGTTCTCATACATTGACAGTACCACTTTCCCTGGCTTCTCCTACCCCACTTTTGCCCCTGAGAACATAGCCATTGCATCTGCTATCTAACCAGATTTGAAAAAAAGGTTATTTTCAGGTTTTTAAGAGTTTAATGAGGTAATAGCTTGATAATCATAAGCCAATTTAATAATCATATGTAAATGCTTGTTAAGCTGGGTGCATAGTGCATTTTCAATATATTTTGATATATGTTACATTCTGTACAATAAGACATAAAAGTAAAATTGCCATTTTACTGTCTATAGATTTGAGTGAATACCTCCAGTATCTTCAAATGACTCGAAAGCAATTTTAATGCAATACAATTATTTTATTCGGCAACATATGCAGATTGCATCGCTACTTCGTAAATTTGTGTGGACAGTATGCATATAAATGGTCACAAAATAGTAGAGTATGGAAACAATCGTACCGTTTACCTACTGAAAAAAACCTGCACAAACACCAAAGCAATTGAAAGCACGTGGTCCTTGTAAAATGGAGTTGGCAACACAGTGCTACATTTGGAAGCCATGCCTAGCATTGAGACTGTTGATTGGTGCTAGCAGAAAGTTTTAACATTGGTGCATTACTTGCTTCCAGTATTGCCAAAAGTAACAACTACTGCCCAAACCAGATGTAAAGGTAAAATTCAAACAGAATAGTGGTGTAATGAAGATCTTGCATGAGAGTAAAACCGAAACCTGTATTTTAATGTTTTAAACTTAATAAATATAGTAAACTTTCATTGTTAAGATAATTTTGAGAATCCATTTTCTGAAACTCATTACTATACGTTGGCAATGCTAACCTTCCCCCGCCAACTCATCACAGCAGTGAAACGGTACCGGAGATCCAGCGGCTGTACTTTAATACTCCACTTCACATATTTAGGTTAAGATTGCTAATGCAATTAAAACACTTGTCAAATACTTAGGTTAGCAAATCCTAGGGTTGGTGCAAAATTAGAGTTAATAAATAGTGGTTTAAGAATATTAGTCAATTGGGCCACCCACTTGTTTAAGCCACCTCACTTATATAGCTTTATTTTAAGCATATGCATAAATAACTACCATTTCCTGACTGAATTGTCAATTGTGCATTAAAGGAGTGCAATGTAATGTTACATGTGTGCAATAAGTGATATGTGTTGACCTTGATATTCCATCTTAATACATATTAAGTATCATGAAACACACGTTGGGCAGTTGTATGAAGTTATAATTAGTAATGTGAATAATGTCATACAGCCATCATACTCTATGCATCATGGGAGCATATTCACAGCTGTGTGGCACTCCTAAGATAGCAAAATATGGTAATGCTCTAAGCCACAAAGTATAATTTTTATAAGAGGAGGAGTGAAGCAGTTGCAGCTGCTGAAACATCAGTGTAGCTAAAACCAAATGATTGCCAAGCTAGTGGATTTCAGGCGATCCCTCAGACATCCTTTGTTCCTTTGGCAACCATTTACTTTCTTCCCTCAAAAAATTGTGCTAGTTTCTGCGATATATGTGAAGTCACTTAAAAGGGAGGTTAGGTGGGCCCAGAAACTTTACAGAAACAACTTCCTGTGTTCTAACCTTTCCTGGTTTAGCATAGAGCTACCCAGTATGCTCTACTCTATCTTTTGTATATTAAATTCATTTGAAAATACAGGGGTGTAATTGATTGTGTCTTTCTAGCATACTCATATCTGTAGCTGCTGCTGCTGTTTGGGTTAATGTTTATAGGAAGCTTTATTCCTCTCTAATTAAAAGTTCAAATTACAGATGAAAGCTGAGGACTAATCATTGCTGTAACTGAGGCCCAATTTTTTACTCAGTGTGCTCAATGTTAACTATAAAAAGATACCCAAAAAGCGGCTATCATGCAGATTGTACTCCATGTATGTCTGGAAGAAAAAGAAAATTATAATTTTTATACCCTTTTCTACATTTATAACTGTATGCATGAGTTCTTGGTAGCATGTACAAAAGCAATCTGAATGGCAGTCAAGGTAAATAGAACATCTCATTTCCTGCTCTTAGCGTGCAATGAAGTGTGTATGTTATTGATAGCTACTGTTCAAGTTGCTGCAAAGGTTCATATCTTGGTTTTACTGACTTTAAAACTGATCCCCATTTGTTTGACATACTGAAGTTTTTTGTGTTATATTGCACTTCAACACTGTTACAAACCAAGTCTTAATATGTACAAAGCCTTTCTTGTATTAAACTTTCCTTGCGAATAACAAAATCTTTCTTTTTGAAATATCAAAGAGGGTATTTTATGATATCTAGAATAAATGAAACAAAAGTTAGCTTGAAGGGCTGATTAGGGTTTGTGGTAATAGTATTAAGAATGTTTGGAGTTTAAACCATGTGTTCTGTTTTTAAATAAAACATCTATGGGTAATGGTGCAGAAGTATTGTGCCATAATTTGGTGTGAGTGGTGTTTCCCATACATTTTTCTATACAAGAAAAGAGTGATCAAAGTAAATAGACTTGGAGAATCACCAGTAGGTAGTTAAATTTATTCTATTCTTCCTTACAAAATCCATGAAAAACAAACAGATCAATGAATTTGATGGAAGCAAGTTGAGTTTGGGAATTGTTCAGTGCTTCAGTTCTACATTAGAACATAATTATAGCAGAAATATTCATTCTTTGTTTGCTTTGCTATAAAATATTTTGTTTAATGAGCAGTCTGTCATACCTCTTAGTAAAGCTTGAGGTCGAACTTATGATAAACGGATTGCATTTTGGGTGTTCAGAATGTTTTTGTTGTTTCTTGTTCTTTGCGTTCGATCTATTTTGGCATTGTTGCTCAGTAGTGGGAGATAGTTACTTTAAAGTGGAGAAAGGCTTAGTGAAACTCAAGATTAAGTTGCAGAAAAAAAAGATATAAAAGTTATTTTTAAGAAGACAAATACATCACCATTTTTAGGTAGGCTGATTCCTTTCTCTCCCCCCACTTTTTTTTTTCTATCCAAACATGTTTCAAAATGTAGACTAAGAGGGCCGTTACCAAAGTTTTGAGATGTACTAAAACAAAAGACAGCAAAATTATTGCACTGTTAAACTGTTTTTCCCTTAAGTAATCACTATTTCAGTATACAACTTTCTCATCCTGACAAATCACTATTGAAAGCACTCTCATCACTCATTTTTCTTCAAGATGTTAAAGCCACTTTTCCTTTGCCATAAAAGCTTCTTCAATGGTGGAAACTTGTTTACTTACACTTTGTTTTTCCTGCTTTTGACATAGAAAATATTCATGCAGAGCCAGGTCAGTATTTCATGGTGGGCGAGATTATGGACTGCTGAACTGGATATGGTTCCTTCTAGTTCTGCTCCTGATAGCTGTTTTTTGAATGCTCCCCTCCTTCCTGGTGAATGTTTACATGAAGCCCAGCTTTAGGAACCAGAACTTTACAGTACTTCATCAGTGCGGGATGATGACAGGATGTCAAGAGATCTGTCCCAACTTCCCTTTATCAAATCTCATTGGCGTTTATTGGACCATTCCACACGTATGTTTTCATTCCTCAGTCAAACTGTGAGGCTCCCTTTTGGAGGGAACTTCACAAACCAGAAGATATTGCTGGCAATTTAATTAATGGTCACTCAATTAGTTTTGCAAGCTACTTTTTTTCTAATGTTTTCTTCACAGCAGTTATCATGTGCCCATCTTCTCATTTTTCTGTTACCTCTAGCCCATTGTAAAGAACTATCTAAAAGTGTTGCACAGAAAGGTGTAGGTTTCCAAAGAGCCATTTTAAATTTTCAAGGTTTTAAGACTCACTTAAACCACATGTCATATGAAAGCACTTCCAACTGCTGGGATATTAGGAGTAGTGGAATCATTGACTGATAGTTAACTCAGGTAATGGTACGTGTTGTGACTGGTTATTTAAGTGAGACAGCTTTCGTTTTTACCATCTCAAAATTAACTTTTCTGGTAACCCTCATATAACAATTCTGACTTACCTGAAGTACTTGTTAGTAGTGAATCATCAATATAGCGTTGCCCTCACTTTAGGAATATAGAATAAGTCACACAGATTTAGACTTGCCTTCATTCTTGTTCCTGCAGCTATTTTACCTTCTAGGAATATTAGCCACAAAACATCAGTACCAAAAACTATTAATAGCCATGCAATAAATAATATAGAATGGATGTGCAATTTTTAACAGTGCAGGTTATTACCTACAAATGCTATACATCTTTCTGCTTGCTCTTTTACGGATTAAATTTACCAAAGCAAAGTATTTTATATTGATATTGCATGGTATTAAAAAGCAAACGGTGAGTGAGTTCTTGCCTAGAAGGTGCCCCTGGTCCAACAAGAAAGGAATTGGTCTAGATATGAAGGATTCACATCCCTTCAGCCAAGTATCACATTGCATGACACATGTATGAAAGGGGACCATACTTTTATACCATGTCAGCTTTTGCTCTTTTGTTTCATCCTTGAAATACATGATAAACATAAAATTTACAATGGTGAGCTTTGTAATCAGGAAGAGGTGAAGAAGAATGCATAAAAAGAGACATGCCAAAATTAGTGATATTGTTGGAGCCTAATCTCTTGTGATAACTTTAAGATTGTTGGTTGTAGTAGCTTAATTAGAATTAAGCAAATGGATGTAATCTAAATGAGGTTTGCTCATTTAAAATATGTACTGATGAAACTTGCTGTTTATTAGATAAGCACTTAAATAGCAATGACTGATTCATCAGTTAGAGGTAAAGAGATATGTATTATGAGGCATTCCGTCACTTGGGCTGTTTTGTCAGACAGATCTCATTAATGTAGTGTTCCGTTGAGACATAGCTCAGGGTTTTGTATTGGATGAGATAGATCTGTGGTAAGCCCATGGTGAGACTTTACAGCATTGAAATGAGTGAATGTGCACTGGTTTGTTAATGAGTATGTAACAGTGTCTGCTTAACAATCAGACATTTTGGTTTGGTTTTGGTTAACAAATAGCAAATGTTGGAGGAAGTACATATATGAATAAAATACATTCAATACATATATAATAAAAAATGTTACCAAATAATTTAATTATAAATTAAAGAATGTTAAATGCATATGTGATATCTTAAAGCTATTTTGTTGAATGTTAATAAGGTGTATATGTGAAATATTTGTTAAAGTTCCTTTTATTTTCCAGTGTTAAATGCTGAGATTAATGACACACAAAGTTTTGATTATTGTAAACTTGCATGTTATGTGTACATGCTGTTTAAAATGACTTAGAATAACAATTTCCATTGTTTATAAGAGCTGCATCTCAGAACAATGCAAAATATTTGAAATGATATGCTTTTTTGTAAGTTCATAGCAAATGTTGTCTGCAGGGGCTGTTACAAGAACACCTTGCTTAGTCAGGATATTCATTAACAGAGTACCTAAGGAAAGGTGGACAAGCTGGTCAGGATTTGTTTTCAAAGTATAACAGTATGTAACCTGCACATGTAGTCAAGTCTATGCTATGGGAACTTTAAAGTGATTGATACAGGAGCAAAAGACATCCAAGTCTTTGCCATTAGATCTCTATTTCAACTGACACAAGAGGGAAGTGCTTTTTCGTAGTATGGCAACTTGCATCTGGAACACAGAAAAGAAGCAGTCAAGCGTACACTACCAACTGTCTGTGTTAAATGACACAAGAGGTGAAATACTGTTCCATGGTACCCAACAAGATGCAGTGAAGCTTACGCTACCAGTTGTGTTAAATGACCGGAAGGTAAAAGACTATCCCATGACACCCAACAAGAAGCAGTGAAACCTAAGGTACAAGCTCTGTGTGTTAAATGACACAGGATGTGAAAGACTATTCCATGGCACCCAACAAGATGCAGTCAAGCCTACGCTACCAGTTAAGTGACCGGGAGGTAAAAGACTATTCCATGACATCCAATAAGATGCAGTCAAGCCTACGGTACCAGTTGTGTTAAATGACACAGGAGGTGAAAGACTATTCCATGGCACCCAACAAGACGCAGTCAAGCCTACGCTACCAGTTGTGTTAAGTGACCGGGAAGTAAAAGTCTATCCCGTGACATCCAACAAGAAGCAGTGAAAACTACACTACAAGCTCTGTGTGTTAAATGACACAGGAGGTGAAAGACTATTCCATGGCACCCAACAAGACGCAGTCAAGCCTACGCTACCAGTTGTGTTAAGTGACCGGGAAGTAAAAGTCTATCCCGTGACACCCAACAAGAAGCAGTGAAAACTACACTACAAGCTCTGTGTGTTAAATGACACAGGAGGTGAAACACTATTCTATGGCACCCAACAAGACGCAGTCAAGCCTACGCTACCAACTCTGTGTTAAATAACACAGGTGGAAGACTATTCCATGGCACCCAACAAGACACAGTCAAGTCTATACCACAACATCTTGTTAACTGACGTGGAAATCAGGGACAGATACTACCAATCTCCATCCAGGAAAGGTGACTCGTATTGCTACCATCACCCTAATCTGTTCTAGTTAGAGAAAAAAAGTTCACCATGTGTGCTGAAAGTAAAATGTAAAGAGGTATGAAAAGATGCATAAACTACCTTTCATTTCAGATATTTTGCCAGTGAAAAAAAAAAAAAAATAGCAGATTTGGCAAAGAAATTCCATCCACAGGAAAAGTATATGATGAAGTAGCTCTTATAAACAATTAGCCTTTTTCTGTTCCTGTTGTAAACTATCAGCTTTGAAAAATATTTTTTATAGTGCTTAAGTTATGGAGTATTCTGCAGCCCAAATTTTTTCACATGTTCTGTTACCTTGTTTGAGTTTCCTTGTATAATTTGGACAAACTTGCATGGAGTTGTAATGAGAAAGTGAAATAATCGAAAGTTGAGAGTTGTTCTGATAGACAAAAGAAAATATATTTTGCTTATTATAAGAGTTGTTGGAACTTGAGGATTGGAGTCTAAATACACAAATAAAAATCTAGCTTTAGTTTCTTACACTTTTAACATATTCCATTTTTGTGATTTGATTAATAGTTTCATTTTATTGCTCTGTTTTTAAGCTTCATATTATTTTTAAACAGTTGTTTTAAAATTATGACTGTAAATAGTGCATTAACATCAAAGTTGTGTAATCATATTTCTAAAAATAAAGATGCACTATTTTTCTGGAATGTTTATTTCTTTGTGTATATTCCAAAGTTTTCATAGTGAGTAATACAATTTTAACCATTACCTAATTACCTATGCAGCAGCAAGAAGCTATGTTACCACATAGTGCAGCTAGACTGTATTTAGTACAATAACAAAATGTATATTACTGCATTAATGATTGACAGCCATGAACAAGGTGATAATGCATTAGGAGAGCAGAATATTTCTAACTCCTGTGTGGTGTTGCAGCACAGTTATTTCCAACATGCAGTTGAGTTTATTGATAATCTCTGATCCATATGTTATTGCCTGTCAGACACACAAATAGGTTGTCTTTAATCACCACTTGCATTTATATACATACCCTCAAATAGTACTAGTAATATAATAAACTAATAATATGCAGTCCTACTATGTAGTAAGCAGAAGTATTATATTCCACCCAAAAATTTGTCGAGCCTTAACCAGAAATACATATTGTTGGGTGAATCCAACAAAAAGCATTTTTAGATGTGAACAGCATAACTCAAAAACAAAAAGTCAGTTAAAAACCAAAGATAGTATTTAGGTTTAATACCTTTCAAGGATGTGACACGAAGATTCTGAAGAAAATTCCTCCACTCTGGAGTACCCTTTGTATGAAAAACTTTTCTTAAATTTTGATTTTCTCAAAAATGGCTATGATTTTGATTAAAATGGCATATGTTTTAAGGTATTTTTATGGCAAATGAAATGTATATTTTGAATTTTCTGGCTGTAGCCCATGTAGTTCTGTTTACTCGATTTTTGCATAACTGGCAAACTGTGAGGTCAAATCTTACTATGCAAAACATGTAGGTCTTGTTAAAACATACAATTTATGTCCAAAAGAATTTTTTTGTGGAGTGAACCATTTCAGAGATATTCCTTGTTATTTGTGCAAGTTTTGCAATACTTTTCACAAATGGAAGATCGTTATTAGCTTTTTTATATTTTAGCCGTAAAAGGAGAACGGAATTTCAAAACTTTAAAAGATTTGACTACCACTCAAAGCTTACTGTATTCCCATATTCCCCTTGCATCTATAAGAAAATGAGCAATATAATTTCTGCAAATGTTTATATCAACTAACACAAAGTTAGAGGAATAAGAGTTTATAAGAACAGTTAGTACAAGAGTAGAGAAAGTAATGTTAAGCAACACATCAGATTTTATTCCATGACTATAGAATATATGGAGCCTTCACTCTGCGATTGTCATGTTGCATAACTACCATGTGACTTGTCTTAAGCAACGTGCAAGGGCATGGACATTGAATAACTCTGGGTAACTTAGCTGAATTTAAAATTAGTGATGGATATTTTGCTCGTGACACTTGAAGGGCTGCTCATGTCGCACATTCTGCATAATGATTGATAAAAACCAATAAGTTTGCTGGCATCTAAACCTCTGAGTGTACCACCATCAGCATAAGTGAGCATAATAGGTTTAACCTTGAACATACACAAAAGCTAGAACAGACTTTCGCTGGCAATGGCCAAGCTCTGACTTCAGTGCAATGGAATCTCTGATGCAAGGATGACCATGCGTCAACATGAGCGCCGGCAGACATTTTTCCAGGGGGGGGGGCCACATGTTTGAAATTTGCAATCAGATAATATCAATTCACTATTTTATTGTCAAAATTTATAATATTCGTTGCATATAACCATGTTAATTTGTGTTAAATAGAAATGGATCTTTTAAAATAGTAGTTTAATAGTCAGTAATTGATTGCACATTAAGTTGACCAACTTCCAGGGAGGGGCCGCGGCCCCCCTTTGGCCCTCCTTCGCGATGCCCATGTGCGTCAAAGACCGTACCAAAACCAGTTGGGTATCAAAAGCTGCAGTTATCATCTATTATAAGAGGTCAATCTTGGGAATTTTGAATAAAATTTGCCTCTCCACATTTTTATTGGTGATAACCTTCATTTGAAGGACATTTTTGTTTGGTCTTAATAAAAGGATCACAATTCTGACAAAATATAGTTTTGCTTCCTTAGTAGAGTCTTGCAGAAGTATTTAAAAGGCATCTTTGTTTGCTCCTGGAAGAACTTTTTTTATTTTTCATCAACATTTAAGCTAAGTCAATGTCGTGCAAAAAACTGTGAGTAATTTCATGTTGATTTTCCTTTTTAATATTGCTTTAATTTAGTAATAAATAATTTGTGTTTCTTTGAAGTGTGTGTTGATATAGCTAAATATAATTGGCATTTCAAAATTAATATCAGTTTTCAAGCAAATGTTTCTATTAAAATGTTCATGTCGCCAAACAATGTTACCAATGATACTGTGTGTTATACCATAAAACTATGGTTAAAAGCAATGTTGCAACTCTACTAACAGTCATCTGTAGTACAGCCATGGAAAAAATGAGTTGAGTACATTAGGAGAGCAGAATATTTTTAAGTTCCATGTTGTGTGGCACTGCAGTTTACACGAGTTGATACTCCAACATGCAGCTGAGTTAATTGATAGTCTCTTCTGTATGTTATCTATCGGACACTGAAATAGTCTGTGTCTTGAATCACCACTTGCATTTGTATACAAACTCACAAATACAATTGCGAGTATTGATTCACTATACAGCCTATTTGAGTGTCCAATAGCCGATAACATATGAGTCAGAGACTATAAATAAACTCAGCTGCATGTTGGGATATCTACTTGTGTAAACTGTGCCTCCACATGACAAGGAACTCAAAAATATTCTGCTCTCCTAATGCACTCATTTTTTCCATGGCTGCACAACCAGTTTCCTCTTACTTTATTGCACATGTCAAAAGCTTGTAGGTTTCCCTTATTGGCTCTAGATGCATAATCGCTTTGAACTGCAACTAGAATGGTTCAAACACACTACTATCAGTTTATTCAACCCAGGTGACCTGCTCAAGTGACTTCCAGATCTAGCTCTGTTGATGCTGTGCCAGCCATCTTCTCACCCCATTTTATCTTGAGCAGCAGTTATATAACTGCCCTACTTTCAACCATACTCTGACAACATTAGCAGGGAGGTGCAACAAGTTGTATCAACAGGCTCTGGCCAGTCAGGTCTTACTATCACCATAACCTTAACCATCGGGGAAACCTAGCATAACTGCAGAACTGAGCATAGCTCAACTTGTGAAGTATTTAGCTCTATTATGTACTTTGCTTAGGTAATTAGTCAAATGTTCCTGGTATTGGAAAGGTTAATTACAGAGCCTTCATTATTCAAAGTTATAAACTAATAATTCTACTTCAGTAAGTTTTCGTGCATAGGAAGATGCGAGGGTAAACCCAAATCTAAAGTCTCCAATTTTTTTAATATTTAAATAAACGTTTATTGACAAATGGTGCATAAATTTTAAGCTTGAACATATTTCCACATAATCGCCATTTTGATCAATGCATTTTTGTAAACGCTGTGGCAGTTTTTGTATGCCCGCGTTATACCAGTCCGCCGCCATGTTCTTGAAGATGCATTGGACCTCATCTTTCACCTCGTCGTCATCATTAAAGTGCCTTCCAGCCAAGTGTTCTTTCAATTTGGGAAACAAGTGGTATTCACTGGGCACGAAGTTCGGACTATATGGTGGGAGGGTGATGGTATCCCATCCAAACTGATGCAGGAGACACACAGTTTGGCGGGCAGTGTGGGGGCAAGTGTTATCGTGGAGAAAGCTGATGCCCTTGCTCAACATTCCTCTTCGGTTTTGAATTGCCTATCTGACTTTTCTTAATGTCTGACAATACCTGTCGGCATTGATTGCTGTCTCAGGATCCATAAAGTCAACCAACAATATTCCCTTTCGATCCCAAAACACAGTTACCATGACTTTACCGGCAGACTGTGTTCTTTTGAACTTTTGCGGCTTGGGTGAACCCGAATGGCACCACTCACGAGATTGTTGTTTTGTCTTGGGTGTGAAGTGGAAAGCCCAAGTTTCATCACCTGTAACTATTGAATCCAAAAGGTTGTCCTTTTTGTCAGCAGTGTTGAAGAAATTGGCGGGAACTTTCAGTGCGTTGCCTTTTGTGATCTATCAAAATTCTTGGGACCCATCTTGCCTACACCTTCCGGAATTTCAACTCTTTAGTCAAAGTCTTGTGAATGGTGCTTCAAGAAATCTCTGAAACAACAATGCAGAGCTCATCAAGAGTGATGTGCCAATCTTGAAGCATGATTTGTTCAACCTTTGCGATTGTTTCGTTGGGAACTGACCGTCTTCTGCTTCTTTCCTCGTGAATTTCTGTGCGACCATCTGCAAACTATCTACACCACTTGTGGACATTTTTTATGTTCATACAAGACTCTCCATATACTTCTACCAACTGTTAATGAATTTCAATTGATTTAACCCCTTTTGCATTAAAAGACCAAATAACTGTGCAAACTTCGTACCTGGCGATAGTCGCTAATGGGTGCTCCATTACAACTGGCTGCCAAACCAAGACTGACAGCCCCAGCAGATATGTAGTGGTGTATGTAGAGAGCAGAGGTGGGAAGGAAAGAAGTAGTATGGCCAACATCCACCCAAACAGTTTCCCTGTGACCCCAGCGCTTTGGAGATCTTAGTTTTGGGATTACCCTCGTATATATTGTGATTCGGATTGAGTAAAGTTCAATATAGTTTAAGTTTGTATTAATTAAGCTTGGAGTATTTGAAGTTCAAATATGCTTTATTATAGAGGTATTAAGCTTGTTAATTTGTTCAAGTATATTTAAAGAAAATAGATTTCCAAAGATTTACTTTAGGCAATGTATCTATGAAAATTAAAAAATGTACAGTTTACTTCCGATTGGCTTGAATTTTTTTCCATACACTCAAAACAAGTAATATACACAAAATTTCAATGTCTTATGTCAAACCACTTTTAAATTCATATATTAATAATAAATCACTTTTTGATATGCTCATATGAAATGACCCGTGGACTCTGCAGTTTATTGTATCCCTCCTAAATTTTTAATTTGAGCTCATTATACAAATATAACAAAATTGCCATACCAAAATTGGTTAGATTTAATTAGTTTAAGAGGAAAGAAAATGTTTTGTGTACAATTTATCAATATTTTCAATTTTTTCAGTGTGAGTTATGAAAAATATTTAATTTCAGCTCAATTATTTAACATTTAACTAGCGCACGACAAATTTTAATGCCTTAATCTCTGAGAGTCTCCTGAAAATTTTAAGTTAATAAACTAGTGTCCAAGATGCATTTTGAATAGTGAAAAATGCTAAAGAACAAAACTGAGAAAAATGAATTTTGAAGTTTAACAGCATGTTTTTGTACTTTACCTAAATCCAATTGGTGCTGTATTTTTAAATAAATTATTACTTTTCATTGAGCTATGAGACTATTCTTTCTCCCCAGGCAAGGTACTAGGTGGAATGAATGAACACTCGATGTAACTTCACTATAAATCACTTTATTAACACTTTTTTCATCTCTTATTACACTTGTTATAATTGAATTGACTTTCGTTGCACCTATTTGTATTTTCTTGATAGTCTTTCCACTTTTATAAAGTCTTTTAGACCCACATCCACGTGCATTACAGAAACACGTCTTCTCCTCTCAAACATGCAGACGCTAATAACAAAAATTGGCACTTCTTTACATGACACTCTTTTTTGTATACATGCGTGTATGCATTCATTTTTTTTCTTACGTTAAATAGTTCCTGTATTGTTAGGGAAGCGATCTTTATCTATTCTCCCTTCACTTTTAACATTAAATATATATAGTTCTTATACATATTAAATTTAAACATGAAACTTAACATTTATGACGTTTTTAAGCATTTCTATTTTTCTTAACAATGAAAAAATAGCAACATGTTTTCGTTACTCAACTAATTCTTATCAACATGAAAAATAAATTACATTTGCAATAAATATTTACATAAATGATTTCCTTTTGGGGTCTAACCATATATTCTGTCTCACAATCAACTTAAAATTCCCCAGCATTACACGTGGGATCCCTCTGTTGCTTTCTTCTTGGCCTCATTAGCAGTTTTTGAGAATTTTAAGTTTGCTTGGTTGATTCTTAATATGAAAACTTTCCTTTCGCCTTTGCATTGTTCACAAAATTTAGAAATTTATTGTTCTTAGCTAATCTCTACTAAGCACTTTCACAAATTTATACACAAAATTCATAAAATATCTGCTTGTAATGACTCTACTGTGGACTAACAAATAACTTAAAATCTATTGACTACCTAAACAATGCCTAATATATAACTGGAACCCTGAAATAACCTGGCAAGTTTACAGAATTACAGAGCACTGACCGCATTTCTCTCTTTGGAAGCAAAACATGTGTCAGATTTGCTGCATTTCAGTTTGATATATCAAATTCATTTCAGCACAGCTAACTCACAATCTTTCTGAAGCTAAATTCCCTGCAAGAGACTAAAAACAAAGTGAATGAAAACGAAAAATGCATTTCAAAGCTGTAGTTTAGCGAGGAACGCTCACCTGCACTAAAACATTTAAATGTCCTCCTGGAGGTTTAAAAATGGCTGATATTGATAAAACTAAAGCGTGCCATTAAAGTACAAAGTATAAGCATAATAAAAAATGCAAAAGGTGAGAATAAAAATTTTCGGCAACTTTCACCAAATTTCATAGATACATTGCCTTAACTTTTTAGTGATTGCTTATACTCACTTAGCTATTATTTGTTCATTTTTAACTTTCAGCACATTTATTGTACAGAAAACGAATTTAGTTAAATGCAATGTATCATGATTAGTTACAGAGGTCGTAGTTTCTCTTTCTTTATCCCTTTCCAGCGACAGCAGTATTCATGCTATTGACTGGACATGGTTATAACCAATGACATGAAGGGGAAGTATTGATTATTTCTGATGGCTTAGATCGTTACTCATCTGTTGCTTATTTCACACCATGTCGTATACATCAGAAACTACACATGGCCAGATTATTGGCCTATGGCAAGCTGTTAATACAGTTTGACAAGTTTCAGAAACCGTACAAATTCACAGAAATGTAATTAAATTTTAATGCCATCCAAGAAAGATGGTTTATTGCATATGTATTAGAAGAAAACCTTTCATTTGAAAGCAGACACTGTATAACAATATAATGTAATAGACAAACATGTTTAAAGTTACTTCAGAACAAATTTTAATTCCAGTATAAATTTAGGGAGAATCTGTAGAAGGATGAAACATTTTATATGCATTATGTGTACTGCAAAGCTTTACTTATTTTTGTGATTCTAAGGACAAAGTTAAAGTTTTTCTTATTACACAGAATCGTTTAACCCAATAAAATGCTGCTTATTTCAAGCAACATTTGCAACCTTTTCCATAATAGGCATTAAGAATTTGGAGATAAATCTAAAGAAAATGAACAGGTGGCTTTCTTATGAGGCCAGGTGTATCTTAACCCCTCCCCTCCCCCCTCACTGTCACCTTTGCTTGCCCTCATTACAGTGCAGTGCCTCCTGGTACAATCATCGGTCACTAGTTATCCTCACCCTTTTTACTTTCTCTACTGGTAAGTAGGGAAAGTATTGTATTCCACCCAAAAATTCGATGTCTCGATTTCACCAGAAATATATGTTTTGAGGCCCCCTGAATCCAAAAAAAGCAGTTTTAGAAAAAGGTCTGTGTGTCAGTCTGTGGACAGCATAACTCAAAAACGAAAAGTCGGTTAGAAACCAAAGTTGGTATTTAAGTTTAATGTCTTTCAAGGATGCGACACGAAGATTTTGAAGAAAATAGCCCCACCCTAAACTACCCTTTACATGGAAAATTGTTTGAAAATTTTGATTTTCTTGAAAATGGCTCTAACGATTTTGATTAAAATGTCATATGTTTGACATATTTTGATGACAAATGAAATGTATATCTTGAATTTTCTGGCTATAGCCCCTGTAGTCACATTTACTTTGGACGACTTTTGCATAACTGGTAAACTGTTAGAGATAGACAAAATCGTACTATACAAAAATGTAGATCTTGCTAAAGTACACAATTTATGTCTCAATAAATTTTCTTGTAGGGTGAACCATTTTGGAGATATTCCTTATTATGTGTGTGAGTTCCGGAAAACTTAGAACTTTCATGAAATGGATCATCGTTGTTCATTTTTTTATATGTTAAGTGTGCAAAGACAACAGAATCTCAAAGCTTTAAAACGTTTGATTATCTCACAAAGCCTACTGTATTCTAACATTCCCCTTGCACCTACAAGGAAATAAGCAATAAGATAATTTGTACAAATGTTTATCTCAACTAAGACGAAGAAGATATAGGAATAAGAATTTGTACAAATAGTTTGTACAAGAGTAGAGAAAGTCATGTGAGTGCAGTACATCAGATTTTTTTTGTAGTATTTAACACCCGCTTTTACTGCATACGGCACCAAAGGTGGTGACACAGATGATGCATGGAATGAAGATGGCGGGGGAAACTGGAGAACCTGAAGGAAATCCGCCCCAGTGTCGCTTCGATCCTCACCCCTTGCTAGACCCAGTAAGAAGATAAGAAACTGAGAGATGATCCCAAACAGTACATATTACTAAATTCATTTTATGTACAGGGTTAAAATTTTTAGTAAAAGTTAAAATAATATATTTGACTGTTCTCCACTTTCAAATTGAAATATTAGACTCCTCTTGTAAGGCAAGGGGAAGGAAGGCCTTTATTCAAGTATACGTAACAAATTCTCTTTTTAAAACAAGTTATGTTTACGCATTCAAAGAAATTTAAGAGCATTATAATTTCAGCAAGCACTTGTAAGGAGCAAGTGTATGCATTGTCTTGATGTTTGAAATAGGTGGGAGGATACCTTTGGTGCAGTAATTATTATAATGTATGGTTGCAGCTATGCTAAGTTGGTACTGTATGAGTTACTCTCAGGATCAATGCTACACAGGAAAGGATAATTTGCTTAGGTAAATGATTAGAATCTGTTAGATTTCAGTTTCTGTTGATTTTTATTTCATAAAGATTATTTTGCCATTACAGAAAGCTATAGCAAAAACAAACCCAGATAGAATTTTAATTATTATTTGTTAATGCCAACAAACTTTCTGCTGGTGTTTTTAAACACACAAGCTGTGTGTGGGCACAGAAGATCTGTGGTTCAAATCCCGGCTGTGACATTGAATTTTTCAGTTCCTATTCTACCTCTTAGAATTATTTGCATATTTTAATGTTGCATCTAAGTTATTCTATTTCTTTCAGTGAAATAGAAATTCACCATTTACTATCATAAAACAGAAATACACTTATGCATGTATTAACAATTTTTTAACTTTAATTCACTGTAGAAAATATATTTTTCTAATACAAATTGGAAAGTAGATTACTCCCACTGTCATTTTGGAGCCTGCTTAGCAGCACACAGATGGCTGACTCATGGCTGCATTGTTGATAAAGCAAGCCTATTTCTTCATCAATGCATTTGAGCCTGTTTGACTTCTTAATTTAAATAAACATCAAGAAGCCCAGTTCACACAAATGTGTAGATCATCGTCGTCATCATCATCGGGATGGACAACCCGATGTGTAGTTAAAAATAGCAAAAGCAATAATACGTAATAGTAGATTCTATATCTCAATAGACAAAGCCACACCAATAGCAGCTATGGAAATACTAATCAACCAATACCCCATTGAATATGAAATAGAAAAAGCGGCTCTTATTCAGCACGAAAAGTTGATCAGACTCCCATTCAATACATGGCACAAGAGAAATTTTACACATACACTAAAGACTCAGGAGAGCTTTCTTTCCAAAATTCAAGACATCAAGAAGAATGTATACCTTCCTAATTCAAAGGAAAACTTCATATCTGAAGTCAATCTGACACAAACATTAGACATCACATATTATTTACACCTGACAGAAGAAGTTAAGAAAAGTAATACTCCAACTAGTGTTCTAAAATTATTGGCATTTGAGACAATCCATACTAGATTTCCAGAACACGAATGGCTCCATATTTATATTTATAGATCATTGATATCAAACCTAGATGGAGTAGGAGCTGGAGTCATGTGTCACCTCTTTTCCTATTACAAATCTTTAAGTTATGGAACTACAAACTTTGATGGAGAAATTGAAGCAATTCGAATGGCCCTACAAAATATTTTGTATAGAATTCCACATTTTCATCAAGCAGTTATTCTCTCAGACTCCAGGGCGACAATTATAGCAATTACTTCCAAGTTGTCACCAAAAAACCAAACAATTATAGAATGTTGGAAAATCCTTACCCATCTAACCGCACTTCAAAAACACCTAGTCTTCCAATGGATACCGGCTCACTGTGGACTGAGTGGTAATGAGAAAGCTGATTTTCTTGCTAAAAAGGGTACCGGCAATGTGCATAAATCTATAGTTAATCTACCATTTTATGCAGCTAAAAGATTAGTCAACTCTGAATTCAAAAAAATTTTTGCAAAATATTATTATGAAAAATCAAAAAATAAAAGATGGGAACTACCAAACATTCAAACAGTAATTCCTGAGTATCCTCAAAAAACGGCAGTTGCAACAGTGAAAAATATTGGAGAGCAGGAGGATTAATGACTTCATTGTCAGAAATCCAGCATTAGCTAACAACAATAGAATTATTTGCATATTTTAATGTTGCACCTGTTATTCTATTTCTTTCAATGAAAATAGAAATTCACAAAGATTAAATAATCTATTTTTGTGTAATGCAACAGGCAATCTCCAACATGATCACACCATGCTCCAGCAGTCAGCATCAGGTTGATAATGGGAACAAGTGGACTCCTGAAACATCTCCCATTTTTTTAAGTGATGTGTCAGTGAACCTCACTTTTACTATAATGGCCAAATTTCAAATGTTGCTGTATATTTGTACTGATCATATGAAGGGAAGGTACATTTATGATTCAACAGCTTTTAGCTATTCAGAGAAAAAGACACAAACATGGCTACCAACATTAGATCACCTAAAATTGAAGCACTATTGGATAGAGTGAGCCAATGAATATGAACAGTATCAGCTGACACTTTTTCCAAGTGTGTGCACATGCTTTTCTGATTACTGTCAGAAACAAGGTCCAAGGTCATTATGATTAAGCACATACAGTGCAGTAGGTCTCTGGATAGTATAATTTAAAGTAAGCATTAGCTCATTTCTCATTAATTCCAACTAATAGCTTGGTTTCATATAAATAGAATTTCTCTCTACAACTTCCCTGTCGGTTAAAGCTTGCAGACTTTGACTGCTGAACTATTGCTCACAAAATGGTATAAATAAAAACAAGCTTGCTATGCCACCAATATAACAAATAATAGAGAGACCATACGCTTCACTTATCATCTTATATATGTGGTGTAAGTTGTTGAAACACTGACTAGTTTTGTCAGACCTTTGACATTCTCAAGGTGTCACGTTGGTTGCCCTTGCTACAAGCACTATGGGATACATCATATTTTTTTAACAAAATCAATTGGCGGTATTTCAAAATTCTCAATGTGGTCCCTGTTTTTCAAAATGAATAATTTTTCCCAAACCATTAAATCTATGGGTCCATTTAATTATCTTAATAATTTAACCTCTGGGTTTATTTCATGATTAAATGAATAAAAATGATTTGCCACAGCTCATTTATCCATGTGTTTATATTTAATATTTCTAAAACATTCCTTTATTCTAGTCTCCAAATGAGGTTTAGTTTTACCAATATAAACTTGTCACAATCCAAACAGCTAAATTGATAAATGCCAGACTTTTTATAATTTGGAATTTTGTCCTTTTTGGAAAATTTAGCAAATTGTTTATATTATATTTATTTTGAGGAACCAAAGTTATTCCATGTTCTTTAAAACTTTTGTAAATTTTTTATTAGTCCAAGGATGGTAAGTAAACCTTTTAAAATTACGGCTATCTTTTATATTTTTAGAGTAGAAGCTTCTTTTACAGCTTTTTGATATTTAAATTTTTCTTTTCTTTTTTATGTATAAAATCTGTATTAAAACCATTACTTAATGCAGTGTTGATAATGTGTGTGTTTTCTGCTAAAATCTTCATTAAGGGGTATATTTATCAAGCTATAAATTAAACTGGGCAACCAAGGTGACAGTCACCTTGAGAATGTCAGAGAGGTGTGACGAAACTAGTCTGTGTTTCAACAACTTATGTCATATATATATAAGTGAAGCCTATGGTCTCCATAGTATTTATTACATTGGTGGATTTATACTCCATCCAGCTTTAGATCCATACCTTGTATCCCTCCGCGATAAAATGATGTTCGTATCAGCTGCACTAACACAAACACCATTTGGACTCATGCCTCATGTTTATGTTGCAACAGAATATTTACTCTGCAGTTTTAGGAATAACGCTGTCATTACGTTACATTCAAGTAGTGTTTACCAGGGTTATCATACATCTTGAAAACTCACAGGTAATCGCCGATATTTAAGGTACTATATTCTGTGGTGTGCTTGGTTTCGGTGTATCACGGGTTAGTTGTTGACAGCTTGTGTTTACATCAGGTGTGGATCTAAAGATGGGGCGATTATAATTGTATCACTGTTAATAGCTTCAGGTTTTGATTGTATAACAAGCTTGCTTTTTGAGGTACCTCAGTTTGCTCAACTACAGTTTAGTCACAGGGATGAGTTCAAGATGGTGGTTTCTGAGTGGAAAATACAAATTTATACAAGATGCAGGGACCTGGATGTCAGCAGACACAAGTACACCATTTTGAAAATGAAAATGTAGACTGGTTTGCACAATATTTTCTACTGGAAGGCTGATAACAAAATCAAAGCAATGCACAAATGTGTACATGTATGTAGAGCGGAATACTTATACAAATCAAAACCAAATGATAAAACCAAAGAATTTCCTTTAAAACTGACCATAAAATGAAACTTTCATCCAGTATAGATTTCATTCCTGATAACATCTTATAAAAGCTTGGAATTACTTATTGTGATGCGTTACACAAATTTAGTTACCTAGTTGCAGAGGTCAACAATAATCAGGCCGAGCGGTTAGCGCGCTTGCCTACCACCTAGGCGGCCCGGGTTCGATCCCAGGCACCCGCATGTGGTATTCGTGGTGGACGAAGCGGTGTCAGGGCGGGTTTTCTCCGGGTGCTCCGGTTTCCCCCGCCATCTCATTCCACCGGTGCTCCATCTTCATGTATCATCAGTGTCACCGCCTGCAGTGCCGTAGTAGTAAAAGCGGGCGTTAAACACTACAACAACAACAATAATCAGAAAATACAAGTAAAAAGAATCTGCTTTCAGTGCGTCATTTGTTAAGTGATATACTTTTAATTGCATCAAATTAAGAAATCAGGGTTTAAATTTAGAAGGGGAATGATAGTCATGTGCTAAGTTGGACACATCTTAATTTCTATTTTTTTTTTCTCTCCCCACCACAAAAATTTGAGAAATTTTATGCTTTAAGGTCTAAATTTTTTGTAGTGAGATGATTCTGTGTATCTCTTACGGTTTATCAGTTGTACAAATGTCATTCAGAATGAAGAGGATTAGGATAGTTTTGGATGGAGGATTTTCTTTAGCATCGTATCACAGTCTTAGAGGACACAAAACTATAAAATTTGGTATTTAGAGACTTTTGGGTTATTCTGTTCATACACACAAATCGTTTCCTTTTTTTTTTCTCTTCATTTAGGAGATCTCAAATGGTGTCATTCTGAGTGAAATGCTATAATTTCTCTACTTGCTATATGGTAAGCAATTGAGAAATTAAACATTTATACTGCTTAGGAATTTGGATGTGAGCAGATCTAAACAATTACACTATATTAAAAGAGAAAATGTAATACTGCAATTAGGGCAATTAAAACATGAGCAGAAAAAGCAACCTTACAAAACTGGAAAAATCTGCCAGGTATGAATCAGAGGCAATAATTCCAAGCCTTCAAGAAAATTGACATTTGATGTACTTGTGCTACAAAGGAATTGGATGAAGTGGGGTAGTGGGTTTATTAACTGGACACTGTCACCTGTGGTAACATATACATAGACTAGGAGTTTTTAAGGATAACACAGTCTGCAGGAAATATGAAATGGAAGAAGAGTGAGTGAGGTTTAAGGGTCCGTCGACAGCTAGGTTATGTGGGCCCTTGAAATGGAAGAAGAAACTGCCTTTCATTTTATACTCGAATGTGAAGCTATTGGGCACATTTGATTCTCTGTATTCAGGACACCGGGAACTGAAATGGAGGCAATATACATAGATATGTTTTATCAAATCCTTGTTGGAACTGATAGGGAGATCCAGGATCACTGATGGAATCTACCTGGAGAGCAGTGGAGCCCCCCCCTCACCCCCGAGAGAGAAAAACAAAAAACTGTAGACTATCTTCTGCAGTGTTTTCTTCCAGAGGCAAGTAAAACTAGAAGTGGATCTTATTAGTGCTTAAAGGCCTGAAAAATTCAATGCTATAGCCAGGACTTGAACCATGGAGTAGCAGGTGTGAAGTGGAAGATCCATGGTTCATATCCTGGCAATGCCATTGAATTTTTCCATACTGATTCTACCTCTCAATCTTATGGTGATTCCAACAATATTCTGCAACAGCCCATATGGCTACAAAATCAATAAATGAAATAAGAGAGGTGTTTTATGACAAAATTCTACGTATTGATTTGTAGCTCCTTCGCTCTAATCTAACTAGTTGTGATTTTTATTTATAGAGTTTTTTGAAGGATAGAATGTATTGTCCTAACCCTTATACAGTACAAGAACTTGATGATAACATCATGCAAGAGATGAAAGATTCCTGCTGGTGAGCTTGGGCAAGTGAGTGAGAACATTTTTATGAGATATGCTGCATGTATGAGAGAGGTCAAGAGTTCCAGCATCTATTATAAGGTAATGACCGCCTCAGCAGCGCAGTGGTAGTGCACCTGCCTCTGACACAGAGGCCCCAGATTTGATCCCCAGTACCGGCATAGGGATTTTCCCTCTGCTTGGAGGTCTGGCACAGGGTGGACTCAGCCTCGTTAGGTCCCAGAGGGACCAATTGAAGAGCTACTTGATTGAAAAGTAGTGGTCCCTGGTCGAGAAGACTACATATCTGACCAGGAGGGACTGGGGTGCTGACCACATCCTACCTCCAGACTGCACTCCACTCATGGCACCTGGGGTGGGCAGAGGTGGGAGACAGTGGTCGGGCGGTTGATCTTGGCCCAGATGAACTGTTGTACCAAGGGGTTACGTTACCATAAAAGGTAATAATTTTAGTGTGCCTCTGATGGCACCATTTCCTCTGTGAACTCTTGGTTCTCTTGCACAGTGGAGAGAGCTTGCATATGGGTTATCATATATTATAACAGCCCTATACTTAGCAGTGTTAAATAATAATTGAATGTTAATATAACTTTCAGATAACTTAAAAGGTGCAACAATTTGACTTAAGAGAAATTTTTATCCATCTTGTGTCCTGCAATCTGGTGCAAAAAATGGCCAGAGTAAAGTACTGTGCTTTGCCAAAGCAACAACTGAACATTGTTATTACCATTTGAGCATTTCACTGCATCACATTCCTTTGTTGCTGTTCTCTTCCATTATCATACTGGTTTATTTTTGGGATATTCTTTAGAAAGAGTCCCGTGAGAATTTCGTCTAAGTCCACTTGGCAGTGTGAGCAAATCCTTATGAAAGTTGCCGAAGTTGCAGTGTTAATTCAGCGTTGCCAACAGCACTATTTCTCCGTTAATTTGTTATCAATCTTAAATTTGAATGTTTTAGCGGGACCCAGCAATATGCTAGTGAACTTGTTAGAAGAAAGTTCTGAGAGTGCCATGAATCGCTTCATAAGCATAGCAGATTTAGTGCCTTTGTGCTATAATGAGGAAGTTGTTGTTGTAGTGTTTAACACCTGCTTTTACTACTACGGCACCGCAGGCGGTGACACTGATGACACATGGAACGAAGATGGAGCACCGGTGGAATGAGATGGCGGGGGAAACCGGAGCACCCGGAGAAAACCCGCCCTATGCACACAACAATAGTATGGAGTCGCACTAGCGATATATCTGTGTGGGCTATAATGATAATATACACAATAATTGTATGGAGTTGCGCTGGCGGTGTAGATTTGCCGACGTGCGCGCCAGTGTTTAGTGTGTTGGCAACAAAAACTAGTGTGGTTGAAAAAAGCAATGTTGGCAAATATGAAAGTCGTCTGCTAGTGACACGGCGCAAACTAGTGGCGATTCTGCTAACGACTGTCGGTGCATGCGCAGTAAGTAGCTTCGGACTTAGAATTTGGCCGGCAAGTGCTACGGGACTCTTTCTAAAGAAGAGCCTATTTTTGTGTTTGACTAAATCAAACAGTAACTTTAACTAGTAAATGCTTGACGCATGATCCAGCATCAACACTGCCAATTCCTATCAATAATAAAAAAAATTTGATGTGTTGCACTCACATGACTTTCTCTACTCTTGTACTAACCATTCTTACAAACTCTTATTCCTATATCTTCTTTGTGTTAGTTGAGATAAACATTTGCAGAAATTATCTTATTGCTTATCTTCTTATAGGTACAAGGAGAAAATGGTAATACAGCAGGCTTTGAGCAATAGTCAAATCTTTAAAAGCTTACAAATTCTGTTCTCTTTGCATGGTTAACATATAAAAAAATAAATGGCGATGTTACATTTGACAGAAGTATAAGTTCTCCAAAACTTACACAAATAACAAGGAATATCTCTGAAATGGTTCACTTTACAAAAAATTTATTTGGACATAAATTGTGTGTTTCAGCAAGATCTACATCTTTTGTAGAGCAACATTTGGTCTATCTCTTATGATTTACCAGTTATGCAAAAGTCATCCAGAGAAAATATGGCTACAGGGGCTATAGCCAGAAAATTCAAGATATTTCATTTGTCACAAAATATATCAAACATATGACATTTTAATCAAAATCCTTTGACCCATTTTCAAGCAAATCAATATTTTCGAAAAATTTTCCATGTAGTTTAGGGTGGAGCAATTTTCTTAAAAATCTTCATGTCGCATCCTTAAAAGACAAACTTAATACCAACTTTTCATTTTTGAGTTATGCTGTCCACAGACAGACACACATGGACCTTTTCTAAAAATGCATTTTTTTGGATTAAGGGGGCCTCAAAACATATATTTCTGGTGAAATTCCAACATTGAATTTTTGGGTGGAATACAATACTTCCTCTACTTCACTAAATGTAGTACATAGAGAAAGTAAAAAGGACCCATGTGCAATTAATTGTTCTTCCACACTAGCCGTGTGTAGGATAAGGTTGGAAAGGGTAGAAGAAACTGACAAACTCAATTCCATAGGTAGGATTTGAACCATGGATCTTTCGGTCTCCATCTGGCCGCTCTAACCATTGATCCACCATGGCCAATGTGCTGACATGACATCAATTTGATTGATTGGTTAAACTAGAAGCCTGGGACTTAATGTACTTACAATATGTAAGTCACCATTAAGGTATGTTATCTCATATGAATTTGAGATCTCCTTGTGTGGCTTACCGGGGAGAATGTGAGTGTGTTGGAGAATTTGGTTGTGTCAGCACATTAACCATGGTAGTTCAGTGGTTAGAGTAGCTGGACTGTAACTGGCAGATCCGTGGTTCAAATCCTGGCTATGGCATTGAATTTTTTAGTCTCATTCCACCCTTTCGAAAGGAGCCATGTATTTAGCCTTTTACTTTAGCTGTTGGCTAACCTGAAAAAAACAACTGCTGAAATCACAACTCAGGATCTTCTATGATATAATTTAAAATACAACTGATAAGAGATATGAAAAGTCCTGTTGCTGACTTTGACAACAGTGCCATCAGAGAGCTCAAGATAGAGTGTGCAAGTAGTAAAATTAATGCTTTGTTGAAGTATATCACATAGCATTGGCAGTACTACTCAAAGGACACACTTTTCTGATTTTTTATGAACTATTTAATAAATATCTGAACAGTGTTGTTGTTTGCTTTAAGGTAAAACATTTATTTTCTCAAAAATTATAAGATAGTTCAATTTGTATAGCACCTGTAACAGAGGCATATATATTGCACATATCAAAGTTTAACAATACCATATAACTGACAATGTGAATTATACAGAAAGAAACGGGGGAAGAAAAAAGGACAAAATCAAACAAGCATATACAAATATAATATGGTTCTAAGGACAACTTCACCTTTCAACAGATGCATATGTCATGGTTAGCTGTTCACTTGCAGAATATTTCAGTTTAATCAATCAAAAGCTGTTAATTGTGGTATTATCGTTTTATCTCTGTTACAGCTAATTCATGAACTTATTGGTTGCATTCTTATTGTTAATTGTGTTATGTATTGCAAGGGGGAAAAAAGCTGCTAAGATGTCAGTTATGCAGTGCTGTTTTTTATGCCACAGTATACTATATGATAAAGTGCACAAATAAAAACGCTTTAATTGACATCAAAACACACTTACAGAGAAAATAGAGACATTGTGGAATGCCTTAAATTTGCATAGAAATTCAACAACATATATATTAAGTATACATATTTAAAAATACAACTTGCATGGAACATTTTGCAAGAGTGATGTCTGGCACAATACTGAAACATTGCAAAGATGCATTTACACAACATGTGTAAGTCAGCTAAGCATTGAAAATAGAGCACTTCAGGCCTTTATGAAAGTACAGCATTCTTCGTACATTGGTAAAGCATTTGCATATCAAAATATATATTATAAATGTGTATCTGAAAACAGATACCGTTTTATAACTCTGCTATAAAAATGAATGCTGAGATTCGAAGTACACATGAAAATATTTGCTAAGTACTGAAGTTTGAATAAGATGCTTCTCTGCAGCTCCCAAAAGAAATTGTAAGTTCAACAGATAACATGGCGATGTAAGCAGCTTATGCACCTATTAGTGCAAGAAGGCACTTTTTGTAATCTCCTGAAGTATCACCCTGAAAGAAAGAAAAATCAATCAAAAATTATATATGTGGTAAATTGTGAGCTCAGAATTAATTAATGTATCAAAATACAGTAAAACCTGACCAGCGGAAATGAACAGAAAGTTCAAAAATTTTTGTTAGACAGATTTCTGTTTAACGAACCTTAGGCCTAGGCTATTAACAGCCTTAAACCATGAATATACATAAATGGGCAGAATGAGATAAAAATTATATGTACCTTTTTCAATTGTGTGTATTTACATATTTCTACTCCAATACATACACTCTAAAACATATAATGGATGAAAAATAGCTGTATGCACAATTCATTTATTTTTTCCAAAAGTTTTCTGAACTCATTGCTGCTTAGCTGCTCGAGTTGCCACAAGCATTTTGATCTAAGAAATCACACCAAAACGTATCTCAGTAATTATTTATTTATGGCAACAAATTTACTGCTGGTGCTTTTAAACACATAAGCTGTGTGTGGGCAATGTTTGAGAGGTAGAATCGGAACTGAAAAATTCAATGTCACAACCCAGATTTGAACCACAGACCTCCCACTTTACATGCAGCTGCTCTAACCAGTGGTTCCAATTCTACCTCTCAAATGTCTGTCATTTCTCCTTAGGGGAAATTGCTGCAATTCCTTTAAACTTTTGACAGCATACCAATAAATATTTAGCTTACACTCTTCTTCCAACTCAGGGACATATTCCTGTTCATCTTCCTCTGTAGTAGTAGTAATGATGTTTTAGAGTACATAACTGCTGGGATTATTAGTGTCCAAACAACACAAGGAACTTAAAAATGCAGGCAGGTAACCTGCTGTCTAAAATGTTACGAGAATTAAAAAGTCACCAAGACAGTGCTAGTAATGCTAAAAGTAGAGCTAAAAGAAACACTAAAACCCACATGTAGCTACAGAAGTAACAAACTGCACATAAGAACATGTGATCAATGAAAAACTAAAGATAAAATCAGTGGTTTAAATACAGCCTCCTGTACCACTGAGACAAATAAAATTTAAGAGATGCTCTACAGCACTGGAAGTATCTGCCAGAACCTCGACCAGAGTAACTGGCAGCCCAGATACACGCGAGACTGAGATAAAAACTGGCACTGAATTAAAACATGGTGTACCGTCAAAGGCTCATTACAATGAGCACAAAGTGGCACCGGGTCAGAAGATAAAAGGTGACCATGACTAAAACGGCAGTGCCCGATATGAACTCTAGCTAAAATCAATTCCTCGTGCATGCGAGGAACTCCTCCAGGTGACTGGGAGGGGCTTGAACTCCCGAAGTGTGTTCCCCTGAACAGCCACCGTGAAAGGATAACACTATGTAAAACAGCGCGCAACTTGTCAAAAGGAACACAAGAGCTGTAACACCTGGGGCTAAAACTGCTGCCTTCGGAGCAGCATTGACAGCCTCATTCCCTGGAAGGTTCACAGTCACCCACACAAAAGACATGCTAATGCCAGCACCAGCGAGTGAGTGTAGGATGTCCTGGATATGCTGCACAAGCGGATAGTAGCTGTACAGGATTCTTAGGCTCTGCAAAGCACTCAGGGAGTGGGAACAAATAACCCAATGCCGCAAGGTTTGCCGATGAATATATAAAAGAGCTTGGTAAATACCAAAGAGCTCAGCTGTAAAAATCGAGCACTGCGCTAAAAGACAAAAGCTAAAACTCTGCCGATCATGAATAAAAGCACCTCCTACACCGCAATCATCCTTAGAGCCATCCGTATATATAAAATTACTGTGGGCAAAATTCGCTCTAAGAGAGGAAAAGGCCAAGCGAATAGATGATGCGGGCATTGTCAACTTCGGCAGGGACAACTCCAGATTCACGGTAGGCGGCGAACGAAGCCAGAGTGGAAATCTGGATTCTCCCCTGGGAAAGCTAGCCAGTAAGGTGATGTCCAATAGCTGAAGCAGGCAGCGAAACTGAACACCAGGAGGGAGTATGGCCAGGAAGCATGTTGAGTATTGACAGTCCAAGGAATCGTTAAAAAACATGGTAAAAGACAAATGTCCCGCAGACTAGAAAGACTGCAAGCGTAGCTGCTAAAAAGGACCTCGCGCCGATAAGAGAGCGAAGGTTCGGCAGCTTCTGCACACAGGCTAATAACCAGATTCATCAGGAAAGCACCAATACTCAACTTGATATCACAGTGATGAATGGGATCAAGACGCTTTAAAATAGACACCGAGCTGACAAATAAACATTAGAACCGTAATCATGTTTCGATCGGACAAGAGAGCCATATAACCGTAAAAGAACTGTCCGATCGGCTCCCCAGGATGTGCCATATAAAACACATAAAGCACTAAGAGAACGCTTGCACCTTGCCTTTAAATACGAAATATGAGAGGACCAGCTGAGTTTCCTGTCAAAGGCCAACCCCAAAAATTTCACCTTGTGTGCAAAAGGAAGAACATCTGCACTGAGATGGAGAGAAGGTGAGAGAAATGCCTTCTGGTGCCAGAAGTTAACACACATGGTTTTCTTGATGGAGAACTGAAAGCCATTTTCTAAAGTCCAGGTGTAGAGGTGGTCAAGACAAAGTTGGAGATAGCGCTCTAACAGACAAGTCTGCCGAGAACTACAGTAAATAGCGAAATTGTTGACGAATAATGAAGCAGAAACTCCAGCAGGAACACACTCCACAACGGGATTGACGGATATAGCGAACAAGTTGACGCTGAGTACCGAGCCCTGTGGTACTCCGTTCTCCTGGGTAAAAACACGAGATAAAATCGAACCAATGTGAACTCTAAAGACCCTAACCCTCATAAACTTGCGAATACTCGTAAAAAGAGGCAGGCGTCCACAAATGACCTATCTATGGAGGGTTCAAAGAATACCATGCCTCCAGCAAGTGTCATATGTCTTCTCAAGGTCAAAGAAGACAGCAACGGTTTCACTCTTCCTCAGAAATCCGTTCATGATATGTGTGGATAACCATACCAAGTGGTCAACCATTGAACGGAAGCAACGAAAACCGCACTGGATGTTGGACAGCAGAGTTTGAGATTCAAGTCACAAGCCACTATGTCAATCGCCCATTAATCATGCGCTCCATCTCCTTGCGGATGCAACTGGTGAGGGAGATTGGACGATAACTGGAAGGTAGATTGGGACGATGGTCGCTTCACGCCAAGCGGATGAAAAAGTATTGGTATGCCAGATGTGGCTATACACCTCCAAGAGAAAGAGTTTACCAGCCAAAGAAAGGTGCTGTAGCATTAACACGTGAACACCATCTGGCCCAGGAGCAGACGATTTGGAGGAGGCCAGGGCCAGCTCCAGCTCTGGCAAGGTGAAAAAGGTGTTTTAACACTTGTGGTTGGAATAGTGAAAGGATATGTCATTTGACTTGGCCCAGTGCTTAAGGAATAAGAAAGCCAGGTCATAACGCAAAGAGTTTGAAATTGCACTAAAAGCAGTGACTAGGGTGTCAGCAACTTCTTGAGGACTAACGATGGTGTCATTATTAACCCTAAGCCCAGGAATCGTGGATGGGGAAATTGTGCCAACCACCCAATGAAGCTTGTCCCAAATGACATATGAAGGAATAAAACAATTAAAGGACTCCACAAAGTGGAGCCAGGAGGTTTTCTTACTGGTCCGTATGATGCGACGAGCTCTGGTGCACTGTTGCTGTTAGATGACCAGATTGTCGAGTTTAGGATGTCAGCGAAACACTCGAAGAGCAGTTCTGCATGCACGAACAGCTGCCCAGCATTCGTCAGTCCACCAGGGGACCAGTAATTGTCGTGATTGTGGCAACGATCTAGGGATAGTACGTTTGGCAGTGGAGATAATGACACAAGTAAGGTGATCCACCATCTGGTCAATATCATCGAATTGCCAAGCGAGAATAAAGTGGCCAGTTCAGGTTGCTCATCTGCCAGGTGGGTACACATAGCGAGGGCATGTAGTGTGAAAGCATGGTGATAATGCAGGGAAAATGATCGCTAGAAAAGGTATCAGATACAACGTTCCACTGCAAGCAATGTGTAAACTGTGCTGAGCAAATAGACAAGTCCAGGTGTGAGAAGGTTCCGGTAGAATCAGATACAAAGGTAGGTTCACCAGTGTTGAGAACGGAGAGGCAGTTCTGTGTGAAAAACTCAGCAAGATGGGTTCCTCTTGCATATGCCCGACTCGAGCCCCAAAGAGAGTGATGGGCATTGAAATCTCCCAACAGAAGTAAGGGTGTGGGGAGCCGAGACACTAGAGCTGCAATATCAATGTCTGCAAGCGTGAGTGCACAAGGAGGGATATACATAGATGGTGAATGAAAAACCAGGTAAAAGCAACATCTTGTAAGGTAGTGGTAAGCATGACTGGTTGATGGAAAACGTATCGAATCAGGATAATAACACCCCATGTGCAGGAGAAACAGGTTCCAGTGGAAGGTCGAAATGTACCAGGAAAGTTGAAGCGTCCTATTCAAAGTTTGGTCTCCTGTAAGCAATTGATAGTGGGAGAGAGCGATCTGGTGAGTAACTGTTATTCAGCCCTATGGCAGAAGAAGATTACCAACTCTGCAAGTTCGAAGAAAATTACTGCTTCATAAAGTGATAGTTACAATACCTAAGTGAATGTAAAAATGTTTAACAGTCACTAAATGCATTATGTACATGCACATTGCCTATAGTAGAGTTAAAAAAAAATATATATATATATATATTTGTGCAACAAACATTTTGTTCTGATGTGTGTAGCTTCAATAATGAATTTGTCAGTTCTATAATTAAAATTCTTTCTCTACACTACAAATAAGCTTTTCCAGAATTTCAGATTTGCGAGGCTTGTAATAGCAGGGTTCTACTGTAAATCAATTTTATTGAAAGGATTTCCTTATCTCTCTACTGAGAAGTCTGTCTTCAACTCTCCAGAAGTTATGTTCATCACAGTATAATTGCTATTGAGAAAATCATTATTAATATACTAAATATTTAGTAGGAATATGATGAACATACATAAATACCTAAGATATTACATACTTACTGAGATAGCACTTTCGAGTGTCTTGCCATATTGTCGCTGGTATGCATTTTTGATGTCCATCATGTCCACTTCACATCGTGTTACTACTATGCGAATAAGATCACGATCACGTGTGCCCATACCAGCCATACTATTATGGAGACGTTCTGCAAAGAATCCTGGCTTGTTCTGCACAGACTTCACTGTTAAAACAATCACAAAATATATGGCAGAATTAATGATTATTAAGTTCTTTTTTTAAATGAAAGGTAGTTAAATACCAAATTTAGCATTTAATTTCAGCATATTCCAAGGATGTAACAAACATTTTCAAGAAAATCCTTCAACTAAAACTATTCTTTGCATGAAGAAATTTACTTCTTTTTTATTTTCTCAAAAATGCTCTATGATTTTGATTAAAATACCACATGTTTAAGAGATCTTAATGATAACTGAAATGTGCACATTGAATTTTCTGGGAATAACATCTGAAGTCCCTTT
This sequence comes from Tenodera sinensis, assembly GCA_030765045.1. NCBI lineage: Eukaryota > Metazoa > Arthropoda > Insecta > Mantodea > Mantidae > Tenodera > Tenodera sinensis. The sequence continues at coordinate 37,611,885 of CM060965.1, read as the reverse complement.
CATTTTGAATAACAGTGTAAATGCTAAATCGTAAGGGAAACACAAAATCTTCACAAATCTCCAAGAACATTTTTTTCTTGTGGAGTTAACTATTTCTAAAATATTTGCCGTTATTGGTTTGAATTTTCAAATACTTATACTTTTCTCAAATAGGAAGTCATTATTTGCTTTTTTGTGCTAGTGTTGCAAAGAGAATGGAATTTCAAAGCCATCACATAATGAAAAGCTCTTAAAAGATTTGCTTATCGCTTAAGCCTGTTGTATTCCCCTATTACCATTGTAACTACAAGGTAATATGTAATAAAACAATTTCTGCATATGTTTATGTTGATTATTATGAAGTAGATAGAATAAGCTTTTGTGTGAATGGTCTGGTGAAGAATGGATAGAGAAACTCATAAGTACAATACATCAGCGTTATTCCAATAATAAAATTCACAAATGTTTTTTGGAACCAACTTAAAAAACACATTTAAAAACATTAGTTGTGTTAATGAAAGTGATATGCTAATAGTTTAAAAATATCTGATTGAGATACTTAATTTTTATTCAACTGCCTCTGTAGCACAATTGGTAGTGTGCTTGACTGGTGTGGAAGACCCGGGTTCAATCCCTGGTACCAGCGTGGGGATTTGCTCCCCACTGGGAGCTCTGGCACAAGGTGCACTCAGCCTCATTAGGTCCCAGAGGAGCCAATTGAGGAGCTATTTGATAAAGTTGTGAAGGCCACATAACCAGCTGGGGAGGGATCAGGGCATGTTCCACCCTCCAGTTCTGCACACCGCTCATGACACCTGTATTGAGCAGAGGTGGGGAATGCAGCAGTTGGGTGGTAAGCCTTGGCCCTTGAAGGGTTGTTGCTCTAGGGGTTATTATTTATTACTACACAATTTAGAGCTAATGCTACCATTTTTAGAGAGAATATTTTGTAACACTTGGACATTCAGCCACAGATTTAATTCTTTTTGCACACAAGTGGATTCCAAAATTTACAATACTATTCCTATGTTTCCAATGCACAGTTGCATAAGCAATTAAAACATTAAGTGTCACCCACATTACTTAAGATTTTGGTTGCATAAGCTTGTCTGGTCATTCAGATTGATACATGGTCCAATTTAACTGATGAATGCTCTCCACAGTTCTCAGGTGCTACATTACTTGTCTTGTATTTAGTGTCAAATAAAGAAGAATAAATTGTAAAATGGTGATATTTATAATTGCCTGAACAGGATGAGCCAGAGTAACACTTAGAAATTTTCAGATTGCTTCAGGAGTATTAATTTAAGAACTAAATTATGTGGAGAGTATTAAGAATTTTGATATTACAACTGAGATTTAACAACACTTCGCTTACTCTGCTTAACTAATTTTAACAAAAACATATTTTGTAGACTGCTGGGCACATTGTCAGCTAGCACTCACTACCTGTGTTTTGTAGATTTTATTGCACATATGTACACACTATTTTTTTATAAAAAATAATGAGCTGCCACAAGATTCTAAGTTCTGATACAGAGTTTTGCTCATGCTCATCGTGGCACAGCCTTGGTTCACAAGATAACAGCGATAAAACTAAGCATTAGAAACCTTACATTTTGTAATTATTATTTATTTATGCCAACAAACTTACTGTTGGTGTTTTTAAACACACAAGCCGTGTGTGGCCAAAGTTTAAGAGGTAGAACTGGAACTTAAAAATTCAATGCCACAACTCAGTGGTTAGAGCGTCCGCCCGGCAAGCGGAAGGTCTGTGGTTCAAATCCCAGTTGTGGCATTGAATTTTTAAGTTCCAGTTCTACCTCTTACATTTTGTATTTTAAAATGCGCTCTACTAATGTATGTAGGCTTGTTTCTAACAATTAAGGCTTCTAAGAGCTGAAATAAGTTTATTGATAGACTTACATCTGGCAAGCAAATGCAAGCATGGTTGCTATACATATAGGAGTGCAAAATGAAGCACAGAAATGGCATATATAGTTAAGGCATATATTATATACTTAGTGGGTTAAAGGCAAAACTCCAAGTTTGAATCTCACTGTAACAGCAATATACTATACTTTTTGTTTTCTTTCTTGTAAAGCATATGGTAAATGGGTGCTGACCACATCCCACCTCCCCTCGTTCTACCCATTTTATTCTAAGTCAACTAGATTTAATAATAAGAATTTCATCAATAGGTTTAGCTGGTATAAATTTTTTTTCATTTCTTAGAATGTTAGAATATTAGCCCTACCACCCTCTTTTGGATGAGTTTTATTTATTTTTTTTTACTTATTCTTCAATGTTATGTGTTTAGGTGTATCTACTAAGGCTTAGTGTTGTCTTTAATAGCCTAGAAGCGATGGACAATAATTTATTCACAATTTTATTATTAGCATAATAAATTTTATTACAAAATGTCATACTATAACCTTATGAACAGAAATATTTAGAAGCGAAACAAAATGTACAGCCTGATTTGGAGTTTTCAAATCAATACCAGTGCACCAGAGACAAGGGTATGATCCTTAGACCATTTCCTCCTGGAGTTCTACTAGCAGCAAATATATTATAAATGACGGACAGACCGCATTCCATTGATACATCTTGCAATAATGGCACAGGAATCTTCCTGCCTGTTGTATACTGTGAACCACACTTTTATATCCATGAGTCAACTCATTATTTTTGAAACAAAGTTTACATCAACTATATTAAATCCTCTTAAACTAAAATATATTTATTAAAATTGCAAACAGTGAATGTAATCCTATTTGATAATTCTATTTTGCCATTTAAATCTTAACTGGATCTTTAGTTCTTTTTCATTTGTTATTATCAGGGTTAGGATTTTTAGGTGCAAATTTCAGATGATAAAAGGGAATAGGTGCTTAAAAAAGGTGCTGGTTTATTCAACTAATTCAACAATTTCTTTCTCCTCTATTCTAATTCATTGAATTACAAACAGGTACATCAAATTATCACTCATCAGAAGAAGGAAAACACATGAAGCTGTTATACTTCAAGACATTAAGCATCTCTACATTTTTAAAAGTAAGTCTGTTTCTATTAGAAGATAGAATGTCTTTGTAGAAGCTAAAGCTTCTTTCGACATCCACAGAAACCAGTGGGGCTAATGTTGTATTCACTCGGAATGGCAATTCTACAGATGTGGCAAAATCCTCAATGTCTGGATTCCTCTGAAGACTACACTCAAGTTTATCTTTGGCTAGGCCATCTAACTGTTCCCTCACAGAAGTAAAATATCCCACTGTTTCTCCTTTTCCAAACCTTGTTCTACTAATAGTTTAATAGCTGCAGTCAGGTACAGCTCGATTATTTAGACCTGACCCTGCTTAGCTGTATGCACAGTAGTTGGACTAGTCCACTATCTTCTGGGAGAGGTTTTGGGTCAGTAGTAGCAGAGTTCCGAGCATATGCACAATGCGGGTAACAAAAGCAGCCTTTGTCCCCCGCCCTAGACTAACTTCTCCTCCTCTGTGTTTCTGCAGGGTTAGGCATAAATAATCAAGCTGTACTTGTAACTATGGACACAATATAGTTCTGCCTGCAAATTATGTATTTTCTCCGGTAACAGAAGTTGCTGTGCCTTGGAAATTGCACCTGCATCAGCTGGATCCACAGAAAGCACTAACTCTTTAATTTTGTCAAAATTCTCACACAACATAGCAGCACACTCAATCAAAGATCCCCAGTGAGTAATGGCTGGGAAATTTGGAAGGGGCAGGCTAGTGGTTTCCTTGTAGACAACAAAATTTGGAGCTTTCAGCAGAATCTTATTCAGGGCAGAGATGAACTGATTTGCAATGTCGTGTTTGTTCCTTATGGATTCACAAACCCTGTGAAGGGCATGAACCAAGCATGTTACATGCTTCAACTTAGGAAATAAAGGCTTAAATTGGTTAACAGCTGAAACCATGTATGGAGCCTGGTCCGTAACTACAAGAAGTTTTTCAAACTCGATACCAGGAGGCCAGAGTTTTTGACAAAAGTCCATAATTGACTGCATTACTGTACTGGCATTGGTTTTCTGCTGCTCATACATTTTTAACAACATAGGCTTAACTTTCTCTCCTTCTAAGGGAAAAACTAAAATGTTCAAAACACGTCATTCCATTGAGTCTGGTTTCATCCACAATGATTCCCACATCACAATCAAACACGTTCTCCTTGATTCTTTGTACGGTTCCTTGGTAAACAGGCTCCATGTAGTTTTTTACTTTCTCTACCGGTAAGTAGAGGAAGTATTATATTCCACCCAAAAATTTGATGTCGAGATTTCACCAGAAATATATGTTTTGAGACCCCCCCCCCCCCAAAAAAAAAGGAATTTTAGAAAAAGGTCTGTGTGTGTGTGTGTGTGTGTGTGTGTGTGTGTGTGTGTGTGTGTGTACGTGCATGTGTGTGTGCGTGTTAGCCTGTGAACAGCATAACTCACAAACGAAAAGTCGGTTAAAAACCGCACATGCAGCATACTTTTTGTCAAATGGGGTAGTATTGAACATTACCTTTCCCTGTAACCCTAAGCCCGAAACCTAAGCTTCCTGTATGATACATATTTTCCATTCCCTTCCTTTTATTTAACAAATCTCTGCCCACCCAGCTTGGCAGTTAATGGGGAAAGGGGTCATGCAGTGTTTTCTGCCGAACTGAAGTCCAGGCCTGGGTGGACGCAGCAATTCAGATGTTTATATTACTGTGTAACAGCATATCTATCCACATCTTGAACACAGATTCTAGTAATTAATCAATATAACGCTATTTTGACACTGGGCAGAACAAGCATTTATACCAATGCTAAGGAAATTGCACTTTCTTAGTAATTGCATATTTTGTTTGTGCACTATGTAAGATTTACCTATTGCAAGAAGTCCTTTTTCTATATCACCAGAAAACTCATTCTTGATGGCCTTGGCAAAATCATGTCCTGTTAGACGTTCGTAATGTGCAAATATTTGCTGCAACTGCGGATAGCTTCTTGAGCATAAAATGGCATTGAAAGTGGATTCATCAGTTCCAAGACGAAGCTCACCTGCAAAAAAAATCCATACAAGCAATTAATAAGACCACACTGATGTTACTTGAGCATGTGGACGCAGTATTACCATTTTAAAGGAAAGCATCCAGATCTTCAAGGCTAAATATTATAAAGACATAGAATTAGACATGCATCTATATATCGACCAATTAATGATAATTAACTGTTCTAACACAGGAACCTTGGGTAGGCAAACATTGAAAGTCAGAATCAGATTCAATGCCATAACCGGGATTTGAACCACGTGGCTGCTCTTAACCACTGAGCTACCTTGGCAACATGTCGGTATGGTCTTAAATTCCCCAACTGATTCACATTTTCCCTGAAGACCACAAGAGAATCTCAATTTGAGACACCTACCCCAATGGCGACTTACAATCTTAAGTATTTAAGTCCTGGGCATTTAAGGATTTTATATAATAGTTTCCATATATCAGACCAATCAATGATACCATTTGGTTGTTATAACACACACAAACCATGTGCAGGCAAACTTTGAAAGGTAGAATCAAAACTAAATTGTGGAACAGTGCCAATAAATGTCACTTACTCCCTGAATCTAGCAGTTTCTTTACAACTGCGAGGACAATATTACTATTCAGTCAGTAATATCAATAATACGTTGCAAAGGAGTACAAGATGCAAGACATGGTAGAAAAGACAATCCACTTTCAAACTGAACCCACAACATTCTGATTTTCCAAACCACCAATGCACTAGCATCAATGGTTTTAACCATTAATCCATTGTACTTAATACAATATTAACTTTATTCCACTGAAATTAAGACTGGCTTATAATTTTGGTTTGGGATGAAACTGAAATAAATTAAGGAATAGAAAACTGGCAGCAAAATTGGTAAAACAGTAAAATGGGAAGAAGAGTATTTAAAACTTTTCTGTCTGTACCAGAAACAATTAAAATTAAATTGCTTCAGTCTTCAAGGGGCTTTGTTCAATACACAGTTGATGGACTGTCTCCAAGTTATTATATTATATAATGGGTTCATGTGACAAAGGCAGGAGTGAACACAGTGAGATTGGGAATGGTGCAATAAATAGCATGGGAGTGCCCGTTGAAATCCAAACCTGTGTTTATATTATAATGGTGAATCCAAGAGAGAAATATACATGAGATGGAATGTGGATGGAAAAATTGGCATAAAATAACTAGAATTTCAAATTTAGCAAGACAAGAATTTATGTATGGAAGGATTAATTAGGGAGAATTTTAAATTTGTTATTAATTTTGTTACTTATAATTAGGGCTCGGAAGTTCATGCCCTAAAAAACACTGAAATATGCATGCGAATATGCTCTTAAAAACTTCAAAATATGTCAAGAAATATGCACTATTTCATTAGAACAGTTCATGTCCCTTTGCAGTAGACGAGTTAGTGTAAATAATAAAGTTACCTTATTCCTTAGAGGTTGAAGCAGAAGTGGTTTCGTTGCTAGTATTAACTGCTAAATTGCAGTTCACAACCAACACTACACAAATTTTCAACAGTAAAACGTCGTCTATTGTCTGGCAAAACACTTTTGTAATGTGAAAAACTTCTTTACACGTCACAAGATGTTATAGGGGCATATTTAAATGATGTTAACTGCTTCACAGAGAGAGTCAACTCTCTTGGTGTGACAGATGGTTTTCTTTTGAGGATGTCTCGAATATCGCACATCTGTTTATAACCAGAATTTTTTGAAATTACATAATTCACTTTCTCTTTCACTTTTTGTCCTATGCTACCAGGAACCGAATTTAGATCACATATTGTTTTTTCATGCACAGTAAGTGATTCATGCAAAGGAAATCCTACAGCTTCCAATGCCGTTATGGCTGTTGGTAAGAAAGAAAAATGGGCAGATAAGAAACTAAGATCCTCTTTTAACCCAGTGCCTGACAGAATATGTTGCACAGTTTGTAATGATGAAGCATCGTTTGAGTCCAATGAATTAACAACCTCTTCGACTATTTCTGTATGCTCAGCATAATATGAAACTACATCGACCCATGTTCCCCATCGAGTTAACACTGGTGCAGGAGGAAGTTGGATATTAGGTGCTGTTGATCTAAACAACTTAACTCTTTTAGGAGATTTAACAAAAAATCTCTTTTAAACTGGACACAAATCTATCTACCAGTGGAAAAGAATCGCCTTGTCTCAGAAATTCGATGAAGAGCGTATGTAAAACAAGTTATATGAATTAAGTTAGGAAAAATAGCATTCAGAGTTTGTCCTGATTTTACCATACAAGGTAACGAATAAAAGCAACCAGTTGTATTCAATTCCACATGGGCATTGTAATTTCAAAGAGTCCATCACAAACTGTGTCACAGTTACATTGTTAGTGGCCGACAATTTGCACAGATCAAGGAGATATGCTCTAGTCTTTTGTTCATTATTTAAGGCACCCACGATTATATTAGCAATAGAATGGCGTTCAGAATCAGAGGTTTCATCAACAGGCAACCACACAAACTGATCCGCTAAATTTTGTATATTTGACAATACGTTATTGCAACAATGCCCTACATAAGCCTTATGCAGTGTACTTTCTTTAGGCACATGTTGTTGAGTACACTTGGCAAGAAAGTTTTTAAATATCGGATTATTAATTTTGAACAAGGGAATATCAGCAGCTAAAAATACTTGGCACAAGTCATAGGAAAATTCAGTAACCCTACTTCCTAAACACTCTACTAATTGTTTTAGAACAGGTTATTTGTTTGCGAGTTTTCTGATTCAATTCTCCTTATGTTTTGCTGTGTTTATGTGCTGAACTATTTGAAATCTTTTCTCAATCCCTATTTTTGTCACACGCTCCACAAAACATTGCCCTATTATCTGTAGATATTAAATCACGCGAAAACTCTTTCTGTAAATTAATTAATCTAGCACTCTAAGTTGGTTTCATTTTCGGCATTTGAAGAGCTTTTTAACATTTTATATGCCTAATTTAATTTGGGGGGAACCAGTTCACAAAACCGTTACGTTTGAAGATCATGCAGAGGCAAGCGTTGCTATAATCGTGCTGCTCAAAACGTTGACCTGCACTTTATCTTTGTTAATATAAACCTCTCAGATAACGCACTGATTATTCTCTATGCACAAACATATAATGAAAGGATGGAAACAGGGGATTCACTACATAACAACATGACTCAGCATTGCTTCTCGCCACCTGGCGAGTTACATAATCATATGCAACACTACCAATATGAAAAATATTATCCAGGTGGAAAAAAAACCATAAAAATCATTAAAATATGCTATATAGAGCATTAGTATTGAAATAATGTGCATTTATCAAAATCAAGAAAATATGCAGTTATATGCACCATAAAATCACGTCCAAATAACTTAAAATTCCATAATTCATGCACATAACGTAAAAGCATACATTTTTAAGCCCATTCGGATCTCCGGGCGGGAACTACTTCTCGAGAACCAAAACATTATATTAATAGAACATCTAAGTTTCTAATGCCCCATCCATCAGTGAAAAATATTGGAGAGCAAGAGGATTAATGACTTCATTGTCAGAAATCCAGCATTAGCTAACAACAACATTTTTAACCCCTATGAAAAAACATGCAAATGCATGAACTTCCTAGCCCTACTTATAATTTATGTGTTCAAAATTGTAAAATGGGTTAAGAATTGAGAAGAAAGATAATATAGTGTCATACTGTATAAATTGAAATGTGTTATTAACTTATGAGACAAGAAATCCTTAAGATTCTGTCTCTCTGTCTCAGTAAAAGAAAATTGTAAAGATATAGAATATACAGAACTGGTTTAAAAGTTAGATACCAGAACTAAACGAGAAGTTCTGCTGGTGATGGGTAGAACCTTGGCTTTCTTACAGCCTGCATATGATTCACTGTTGTAAATAATTATTTTGAAGAATCTTACCAGCTCTAAGCAAAGCCTGAGCATCACGTTCAGCAGCTCCATGATCAACAGCTGGACTTTCATCTCGGTTTCCCTAAAAACAGAAGCAACATAATTAAACCTACAATCAAAATATAAGAGTAAACTGAACTTGTTTTAGGGCCATACTATGATCGCTAGATAAAATATTAGATATGCATACTGCAGATTACTCAACTGAAAGATAAGTGCTTTCTCCTGTACTGCCAACAAATTTAAACTAACACACTATTATCTGCAACATCTGGTATTATTTTATTACATTGGTGATAATATACTATAATAATTTTGGATTTTTAACTAGGTATTTGTTTCTTCCTTCCATTTTTTCTGTTAAATAAATATTTCAGCGCCACTCTTACGAGTAGGTTGTCATGAATGACAATTTCATCACTCCAATTATGTCTAAAATATAAAAGCCAGAGCATTTGTTAAAACATATTTTTAATAAGCTAAAGGGACTTAAATTTAGAACTCTAGTTACTAAAAAAAACAAAGGAACACGAGTGTTTTCTACAATCTACAAATGCCACTAACTGAAACCATACTGTTTCATGAGAAAAGGGGCCAGTTGAGGAGATACTTGATTGAAAAGTAGCAATCCCTGGATGCAAAGACCCTGTAACTGACTCGGAGGGACCGTAGGGCTGACCACATCCCACCTCCAGTACTGCACACCACTCACGATGGCTGTGGTGGGCAGAGGTGGGGGACGCAGAGGTCAGGCAGTAGGCCTTGACCTGGAAAGGGCTGTTGCATCTTGGGATTAACTGATTAGTATTAAATAAGGAAATAATGAAGCTATTAACAGTGAAGCAACAAGAATCTGAGGTAAAAACAAATTAGAAACTAAAAGTTTCACTTATCTTAGCTATACTATAGCTTTGAGTGAGTGAGCGATTAGGGTTTAAGGGCCCGTCGACAGCTAGGTCATTAGAGCCCCAAGTCAAAAGATAAAAAACAGATAAAACTCACCACCACTTAAAACTCAAGGTTAAATATTAAAACGCAAGCTAAAACAGACAAAAGCTAAAACAGTTAAAACTTAAAACTTGTCTAAAAGGTAAGCTCAAAATAGTTAAAAACGTGTAAAATGATCTAAAAAGGTAAGCAGATAAAATGTAAAAGGTAAAAAGTAAAACCATGAAATAAAATTTAAACTTGCTTACCAAAGCCAATGCTGCCGACGAACCCCAGTACTGAATTCACAGCTACCGGGTCGTCGCCTAAGATGGACTTTAAAGTAGAACCCAGGCCAAACAACTGGCACTCACGATTGTAGCGCAGACAATCAACTAGGACATGGGCCACAGAGAGCTGAATGCCACAGGTGGAACATACCGGCGCTGGCTCACCACACAGATAGTGTCCATGCGTGATGCGCGTGTGACCTATTCTCAGGCGGGCCAATATGACTGCTGCCCGCCTGGTATCCCTTGAAGATGTTATCCAAGGTTTATAGCTTAGAGAATGAGTTGGAGTCAACTCGAAACTTGTTAGCACTAAAGAACTTGGAATATTACTAAGATAAGTGAAGCTTTTAGTTTCTAATTTGTTTTTACTTTTGATTAGTATTAATCAAGTATTTTGAATTATTGGTTATTTCTACCTGAAGATAGCAGTTAAATCATCTTTTTACTTTCCCTACCATTACTTATGGTATGTACCTAGACCTAAAAAAGGCCTGTGTAAGTACTTGTGTGAATATTATAATAAAACGACAACAATGTGTCAAGTTATAAAATTTAATCATTCCAAAATTAGGCTAAATTCACGAAAGCGTAATATGATTAATACACAACAAAATATTAACTTACCATGCACAGAGAGACAAGAAGCCTCTTGAAGTTTCCAGAGGTATCACCTGCCAAGTCTTTCTCTAAGGAGCTGCGATAAACTGGAATAACATTGATTGGGATTTAGTAAAATATATTACATCATAATTTTAAATGAATGAAATGAATGCTAGCTGGGAATATTTATTCTCAGTAAAAACAAAAGAAAAGCAAGGAACAAAATAGAGGTTCTGATATGCTTTCCTTGAATCATGAAGCACCAAAAGATAAATGCAATGAAGTGAGACTGTGTAATGGAAGTTGTTTCCTTATTAACAAGTTTGATAGTCCAAGACTCCCAGGTTACGTTTCATAACTCCCTAAAGAGAGCTCTAAGCCCCTTGGGTTAGGTCACAGATGGCTATCCTGATTGGCCCAAAGTTGTATTAGGCATAGAGAAGATCCATGATTCAAATCCTGGCTATGGCGCTGAATTTCACTTTGATTCTTCTTTCCATGCTCAGCCTACACATGGCATGTTGAAAGAAACATTGAGCATCACTGGAATGACAGTAGCTCTCACCATTATCTTCAAAGGGGATGAAGTGAAATCAGTATTAAACCTAGATGGAAGATTTGCACCTATGAAAAACTCCTCTTTTGGCTGGTAATCAAAGCATGCTAGCCAAAAGTGCACTTTGTGTATATGTAAACATGAGCAGCAACTTCTTTTGTGGCCACCAACTGAGATTCACTGTAGTTATGTCTTGTCTTGTGAAAAAGCTGTGTGTTCTGGGTATGCTGTCTATTCTCAGAATTATCTGTGTTTGTGACTTTTATTTTGTGTACATAAGAGCTTTGGCTTTTACTATTCACAATTAAGTGACTGTATTAAAATGTATTTTATTATTGTGCTATTTGTCTGAAAGCATGTCATATATGCAAATGTCTCAAATTGTACAGAAAGCATTCAACATAGAACAATGTTAATGCAACCAGGTAACCACTATGCAGTCAGTGGTTATATATACTAGTGAAAGGTTAAAGTTGAAAAGTTTTTTCATGTTGACCAGTGAAATTGATAACATCAAGCTTCTGTGTTGAAAGAAAGAGTTGGTGATGGTTGGTTGCTAATGCTCAGCATATTGGAGTCCTTCCATTTGCCTTCTTGCTTCCTAGAGCACAATGAGAGATCTGCAGCTGTTAAATGTTGACTCTTCATAAGATAAGTCACATTCATTGTAGTATCCTCTTCTCTACAAAGTGCACAATTTGGAATTGGAAGGATGTTTAGCTTATTCAGATGGGCAGCCAAACAATCATGTCCTGTATTTAATCGAAAGAGAGCAACAGCTTTTGATTGTGGACATTCTGGAATTATTGTTGCTTAGTTCAACAAGGTTTTCCATTGTTTATTTATACTCTCTTAAGTTAAACTGTCATACACTTTTTGTTGGAAAGTTGTCTGTATTATTAGTAGGGCTAGGATTTTGATGCCCTAAAATTTAAAAAATGTCCATAATACCAAAAAAATGTATTTTAACATCAGTTTAAGGGAAATTCAAAATTACATAATATAAAATAATGCAATTTTGCAAACAAGTTTACTTAATGCAGTTACACAAATTAAAATTGTGGGATTTTCAATTTAACTGACACAAAAACCACTGAATGTAGTGAAGTATGCCAAAGGAAAAAGTTGTTTATTCAATTTTCTATGAATATACCCATAAATCAAGAACCTTTAACAAATAATTCAGCCATAATTTTGATAAAAATGTTTTTTTCTAGAAAACTATAAACTTAGCAGCTTTTGGTATTAGACTTTGTTATTCAGAATAAGAGAAATTTGGTGTTAAAGTCTGACAGATTATTTCACTTACACCCTGTATATGACAGAAAACTTACTACTTTCATAGGCAGCACGAATTGTTCGTATCTCATGGTTTGTCGTGGTACAGAGAATTTCAATAAGTGCTGATTCATCTGTGCCAATGCCAGAGAGAGCTTCATGAAGTTCCTTTGCATAGAACTGTGGCAGTGGTGTCATCATGGCAACAATCAAGTCCTCAAAACGTCCACCGAGTTCACTCTTTAAATCTGATATCAGTTCCTGGGGAAAAGAAAAAGATCACAAGAATTAAATGGCTAATTAAGAAAACAATTTATTGAACTATTAATTAATTAGTGTTCATGAAATGTGTTAATAAATACATACAGATAAAGCAAAAAAGTAATTCAAGAATACCACTTAGTGTTCATTTATGATGAAATTTTGTAGGAAGCTCATCTGCCTTTCCAGTAGGTCATAGAGTGAAATATAACATGTGTATTTATGACAAACCCACATAAAACAGCAAATATGCAAAAAATAAGCTGGATTTAAGAGCTTGTCGTTTAGATCTACTCAATTATCTTTAGATGAAAAACATCAGAAGAATATAAATATTATGGAAACAACTTTAAAAAACCTCTAATAGTTGCTCCCTCACCCTAAAAACAAGAGGAATCATGAAGAATGCATGTAAATGGATTCAAATAAAATACCTAAAAAGAAAGATGAACTAATAAACAAATTTGATTTTTCAACTTTTGATAAAGAAGACTAAAAGATGTACTTCCAGACTCCAAAAGTATGCTACTGCACTCAAATTCAAAATATGTTAGAAAATATGTGTTAGAGAGAGAGCAAGAGAGAAGGGCTTAAAAGCTTTTTTTTCTCCCAATGGTAAGGTTGACATTGAATTAAACTTCCATTAGACAGTGGAGATCAATAATTAGTTAAAAATTAGAAGGATATATGTGACACTATAAATGTTAAGCTTGTGACACAGTAGTTCTTAAAATATGTGAAGTGCTCCTTTGTACATCTAGGAGGTTTCCTTGCCTACTTTTGGTGATATTATTTGTTACTATTATATTCCCTTTTTAATTGAATATTACAATCACCAAAAGGTCATTTTTATGGCCATTACCATGGTTTCCTTACTTTATTGCACAATAATTGTGTGATAAACTTTTGATCTGCTGTAACCTTAAATACTGGAGATAATTTATAAAGATGAGTTGAAATTATCAATATGCCACGGTTCTAATACCTTTACTGAAATTTAATTGGATATAATGTTATTAATTAATTAATTAATTGTAATTTTACTGCCATCTAGGTTTATGGTGCTAAAATCTGGCTTAGTTGAATACAAGAAAGTGAAATTTACCATTTCATCACATAATCATTGCCATCATATAATGGTCACACCTTGATTTATAGATAAGCAATCAGGACTTAGGCATTTCACTGCATAATTGTCATAAGTAATGTCACGAGTGATTGTCAATTTATCCAAGACATAGTCATATCATGAGTTGCATTTATTAAGACTATTTCACAAACTGAAGGATGATATAGCCAATGAAATGTTATTTAAGTGCTGTGTTGTAATTACTAACCTTTTAAAAGAAACATGTAGCTTGAATACTTACATCAGCGTCCACTGGCATGGCCTACAAAATTATCATATTGATGATCCAACTTTTTAAGATGTTGGCAATGCCAGTAGTTGAAATATCTATTGTTAATTTGTAATTTTGTTCAATACAACATTTGTCAAACTTTTTCCAAACATATTTCCTGTTGTATTCTGTGTTCTGAGGTTTCCCTCTTTGAATTATTTCATGCATTTCAACACTGAAGTGAGAGACAGCCATATTTGACACTTGAATAACGGTTCTGTTGTGTCAACTTACGTAGCTGTGCCAGTTTCAGCATCTGCTTTAATTATATTGGTAAGTAAAGCATTTAAAAGTAGTTTTAAAAATGTTGTATAGTTTTATCCACGCTGTTCTATGACAGTGGCAGTCGGCGACGAGTGCAGAGGGCCCATACAGACAAAACACAGTGCACCCGGTTCACAGTTTTTTGGATCACCCGTTAGTTATATGGTATCTATATGGAGTCCCAATTGGCATCACGAGGCTGAGTGCACCCCAGGCCAGCTGGCATCACGAGGCTGAGTGCACCCCAGGCCAGCCCTTCCAGTGGGAAAAAAAATCCCTAAGCCGGCACTAGGGATTAAATCCGGGTCCTCCGTGCCAGAGGCAGGTGCACTACCACTGCATTACGGAGCAGTCTCCTGATTGTTTACTCCTTTTATTCTGTGATATATACACAAACACTCATGCCTGAGGTGGGACTTTGAACCTGTGAACCTCCACAGGACGGAACGTCAAAGACTCTGCAATGACAATTGGCTTATGATACACTAACTGCTGAAAGCTAACATGGCCAGTCTTAAACAATTTAATCTTCAAACAATGGTCACGCTGTGTATTTTTACTTTATGAAGAAAGCATAAACAGTGCAATGATTATGCGATGAAATACGGTACTTGGTTGTATTATAACTCTAGTCCTACTAGTTGCAAGCATTCGCCTCACAATTTTTGGTAGTTGCACCTCCATGTTTCACAATTCTGTCTATACAGGTTTATAATATCATCTATTTCTGTACTAACGCAGAGTACTTACCTTTCCATAGAGTGTTTTGAACATCATAGCAATTTCCAGTCTCTGTAAATTTGATCTATGTGCCAGAACATTAATGATGGCCTTTTCATCTGTTCCAAAACCCTTCATTGCCTTCCTCAGAACTTCAGCATCTTGGCGAGCATTAAAGCTTGGTGAAGGAGTAACTGTTGGTGTTCCCTGTAAATTTACATAAAATTGTGCATTAGAAGTTCCAACACAAACCTTCAAGTTGTTGAAAAGTTCAATGCCATAGCTCAGATTTGAACTACAGATCTTCCATCCATGTGCGGCTGCTCTTCCACTGAGCTACCATACCAACATGCCGGCACAGTCTTAAATTCTTCATGGCATTGAATTTTTTATTTTTATTTTACCTTTTTAAGTTTATCTACACACCATTGGGTGTGTGTGTTAGAACAATCAGCAAGTAATCATTGATTGGCCTGATATATTGAAACTTCAAGTGTTGTATGCTCTAGAATGAAAATGTCAAGGCAGATACATATAAGAAAAATTATCAGCTAGAATATTAACAAGCCATTTAACTCTTAAACATTTAATTGTTATTTATCAGAGAGGTAAATAATTGAGTGACAAAATGAAAAACAGGATCCATTATATTTAAGTGCATTTTTAACCAAAAAGAAAATGCATTTAATAACTGTGTAAAAGACAAACAAATGAAATCTGTGGTTATAGCATAGACTGCAAGCCCACCAATTCAAAATTATGGAATACTGTACATGTGACTGTCCTTCTTTGAGTAGTGTGGGTTTAGAGATGCAACTTCTTGGAACACATCTTCTCGCTAAGGCAAGGTAAAAATGTAATTGTTTAGAATAAATGTGCCTGTGTTGTTTGAAAAGTGTTGATTATTAAAAGTATACTCTACTTCATTTTTGTCAATGTAGGAAATAATGAGTAATTTGTAAAGATACTGCAGACGCAATTATACAAGATCTATTTTTAAAGGAGTACCAATGATTTTTTAAAAATTAACAGAATATTATTTTCCAAATACTTTATTATCATTAATAACCTTACACCTTTCACTACTTCTATATTTAGCTAGCCATCTTATTTAGGCACTTATCGCAACAGGAAACCAGTTTTTGTAAGCGTTTGTCAAAGAATGATGCTGCCTTGATAAAAGCCAAGACTGTGCTTCATTTTTAACATCATCGTGGTTGAAATGTTTCCCACCAAAGAATTTTTTCAGATGAAGATACAGATGAAAATCCCTTGGTGCCAAATTGGACTGTAGGGAGGATGGTTAAATTTTTTCCATCCAAATGATGCAATCAGATCATGAGTTTAGGCTGTGTGTGGCTGGGCACTGTCACTCATTGTTTCCCCATAAACTTTACACAATTGGGGATGAATGTTTAATAGTATAACATTTCTTGTATTCAAAAAATGAATCAGTGATCTGACTTCACAGTCATCAGTCATTCGATTACTTTGAACATTTTGAAATGCTCAAACAACAGGAAAAACAAAGAACGTTCCACACAGCTGCATCTGGCTTCCTAAAGAATGGAGGCAGAAATTGCGCATGCTTAAAATATTGTCTGCAGTGGCAAAATATTTAAACGGTACTTACTTTAAAAATAAGCCTCATACAGACTCGTTTCAATATCAGTCCCCGTACACCTTGAAATAATTGTTAACTATGTAAGTTATGTGAATTTCATGAGTGATTTCTTTAGGCCGTGACATATAGGTGGAAGTGCAATGTAGTTTTCTCTACCCCATTTCTTTTTGAAATTTCTCTAGTATTTTGAAGTAGTTTTATGTCTTAAGCAACAAACATTTCCTGCTTTTTCATGTCTTTAATACTTAATTTAACTTTACACCCCAGTTGCTTTTTTATATAATGCAACAGAATTTAATGCATCATCATGTCTGTAATGAAAATACTTTGAATCTACCCATAACTGCTTCCGTACATTTTGAGTATTCCATTTGTTTAAAAAAATGACCTGAGAAAGGACTGTCTTAGTAAGCAGATAGTTTAGGTGCAGTATTCAATGTTTATATGACTTGAACAAAATCTGAGAAACTAATTTGTAAATGTGTAATTGTATTTCTGACATCCAAAATCATATGTATAATAAACTGGATGAAATAAATATTATTGAAGTCTACTGCAGCAATACAATCTTGCAAGTGAACCAGGCAATAAAATGTGGATTATTCAGCATATTATTGTGATGCCAACCCATCAAAGAGACGTTCAAGGTCAAGCTACCTCACACCACTGCTTGTAAATATGCAGCCCGATGACAGTAGAGTAGTTACAACAAAGCGATTCTAGATTGTTCAAGAAACTTTCGATTGCAGGCTTATTTAGGAGAACTTTGAGTAAATATGTGTTTTCTAGAGAATTCACTGGCACTTGGCCTGAGCTATAAAAGCGAGTGAGCGAGCCAGAGTTAGAGCAGTCCTTCAGAGTTGAGTATTGTGTTGAATTTTTAGCAGTTAGTTTTTAAGTGTAAGTTGTGCACAGTCGGTGTTAAGAGTTTGAGTGTGTATCATTAGACAGTTTTCGATTGTGTCCGCTGTTTGCTATACAGAGAGAGTAGAACTGAAAGACAGTGAAGTACATGTCAAGGTTATGAGAGGACTGAGCAGCTGGGAGTTGCAAGGTCACGATGGTCATAATAGTGTTTACAATAAAATAGACCACTGTGACAGAAAAAGTAACTGGCGTCAATTTGTCACATTATTTAACATCACCTGTGGAATGTTTTTCACAATATATAAGCTACAAACTTTCTTCAGAAGACTCATGTTCAGCAGTAAATCTGGACTATTTAAGGAGCCAAAAGCCTCATTTCATGAGCATTATTGGAATTTTTCTTGATGAACACTGGCAACCATAAAGTGTGTTTCAGTGAAATATCAAGATTAAAGCATGCCAATAATGTAGTAGTTGTGTAGAATGAACTGATTAATCAAGTTTTCCAATCAAAAAGTGATAGAACATCCTGTTAATCTCTCTTTTTCTCCCTCTCATAGTTTTAACTTTTAACTATCATGCTGAATGTTGAACAAGTGAAAATTTCTGATTAATAAAGCAGGTTGCTTGATCCAAGAGCATTCTATCCTAGGCTTGCAGCTTCAGAGGTTAGAACTTTAGCCCTATCTCACCAAAGTGCCTATAACTAATTTTATTGCTGTGACTTTTATTGTTACTTTAATGTCACTTTGAGTAGGAAGTCAGTATAATGTATCATGCAATTGATAAATAACAAATTTAATTCAGCTCAGTGAACATAATTCCTGTGATTATCTCCCCAAAATATTACCATTTATTAGCATGCAAGTGCAAGTGCAACTCAAGCTGAATAAGGAAACAGAAAAGCAACTGATGTGTAACTCTAATGTGCATCATAAAATTAGTGACTTTCTAAAAGCAGTGTGACATGCAACAAACTTTTTATAGTAACTAGCTTTCTTCTTGAAAGCAACTTTGTGAAGTATTTCTGAGCACTGACAAGCATACAAATGTAGGTATACTTCATTCGAAAAGTAGAATAAGGTTGGAAAACTCAATATCATAGCTGGGATCTGAATCATGAGTCTTCAACTTACCCTGTTGCTACTTAAACTAAGCAACTATGGTAATATGCTGGCAGGACATTAAATTCTCACGTGACTTACATTTTTCAAGCAAACTATAGAAAATTCTAAATTACACGCTATTTCAAAATGAATTTAAGTCAGTCCGCTGGGTAATTTAACGTGAGCTAGGAAATTGCCATGATAGCTCAGTTGGTTACAACAGCATTCCTGTAAGCTGGAGATCTGTGGTTCAATTCCTTGCTATGGTTGAGTTTGACTCCACCTTTCCAACTTTAACCTGCACCTGGCATGCGTGAAAGAACAATTTATTAGCAATGTTTGGACAACTAAGTATTCCATTTTTATTCAGGACTAAAATCATGCATAATAATCAACGCTGTTGAAAATATGCATATGTTTTATCATAGTTCAAGGAAATACTGTTTCTATGGTAAAGCAGACTTTGAGAAACTGATATTACATTTATTATCATCACCGAAGGTTTAGCTTGCATTGGTTTCAACCAAATTGCAACTTAAGTCCAATTTTTGAATACAAATTGAGAAGTGATCTGTGTTTGTGGTGTGCAAGAAGATCCAAATTTGATTACTAGTCTTGCTAGGGGTTTTTGTAACCCTAGAAAAGCTTGTCCTAGCCTCAAGACTGACATGTTTGTTGTCGCTTTATTTCCATTCTGTGGAAGGAATGGTACCCTCTGGAAGATTATCCTAATTAGCATTCCCTTGGACGAATTAGGATTATCACTCACAAGTCCTAACCTAAGGAAGACAGACCTGTCTTTGACTACAACACTCATCTTAATTAGAAACACTGTTGCTCATACTGCGTTGCAGTTACTCCTTACTTAGTCAATCCTCTTGCACCACTTGGTGTCAAGGTTTTTAAAAGTGCCTTCCATTTCTTCACTCAGCCTCTTGCAAGCTTCTTTGCTCCATTCATATCCAGTCCTTTTCCCTTCAATTCAATACTGCACTTAGTAATATTAATTCATAAATCTAAGTGCTTATATTTTAGTCCCCTAAAATTTAATTTTAACATGGAGTCTACTGGAATAAGTCTTATTAGACGCAACTACAGAGAAAATGTAATCTCCACTTCTGAAGGCCTGTTGTAGAATAATGTATTTCATTGTGTTTAATAGGAACTGTAACTTCTCAGACACTATATGAGGGTGACTGAAGCTGACTAATCGTTGTGTCCTAGTTATTGGATCGCCATTTGAAGCTGAAGTCGTTGGTGACGTGGTGTTGCCCTTTGATGTGTTTCGCTCCGGCTAGTTCTGCAAGAGATCTCTTTATCTCGGGTTTGCGTAAGTGTGATGGACAACCCAAGAACAACTTTATATATTGTTTATTTATATTAAATATTTTCGGGAGCTATGCCGAAAATATTTGTATATGTAGAGGAATCGCACTCACATCCGCGCAGCACGACCTGCCGTACTGGTCTCTGGTTGAGTAGTGACGCTTTCTAGCTTACCCACGCTAAGAAGACCGTTCTCTTCCAGTTTGGAATGTCATGACGTCATCCAAGAAAGCCTCGTATCCAAAATGCTATTTCCTTTTCCCGCAATTTAGAAATGTCCCTTTCTATTATAACATGTTCTTTTATGAATTTCGAATATATAATTACCTTTTTAGGATTAAACGATATTTACTTTATATTTTATTAAATATATCGCGCGACTTTTAAGGTTAGTAGACTTGACTTTCGAACGTGTATTTTAAACTATGTGGTATGACGTCATGACTCGCTAATTTCAAACCAATAATGTGTTTATCCTACAACTTTAACGACTATTATTTACTCATATCTTGCTCACCTTACAACACTTTCTGCTCTATTATCTATTTATGTTATTACTTAACACTTATCGCAAATCTCACATCCGGCAATTAAATTAAAACGTGTCTTTTTCAAAAGCCCATTCGATCGGAAATCTAAATTTCGGTATCAAATGCCCCCATTTATATTATTTTATTATTTCATAATAAAATAATGTAAATGTCTTGCCCGAAAGAAAAATTAAAAATTACTCCTGTATTTTGAATAATCGGCAACACTCCCATTATATACAATTTTCAATTACACTGTTTCGAAATTGGTTATTAACATATTTTCTCATTAATCTTTTTAACATGACAAACAATTGTACACTTGACTAAACATTAATCCTTAAATACTAATTACAATATGTTATGGTTTCTTCTGTGAAGCTTCTATATAAAGGTTAAACTTCAAGAGTCTTTCTTTATACTTCCTTCTTTTAGTTCATGTTTGCTCACTTCGCTCTCACTATCACTTGCACTGTGATTTTTCACTTTTGTTATTGTAACACATCTTTACTAGATCCTTTAAGCACTAAAATATACATATATTTATATAAATCCATTACACTCTTCAGACAAGTTCTTTCTTTGTCTTGCTGTGATAATTATCTATACATCTAAATATTTTAACAAATGTTTACAAAGTAAATATTCTGTTTTCTCTCTATGCGGAGATGAACATTTTAACAATCTTTCTGAAGCTGTTATTGTGAGCTCTATACAATATATTTTTAAGCTCTTGGTAGTAGATAGCAATTCACATTCTGCATTTTTCATGAATATGTAAGTACCTGACCAATATATGATTTTCAAGTAAGCTAACATTTACATTTTATCTCAAAGCTGATTGGGCGCCAATAGACAAATGACACTTCCAATTTTTCTTTTACATTAAATCAAGGTTCCAAGGCACCACACGGTTTCTTGTATGGTCGAAGGAGTTGTTTATGCCATCTTCCCAGACATTTTTCATTTTTAACATCTTTTAATTCATAGGTATGATAACCAAATTTTGATATAATTTCTGCAGGACCTTTATATAACAATTCCATCCTTTTGTTCCTACCTCTCAAGGCACTTGATAACTTATGGTCTTTAACTAGTACCCAATCGCCTATCTTAGGTTCCCAATTATGTTTTCTACTCTTTTTCTTTAATTTTCGCTTCTCTGCCTTTTTCTTGATTCGTTCAAAAGCAATTTTCGCTCTTTCTTCCTCACTTAACTGAATGTCATTAATTTTCAGTGTTTTTGGTACCCCGATCAATATTGGTTCTGGTTCAATTCCTAACATTAATTTTATTGGTGCAAATCCAGTAGTTACATTAATGGTGTGATTGATAATCTTTTCTATCAATGGACAATATTTCACCCAATCCTTGTGATTATGATGTGTAAGTACACGTAAATAAATTCCTATATCTCGGAGGACACGTTCTGTTGGATTCCCTGATGGAAAGTATGAGGAACAATGATATAACTTTATCTCATGATTTTCTAGGGTTTCTTTAAAGATTTTGCTCCGATGAACTGTAGCATTATCTGTTAAGATTGCCTGAATCTTGCCATATTTAGGCACATAATCTTTTATTATCTTTCCTACACATGTTTTGCTGCTGATATTCCTAACAGGATAAATTTTAATAAATTTACTAAAAACATCATGAAGAACAAACATATATCTACATCCAAATTGTCCTACTGGTAGCTCCCCATGTGCATCAGCAGTAACTAGTACATTTTTCCCTTCTCTTATGATTGTCTGAGGTTCTATATCAAATTTGATATTAAATGGTTTGGCCCTTTGACATAAATCACAGCTTGAACATATTTTTCTCACTTTCTTTGCCAAATGTTTTATATAAAAATGGTCACTAATTACCATGATTAGCTTTTCACTACCTGTATGAGCTAGTGTTTTGTGATAAGCAAGTATAAGTTTCTCTTGTAAAGCTTTTGGTACCATTACTTTCCATTTAGGTTCAATTCTTCCATGAAATTTATAGATTTTTCCCTCATAAATACCTATATTATCTTTTAGATTTTCTGTGATTGGTTGTGCCTTTTCTTTCAATTTCCTAAGTTCATCGTCCTCTGTCTGTAATTGTTCCAAATTTCGAAATTCTTTAGCTAATTGAGTCCCTTCTAAGGTTTTCAAATATAGTATGGTTACATCATGTTTGTTGTCACTAATTGTATCTGGTATTGTGTAATTGGTTTTCATCCTTGATAACAAATCACTAAAAATATTTTGACTTCCGGCTATGTGTTTGATTTCTATGTTATGGGATGTGATCTCATGTATATATCTAGAAATACGTGTGCTTGTGAGTTTGCAAGAGTTCATAAATGCCAAACTAACATGATCTGTGTAAACTATTACTGGGTTGTTATATACATATTGCTTAAATTTTACAAGTGCAAAGTAAATAGCTGCTATCTCTTTTTCTGTAGTGCAAGCCTGTGATTCAGTCCTTGAAAGCCCCCTTGAAGCTACAGCAATGAGGTGATCTTTTCCTTCCTCATCTTTTTGTAATATGACACTACCATAACCAAGTCCTGAAGCATCTGTATAAATTATGTAGGGGAGATCTTCCCTAGGTTTTTCCAATAAAATTGACGCTGCAAACAATGTTTTTACCTTTTCGAAAGATTCTTGTTCTACTGATGACCATTGCCATTTTACATCTTTTCTCAAAAGTTGTCTTAATGGGGCTACTACGGTTGCATATTCCAGGATAAATCTTGACTGATAATTTAGAATACCAAGAAATCTTCTCAATTGTTTTATATTTTTAGGAGCTGGTATTTTATTTATGCTTTCAATTCTGTCGGGATTAGGCCTGATTCCCTCATTTGAAATAACATAACCTAAAAATTCTGTCTGTTTCACAAAGAATGCAGTTTTACTTGGCTTTATTGTCATGTTTGCTTTCTTTAACTGACTAAGCACATAATTGATATGATTTAAATGATCCTCTATATTTTCTGAAAAAATTACAAAATCATCCACATACTGAGCTACAAATTTCTTTATGGTTTCTCCAAAAATTTCATACAAAGCTCTTAATAGTGCACTACCACTGGTATTCATACCAAAGGCGCAAACTCGAAACTGATATAATATTCCTGAATGTAAAAACGCTGTATATTTTCTTAAATCTTCTCTAAGTGGGATCTGCCAAAAAGATGCTGTAAGATCTAGAGTAGAAAAAATTTTGCCCTTCTGCAATTTGTTCAATATTACCTCTACACTTTCTGGTCTAAATCTATCAGGTTTACAATGTTGATTTAGTTTTCTCGCGTCTAATGTCACCCTAATCTTTCCATTGGCCTTATTTACAATACATAGGGGATTCACAAATTCTGAATTCGAAATTTCAATAACCTCATCTTCTAACATTGACTTTATAACTGCATCTACCTCTTCTCTTATTGTACTAGGGATAGCTCTCGCTTTATGTGTAAAAGGTTTGATGGGTATCATCTCAAACGAATGAGTATAAATATTACATTTACCAGGTTTCTCAGAGAATACTTCTTTATTTCGGATTAATATTTCAAACAGTTTATCCCTCTGTTGTTCATTTAGTTGATCAGCCTGAGTTACCTTTTCCCTCAACAATTCTTCTAAGTCTTCACTACTCTCCCTATCATAGTACCTAGTTGCATCAGAAACCCTCAAATTGTCTATGAAATCATTTTTATCCCATTCTACATTTTCTTTATTATCGACTCTGTACTCTTTGACATTTACTTCAGTTAATTCCATAGCTCCTACTTTAACATATTCTACAAAGAATGTATCCCCTTGGATTTCTTCTTCCTCTTTTTCTCTTACAATAGTTTCTGAACTACTATCTTCCACAAAAGGCACTATAATGGTCTCATCTTCAACTTTCATTTCTAGAATCATGTTTTTAAAATTCACCACAGCTTCCCAGGCATAAAGACAATCACAACCTATTATAATATCTGTCACAAGTCTTCCTACAATCAGAAATAAAATTCCAAGTATTCTCCCATTTATTTCAATATTTATCATTGCTTGAAATTTTACTCTCTCTTTTCGTTTTCCCACAGCTAGCGAGCAGTATATCCCATTAACTGGTAGAGACATTACTTTAAAACCACTACTTTGTAAATTATCATAAAAATTTTGTGAGCATACTGTGCTATTTGATCCCGTATCTATAATTGCATTGTATTGTTTTCCATTTACTCCAATTTTGATTTTAGGTGTATCTCCTACTTTTTCGTTTTCGTCGTTTCTATTTTTCCATTCTCTTTTCTTTTGTATCATCATTTGCCTTCCAGGACTATTTATTTCCGAGTACTTATCACAATCATTACTAGGATACCCAGTTCTCACTGAAGGCGCGTTTGACCGGGTCTGGCGTTTCCCTGATTTTTATGTATTGCTCCTGTACTATTTCCCGAATTGTTACTTCTGTTTTCCTGCATTAAATCGGGGTTACTTCCTACCATGTTTTTGACCGTGTTAATGGCCTCAACCATTTCTGCATTTTCGGGGGAATTTCGTCCATTAGAATACCTTTCTTCCTGTCTTGGTGACCTCGGTCTAAACTCATTATCTCCGTTTGTCCAATACCCATCATTTGAATTTCTACTATGTCCAAAATAACGTCCCCGTCTACCTCGATCAAATCTATTTGTATTCATATAATTCACCCTTATATTTCTTCCCCTTTGATTACCATTTCTATTTTGGTGACGCCCTTCCTGGTTATATCTACCTTGATTTTCCCACCGGAATGATTCCATCCTTGGTACTGGTCCTTTATATCTTTCCCTAATCTCACTTCTATTCTGATAATACTGTGCCCCTTGCCCGAAAGAATTTACAGTTTCTTTTTCTTCATATTTATTTCCAAATGCGTGTTTTGGCTTATTGACTTCTAAGGCTGATAATAATTCTATCATAGCTGCAATGCTATCGGGTCGGGCTATGATTAGGTAGTGTTGAAGCGTTTCCGGCAAATGTGGAGTAACTATATTTATTAGATCTTTTTCATCTAAAGGAGGATCCAACATCTTCGATTTTCTCGCTATTCTCATAAAATAGTTTACCATCGATTCCTCCGATCTAGGATTAAACTTTCCATTGCTTAATTCAACTCTAATATTAGCCTGCCTACTAGCTCCCCAATATCTGGTTAAAAAGATGTTCCTAAAGGTCCTGTAATCATTATTGTTACCCATAGAAAGGCCTAGCCAATTAGCAGCATTACCCTTTAGGCATTTTCTTACTATCACCATCTTGTACTCCTCTGGTATACGTTTCACCGTGAAGTACTGAAGCTAATTAATCGTTGTTGTTTGCTTCTTGATGTCTCGTTGATACTTAAATGTGGTTGGTGACGTGATGTTGCCCTTTGATGTGTTTCGCTCCGGCTAGTCCTGCAAGAGATCTCTTTATCTCGGGTTTGCGTAAGTGTAATGGACAACCCAAGAACAACTTTGCATATAATTTATTTCAATTTAAATATTTTCAGGAGCTATGCCGAAAATATTTGTATCTGTAGAGGAATCGCACTCACATCCGCGCAGCACGACCTGCCGTACTGGTCTCTGGTTGAGTAGTGACTAGACGCTTTCTCTCTTACCCACGCTAAGAAACCGTTCAGTTCAATTTTGAATGTCATGACGTCATCCAAGAAAGCCTCGTATCCAAAATGCTATTTCCTTTTCCCGCAATTTAGAAATGTCCCTTTCTATTATAACATGTTCTTTTATGAATTTCGAATATATAATTACCTTTTTAGGATTAAACGATGTTTACTTTATATTTTATTAAATATATCGCGCGACTTTTAAGGTTGGTCGACTTGACTTTCGAACGTGTATTTAAACTATGTGGTATGACGTCATGACTCGTTAATTTCAAACCAATAATGTGTTTATCCTACAACTTTAACGACTATTATTTACTCATATCTTGCTCACCTTACAACACTTTCTACTCTATTATCTATTTATGTTATTACTTAACACTTATCGCAAATCTCACATCCGGCAATTAAATTAAAACGTGTCTTTTTCAAAAGCCCATTCGATCGGAAATCTAAATTTCGGTATCAAATGCCCCCATTTATATTATTTTATTATTTCATAATAAAATAATGTAAATGTCTTGCCCGAAAAAAAAATTAAAAATTACTCCTGTATTTTGAATAATCGGCAACACTCCCATTATATACAATTTTCAATTACACTGTTTTTGAAATTGGTTATTAACACATTTTCTCATTAATCTTTTTAACATGACAAACAATTGTACACTTGACTAAACATTAATCCTTAAATACTAATTACAATATGTTATGGTTTCTTCTGTGAAGCTTTTATATAAAGGTTAAATTTCAAGAGTCTTTCTTTATACTTCCTTCTTTTAGTTCATGTTTGCTCACTTCGCTCTCACTATCACTTGCACTGTGATTTTTCACTTTTGGTTATTGTAACACATATCTGTACTATATCCTTTAAGCACTAAAATGTACATATATTTATATAAATCCATTACACTCTTCAGACAAGTTCTTTCTTTGTCTTGCTGTGATAACTATCTATACATCTAAATATTTTAACAAATGTTTACAAATTAAATATTCTGTTTTCTCTCTATGCGGAGATGAACATTTTAACAATCTTTCTGAATCTGTTATTGTGAGCTCTATACAATATATTCTTAAGCTCTTTGTAGTATATAGCAATTCACATTCTGCATTTTTCATGAATAGGTAAGTACCTGACCAATATATGATTTTCAAGTAAGCTAACATTTATATTTTATCTCAAAGCTGATTGGGCGCCAATAGACAAATGACACTTCCAATTTTTCTTTTACATTAAATCAAGGTTCCAAGGCACCACACGGTTTCTTGTATGGTCGAAGGAGTTGTTTATGCCATCTTCCCAGACATTTTTCATTTTTAACATCTTTTAATTCATAGGTATGATAACCAAATTTTGATATAATTTCTGCAGGACCTTTATATAACAATTCCATCCTTTTGTTCCTACCTCGCAAGGCACTTGATAACTTATGGTCTTTAACTAGTACCCAATCGCCTATCTTAGGTTCCCATTTATGTTTTCTACTCTTTTTCTTTAATTTTCGCTTCTCTGCCTTTTTCTTGATTCGTTCAAAAGCAATTTTCGCTCTTTCTTCTTCACTTAACTGAATGTCATTAATTTTCAGTGTTTTTGGTACCCCGATCAATATTGGTTCTGGTTCAATTCCTAACATTAATTTTATTGGTGCAAACCCAGTAGTTACATTAATGGTGTGATTGATAATCTTTTCTATCAATGGACAATATTTCACCCAATCCTTGTGATTATGATGTGTAAGTACACGTAAATAAATTCCTATATCTCGGAGGACACGTTCTGTTGGATTCCTTGATGGAAAGTATGAGGAACAATAATTTAGTTTTCTCGCATCTAATGTCACCCTAATCTTCCATTGGCCTTATTTACAATACCTAGGGGATTCACAAATTCTGAATTCGAAATTTCAATAACCTCATCTTCTAACATTGACTTTATAACTGCATCTACCTCTTCTCTTATTGTACTAGGGATAGCTCTCGCTTTATGTGTAAAAGGTTTGATGGGTATCATCTCAAACGAATGAGTATAAATATTACATTTACCAGGTTTCTCAGAGAATACTTCTTTATTTCGGATTAATATTTCAAACAGTTTATCCCTCTGTTGTTCATTTAGTTGATCAGCCTGAGTTACTTTTTCCTCAACAATTCTTCTAAGTCTTCACTACTCTACCTATCATAGTACCTAGTTGCATCAGAAACCCTCAAATTGTCTATGAAATCATTTTTATCCCATTCTACATTTTCTTTATTATCGACACTGTACTCTTTGACATTTACTTCAGTTAATTCCATAGCTCCTACTTTAACATATTCTACAAAGAATGTATCCCCTTGGATTTCTTCTTCCTCTTTTTCTCTTACAATAGTTTCTGAACTACTATCTTCCACAAAAGGCACTATAATGATCTCATCTTCAACTTTCATTTCTAGAATCATGTTTTTAAAATTCACCACAGCTTCCCAGGCATAAAGACAATCACAACCTATTATAATATCTGTCACAAGTCTTCCTACAATCAGAAATAAAATTCCTAGTATTCTCCCATTTATTTCAATATTTATCATTGCTTGAAATTTTACTCTCTCTTTTCGTTTTCCCACAGCTAGCGAGCAATATATCCCATTAACTGGTAAAGACATTACTTTAAAACCACTACTTTGTAAATTATCATAAAAATTTTGTGAGCATACTGTGCTATTTGATCCCATATCTATAATTGCATTGTATTGTTTTCCATTTACTCCAATTTTGATTTTAGGTGGATCTCCTACTTTTTCGTTTTCGTCAATTCTATTTTTCCATTCTCTTTTCTTTTGTATCATCATTTGCCTTCCAGGACTATTTATTTCCGAGTACTTATCACAATCATTACTAGGATACCCAGTTCTCACTGAAGGCGCGTTTGACCGGGTCTGGCGTTTCCCTGATTTTTATGTATTGCTCCTGTACTATTTCCCAAATTGTTACTTCTGTTCTCCTGCATTAAATCGGGGTTACTTCCTACCATGTTTTTGACCGTGTTAATGGCCTCGACCATTTCCGCATTTTCGGGGGAATTTCGTCCATTAGAATACCTTTCTTCCTGTCTTGGTGACCTCGGTCTAAACTCATTATCTCCGTTTGTCCAATACCCATCATTTGAATTTCTACTATGTCCAAAATAACGTCCCCGTCTACCTCGATCAAATCTATTTGTATTCATATAATTCACCCTTATATTTCTTCCCCTTTGATTACCATTTCTATTTTGGTGATGCCCTTCCTGGTTATATCTACCTTGATTTTCCCACCGGAATGATTCCATCCTTGGTACTGGTCCTTTATATCTTTCCCTAATCTCACTTCTATTCTGATAATACTGTGCCCCTTGCCCGAAAGAATTGACAGTTTCTTTTCCTTCATATTTATTTCCAAATGCGTGTTTTGGCTTATTGACTTCTAAGGCTGATAATAATTCGATCATAGCTGCAATGCTATCGGGTCGGGCTATGATTAGGTAGTGTTGAAGCGTTTCCGGAAAATGTGGAGTAACTATATTTATTAGATCTTTTTCATCTAAGGGAGGATCCAACATCTTCGATTTTCTCGCTATTCTCATAAAATAGTTTACCATCGATTCCTCCGATCTAGGATTAAACTTTCCATTGCTTAATTCAACTCTAATATTAGCCTGCCTACTAGCTCCCCAATATCTGGTTAAAAAGATGTTCCTAAAGGTCCTGTAGTCATTATTGTTACCCATAGAAAGGCCTAGCCAATTGGCAGCATTACCCTTTAAGCATTTTCTTACTATCACCATCTTGTACTCCTCTGGTATACGTTTCACCGTGAAGTACTCTTGTAACCCTTCTAAAAAGGCTTTAGGATCATCTGAATCTTCATTTTCAAAAACTGGAGGTGTCATTTCATTTAAGACATGGTTAGGCCAATGTAAATTTGAATTGTCACCTATCCCTGAGCTATTTCCGAGATCAGAATGGGAATTACTGTTACCCCTATTTTGCATCGAAATGTCAGCTGATACACCTGGTATTGCCTCGTTTCTTGCAACTTCATTACTAAGATTGTTGTGATTACATGCATTTTCATTTAATTTCAAATTTTCTAAGGCCTCTTTTACCTGAGTAATTTCTGTTACTACCCCTTTTATTTGGTCTGTAACATCCTCCAAATTTCTAGCCTGCCTTTCACTTTCTACATCAGATCTTTCTATTCTAACTTTACACCCCTGTAACTCTTCTCTAATTTCTTCCCTGTCTTTATCTAACCTTTGTACTACCTCTTCCCTTTGTTTGTCTAAACTATATGTTACTCTTTCCCTTTCTTTATCTAATTTTTCACTAACTTGTTGACCTAATTTCTTTTCAGAATTCTTTACTTCTTGCCTTATTGTCTCTAATTCTCCCTTAACCTGTTCTCTATTTTCTTTTACTTCACTACTGACTTTATTAATTTCCTCCCTAACTTCTTCCCTAAAGGTTTCTAAAGCTCTCTTCTGATTTTCCAATTGCATTCCCAATTCCTGTTGTCCCTTCTCTAATTTCTGTCCTAACTCTGTTCTTAATTCTTTACTAGTTTCATCTATCTTTTGACTTAACTCTGTACTCATCTTTTTCATTATCTTTTGAAACATATTCTCTATTTCTGACATAATTGCTGGCCTTTCTGAATTACTATTAAACATTTCTGAGCTACCTCTAGGTGTTTCTCTAACGTTCTGATCTTCTAATTCTTGGCATATTCTGCTACCAATTACATTCTGATTAAATTCTTCCATCCTACTTACACTTTTCTCAATTTCCGGACTTTCAAAACCATGAAAATCGGTATCACTGTCTTCCATTTCTAAGCTATTTACATGTGTTTTTCTACTCACCAAAATTTTCAATATTTTCACTATTTCACTTTAACTGCACTTAAACTTGTTCACTACACGTTTCACAGATGTTGACACGCTGGGCACCTTCTTGTCTGCTGGTTCGATGCTGATCTGGTCGTCTTGGGGGTTTGGTCCATTCTTTCGACGCCACACGTTGGGATGCCAATTTGAAGCTAATTAATCGTTGTTGTTTGCTTCTTGATGTCTCGTTGATACTTAAATGTGGTTGGTGACGTGATGTTGCCCTTTGATGTGTTTCGCTCCGGCTAGTCCTGCAAGAGATCTCTTTATCTCGGGTTTGCGTAAGTGTAATGGACAACCCAAGAACAACTTTGCATATAATTTATTTCAATTTAAATATTTTCAGGAGCTATGCCGAAAATATTTGTATCTGTAGAGGAATCGCACTCACATCCGCGCAGCACGACCTGCCGTACTGGTCTCTGGTTGAGTAGTGACTAGACGCTTTCTCTCTTACCCACGCTAAGAAACCGTTCACTTCAATTTTGAATGTCATGACGTCATCCAAGAAAGCCTCGTATCCAAAATGCTATTTCCTTTTCCCGCAATTTAGAAATGTCCCTTTCTATTATAACATGTTCTTTTATGAATTTCGAATATATAATTACCTTTTTAGGATTAAACGATGTTTACTTTATATTTTATTAAATATATCGCGCGACTTTTAAGGTTGGTCGACTTGACTTTCGAACGTGTATTTAAACTATGTGGTATGACGTCATGACTCGTTAATTTCAAACCAATAATGTGTTTATCCTACAACTTTAACGACTATTATTTACTCATATCTTGCTCACCTTACAACACTTTCTACTCTATTATCTATTTATGTTATTACTTAACACTTATCGCAAATCTCACATCCGGCAATTAAATTAAAACGTGTCTTTTTCAAAAGCCCATTCGATCGGAAATCTAAATTTCGGTATCAGTACTCTTGTAACCCTTCTAAAAAGGCTTTAGGATCATCTGAATCTTCATTTTCAAAAACTGGAGGTGTCATTTCATTTAAGACATGGTTAGGCCAATGTAAATTTGAATTGTCACCTGTCCCTGCACTATTTCCGAGATTAGAATGGGAATTACTGTTACCCCTATTTTGCATCGAAATGTCAGCTGATATACCTGGTATTGCCTCGTTTCTTGCAACTTCATTACTAAGATTGTTGTGATTACATGCATTTTCATTTAATTTCAAATTTTCTAAGGCCTCTTTTACCTGAGTAATTTCTGTCACTACTCCTTTTATTTGGTCTGTAACATCCTCCAAATTTCTAGCCTGCCTTTCACTTTCTACATCAGATCTTTCTATTCTAACTTTACACCCCTGTAACTCTTCTCTAATTTCTTCCCTTTGTTTGTCTAATCTATATGTTACTTTTTCCCTTTCTTTATCTAATTTTTCACTCACTTGTTGACCTAATTTCTTTTCAGAATTCTTTACTTCTTGCCTTATTGTCTCTAATTCTCCCTTAACCTGTTCTCTATTTTCTTTTACTTCACTACTGACTTTATTAATCTCCTCCCTAACTTCTTCCCTAAAGGTTTCGAAAGCTCTCTTCTGATTTTCCAATTGCATTCCCAATTCCTGTTGTCCCTTCTCTAATTTCTGTCCTAACTCTGTTCTTAATTCTTTACTAGTTTCATCTATCTTTTGACTTAACTCTGTACTCATCTTTTTCACTGTTCTTAATTCTTTACTAGTTTCATCTATTATCTTTTGACTTAACTCTGTTCTTAATTCTTTACTATTTTCATCTATCTTTTGACTTAACTCTGTACTCATCTTTTTCATTATCTTTTGAAACATATTCTCTATTTCTGACATAATTGCTGGCCTTTCTGAATTACTAAACATTTCTGAACTACCTCTAGGTGTTTCTCTAACGTTCTGATCTTCTACTTCTTGGCATATTCTGCTACCAATTACATTCTGATTAAATTCTTCCATCCTACTTATACTTTTCTCAATTTCCGGACTTTCAAAACCTCGAAAATCGGTATCACTGTCTTCCATTTCTAAGCTATTTACATGTGTTTTTCTACTCACCAAAATTTTCAATATTTTCACTATTTCACTTTAACTGCACTTAAACTTGTTCACTACACGTTTCACAGATGTTGACACGCTGGGCACCTTCTTGTCTGCTGGTTCGATGCTGGCTCGGTCGTCTTGGGGTTGGTCCATTCTTTCGGCGCCACACGTTGGGATGCCAATTTGAAGCTGTCTAATCGTTGTGTCCTAGTTATTGGATCGCCATTTGAAGCTGAAGTCGTTGGTGACGTGGTGTTGCCCTTTGATGTGTTTCGCTCCGGCTAGTTCTGCAAGAGATCTCTTTATCTCGGGTTTGCGTAAGTGTGATGGACAACCCAAGAACAACTTTATATATTGTTTATTTATATTAAATATTTTCGGGAGCTATGCCGAAAATATTTGTATATGTAGAGGAATCGCACTCACATCCGCGCAGCACGACCTGCCGTACTGGTCTCTGGTTGAGTAGTGACGCTTTCTAGCTTACCCACGCTAAGAAGACCGTTCTCTTCCAGTTTGGAATGTCATGACGTCATCCAAGAAAGCCTCGTATCCAAAATGCTATTTCCTTTTCCCGCAATTTAGAAATGTCCCTTTCTATTATAACATGTTCTTTTATGAATTTCGAATATATAATTACCTTTTTAGGATTAAACGATATTTACTTTATATTTTATTAAATATATCGCGCGACTTTTAAGGTTAGTAGACTTGACTTTCGAACGTGTATTTTAAACTATGTGGTATGACGTCATGACTCGCTAATTTCAAACCAATAATGTGTTTATCCTACAACTTTAACGACTATTATTTACTCATATCTTGCTCACCTTACAACACTTTCTGCTCTATTATCTATTTATGTTATTACTTAACACTTATCGCAAATCTCACATCCGGCAATTAAATTAAAACGTGTCTTTTTCAAAAGCCCATTCGATCGGAAATCTAAATTTCGGTATCATGACAATGAAAATTTTTTAGAAAATCAAACAAGGATTAATTTTTAAAATATTCCCCTTTAACATCAATACAGTTTTGTATTCAATAAAACCAGCCCTTAAAAAATGATGACACTTTTTCTGAGGCACTTCAGAAAGCAGATTTTTATGGTATTCCACTGCTTCGATGACGGAAGTGATTCTGTGGACTTTGTCTTTAATTTTTGGGAACAAAAGGAAATCATAAGGTGCTAGATCAGGCTATATGGTCCATGGTGCTGACTTTTAGAGCATCCAGATACTCAGTTGTTAGGTTTGCTGTATGCAACAATGCATCGTCATGATGTAAAATAAATTTTCCCTTTGAGTGTTTTCCACAAACCTTTTTTCAAAAATTTGCAGTAACCAGACATTTGCATACTGATCAGAAGTAACAATATGTCTATCTTCTAATGCTATATTAGCAATATTCCCATTTTAGAAAAAACACTAACAACCATCTTCTTACCAGCACTGCAAATTTGCCTGATTTTTGGAAGGTTAGTTTCGAGAGACCTACTGAACCAATTGACCTTCTTTTTCAGGAACTTAATAAATCCAAGATTCATCACTAGTAACAATGTTCCAAACCAAATTTGAAGTGCCACCTTGGAGCTTGTCCAGTTTTTCAGCACCAATCAAGTGTTGTTTTTGATCAGAAATCAACTGGGAGTCAACTTATTTGGAATCCATTGCAAACAAAGTTATCTCAAATCTAACTGTTGATGTAAAATGTTTTGGATTTGATTCATACCAAGATTCAATATCTCCCGAATAAATTCATAAGATGTCCATTGATCTTCTTTAAGCATTGCTCAAACAGTGGCAATATTTTTATCAGTAACAGCAGCTCTTGACCTTTATAAATAACAAATTATTACAACAAATTGAACTACATGGCAATCAATATGCAAAACATTAGAAAGTAGTTGTAAATATAAACAAACTTCATTTATTTTTAGAAACGTGGCATGCTAAAAATTTTCAGTCACCTTTGTACTTCAGTGTGTAAACATGATATTATTTAAGGTTCTGAAGGCAAACTTATTGAATTCTTAAGATTGATCTTTATAGCGTGTTCCTTAAGACTGCATATGGTCTGTTTAATTTCGCTAGTAACTAAATACAACCTTGAATTTTGTCATTTTTCTCATTTCCTTTCTTCCTTTCCTAGAGAAATAAGGTGACACATAAATATTATGGGGCACTATTTCTTATTTCCAACAAAATAAAAACTAAAACTTGCAAGCAATTAGTTAATTTTGTTAAATACTGTGAAATGTGGTGCACAAAACCTGTAACATTTTGTCTGAGGAACGGCTACAACTGTTCTAAACGACAATGCAGCAAAGTTTTACCTGTCATAATGCAGTCTTCTAACTTATTTTTACATAGGAACTTTTAACCTTTATGGAGGCTCTGTGTTTTTATTGGTGGGGTTGGTTACAAATTTTGTACATTGAGTTCCACATTATGTTTCTTTATGTTAAAGCTCGTTTACATTCAACTTCCATTACTCCAAAGAGAGCAGGAATCAAACCCAATGTCTTCTGAGTTTATAGACCAATTGAAACTATTGATATAATGCATTAGTTGAAAATTATGAATGGGTCGGAAGTCATTCATAATTTCTGATTTGCTTCTCTAATTGAAGATCTTGTCAATAGCTACTACATGCGACTCTATTAAGTGTTACATAGAATGTTTCAAACATTATGTTGTGAGTTGGAGTCAACTCTAAACTTGAGTCTGTGTTTGAAAAAATAACTTGCAACATTACTAAGATAAGTGAAGTTTTTAGTTTCTAATTTGTTCTTACTTTAGAATCTTGTTGCTTCACTGTTAATAGCTTCAATTTCCTTAATTAACTAACAGCTGATTTACAACCACCCAGTAACGGTAACCAAAATGGCAACGGCAAGCAAGGCATATTATCAATCAGCTTATCGATAGAAAGTGGAAGTCGATATTATGCATTGGGAATTCATTTGTTTCCGACCAATGACATTTTTACTAGCTTGTGATTAGAGAGAGTTCTATCGGCTGTTTAATGGCACGGTACCTTAAATAATTTATATAACAAAAAGTTGTTGTTTTCTAGTGCCTTGCATCTGGCAATGAAGCCATTAGCATATATATAACAAAAAGTCTAATACCACAATATGACTCTAACATGCTGTGCCTGGCAACAACAATGAGAAAGTTGAAACTTGTCCAAGTCTGCTTTCCTGTTCCCTTGGCCCAGAAAAGCTTCTCGTTGGTTGTGAACACTACCATTTGAATACAAGTACAGTAGGAGCCTGAAATAGTGTAGTCCAAAATACAGCAAATTTGGATTTAACATGGGGGAAGTATGTCCCCTGAAAATATATCATACTTTTGATTTATTTACTTATTTTTGAATGTTAGGCTCACAATTTTCTTCAGAGTGGTACTGAAATATACTTTTCACTACCCCTAGTGTGAACCTTGATCACTGTGATCGCTGCATTCCTAGCATTACCTAGGCCACTGCATTGCTAAGAATTTCCTGAAGTCGCAAGACATGCACACAGAAGAAAATATTCTGCATGTTAGTGGAGTATTAAGTATCATAAACAAGATGATTCTGTGTATGGAAAAGCAAAATGAATCAAACAGTATTCATCTCCATCTTGCTACAATCAAACAACACATTGGAGAAAAATGCTGTGAATTATGCCGCTAAACAAAGCTCACTGATGCAAAATGGATATAGTGTAACTGTATGTGCTGTATAAATTAAGATTGGTTGCAGGACTGGAATACACCCCTAGCATAATTGGTGTGTAATTACATACTTTACTATGTACTGTAATTTATTATTGCACGAATGTTTCCCAACACCTGCGTGGGATTGATTTTTGTCACTCTTAAGCTCACATTTTGATATACTGTGGAATTGTTATAACATGGTGCTAAATCATATCCCCCAACAACCACATTATTTTGGGATTCTACTGTATTTCAACTTTCTTGTTCTCTTTATTGTTACCATTAATAGTGGTTGTGAACCAGCCTTACTGTGGCAAAAGGAGATACTTAAGGAAGAAAGTGAAGGTGATAAAAATTGTAGATTAGTTGCTGTTCTATCATACACTTAACAGGACTTGCCTTAATTCTTCCCTCTTTGAATTGTAATATGGCAAAAGTAAACATTTTTTTTTCTTTAATAAGCATTGTCTAAAATAGTATAAGAACTTTTTGTTCCTTTTGTATAGGGAATCATTTTCTAATAGTAAAAATGAAAGGATAAGAAAAAGAAAAAATTAATAATTGCCAATTATAATAAACTTTGTGTCCTGGACTTTTATATTTAGACTACACCCCTGCGAATGAATATCCCTAGGTTTATAGTCTCACCTTAGCATAGTATGAAGTTTGCACAGATTGTCCAACAGTATAGCTGGGCTTACTCATGGCATAACTCTTAGGACTTTTGCTGCGAGGTAGCTCCGAGCTAATAGGAGAGGCATAAGAGGGAGTAGGAATGTGTGATTGTGAACTTGTAGCAGATGGATAAGGTGACTGAGAGACAGGAGGAAGTAAGTATGATGGCTGTGAAACTGGTGGCTGAGTGGTTGGGTATGGCGCGTGTGACATTGCTGGAGTACTTGGATAAGGAGCTTGTGATGCCGGTGAATGAGAAGTCGGATAAGGAGGCTGGGATGCAGGTGAATGAGACGTTGGATAGGGAGGCTGGGATGCAGGTGAATGAGAAGTCGGATAAGGAGCCTGTGGATTTGGGTAAGGGGCAGCAGGATTGTATGGTGGTTGAGGTGCAAACGAGGTTGGCGGTGCAGCTACTGAGAAGCCATAACCAGCGCTAGGATATGCAGGATAAGAGTTCTGAGGGTATCCTGGACCGCTTGGGTAGGTGCCAGCAGGGTATGGCGGGTACTGCCCAGGAGTAGAGATCTGCCCTGGACCAGATGGATTCACAGGATAACTGAGTTGGGTAGTGGCATGCTGAGGTGGTGGATAGGAACCAGGAGGCGGTATCCCAGAAGCACCCTTGAAACAAAAAGAAACATACAGCGCTGTTAATAGTGTACACATTATTATTTTAACAGTCTCTACTTATATCTCAATTATTGAAAATATAGTGCCTGATTTTAACTTCCACTTATTTTATGAATGTAGTATCGAATGAAAGCAGTTTAATAGTTGTTTCCTACTAATATGAATCTTCATATGGTAATGATATAAAAGTACAGAGATAAGAGACATTACTGACATAGCATCTCCCCATTGCATACAACCTGAAGTGCCACGCGCTACACACTTGCTCAATATGCATCTGTGCTTCAATGTAAAGGTACAATTACACTGTGGCTGAATAACCAAAAATTATGTACAGGGTGTTAATGAACTACACTGAAATAACTCGAGAGACTGTAGATGTGACTGATATAAGTAATTTGAGATAGGTAATGTATGGTCTATGGCTAAGCATAACATGGTTATATGATGTTAAACGCATTGGTATCAGGTGCTGATAAGTTGGCATTAAAGCAAATGAAAAATTGTCTTAGAATGTCTTTAAAATGGCTACCCAAGTATAGAAATATTGATTTTCAGCAGCTTGTTATCAATGCTCTCAAGATTTAAAGTCACAAATATCTGTCAAATCTCAAACTAATCACTTTACAATGCGATACCTTCTTATGCCATGCAGCCCACTCTAGAGCAGTTCTTTTAAGTGCTCTTGTGGCTTAATTCGTAACATAAAGCTATTGTCCCAAAGGTCATCGATTCGTTTCCTGCCAAGCACTTTCCTTTTTTTCATCCTTTTTTTTATATTCCATACAAAGAAGAACATAAACACTACTATATTTCCTTGAATTGGCGCACACCAGAAACCTCGATAAGGTATGACAATCGTTCCTTCGCATGCCAGGTCACCATTTGGAGTAGTTCCTATAAAATGATGCTAAGATTTAGATGTTTTTACTTTCTCTACTATGGATAGTAAGTAAAAGAAGTATTGTAGTCCACCTAATTTGATGTCAAGATTTCACTGGAAATATACGTATTGAGGCCCCTGAATCCAAAAAAAGCATTTTTAGAGAAAAGTCTGTCTCTGTGTGTGTGTGTGTGTGTGTGTGTGTGTGTGTGTGTGTGTGTGTGTGTGTGTGTGTCTATGGACAGCTTATCTCAAAAATGAAAAGTGGGTTAAAAACCACACTTGGTATTTAAGCTTAATGTCTTTCAAGGATGTGACACAAAGATTTTGAAGAAAATTCCTTCACCCTAAGCTACCCTTTACATGGAAAATTTTGATTTTCTTGAAGGTGGCTCTAACAATTTTGATTAAAATGCCATATGTTTGAGATATTTTTCTGGCAAATGAAATGTATATCTTGAATTTTCTGGCTATAGCCGATGTAGTCCTATTTACTCGGATGACTTTTGCATAACTGCTAAACCGCAAGAGATAGATTAAATCTTACTATACAAAAAATGTAGATCTAGCTAAAACATACAATTTATGTCCAAATAAATTTTTTTATAGAGTGAATCATTTCAGGGATATTCCTTGTTATCTGTATGCATTTTGGAAAACTTAAACTTTCATCAAATGGAACATTGTTATTCATTTTTTTATGTTAGTCGTGCAAAGAGAACAAAATTTGAAAGGTTTAAAAGATTTGAATTATATCTTAAAAGTCTACTACAGTCCCATATTCCCCTTGTACAACAAAATACGTAATAAAATAATTTCTGCAAATGTTTATCTCAACTAACATGAAGAAACAGGAATACAGATTGTAAGAATGGTTAGTACAAGAGAAGAGTCATGTCAGTGCAACACATCAGATATTTATGTTTTTATACCATCTTCACCCTCTAAAACCACTTCCCATTTTGAAGTACGATGTATTAATGTACTAAGCAGGATTCAACTTTTTGTTGTAAGAATTGTAATTAACTGTACCGATATGATGAAACAAAAATGCATTAACTGAAACACAATTTAAAGTCCAGCCCAAAAATTATTAATATGTTGTACTCAAAAGAAAGGAAGAAACAAAAAGTAATGAACAGCACCAGAATTAAAAAACAATAATGACCTTATACTCGAATGCTAATGTCATAATCACTGCATTACGCGTATGCTCTAATACATTGCTTCGTTTTCATGTGCTGCACTCTTGAATGGTTGATATTGGCCACTGGCACACTGGTACTTTAGAAACTTAAAGCCATAACTTCAAAATTGGAACAAACAGGATATATCTCAGATTAATTATTTAAGACATCTCTATATTCCCTGAAATATTTTGGTGTAGTTCATTAACAGCCTGAATAACCCATTTCACTTAATGTTAACAGTAGATTTAATAAGCACTTACATAAAAACTTATAAACAGACGAATCCTATGTTACATTTCTTGTATAATAAAAAATTAGCAATAAAGGTAATTGTTTGTAGGGCAGAGCTGCACTGCAAGAGGTAACAGACTTTTGCTGTGTAAAACCAATACAAGTGCATGTGTTTACTCACTTGCATCCTTTTTATTAATCAATTTTATAGGTATATCACTAGGCAACAACAGTGCATTATAATCATACATTATCTGATTGCATGACCACTTTGTGATTTGAAACTACAGCCTCTTGTAGTTATGTTTAGATATGTTTATTCTGTATTTAATTTGTAACTTTTTTGCTGTGCTTGCATGGGAAGCACTGTAATGTAGACTTTCGTTCAATTGTTTTTAATGTGCACTTTGCTTGGGCATTGCTGAAGTCATCTGTTGACATACAAGCTCAAACTACCTGCAAATACATATCCAAGACATGTAGTGGTTCTTTGTTTTGTGAAGGAGTCTACTTTCACAAAATATAATATGAAAAACACACAGAGAAGAAGAAAATTAATGAACCAAACAATTAACAGAGTGATGTATAATCAGGGTTCTACTGTAACTAATTTTCAAAAGTGCGAAAGACAGTATGTTGCCTTGAACACCATACTCACATGGTCATTATTGACAGCGGTGTTTGCAACATATTGGGTCAATGTTGATTACCATATGCATTTACTGCTCTATTTTTTGTTTTCAAGAGCATTTAATACACATTCTCACTTCATATGAAATCACAGGCATGTATAGTAACCATTAAATGATAACAGGGAAGGAAGTGTTTTAGGCTTTAATTTAGGGTACCTCCCCAGCATTTGCCAGTTATGAGGAAACCTGAGAACAAACTTCAGTAATGGAGAATGGTCTTGGCAGGATTTGAACTGCAGACTTCCCATTTTCTTGAGTCTGTGCCTTTATGACCTTGGCTTATGTTGTTTGCTACTCAGTGATGTTTATGAACCTGCACACGAATGCCAACTAGAAGGGGGGATATTCACAGTGACATCAAAATGAGCTGTGGTATTGTTATCAAATTAATGAAAAACATTATGAAAGTTAAAATGCACTCCATTTATGTGATTATAACTTAATGCAATTTTTGTGGTTTATACAGCAGAATTCCTCATAACTGCTAAAGGCTCCAGGCATATAATTAAATTAGTTGAGTTTTTATTTACTGACTCACTTTAACTACTATGGCTTTTAACGTCCTATTCTACATTGGGTATGAAAGAGAACAAAATTTTGCTCAGAGACCTCTCTATCAGGTTTAAGATTCTGTAACATGCTGTAAATCTATAACACATTACTACCGGCTTTACTTCCTTTCTGAAGGAAGCCATACTAAGGATTTTTACACACACACAAAAAGGTCATTGCCTTCTGCCAGGTTTGAATCTGCAATCTCGGAAATGAGAGGCTACCATGCTGCCCCTAGACCACAGAGGATGACTCACTGCTTATAATGCTGACATGTTAAAGGTGGTTCTCCCTCCCACAACACTGCCAAATTCCATCAAAACATGCCAATCACTTGCAGAACATCCTCACACTTTGCATCTAATACAGAAATAATTTGTAGGCAATAGGAACAGTACAGCAATAACAAAAAATACTTTAAGAGTATCTATTTGAGTATGCATTTTCGTAATTGTTGTTACCAGTGTTGTACCCAACTATTTATCTATGTGGAAAATCAAAAGAAATTGGATTCACCTCTGTGTTGGCCCAAAATGCAGTTTAATCCTCTTAAAGGTCTTTATTTTGGAATGAATTCATGTATACTCGTGCATAAAATAAATATTTTGTTGTTTAGTGATGCTGTCAATTGCCAGGATCACATCAGCGCCGCTGGTGTGCCGGAATTGTGTCTCGCAGTTCTTTTACATGCCAGTAAATCTACTGACATGGAGTTGTCATTTTTAAGCTCACTTAAAAACCATCGGTCTGGGCTGTATTTGACCTGCGACCTTGGGATCAGTGGCCCAGCGTCTAACCAACTGAGTCACCCAGACTGATGTATACCTCTGCACTTCAGACATATTGCGCTCCTTGATTTAGGAAACTAAAAAA
The DNA here is from genome assembly GCA_030765045.1 of Tenodera sinensis. Taxonomy (NCBI): domain Eukaryota; kingdom Metazoa; phylum Arthropoda; class Insecta; order Mantodea; family Mantidae; genus Tenodera; species Tenodera sinensis. The sequence continues at coordinate 37,569,173 of CM060965.1, read as the reverse complement.
TATCATTTTGGAATAAAAGTTGTAAATTATGTTTATATGTATTAATATCAGACACTAATATCTATTACTGCTAGGATACAGCTCTTTAGTTAGTAATCAACCCTGCATAAAAGAAATATAACAGCGGACACAGTATTAAGAATGTTCCCAAGTTTTACATGCTCTAGATTTCACCAATGAATTGTTACTTAAAAGCTGTACTGACATTTCAAATTAGCCATTTTCTAACTTTTTAATGTTGCCCTGCAGTGAACATGCACCTTACTACATACAATATTTATCTAAATACTGTAGCATGCAAATAAATACAACTATGTGGTTCCACTTCAGTATGACAGACGGTTATTAAAGCTTGAGAAAGGCTTATGTTAGCGATTTCAGGTTAGGAACATAATAATCCTGAGTTAATAAGGACTAATTGGAGTTTCAGCTACACTAATATTTCGGTTACACTTTGTCGTAGCTTCACAGTTGCGGCCTGCTATTCTTCTTATAAACATCCCTTGGCTACATTTTGCGACTTCGGGCCCTCAATATCTCGGCTTAGGGCCCTCATACTCGGCTACACTTTCCGGTTTAGAGTCCTCAATATCTCGGCTACGCTTTGCACTATATTTCGCTATACTTGTTAATTATGTGTATACCTTGTGCAATAAAGGAATGATGCCGATGCGCCTTACATTGCGATTCCGGGACCGTACTTCATACTGAAGTTAAACCCTCTAAAGTAAAAAAATAAAAACAAAGCAGAGTGCTGTAAGCAGAGCATTAATGCAATATATAAAGCACTTTAACATCTAGTGTTTGTGTTTGCCTAATATGTGCAACATACCTGAGGATAGCCTGGATAACCGGGGTAGCTCATTCTGAATTGTCTGACAATACAGTGCCTGAAATCAGCATCCACTTATTTTATGAATATAGTATTAATTATACGTAGTTTAACACTTGTTTGCTGCTGTTAGCAACGTCTACATAATAGTGACATGAAAGTAAACAGACAAGGTGCAACCTCCCCGTTGTGTGACAATTTGAGGTGCCACGCCCACATACCAGCTCAATACCCACCTGTGGTTTGCTGTAGGATACAATTACAACGTAGCTGAAGTTTTAAGTACTTGTATTTCTGCCTTCGTGTCCTGTTTGAAAGAAGCTTGGATTCTCACCTTGGCGTTAGGCTGCCACCTCTCTATAGCAAGCTTCGAAGTGCAAAAGCCAGGAAAACGTCACTTCAAACGTCACACATCTCATGGTCATCCGTGACTCGGGTGCTCTCGCAAACTTAACCTTATATTGCACACTTGTCCAGTGGCGAAGAAAGCCGAAGTGTTGAAGTCACGTGACTAAAATGACTGGACCTCACGTGACATGCATCACGTGACTATTTAGAAAGTTGAGCGGGAAAGATAAGAAATACGCCCGAATAGTGATATAGTGATATGGAGTGCAATATGGAAGTGATGGAAGTGAGCCAAAATAAATTTATGGAGTGCAATATGGAAGTGACGGAAGTGAGCCAAAATAAATTTATGGAGTGCAATATGGAAGTGATGGAAGTGAGCCAAAATAAATTTATGTGCTCGGAGTGTGGGAGATGGTATAAACAGAGGCAACATTTGCGGCGCCACGCTTTCACAGCTCACCCGGGAAGAGTGAATGCCATTGCACCTCTCCAAAAAGTTTCATTTAAGCGCAGTCTTTGCAAATTCGAAGCATCATCAGAAAGTACTTTATACGAACACTTGGAAGTGATACACGATAGACGTGTAAAATTGGAAGAACTGGAATTCTCATCATTCGGAGACTTCAAGAGTTGGAAAGAAGTAACTGAGGCGGCAACACGGTCATTCTTTGGGAAAATTCGTTCCAAAATTGCTTCTCAAAGTGTAACATATTATTATCCTTGTCACCGTTCAGGGAATTTTGTCTCCAAAGGCAAAGGTATTAGACATTTAAAACTGCAAGGGAGCAATAAAATTGGTGCAGTATGCCCGGCAAAGATGAGGGTTACTGAAGATCAACAAGGAGTATGCAAAGTCAAATTTGTTTCGACTCATATTGGTCACCAACATGAATTAGGTCATTTGGGATTGACAGAAAAAGAAAGGAACAGTATAGCTGTAGATATTGCTAACAAAATTCCTTTTCAGGCTATACTTGATAAAATACGAGACTCAGTATCCGCCTGTAATCTAGAACGGATACATCTGCTAACCAGACAGGATTTGTACAACATTGAGCGATCCTATAATTTGTGCTCCACATCAGTCAGGCATCAAAATGATGGGACCAGTGTTGAGGCTTGGGTGCATGAAATGAACTCAAATGATAAGACTTGTGTGTTATTTTATAAGCCACAAGACACAGTGAACGAGTCCTACCCAGAACTAAAAAGCACAGATTTTGTGTTAATTATAATGACTAGTGCTCAATGTGAAATGTTGAAGAAGTATGGGAATGACCGCATTTGCATTGATGGAACACATGGGATGAATAGCTATGGTTTCGAACTTACAACACTTCTGGTACTGGATGATGTTAGACAAGGGTTTCCATGCCCCTTCCTCATTTCAAATAGAAATGACTGGCAAGTGCTCTCCATATTTTTCCAATGCATAAAGTCAGAAGTTGGAAAACTTTCCCCGAAAGTTTTTATGTCTGATTTAGCAGAATCTTTCTTTAATGCTTGGATTTCAACAATGGAAACCCCTAAAATGAGACTCTATTGTTCATGGCATGTGGACAAGGCATGGAGAAAAAATATTAAGAGCAAAATCCAAGGTCAAGAAAAACAAACAAACGTTTACAAGATTCTTAGAACAGTCCTAGAGGAAAGAGATGAGGCAGCATTTGAAATTATGCTTCATGCCGTACTCAAAATCTTGAACAGTGATCCGGACACGGCTGAGTTTGCCAAATACTTCGAGGAATACTACATGACTAACGTAAAAAGCTGGACTTACTGCTATAGGCTGCATGCAGGACTTAACACAAACATGCATATAGAGCGAATGCATCACACACTTAAATATGTATATTTACACGGAAAGAAGGTGAAACGTCTGGACAAGGCTATAGGTGCACTAATGTCCTTTGTTAAAGACAAGCTATTTGATAGGCTTATTGTGCTTACAAAAGGCAAACTAACCAGCAAAATAAGGAACATTCATAATAGGCACAAATCTAGCTTACAAATAAATAAGGAAATGATCATCAAGGAAGACGGAGGATGGAAAATAGCATCCTCTTCAAAAGTACACGAGATCTACTTTGTACAAGATAATGAAGTTCAATGCACATGCAGATTAATATGTAGTGAATGTAACACCTGCATTCACAGATATTCCTGCACATGTGTTGATTCCAGCATTAAATGGAATATGTGCAAGCACATACATAGTGTATGTCAAATGCAAATTGGCCATAGACTTCCTTTGGAACATGCTCAGGACTCCAATGAACTTGTTACAAATTGTGAGGGTCCTTCAAGTGGAAGTGAACTCCAGCACATACTACATCAAGTAGGTAAAGACAATGTGAAGAAACAAACAAACAACTTGATAAAATCATAGACTGCTGTAAGGGAGTCTCCACAACAGCGGAACTAGAGGTGCTGAAGAGAGGTGTAACAACAATAACCTCAACTATGGCAGCAGTTCGCAACCAATGTGAGCTGCCAAAACCAGGAGCAATGAGGAAAAGAAAAATAGAGCCACAAAGGCGGCTCTTCAACACTAAAAAACAACGAAGTTCCCACAAGAAGCAGTTTAAAAAACCAGAGGTAGCAGAGACACTGAGCATTGCAGTATCTTTGCTGCAAGAGAACTCCCATGAATAAGTGCCAATGTAAGTTATTTTAAATCATACTATTTACTAAAATTAAAATTGCAGCTAACAGTACCTGAGAGTGACGGTTTAAGTGAGAAAAATATATCTATGTGTAATATTGGTATATTCTATTTGAAAGCACCCCGAGCCAGGCCTCCCAGAGGGGATAAAATCCCTATGCTGGCACCGGGGATCGAACCCGGGTCCTCTGCACCAGAGGCAAGTGCGCTACCAACTGCACTACAGAGGCGGTTTCCCTGTCAGTTCTGTAAAAGAAATGGGGCAAAATTGTATTCACATATGTATGGGCATCAACTGTTGACTCAAAAAAATTCAGCCTAAAACTGTTTCTCCACTAATGGTGCACCATACACTCCACTAATGGTGCGAGCTGACTGAGTTAACACATACGAATCAAACAAATACACATCGTGCAGTAGAAAACAATTACTGAGCTATAATACACTTTGTAACTAAGTACAGGACTAAATAATAAAGTGCACTGGTAGTAATACAGCCACACGATATTGTGTCAACTCAATACTGATTGCGAGCAGAGAAAAACAAGTGATGCTCGTGTATATCAACTGCTGGTGATGCGTTTCTGTGTGCACAGTGGAAAAACACAGCGTACGGTTCTCATGTATTTGGATCTCTCTGTAGAATGGGGTGCTGAGAACCATGGCAGTTAGAGAATCCATAAAAGTCACTCATACTCTATAGTTAAACCAGTTTAGATCAATCAATGTTAACTGTTCTTCACATATGCCATACACAGAACAAAGCTGATAACGAGAGTAATAAGATTGTAAACTTGCTACCTAAATACTTTTTACAACCACTGAAATTGATTATAATCCATTTAAAATTGCCTATATTTTAAGTGGAAATAGATAATGACCTAGCCCCTAGGCACACTCATTACTTAGGCTACATAAAATACTGCTGTTCATTGCATTGTATTTTTATTTATTTCTAGGGCATACACAGTGGGAAGCTGGACTTGTGACTGTAGGTGTAAAACTAACAAGCTGTTGCCATCCAGTACTGTATTTCAGCGCGTACTCGCCACACTTTCTCTTATGGTTATCGTTGCTCTTACTGATGGTGTTGAACAAGCCTATACTTGTTATTTTGTTGTAAACTTATAACAGTGTCAGATTTAGGAGTTATGTATGTTCAATATAAATTATTTTGTGATGTAAACTTACAACAGTGTCAGTATTTAGGAGTTATGTATGTTCAGTATAAATTATTTTGTGATGTAAACTTACAACAGTGTCAGTATTAGGAGTTATGTATGTTCAGTATAAATTATTTTGTGATGTAAACTTACAACAGTGTCAGTATTAGGAGTTATGTATGTTCAATATAAATCATTTTGTGATGTAAACTTACAACAGTGTCAGTATTTAGGAGTTATGTATGTTCAGTATAAATTATTTTGTGATGTAAACTTACAACAGTGTCAGTATTTGGGAGTTATGTATGTTCAGTATAAATTATTTTGTGATGTAAACTTACAACAGTGTCAGTATTAGGAGTTATGTATGTTCAATATAAATTATTTTGTGATGTAAACTTACAACAGTGTCAGTATTTAGGAGTTATGTATGTTCAGTATAAATTATTTTGTGATGTAAACTTACAACAGTGTCAGTATTTAGGAGTTATGTATGTTCAATATAAATTATTTTGCGATGTAAACTTATAAAATGTTGGTATTCAGGAGTTATGTATGTTACATTTTCTTAATTTTCCGACATAAAATGTTAAAACTGTTAATATTCAGAGGAAGTTATATGAGTTAAGAACCCAATTATTTTGTGATGTAACTCAAAAAAGTGTTGGTATTCTGAAGGAGTAATGTGTGTTTAATGTCAATTATTTTTTTATGTAAATTTATAAAAGTGTGTATTCAGAAGTTTAGGACTTGTAAATTACCTATGTAAAACTAGGAAAATAAAGTGTTGTTTATTAAATGGTGAAAAAGTTGTTCATACTTTCTTCATAAAGTAAAAATATACAGCGCAACCATTTTGCAAAGAATAAATTATTTATGAGCAGCTGTGATAACTTTCAATAGCTAGTGTACAATAACGGGAGTAATTCCGGGATTACAATGAACGAAACGTAATACAATTTCTAGTTTAGCGACATTTCTTACTTCACCATCTTGGCAGTTTGCAAACTGATGGCATCAACATTCAAGAATATATTACAATACGCTAAATACTCTACTTGCTCTGGTAAACTGAACAGATAGCAATGATGGCATGTTATCTTTAATATTCCAGGTATTGAGAAATCTTTATTTTATTATGCAGTGATTGCTTGCCTATAAATCAAGTTGGTGTGACTGACCATTATGTGATGTTAGCTACATAAACCTATGTGTCTGTTTTAAGTATACAATTTGGCAATGCATCATTTGTTACTTCGACCATTATGTGATGTTAGCTACATAAACCTATGTGTCTGTTTTAAGTATACAATTTGGCAATCCATCATTTGTTACTTCCTACACCAGCAACAATTCTTCTGAAGTGAGAGGGATGAGGTAAACTAGGGTCACCACTTTAAGCAGCAGGATAAGTAAAAAAAAAAAAAAACAGTGCATGAACATATAAGTGAATCACAAGGGTATATTTTTGTTTCATTAACAGAAGCTGTACACACATGTTTATCTTCTTCCTGTTACACAGTGGGTTTTACTCTGCATTTCATGTGCAATATACTCTACCTGATCACATACTAATAGTTTATACTGACTTAAATGACTCACCAGATTTTCAAATTAAGTCCAATCATTACTGAGATTGAAAGACACTTGTTATACACACACCTTTTTAAAACACTTTAACTTCTAAAGAAACTAACACTTTGAAACCTACAATGTGCTCAAGCACTGCCATAAAATCACTTTCATACACAAACAGTAAGCAGTTTTCACTTTCAATCATAACAAATGGAGAGAACACCGTTTTTAAAAGTTCCCAAATGACAAAATCTTCTTGTTTTGACACCATTCTCTGAAAACTACCTCTTCCTGAAGTCTCTGCTATCACCTTTCTCCAGGATCCTTCTGAATTGATGCTAATGCGGTACTTAAATATTTCGGTTGGTTCTCAAGGATAGTTGGTGTGCATCTTCTTTGAGCTAATAACGTTATAATTTGACTTGCAGCCACATACACAACAGCTCTGCGGCTCTGAAACAACAGAAATAGGTCACCTGATTACAGCATTTGTAAGAAATACAGGTTGTTTCAAATCTCAAAAAAATTATAACTTACCTTATTTCATAAAAAATGTAGTAAACAAGCCACAGCTCCTTCAATAACAAACTGACAGCCATATTTCCAGTCACGTGATGCATGTCACGTGACGCCCAGCCATGTTAGTCACGTGACTTCAACACTTCGGCTTTCTTCGCCACTGGACAAGTGTGCAATATAAGGTTAAGTCTCTCGCAATAGCTCGGCTCAATGCTGAGAGTTCATACTGGTTAACAACCAACATGACGTACTGATGACGTCTTTGGTTTATACAAACCTGGAGCGGTTTCACCAGTCACAGTTCGTGACGTCAAAATGACGTGTGGAATGAATGAGCAATATTGCATAAATTGAAAATATGTACATTCCTGTACTGTGACTATCTGTTAAAAATAAAAACATGTAACCGTTACATTTTGTAGTTTATAGTCATATCTTAGAACTATTGGAAGAGAAAAATGGGACTAGATCCCGTTGTTTTGCAATTGTGAACTCTATATTTATTCCCAACTTTAATTGCACATAGTTGAAATTCATGTCAGACCGACGGATGTACAGTTTTTTTTCTACAAATAGCATTATTTACCAGCATCTTTTCTTTTACTGAATACCTATAACATTCTCGAATTAAATCTTACCTTTGTTTTTAGGGCTAAAATAATTAACTTGTGTCCTTGCTTGAGATTCAAGAGTTACATAGTTGATTTCAGCAATCCGATATCTCACAGTTCTTGAGTGAAGAAAACTTCTTGTCTTTAAAAAGTACGTGAACACATCATTTTTGTCGAACACCGAGACTGATGAGATAGCTAAGGCAATTATTTAACTCCATTCTAAGTAAAATATTACCTTTTGTGACTTATCCTTTGTTTTCATAAACTCTTTCGGACAAATAAGTTTAAATAAAGCTCATTTATTGCACAATGAGTCGAAATTTGTTTCCAAATTAAAAGAGCATGAAAGACGGAACTTTACCACTCAATAGCTGTCTTTCTATTTTATAAGGCAAGCTCTAATTTCGGAAAATATCGAATAAATCTCAAAATAATTTTCAGAGCCTTCTAAGAAAAGAAAATAGCGTGACATTCAAGTAATGGTTGGTTTGGCGCCGGTTGTCAATCAGAATCGGTAGCTGCCCTTTGCTTGATATAGGGGTTTTCCGGAGTTTTCTGGGTCGCTAGGCGAATGCTGGGAAGGATAATCCCATCCTCCGAATATCCTGTCCCTCCATTTCACTTCATCCTTCATCAGAATTGACCCGCGTCGACAGGTGTCTCCTGCGCTGCATGGCGGAAATTTGCGTCCTGTAAACGTTCGTCCCTCGAAGGTGCGGTCTTTTGCTTCAAGCCTCGCGGAGGGCGTGTGTGGCTCTTGTGGATGAGACTGCCGGTAGACGTCACGGGAAGATTCAAACTGTAAAAGGTAGGGACCCTGCCCACTGCTATGTCGGGGCTGCTGGATCGACCACCCTCTGTCTCCTTTCGCCTCAACCCTTCCTCCCGGGGCGCTCCCCTCAGAGGGGCACAGATACGAAAGGCCGCGTGACCACAGTGCCGAAGTCTCCGTCTGAAGCTTACTAGAGATTAATAGTAGACCACATATTAAAATAAGGAATATCTTGGAAATGTATTATGTATTTGACAAAAATTGTACTTGAAGAGATCTACATTTTCTATAGTAAGCTTTTGCCTATTATTACGGTTTACCAATAACGTAAACATCACCCAAAATGAAGAGGACTTCTGAAGACATTTCCAGAAAATTCAATACATAATTTTAATTTGTTATAAAATATGTGGCATTTTAATCAAACTCGTTAGGGTCATTTTTGCGAAAACAAAAAGTTCCGAAAAATGTTCCATGGAAAGAGTACTCTGGAATGGGGAACTTTCTTGAAACTCTTCATGTCACATTCATGAAAAATGCTGAACTTAAATACTGAAACCGTTTCTTGTATAAGCCCCCTAAAAACATTTATGTTAGAAGGCAATGTAACAGAGGCAACAAGAGATCGTGCTTCACTTGTCCCCATAGTTGCTGATCAACAACGAAGTATAACAGTTAAAGAATTTTTCCTCAGTAGACGAACACTTTGGAATTTCGACTTACGGAATAGTGATGCCTAGATAGGACATTAATTATATATAGAGAGAGATTTATGGCACCAACATTGTGTTATTGTAGCTGTTTGTTTAGCTAAATTGTAAAGGAGGTGCCTAAAAGCGCGGTATTTTAGTATACGGCATTCTGCAGTTGTATGAGGAAGAAATCGCAGACAATACATCATAATACACAGCCCTACAGTAAAAACTAGACATATTGGATTTTATTGTAAGTATTAAACAATTCAGACCGCCTCCGTAGCGCAGTGGTAGCGCGCCTGCCTGTGGCGCGGAGGACCCGGGTTCGATCCCCGGTACCGGCATGGGATTTTTCCCCGCTGGGAGGTCTGGTACGGGGTGCACTCAGCCTCGTTAGGTCCCTGCGGGCCAATTGAGGAGCTATCCTGATAGAAAGGTAGCGTCCCTAAAATGTCAAAGTAGTCGCCTTACGGTCGGGGGAGTCGGCATGCTGACCCCCGCCACCCCCAACCTGCACTCCTCCATGGCCTTGGCTGCGGCTGGAGGACGCAGCGGCCGGGCGATGAGGGTAACCTCTGAATAAGGGGAAGACGCCCTAGGGAAAAACAAACAATTAATTTCTCCACACCTTCACTCACTGAGATACACTAAATGAGAATAAGGACCCGAAGTAAAAACGAGATAGTGCAGCGAGATAGTGAGTGCCGAGACTTGACCTAACATCACTTCAATACCAAGTTTGGTGTTAAGCCGACTTTCCGTTTCATGATGTTCACACACACATGGAACTTTTTCTAAGAATGCTTTTTATTCAGGAGACCTCAAAACGTTTATTTCTACTAATATCTTGGTATTACATTTTTGGAAAGAGTGTTTACCTTCTCTATCTTTTGTGCACGTGGCAGAGAAAGTAAAAGGTTTGCTTATTTTCACCCGAATAATGTACAAAACATTACTTTATAAACTTTATAATGTTAAAGCAACGGTCATGGGAGAACATTTAAATCAAATATCAAAATAGATTACCATGAAAATGTTAAAATACCCTTACTGAGTGGTTTTTGACATTTTAAAGATTATGTCTAATGCAATGTCCTTACTCAAAACGGCGTGTTTATAACCTGAACCACAAAACCCGAAGAGATACAGGAGTCTGAGGCGATGTGGTGGCATATGAATGTAACGGAGGGGAAAATCTCACTCACTGCGACCCGTACCGATCTATTATGGGCTACTATTCCCTGGGGGAAGATATGAGGCGAAGGGAAATCATAGGCAGCTGTCAGTGGTGGAGGGGGGGGGGGGGAGGAAGAGGGAGCAAAGCCACAGAGACGTGCGAAAGTCCCTAACAGTTCTACAGTTAGCCGCCCGGCGCATCACTGAAGTCCTACCACCCAGAGAGAGGGCAACGAAGTAACCCGGGCACCGGCACGCAGCATTTTCAAGTGGGTTCAGGGAAGTGTTACAGCGCAAGCATCCGCACCATATGCCCGAGCCACCACGCTTACAGCCAGACCTGAAAGATGGCAATGGGATGAAATGAGGAAGAGAATCCGTTGTCAGAGAAGCCACTCCAGCATTCGCTTAGCGATAAGGGGAAACCATGGAAAATCCCAAGTCGGTCGATAGGAATCAGACCCACGACCTCCCGAATGTGGGCCACAGACTAACCACCAGAGTCAGGGGCTAAGATAATAGTCAAATCTTTAAAAATCTGATGTTATACATTCACACGACTTTCTCTAACCACTATCATTTATTTTATATCTATCCTACAAACTATACTTAAGAATATTATTTTACTATATACCTCATGTTAATTGAGATCATTTGCAGAAAAGGTACCTACAAGAGGGCATTGAAGTTCCATGTGTATCGCGAGAAACAACTAAATGGTGACAGCGCTTCAACGAATGAGCAAGTATTGAAAAATTCAATCCAATAGCAACGAATATTTCGGAAATGGTTGATGCTGCAAACTTTTATTTGCAATAAACCACTAAGTATGTTCTTAAGGTTTCACGGCGTGTTATTAGTAAAATATAACATAAGAGATAGAACTGGAACTTAAAAATTCAATGCCACAGCTGGGATTTGAACCACAGACCCTCAGCTTACTAAGCGGGTGCTCTAAACATTAAGCTATTCTGACAACCTACCAGAATGACATTGAATTCTCAAACCAGGGACTTTTGTGGTTTACCGAGAGAAATACGAACTGTTTGAGAATTCCATGTCGTTCTGGTAGGTTGTCACAGTAGCTTAATGTTTAGAGCACCCGCCTTGTAAGCGGAGGGTCTGTGGTTCAAATCCCAGCTGTGGCATTGAATTTTTAAGGTCCAGTTCTACCTCTCAAACATTGCTCATACACGGCTTGTGTGTTTAAAAACACCAACAGTAAGTTTGTTGGCATAAACGAATAATAAAATACAACAAACATATTTTCCGGACTTGCAGGCCATGTTCTAACAATAAAATGGTAATACTCGATGTTTCGTTCTCAACGAGGAGGACATCCTTAGAGAGAAGAGTTGTAGGAACGGCTGATGACTGCCTCCCCCTAAAAAGCTAATGAAAAGTTTTGCAGTGAAGGGTAATTTGGAGTGGGAAAAATTTCTGAGTCATATCCTTATAAGCTGCTGGATTTAAGTACGAAGTTTGGTGTTTATGTTGTTGTTAGCTAATGCTGGATTTCTGACAATGAAGTCATTAATCCTCTTGCTCTCCAATATTTTTCACAGATATTGAGAGACTTAGCAGTAAATGTAACCGCTTTTTAGAGAGCACCATATTTTTATGTTTTGGCGGTCACATCGCTCTCTCACAACCCCCATATTACATATTACTTTCTCTACTACGCGTAGTAAGTAGGGGAAGTATTGTATTCCACCCAAAATTTCGACATCGAGATTTCACCGGAAATACAAGTTTTGAGGCCCTCTGAATCCAAAAACAAAAAAGAATTTTTAGAAAAAGGTCCGCGTGTGTCCGTGTGTCAGTGTGTCAATGTGTGGGCAGCATAACTCATAAACGAAGTCAGTTAAAAGCCAAAGTTGGTATTTAAGTTAACATCTTTTAAGGGTGCGACACGAAGATTTTGAAGAAAATTCCGCCACCCCTTTATATAGAACATTTTTCGAACATTTTTATTTTCTCGAAAATGACTCTAATGATTTTGATCAAAATGCCATATGTTTAAGATATTTTTATGACAAATGCAATGAGTATTTTGAATTTTCTGGCTATATCCCGTGTAGTCCTGTTTACTCTGGATGATTTTTGCATAACAGGTAAACCGTAAGAGATAGTCAAAATCATACTATATGAATATGTAGAGTTTGCTAAAACACAATTTATGTCCAAATATTTTTTTTTTTGTAGAGTGAACCATTTTGGAGATATACCTTGTTATCTGTGTGAGTTTTCGAAAACTGAAACTTTCGTCAAACGGGACATCGTTTTTCATTTTTTATATCTTAACCGTGCAAAGAGAACGGAATCTCAAAGCTTTAAAAGATTTGACTATCGCTCAAAGCCTACTGTATTGCCATGTTCCCCTTGTACCTACAAGAAAATAAGCAATAAGATAATTTGTTCAAATGTTCATCTCGACTAACACGAAGATGATATAGGAGTAAGAGTTTGTAAGAATGCTTAGTACAAGAGTAGAGAAAGTTACGTGAGTGCAACACATCAGATTTCTTTGAGTTATGCTGTTTCACAGATTGTCGAGCGCGCTCTTCTAAAACTATTGAGACAGAATATTAGAAGACCCCAAAAGAAAATCGTTTATGTGAATATTTGTTAAAAGTGTAATTTGATTTTTGATGTTGGTATGAGTTGGTTAAATGACGAAAACGTGTTGCAAATGTTCATTGTTACGAACAACTAAGTTAGTTTAAAGACGTCATAAATATTTCCATATTTGATTTTAATATATATGTATAAATATTAGAATTATATGTGTTCCATAATAAAAGTAAGGGAGGATGGTTAGGGATCGCTTCCCTAACAAGAAAGAACTATTTGATGGACGCATACGCGGATGTATACGAAAAAGGCGGTGTCACGTGAGGTGACGCCATAATCTTCCCACTAGCATGTGTGTATTCAAGGCGTAAGGACGTGTTGATGTAACGTGTGAACACTGTAGAACTTTCACCAGACTTTCATCAACCATTAGTTCCACTAAATGATAAAGTGGAAAGGTTTTAAATCATTTAAAACGGTGCTAGGAGGATTTATTTTAATGTAAAATATAGAAAAAGTGTTAATAAAATAATACATTGTGGTGAAGAAATATCGTGTGATTTTTCATTCCATCCGTTACCACGCCCTGAGATCACAAAGATTTCAATAGCTCAAAGACCCAACCAAGATTAATTATAAAAACTGCACCACTATGATGCGTCAAATTTTTTTGTAGTGTTTAACGCCCGCTTTTACTGCATACGGCTCCGCAGGTGGTGACACTGATGATACATGGAATGAAGACGGAGCACCTGTGGAATGAGATGGCGGGGGAAACCGGAGAACTGGGAGGAGACCAGCCCCAGCGCCGCTTCGTCCACCACAAAACCCACATGCTGTTGCCTGGGATCGAACTCGGGTCGAGCATTACACTACATGGTAGGACTTTGGATACCCATTTACTACCGCAAACAAACCCTAATACACTATTATGTTTAAGATTCCTCTGTTCACGTTACGATTGTAAATTGTTTTTTATTTCTCTCTTACGGTTTACCAGTTGTATAAAATTATACAACATTCACTCAGAATGAAGATGCCTTAACAGCTACTCACAGAAATTTCAGAAAATATACATTTTCTTGCTCACTAATATTGTCTTTAACATGTGGTATTTTAATTCACATCATTTGAACAGTTTTTGAGTAAATAAAACTAATACTAGTTTCCATACAAAGTGCAGATTGGAATGGGGAATTTTTGTTGCGAATCATCCCTGGCATACTTAAGGATGTCTGATTCAAGTATGAACGTTTTTGAGTTGTGCTGTTTACAGACCACAAACAGACAGACAAAAATATGAACGGATGGTTAAACGTACATACTTTTTTTCTAATTTTTTGGGGAGGGGATCTTCAGACGACCTCATAACCTTTATTTTGGGCGAAATCTCAATCTCGAATATTTGTGTGGATTTCTTCTTTCTATAGGTAGGCAATAGATACATTAAAATGTACTTTATGGGGTGGGGGTTCAGGGCGGGGTTTAGGGATATGAAATATATTTCTTGCTTGCGGTGACAATTTCTCACCTACCAGTTAGGTGATAGATAAAGCTAGAGGAACTTGGTGAAAAGCGATTGTTTTGATTTCTTGACTTGTGCCTCAGAAGAACGCTCCAAATTTAACTAGAATAATTAAGATGTCATAGGGCGTATTTCTACGTGAGTTCTAATGCAGGCTATATTTCAGAAAAATTTTCAACAATCGGGTTGGCTTTTTTGAGTGAAAGAGCAAAATGTAAACATACAGAAAAATCTGATGTGTTGCACTCACATGGCTTTCTCTACTTTTGTACTAACCATTCCTACAAACTCCTATTCCTATATCTTATTCGTGTTAGTGGAGATAAACATTTGTACAAATTATCTTATTGCTTATGTCCTTGTAGGTGCAAGGGAATATGAGAATACAGTAGGCTTTGTGAGATAGATCTTTTAAAGCTTTGAGATTCCGTTCTCTCTGCACGGCTGATAAAAAATGAACGATGTTCCATTTGACAAGTATACATAAGTTCTCCAAAAAGTCACACAAATAACAAGGCTCATCTCCGAAAATTATTTGGACATAAATTGTGTATTTTAGCAAGATCTACATTTTTGTGTAGTAAACTTTGGTCTTTCTCTTACAGTTTATCTGTTCTGCAAAAATCATCCAGAGTAAATATGACTACTTGGGTTATAGCCAGGACATTCAAGATATACATTTCATTTGCAATAAAATATCTGAAACATATGGCATTTTAATCAAAATCGTTAGAGCCATTTTTAAGAAAATCAAAATTTTTCAAGAATTTTCCCTGTAAAGGGTAGTTTAGGGTGGAGGAATTTTCTTCAAAATCTTCGTATCGCATCCTTGAAAGACCAAATGACCTCGTTGTCGTCGGGCCGTTAAACCCCACACACACTCACTCCTTGAAAGACATTAAACTTAAATACCAACTTTGGTTTTTAACCGACTTTTCGTTTATGAGTTATGCTGTCCACAGACAGACACAGACTGACACAGAGACTTACACACACACACACACACACACACACACACACACACACACACACACACACACACACACACACACACACACACACACACACAAACACACACACGCACACGCACATGCACACGCACACGCACACCCACACCCACACGCACACCCACACCCACACGCACACGCACACGCACACACACGCACACACACGCACACACACGCACACACACACACGGACCTTTTTCTAAAAATGCTTTTTTACTTTCTCTACTTGCAAGTAGAGGAATATTGTATTCCACCCAAAAATTCGGTGTCGAGATTTCACCGGAAATATACGTTTTGAGAACCCCGGAATTTAAAAATGCTCTTTTTTTATTCAGGGAGGCTCAAAACATATATTTCCGATCGAATTTTTGGGTGGAAAACAATACTTCCTCTACTTTCCTATACGTAGTAGAGAAAGTAAAAAATGCTAGTGCTTTTATTAATACAAAATTGACAACTACCAAAGATGAAGGTAATATATTAGGTTATTCCGTAGCTTACCGAGCGGGGTGGCGCCGCGATAACGTGTGTGGCCGCAGCACACTCTGAGTTGGGTTTTTCGCGGCTTCAGCATGACCTCCCGGGGGGGGGGGGGGGGGGAGCGATTGGAAATTGCACTGAAGATCTCTAATCCACTATGGAAACTGCATTGAACCATTAAAGCTACACATGGTAAATAGCAGTGCTTATTTTTGCACTTACTGTGTAAGCTGCACTGGAACATTATAGCTCGGGATACAGATTGCACTGACGAAGCTTGTTGGATGTTTTTGCACCGCGACTGACTGTTCTTTACTTCACTTTGAAACATAATAGCAGGTGCTCTTGACGAATGTGAAGCGATCAATTTGACCCTGTTCATATTTATTGATTTGCTTCTCAACGTAGTGCTGTTTATTTATTGTGAAATAATTTGTTCCCTTGTGTGATTTTTCGGAGCTGTTTAGTTTTATATACACCTTGGTCTGATAAGACGTTAGCTCTTCCACGAATACATATAAAGATAGATGACAGGAACTAAAGCTTGCATTGAAATGTGAATGAAAAGATTCGCATGCATTCTAGCGGAGCGTATTCACCGCGACATCTGGTGATGAATACTGAGTACAGCCTAGAAAACTGCCCGAAAATAGTAATGGTAATCAGTGCTATTTACACATAATAAATTCAGCACTACAGTGCTGTTAACATTTTTGTATTTGGTGCAATTCACAAACTCCGTCATTTTCAGTGCAATTTTACCCGGTGCAAATTACTACCGCCCCTTCCGGCATTTATCAAGACATGGAATCGCTAACACGGCCTTCCGCGTATCTCTGCGACCTGCTTGCCTGCGGTATGTGGTCTCCTGGGTTCCCTTACTTCATCCCTCCCTTCTGGGGCTCTAATGACCTAGCTGTCGACGGGCCCTTAAACCCTAATCACTCACTCACTCCCTCCCTTCTAAGGGGTGTTAACAAAATCGATCTGTATAGGTCACAGTGTACGAGGTGTCTCCCTCCGTGTATAACATTTTTCCCTTAGCTTATGCAGCAGATATCCTTGTGATTTCTTGTATGTTATCACTAGGGTTCGGATGTTTATGACATGTCATATTTTTGTCCCTACACCCATTCTCACCGCAAACACAAATTAAGCACAAATTTCACATTTTTAATCCTAATTAGACAGTTTTTATTTTGCATATTATGTCATATTTTTTTCATTTTTATGGTTTTGGTCATATTTTGATAATATCTGTCACATTTTGTCATATTTTGCTTATGAATTCGATAATTTTTTTATCATTTTTGTCATATTTTTTATTATATCTGTCATATTTCGTCATATCTCGCTTATGAATTCAAAAAGAATACAATTGTGCAATAAATGCACTGAATGATCAAGTTAACATTTTTCGGGAAAAGAGTCACTAATAATTTAGTTTGACTGTAACTGGAATTTCATGAAGGGACAATAATAGTGCAGTAACCACGCAGGTACTAAGATCACAATGCCGGCTTATCCTTTCCTGTCTCTTCTTGTTGTTTTTAAAACATTTTCATTCCAGTTCACATTTGAAGTCGTATCTGGAAGTATTAACATGCCGAAAGTTAAATGTTCCGATAGTGTAAAACCAAAAAGTTTTGTTATAGAGTTTGGAGAAAAACATTTCAGCACTTATGGGAAAATTCTTTACTACAAAGCGTGTGAAGTGAAAGTGGCGTCTGCAAATCGATTAAATGTTCAGCAGCATTGTGACACAGTCAAACATGTGAACAGCATAAACAATCAGTTCAAGAATTGAGACAGAGACATTAGTACGATGCGACAGCTCCTTCGACATCAAAGAAAGTGCCGGATTTCTCGAAGGACCTGTGTGGGTATCTGCCAACATCCCTCTAAATAAGGTTAACAACAGGCAGTTGATACAATTTATGGAAAAATAAACAAGTCATACAGTTCCAAACAAATCTACACTGAGAAAAAATTGTGCACCTGCGTGTTATGACAGTGCGGTGCAAAAAATCAGAAACATTATCGGTAACAATAGGATTTATCTTAAGTTTTTAACTAACGCAAATGTTCACATTTTATAAGGTAGATGCATAGTCCACAAAATATTGTTTGGAACCGGTCAAACAAGCAAACAGAAGCAAATTCTTTAAAATTAGGGGTATGTATGTTACAGAGAAAACTGTAAATCACTTTTAATATTATTAAAATGTGATTGGCTGATTGAATTCATGTGCCAAATGTAATAATTTGGGGTCATTAAAAGTTTTGAATTAAGAATATTTTAAGAAAATACGTTTTTTAGGTTATTTTTTAGGATTTTTTGGTCATATTTAGTCATATTTAAGGGCATATTTGTAGTCATATTTTCCATTTTTTTAGGTCATAAACATCCTAACTCTAGTTATCACTATTTCTTGCAGTGTATGAGGGTATGAGGGTCTTGCTGCTGAGCTTAGCCGAGTGAGCGACAGTATTTTTATGAGATATGCTGCCTATTTGAGAGCAGAAGTTCAACATTTTCAGCATCTACAACTTCCAGCATTTCCAGCATCTGCTACTCTGGCGGTAAATTTTTCCCGGCTACTCCCGGTTCTCTCACGCAATGGAGAGAGCCTGCGGAACGGTTACCATATTATTAAAAGACTATGTATATGAACAAACACAGACAACTTTTTGGAGAACACGGTAAACAACTGAGCATCCCGTTGAATTCTTTTCCAAAACGTTTCACCTGGAAGTGCCGGAGACGTAAGGAAATATGGGAAATGAATCACATAGCTATAAAAGAATGTATAAAATATTCTCACAGCTAACGTTCAAAAATATTTTATTTTTAATTCAACGGACATACACACATACATATAATTGCTTATATAATTATATTCATTTTTAGACCTTAAAAGTTTCCTTGCATAAAATTAACCACAAGATAACGTAATATAACTTGCATCATAAGAATTCAATGCTTACCATAACGTAGCTATTTACACAGTATGTTGATTCCACAGCATCAGCTTCAACGTTTATTGTCAGGATTGGCTCTAAAGGATGGCAATAAAAATGTTATTTTATAAAATTACAAGGAGTCATCATTATGATGTTAGAAATTATACACCTGTATTGCACAATGTGTCAACCAATACACGCCACGAACTTCAAGGCTAATATGCAGCTAAGGGTTAACCTAATTTCTGCAGAATGTAGAGACATTTGTTAGAAAATGTTTCATAATAATGTTAGGTGAAGAAAATAATTAAGTTTGAGGAAAAAGATATAAAAAATCCGAAAATACTGATTACAATACGTCATATCAGGCTTTTTAAAACTCTATTTAGGATTCTTACCATCATAATTACATATTTAAAACAGTATGGCGAAGGTAGTAGCTTGGATATTATAATCATGAAAACTCTTGGCAGTGTGTTTTTAATGAGTGATAAAAATATATGTTAATTAATTTAGCACTTTTTCAGCATAATTTCAGTAAATTTGAAGAAATATAAGCATGTTAAATATTCTTAGATTGATGTGCTTTCAACTGCCATGATTTTACAGCGATTATGTGCATGTGCCACTCATGTTGGTTCAGTTCCTGGCTCACAAAATTATTTTATACTTTGAGCAACACGCTACAGCAAATAACTGACTTCGGCGGTTTTCTCTTTTGGCAGTTCTGGCGTTTTAAAAGTTGTCAATCTATGTAGAATTAAATAATTATATGCAACATCATAAATTCGAAGGTGAAACAAAAACCAGCAGCTATGAATGACACTCTTTATAGATTACATCTATCTCTCCCAACAAAAGAGAAGTAGCTTAAGTTTTTACCCTCAATTTTAAAATTGTTTTCCTAATTTTCAGCATAGCATTTTTATAATATTACGCTGCTTTCACTAATTAATCGCAGTTATGCTAACCACGATAATGCTTATTAATATTTATATCGTAAGCAGCAAAATGGAAGTAGGACCAGTGAATATGTACAGGCATACCAGTCGAGAAATATTCAAAATCAAAGCTAACTATGTAAAATCTAGTAGTCTTATCATCAAATATTAACAATCAGACTTCATTACCTTTGCTCAAGTTCCTAAGGAACTGAATCAATATTCATTATATTTCAAATGTATAAAATCTAGACACGAAAAGGGAGAGATAACAAATTGTAATAAACATTTTCTCTCCCAGAACTTTTAAGGACAATCGTTGCATAGTTTTTGTCAACTGGTTTGTTTCACACTCACACTTAACAAACCTTTAGTAAACACTTCTAAATTCTTCGCTCTCACTCAAACTTTTAGTGTCGTAGAGAACAGGCTAAACAAAACTGAAACGTGTAGTTTCGCAATGATATTCATTGCATGCACCAGATCAAATTTGTTAACAATATAAAAACTTGGTCTTCAAAAGCTGTAGATTATTGTTGAACAGTTTTCTTAACACAGGTGATCAAGAAGCGTTCAGCTAATAGGAGTACAAATACAGTTTTACGGCATATGCAGGTATTTTAATTGCATATTTTGTTTCGTTTACAATATTACGTAAAGGAACGCCACAGTACTATTGTTTTCTAAAGTTAAATTCACTGTAACAACAATCATTCTTTAGGAAGAACCTAGATATAGGGATAGAGCTAAATCAGCTTTATAGTATATTTTTACAATAAGAACAAAATAAACTGTTGAATACAAGAAATCCAGCGTTTCAATTTTAACTATGCTCCTTATGAGGCCTTCTGCAATACCTTATGTGATAGTTATAAATTTAAACTAAAATAAACTGTGAATTTATTCTTGATATTACCAGTGTATCCAACTTAAAGCATAGCTTGAAACAAAACAGCACCGATCACAATTCCTATAGTATTTATTATGTTTAATTTACCGAATCATTTGTCTCAGCGTCTGTTAACAAAGTAACTTAGGTACACAGTGCTCACACAGTTCACAGGATGCCTCAAGTTTGTAGATATTTTCATTAATCGTGATGTATTTGTTTCTTTGATAAACTCCAATAGTATTATTCAGACTAGCAAATCATTTATTCCAAGGGCAGAAATGCATTTTTGTGTTTTAGTTTACTATTTGGCCCTACCAGATAGAACCAATATTTGATTGTCATTCTTTATGTTATTGTCAGAATAGTCTAGCTTTTATACACTACGTGAGCTTAAATACGCAACATTTAAGCATATTTTAAAACTCAGAGTTTAATCGCTATCCGCGGGGAAAATGTACGTAGGTACGTTTGATTCATTAAGTAACCAGCTCATCAGTAAAAACAAATCAAAATATCTGATATGCAGCGGCCATTACGGTTCATGTTTTCAAGCTAATTGCATTTTACATCTGCGTATCACTCTGTCAATGCGCATTTTGTCGTGCGCAGGGGGATGAAATCTCAGTCATTTCAAGTTAATAAAACAAATCAATATATGTCGGCCTCGAGCTCGTAAGAAACAAAACAATGAAGATTATATCTTTCAAAATAGGTTTCGAGATACGGAAACATTTAAATATACAACAGAGAATATTTTTAGCAGTTTTGAAGTGACGGAACGGGCCATTTAGCATACTTTTTATTGTTTTAATAAGTTATGCATTATTACGTTAGCAAGCGTAACCATTTTTAATTTTCCGGTTGTGTAACATTCAAAGAGAATAAACAGAACTTCGCCGGTTATTTACAAAAGATTCAAAATGTCTTATTTACTGCATCACTATTTAAACCGTGTAATAGTTTAAATAGAGGCACTTTCGAGAAAGTATAAAATAATTAAAATTTCAACTAAAAGGTTGTTTGCTGTGGGAGGAAATCCTCCAAATATGCATAATATGACGTTCATATACGATTTATCTTATTTTAATATGATTGTTCTCACATGTTACAATACAATAACACTCCCACACAGACATACGTACATTTTCCTTTTTGCGTTCATGGACCTCAAGGCGTGACTTTCCAGTAAAAATGTGATATTGAGCTTTTGGTTCGAATGCAATACTTTCTCTTTATGAGGCAAACAAAATAAGTAACAAGTGGTACAATAAACTTTTCTAAACACTTAACTTTTTGATTTAACAGAGCTAGTTTTGATTTTTCTCCTATCTTTACTTTGTATTTGAAATGGCAAACAGAGCTGTTGGAACAGGCATGAGGAAAGTACAACCTTCTTTGAGTCGCTAAGTTATGCATCGTGCAGCAGATAAAATACAACATATGGAAGTAAGACCGACTATTGGTTATGCGGAGTTCAGGGGACACTTTCATTGTATTTGAAAATTTTTGATTCAGATGATTAAAATAACATTTAGCCAATCAGAGCAAAAGTATTATTACTATGTCATATAAAAATCGTTTAAGCTTATCAGGTCCTTGGTTAGGCTGGGTGGTCATTAAATGTAATAAAACGGTAAAGGGTAGACAACGAAGGGGGATACCTCGCACACTAAGATCTCCACAGATATATTCTGGCAAACACCCCCCCCCCCAGGAGGAAGGGATGAAGTGAGGGAATCACAGGAGGTCACAGGTCGTAGGCAGGTTACAGAGACGCGCGGAAGTAACATTTCAGCATCATGGCCCCTTCTACTTTTGGAGTCGCCAGGGAGGGCGAACAAGCGACCCGTCGACCTGGCAGCCCTCTACTGTTCTCGGGGAGTATTCTTTACATTGCGCATGCATCCGCGCCATTTGTCCGGTACTGCCATACCCTAGAAGCACACCTTAAAGATGAGAAGGAAATGGAATGAAAGGGAAATGATGGAAAGGAAATCAAGGTATTAGAGTAAGCACCCCAGCATTCGTCTAAGTGGCAAGGGGAAACCACGAAAAAAACTCAAGGCAGAATGCGCGGTTGAGGGGGATCGAATTCGGGACTCCTGAATGCGGGCCACAGAAGTCTCCCTGAGCCATCCCACTCGGTAAACAAACAAACAAATAAATAGGTAGATGCATAAATAAGTAAATAAATATGTTGTTCATTAACAATGCTGCCAATTGCCAGGATAATATCAGCACCTCCAGCGCGCCGGAATTTCGTCCCACAGGAGTTCTTTTACATGCCAGTAAATCTACTCACTTGGCTGTCGCTTTTGAGTACACTAAAAAACTATCTGTCTAGGCTCGATTTGAACCCACGACCCACCTAACCAACTGAGCCGCCCTCCTTCACCTTGTGATACTACTAAAATGTTTTCTAGTAGTTGCTGAATATATCAGTCAGATCTGTGAATGAAACTTAGTATTGAGGATTTCATTATTAGTGCATGCCAGAATAAACATTTAAACCAAGGACGATATCAAGGAACTATGTGCTGGAAAATAACTCCTAGAAAGAAGAGAAATCTGCTGATGCAACGTGTGGCTTATTGGAAGGCAGCTGAATTTTTGTCAGTTTTCAGCGTCGACATGTCTGTCGAGCAAGATTTTATTCCGCTTCGTTGGCCAGGAATAAAACAAAATGTGACTTCGCGTGCGCTAGAGTGTGGAAAACATTCAGCTCAGTGGAACATAAACGAATCGCCTATACGATGTTATAAAACAAAATGTGGTATGGACATCTTGTTTTCACAATATTTCTGCAATGTCAGGGATTCTATCGACGAGGAAATGTGCTTTGGTATGATAAAACTTCCGGAAAGGAAATATCTCTTCCGCTGTGTCAATTTCGTACATGCTTGTAATCGACAGCTTGTGAACATGTTGGACATTTGCATAACACTGGTTTACAACGAGTATAACAAATAGGCCACACGTTGTGCTGGGCCAAACTGTTCTATGCTTTTTCACAGCAAAAGCATGGAATCCCAAGCCCTGACATATTGGTGTGCCATCACCAGTCAGTCTGGATAGCTCAGTTGGTTAGACACTGGACTACTCAAAGGCCAGAGTGATAATTTTTAATGTGCTTAAAAGTGACAGTCTTATGTAAGTAGATTACTAGCCTGTGAAGGGGACGAAATTCCGGCACACCGGTGGCTCTGCTATGATCCTTGGAATTGAAAGCGTCGTTAACAAGCAAAACATTTATTTATCCCATCATTTAACTTTTTTTTTCGCTAGCTAGGGGTTAAAAATGAATGCATCTTGAGCATTAAATATTTCAATTGATGTAAGGCAGCCATAGTATTCTGCCTGAGGGCAGGTCCTTTACTTCAACCCAGGTATCCTCAATTCCTCAACTCTTCGCCTCCGCATATGAATCATTTTCTCTTACAGTTCATTCGTGCTCTTTTGGGTCAGGGCTTGAAGGAGGGGGAAGGGGTAGGAACCTTCAAGCTACCCTTCATCAATAGAAAAAAGCATAGGAGGGATGAACACTAAGATCATCTCTTACAAGCAACTTCGAAAAAATTCCTACATTGTTGTGCGACAGTAAATAGGGCAGTAAGGAAATATTATTTAACTAGTACAATATCTACATTTTCTCAGGTGTTCCATCATGTAGGAATGCGTCACGTACAGCAGTCATGCGTTCTAGTTGGACACTATCAACTGCACATACGCTTTAGAGAATACCTGAACCCATACAAAGACTGAACAGAAACGTTGCGACGATTATTCCCCGACTTGGAGCAATACTCTAATATATTGATTAGCTTTCTTTTTCCGTTTTATTTCCTTTAACTGGTACTCAATATTCTCCCACGTGGTGCTAGGAATCTTCTTTCGTCTTTCTAACACAATTTCTGTCCGTTGCCACAGTAACAGTAAGAAATGGTACACTGGCAGGGGTAAACATATTATAGTAGCTTTAAACTGGGAGTTGGATTTGCGCCAATGGAAATGAGAGTGATATGCAAGTGACAGTCTTGCCATTGGCAGTGAACATATTTCGTCTGCTCCACAAAATGGAGGAGGCACTTAAAGCATAGTGGGTCACTTGTCTGAATAATACCTTGAAGTGCTTTTAGATTTGAACTGCCAGCTGAAATGTTACCGTTTAACATAAAGCTTCAAACTTACTTATTCCTTTTGAAAGACAAATTGTTTATTTTCGTTGTGGCAGGAAGAAACAGCTACACTAAAATTGAAATAAGTGCAACTGCTAAAGAAAGTGGTGTATTAAATCGGGAAAAGTTAGAGTCATAGCCGATGTCAGGATTGTGATACAACTGAGAAAATGCCACTTTGCAGCTATATAACACATTTTTCCCCACACTAGTTAGAAATCACATTATTTAGATAAAACATTCGAGGGTATTTAGAAGGTGTAGATATACACAGTACTATGATTATAAACATCTAAACGTCACGGTGTTTAGTTTACTGTATGGCCAGCTGGGATACGACTTTTGATTCGTCTCAGGTCAATTCTATGTTTTCTTAACCTTTTTCAAACTGATGCTACCATATGACATCATTATATATATTTATTGTTGGAGGAAAATAGAAACATAATTTCACCGCTTTCTTTTTCTTTTTTAAATGTAAACAAAACATGTGTTCAACTACAATGCTAATAATATCCACACATTTAAATCACTGTTTTCTTTCGTGGATCCACCCCATCCTTTATCACTGGAAGTCAGAGATTAGGGCCAGTGCCTAGACGAAGGTTTTGAAGTTAATGAACTATAGTTTTGTAAATAATATGTTATGTTAATATGAAAATTATAAGAGCGGTCTTGTTGTTTCTATTATTGCACCAGTTTCAGTTCCTTCACGAAAAGTTATAACATGAACAACGAGCACAACAAAAGAAAACGATCGATGCCAAATTGTACTTAACAACACTGCTTCAGAAGAAGCGGGCGAAACTTACTTCTGCAGGTTGAACTGAAAAAAGCAAAGACTGTTAGCAACGTGTAGTTCTGTTTCATTTTACGGGGCAAGACTGCTCAGAACATTTACAAACGAGCCATGGCACCTTTAAATTTATGCCCCAGCGGCTCGAACTGTACTTATAGCACAGCAAAAAGTTTTAGAGTTTCAGTGACTAAAAAAAGAAAAGACCAGCGATCAGGTATTACGTGTACAGTAGAAGTTCGTATCCTTTGGCGTATTCAATACAAGCCATAGGGGGGTATACAACAATAATTTAATACGATTCCACTTTTTTTTTTTTTAAAGAGGATCGGATCTAAAACTCATTTATATCCGAGTCCGCGTGGTACAAATAGTGTTCTTCAATGAACATCAAGAAATCTTCAAATCTGCATTAAAATAATGTTCTGTAGTTTGTATTTTTTAAGAATTTATGCCTGAAATATTCTAATATTAGAATTCCTTTAGTATACGTTCATAAACATCTAGTTACTGGAGAGAAAACTTCGGCTCCTGCTGGGAACAAACATTAGTGTGGAATAAAATATGTTTTATGGGCAGTAGTTCAAATATGAACTTGTAAACATTCTGCATAAATGCTGTTAAAATTAATGAATCACTTAACACTTCATTAGTTACTAAAGACTTGGAAATGAATACACTGGGATGTCTTAAGTAAACTAAATTAAGGATGTCATTAATTTTTTTTTGTGTTTAGCTCAACATTTTGATTTCTATGACTCGTTTGATTATATATTCAGGCTCCTTAAATTATACAAAATTATTAACATTCTTTATCTCACTGGTAATTCATTCCAATTTTTTTGTCAAACGTATGAAAATTAAACGAGTGATCGTAAAGAGAAGGGAAGAAAGAGAGAGAACAAAATAACAATGTAAAGGTAGCAATTACGAGGGCATGCGAAAAAGTTTTAGATAGTTATTTATTAATTTAGCAGTAGCTAGGATATCTCAAATGAGCTAAGAGTGAGCGCGTGTTATTCCACAACTCAAACTCATGCTCCTATCATCCTTTCTGTAGTTAAGGCGTGTTAATGCATAAAATGCGGGGCGCTATTCACTGTTTGCAGAGGTTTAGTGCTTTGGTGCTTGTTTTTCAAGAGCATCGCTTCTGTTGAGCTGGACCAGTAATTAGGAGCTGCGATTTTCTGGAGTTTGAAGACATTTTGAAACTGGCCGTAATTTTCAGACAGTCTTAAGCTTGCTTTAGATGATAGGGTACTTGTGAGCTAGAAGATGAGACTCCCTTTGATAGGCTAAACACAGAAAAGAAGAATCTTCAAAGGAGAACAATGAAGAGATTACCATATCTTTTTCTTCGGCATAAAAGAAACTATACAGCACGAAGGAGAATGTATCTTATGCTTTGGTTACAAAGCCATGGAACGTGAATGTAAAAGTAAAGGTAGGGGCCCTCGAAACCGGGGCAGAGCATCCTTTTATGCTTCTACCGTGACCTTTAGGGGAGGAATGAGAGGATAGACCCGAAGGGCGACCAAATCCGGATGAACGACAGGCGCAAGCTGGGACGTTTCTAGATAGAGAGCATCCGACGCCACCCTTCGCCGCATTGGCAGAAACCCCCATCCCCGGGAGCTTGACAGGGCCGTTCAACGAAGGTGGCATCCCGCCGGTGCAGGTCAAGACGATGCCAGAGGAGGTAGACGTCCGAACGACGCCGTAGTTGACACCTTTACGGTGAGTAAACCTAATTAAAGAAATAGTGATTATCAGTCAAGATGAGGAGAATTTCTTAGGAATGTTAAGGTAAAGTGGAAATGGTGAGTGGGTAAGACTTCTAGTAGTTTAGTGGCCAGAACCAGATCGCTTAGCTTCATTACGTAGTGCGTTTGCCAATAGGTATTTGTAAATCAATAAAAATAGCACAAAATATTATTGCCAGTAGTTGTTCTTTAGGCGAATAATCAGCTGTGAAGCCATTATTACTTTTTTTGACCACAGTCACATAATATAGGAAAAGTGTTGTAATTCTGCTAGAGCAAGAAGCTTAGAAGGAATCGTTTGGCAAGGTATTATTTAAGGCGAAGTTGAATCACTTGTTAATTTATCTCTTGATGTAGGTGATAACAGGATGAACACAATC
This sequence comes from Tenodera sinensis, assembly GCA_030765045.1. Taxonomy (NCBI): domain Eukaryota; kingdom Metazoa; phylum Arthropoda; class Insecta; order Mantodea; family Mantidae; genus Tenodera; species Tenodera sinensis. The sequence goes on along the minus strand of CM060965.1, from coordinate 37,541,314 downwards.
TGGATTATCTGTTTCTGACGTCAGGCCTACCATTATCTTGACCTTAAGACGTTCAAGTGAAAAATGTTTTGCAAGTGAGATTGCTTACACTTCATAAACTATCCTTATTTGAAACTTCAGAGGAAAGATGAGATTGGGAGTTGGAACTGTAAATACACAGGAAAATTTGGCATGATGAAGAGAATTATGCAGAATGTTACATTTGTGTTAATACTTTTTCAGTCCATGTAAATGAACAGTTGATAGAAAGCAATTTGTGCTACCACTGGTCCCACGAGAAGATATTTGTGTGCTCACAGAGTATGGAAAAAGTGAAAGGTATCTTATCAAGTCATACTCAGAGCATTAAGACTTCAGTACCCCTCGTTTTTGACACAGAGAATCAAGGTTTAACGATTTTGAGCTGGCAGGTCTTATGGAACGGTTAATGAAAATAGCTTAAATGGGTCTGGGGTCCATAGTTCTTAGCCAACATCTATATTCTGAATACAATCCGCGCTTTCCTGAATGTGAGGCAGACGTACTATTCAGCACCACGGAGATAAAGATGAGTATGGTGTTAGGAACGACGGGGAATTTTGGCATTGAGACCTAGGCTAGGCCTAAATTTACTAAACCTCTGGGAGGAAGTGATAAGGTGAAGGAGGACAAAGAACAACAATATCTAACAGCGGTAGGCATAGCGTAGCGCCACTTTCAATCTCAAATACCTTAGGTTTAGGTAGAAGGTTCCGCGTGAGAAAAGGAACAGCCGATTTGAATGCTAAGATGATGTTCTCAGAAGTCAAATTCCATAATAATGCTGCAGGTGACGTAAAGGCTGCTTAAAGGTTCCTCTTGTCACTGAGAGTTATATTCGTTTTCTTCAAACATTAGCAGAATTTTTGCGAAATACCACATTCGCTTGTTCTGCTGTTGCGATTTCCCAATTACAACGTGTTTGGGAATTTTGGGAAACATTTCCTGAAGGTTCATGAGAATTACCCCGTGAAACGTGTAATAATATCTGCGTGTTTTTAGAAGTGATCTTTTTTGAAAAGTCAAAAACTTTTGGCATGCACCTCGTGTACAACATAATTTTACTTATTCATATCCAAAACATATACAGATCATATTTAATCATCTCATATTGCTTGAATTAAAAAAACTATAAATACAAAATTAAAAAGGAAGAAGATCGTCACAGAAGGTATGTGTTTAATATAAAACACCATTTGGTTTTCGCGAGGCAGATGAAACCTCGTTTTAATGAATGTGAAGCTTTGTGAAATCAGGGAGAGTTAACTTTATTTTGTATGGCGATATTGAATACATCCCCTTAGTGGGGTGGTAGTGTTACTACCTACCAAGCGGGAGACCCGGGTTCGATTCCCGGTACCGGCGTGGAGATTTTTTCCCATTGGGAGACCTGATCGGGGTGCACTCAGCTTCATGATGTCCCTGGGGCTGCTTGAGGGAAAATAATGGCTCCAGGTTGCGATAATCATACTCATGGGAAGGGACTCGGGGCGCTAAACATGTTCCACACTCCAGTACTGTACCCCACTCATGATGCCCGTTGTGGGCAGAGGTAGAGGACGCAGTGGTCGGGCGGTAGGCCTTGGCCTGTCATGAAGCTGTTACGCCGCGGAGTTAAGATTAATTTAAACTGAATACATGGTACATATATTTCAGAGATAAACTAATGCTTAACAAGACATGTTAAAACATACACACTGAAAAATAAACAAATTTATTCAAGTATCTATAGAGCATTATCTGCTGTTTGGATAATAAATAAACACATTTAAATATAAATATTTGTTTTGTATAACACTATAAACCAGTTGAAAGGTATGAAACAGAAAATAAATAAATATTTGTGCAAAATATCAATTCTTGAGACAAAAGAAAATCAACAGCTCGAAATTCAAAATAATTATTTACTTTGTTTTGCAAGAGCTTCCTAACCGTAAAATCATAAAAAGGACATAATTTTCTATGATATTGTGTTATAATGCTAATGGGGACGCACTGGATTCGAATCCTTCTCGTCGGTTGCCTGAGCAGTGAAGTTTTTCCATTACCTTGAAAGGAGAACCATATAACGTAAGAACTTCAGGTTCGGATTCATTTACTCTTCCATTTCATAAGAATTCATTCATTCATTCATTCACTCATATCTTTATGGCTTTAATACGGGGTGAACAGCTTGTATCACCTTGTGAAACATTCATTCAAACGAGGTCATGATGCACTATAAATTACATTTCTATTATAATGCCATAAATATCACATTCGAAAGTGACTGTGGAGAACAAATAAATGTATGCAAGCCTACAAAAGTAATACAGAATTACCCATTCTTACAATGAACACGTTAAGGTCGAGTATGAACTGCTATCCAAGACTTAAAACTTGGAATGCTAATGAATAAAAATGGGAGATCTTTTGTTGCAAACACTATTGTAAAAGCCTATTTCATATTCGTTTTAGCTATTAAAAACTGCGTCGAATCTATAACAGACATTAGATTTGCATATTTCTAAATTGTCAACTTCTATAAATCATTTCCCTCTTGTCATTGATTAAAATCTTTTATACTGCGTTAATAATTCGTATTCCAACACTAAACAATGCACAATGGCTAAGTACCTCAATCTTTAACAACCAGTTTTCTTTTCCTGCTGCCTTTGTACTTTTCATTCTGAGAAATGATCGATTCATCGAAGTGTAGTAGAAAAAACGGGATCAGGAAAAGATTTTGGTCCAATATTCAGAGTATTTCCCTACGTACCATCAATTTATAATAAAAAGACGAAATTATTTGCATATCACAATGTTTTTAATCGGAACCTAGTTTGCTATTTGATTGCCAATTCTGTACGCTACGTGAGGTCTGTTCGCAACATTCGATAGTGAGTCTTCACATATCGATTGTGTATTTTGTTCGATTTCTCGTCGCTTCATGGCTGCTTTAAATTATTGTGCGTTTAGATGAAGTTATTTGGGTTATGATGTCTGATGGGCTAATAGCTTTCTTATCTTGTGAAAGCTGCACTAGGTGGGTGCTCCAACGAAATCAGAATTTAAAACAAAGTAAAACACACAAGGTAATGCAATTCTAAGACTGCTCACATCATCGCATAAACGCTAAAACGTAGGACAATAAGAAGCCGCAGAACGACATTCTCTTTAGAATTTAGAGAATGCAGTAGGTATGTTTCGAAGCGGTATACAGTACGTTTACTACAAAGCTTGTCCGGCAGGTGCACGCCCCGCTTGACCTTCACTACATTTCCCTGCGCGCGCATGCTAATCGTCACACTACACCAATCTTACTTCTGTTAGGCTTCTGTGCTGTTTTAGCTCTGTGAATAACATTAGGAGCGTTTAGAGGTGTTTACTTTTGCTTGAGGTGTTTTCAAAGTGGATAGATTGCAGTATACAGTACAACAAAGGGTGTTTATGCACGATGTTATGTGCTTGAAAAATCTTGGAGTTGTAAGGCAATTTGAATCTTAATTTCCTGGCGTGCGTGTTCCGAGTAAAGAGACTGTTCGTTTGCGTGTAAATAGATTCAGGGAGAGGGGATCCATTGGTGATAGGAATAGAAAGGTAAAAAGGATTGTGCTGACGGAACAGAAATTAGATGAAATCGCAGAAAGGTTAGAACGGTCACCTAGAAAATCTCTTAGGGGCCTTGCACAAGACAAAATTAAAACACACTATCAGGAGAGAAATTAACGGAAGCTGAACTAATGCGTGTGAATGAAAATTTACTTAGAAAATGCCGTAGATGTATTGGTGCAGACGAACTGCATTTCCAACATCTTCTGTGATTAGACATGTTTTATGTTTCTTGTTAGACGTAACTGTTAATATGATTTGACGTCCATGCATTTGTGATCGGTAGACGGCAAGTGCGACTGCCAGCCAAGTGGTGCAGTACGTGGCCGGGAGACGGGCCGTGCGCATGCCGGCCAAGTTTTGTAGTAAAGGTACTGAATTTGCTCAATAGTAACCAACTCTTTTCCTCGGAATCACTCTTTAAATTATGCGACTGATTTAATCCATGGTTTGTTGCTAAGTTTGTGCTTAGTTATGTCCGTGTAGTCACATAATTATTGTGATTTCAGTCTAATTTACTGTTACTAGCAGAAAGGAAATTCAGATATATTTTCGCAACAGCCTACCAGAGTATATCAATTCTTAATTTGATTGGAAAGGCTTCTTCGGGCACTTTTCCCCACCGAATCATGAAGTTTTGTTTGTGGAAGCTGACCAAGTGATTATTTCAACCTTGTTCTTCTAATAAATTTAATTTAGACGCTCATAGTTTTAAGCAATGCCTCAATGAAACAAAACTCATCCTACGTGTGCCATTTTGATCTTATTGCCAGTATATAGTTTGTGCTATTTAAACAATAGGTAAATAACTTCTGGTACCGTTGGAGCACCTGATTATTCTTGCCTGAGAATGTACACAAATGTGGAATGAGGTACTTTAAACGTCTTATACGAGCATATCTCCGATACTGCACTCTGTTTTTAAGTATTATTACTGATAACACACTTTTGTACAAAAAAAATCCGCATGCTTACAACAAACTATATCCCACAATGCAATGCAAACGAGGATATAATTTTACAATACATTGTAAATAATAAAAGAAGGATAAAACTAAGTTTATTATCTGGATGCATATTCATATAATAATTTGTAAATTAATCGTCCAATTGAATATTCGGATGACCAACAAAGTTTCTTTGGCTTTATATGCATCAGATGTTTTATAACGATACAATTTTGCTATATTCAGGGAAATTGTTTCCATTATGGTCAACGTAACATGTAAATGTCATGGTTCTGGACACTACAGGGTTAACCAAAAAGATGTTACTACTCATATGGTTCTACATAATTTTATATGATGAAACCACATTTCATGTCAGCGGCAACGTGAATAAGCACAAATTCATCATTTGGAGTACAAACTATCGGTGCGGCATTTTGAAGTTTGGAGTACTTGGTCCATATTTTTGTGTGATAAGACTATAACAGGAGCTTCCTACATAGATATGTTGCATAAATTGGTTGTTGATAATCTTTATTTCCGTATCTTAACTTCAGGAAATGGTGTACCATCACATTTTGCCCTAACTATTCGACATTACCTGGATGAAATGTTTGGTACATGCTGGAATGGAGATCTGACTTGGCCAGCACGATTATCGGATTTAATTCCATGTAACTATTTCTAGCTGTGGGGAAAGGTGAATGAATGCATATATGCCACAACACCTACTGGCATTAATGGCCTTAAAGAACGCATAATAAAGTTGTCCGCTCTATACCTACAGAACTATATGAACGAGCTATGTATGTCCTTTATGGTGCAAAGACTTCATATATGCATTGAGATAGGAGGAGTATAGGTTGAAGGAGTGCACCAAGTTCATTTGGATTTATGTGCAGTGTGTTATGTTATTCAAATAAAAGTCAATCCTATTCAAGTAGCAACATCTTTTTGGACAACCCGTACATTATTCTGACATGACGGTTATTTGACTTCTGAAGGCAAACAATAACAAAATAACTGAAGGGATCAGAGGACCCAGTATTGCTCTATCCACTTAATCTATTCTATACAGGTAGCACAACCGTACAAGGCATTTACCATCAACTAATACGAAGCGTTTGACTATTTATAACTTTTGTACTTAATTTGCTTATTATGTACTGGCTTTTGAGAATTCGTGTAGAACCTATTAGATTGTGTACACATAAAACAACTTAAAATCGCAAAAGAGCTTGGAGAACAGTTTTGAAGGATTTAAAATTTGGTTGAGAACTTTTCTGCACACGAGTGTGAAGACAATTTGGGAATACATCTAGCATTTTATTGGCGCTGCTACACAATTAAGAATAGTCTATATAAATAACGTCCATTGATTTTTAAAAACTTTTAGGATCACTAGCAAAACTATCTAATAACAAATTTTATAAGCGCTGCCTAATTACTTGCTCCAAAAGCAGAACTCAGCCGAAATTTAATGTTACGTATAAATTTACAATCTTTTGTTGTAATAGCGAGAGAAAATGTTGGATTAGCATGCATGAGTACGTCGTGAATTAGTGGTAAAAAGCCTGAAGGTCCAAAAGGCATTTTTTACTCCAACACTCAGATAATTAATTTATGTAATTTGTACTGGAGTTTGGAGATCAGTTTAACGCAATCATAGAAACTAGACACACTTCGAGACAACAAATATCTTGTTCTGTCTTCTGTTTAAAAAGGCAACTTCAAACAAGAAACTTAATCGTGGATGTCATCCACCCTGGACATTTCAAATACTATTTTTATTGTATAAATAAAAAATCACGGGGAAAAATAAAAAAGATCCTGTTTCCATTTCTTTACATCAGTAGATATAACAACAGTGACAACACCCACATCGTCAGTATGGCTACATCTACTTTTTACATGCAGTTGTTATCTACTACTTGTATATTTACTGTAGAGGATATGGCGCAAGGGCTAATGAAGGTCCTTACAAACTTTTATGCACAAAAGTTTGGTATTAAATCTGAAATTGTGCCCAACATGGTTTTGATCCAAGGGATGAAAAAATGGCAAAGTGGAGAATCATCAACGTTTCTGTTGAACATCTCACTGTCTAATGTTTTGTCACTTCACAAATTCAATTTAAATGATTTGTCGATGACATCATGAGGTGTTATAGCTACAGAATTATTTTATAAAATGTGTGTAAAGTAATTTTGTAAACACCCCAGACAAAAAAAAGTTGAAAAATGCTATAATTTTAAAAAGTAAACAAATAAATTTAATAATATGAATATTCTTGAAAAATGTCACAACACATAATCTGTAACACTGTTTTCTCTTTCTGCATATTAAAAGTACGATTTCTTTCTCTGTTAATTTGTGTGCAGGATTTTTCAAACTGAAGACGAATACGTTCTGGAGGTACTGTAAGAAAAAAGTTTGATGTGTTACACTCACATGACTTTGGGATTGAAACTTTTTCTACTCTTTTACTAACCATTCTTACAAACTCTTATTCCTATATCTTCTTCGTGTTAGTTGAGATAAATATTTGCAGAAATTATCTTATTGCTTACTTGCAAGGGGAATATGGGAATACAATAGGCTTTGAGCGATAGTCAAATCATTTAAAGCTTGAGATTCCGTTCTCTTTGCAGGGCTAAGATCTAAAAAATAAATAACGATCATCCCTTTGACGAAAGTTTAAGTATTCTAAAACTCACGCAAATAACAAGGAATGTCTCCGAAATGGTTCACTCCACAAAATAATTTATTTGGACTTGTTTTAACGAGATCTACGTTTTGTATTGTAAGACTTGGTCTCTCTTACGGTTTACGAGTTATTCAAAAGTCATCAAGGGTAAACAGGACTACATAGGCTATAGCCAGAAAATTCAAAATATACATTTCATTTGTCATATATTAAACATATGACATTTTAATCAAACTCATTAAAGCCATTTTCGAAAAAATAAAAATTTTCAAAAAATTTTGCATATAAAGTGTAGTTTAGGGTGGAGGAATTTTCTTGAAAATCTTCATGTCGTATTCTTGAGACATTAAACTTAAATACCAACTTTGGGTTCTAACCGACGTTGTGTTTTTGAATTAAGCTTTCCAAAGACTGACAGACACAAGCCCACACAGACACACACACATACACACACACACACACATACACACGGGCATTTTTCTAAAAATGTATTTTTTGGGGGTTTAGGGGGCCTCAAAACATATATTTCCGGTGAAATGTCGACACCGAATTTTTGGGTGGAATACAATTTCCTCTACTTACTATACGTGATAGAGAAAGTATAAATGAGCGGAACGTTACGGAGTGAATCTTTCGGAGTCAGGCGCAGCCGTGGTGTGTAATACTTCCATACTCTTACGGCCGAATCGAAAACTAACCACTCTGTATTAATGCGTTTGACGTTGTTATTTAACAAATATAAAAAGTTTTAAATGAACTAGAGCTCCTTAAACAACACAAACTAGCAATATGTTATTTCTCAGGTATTGGAATACGGAAGATAGTGCGTTTAAGAACAACTCTTTTTGGCGTGACAGTGTGACAGAGTGAACATATGTGAACAGCATCAGGAAAAGCAGGCACTATATAAACATAACTCTGTGCGTTTGTGCTCTCAGGGAGGAAGTAAACTATCATATCAAACAAGTGTAGACTGTTGCGCGTATCCGTGATCATACGATCGCTTTCTATAGATGCTTATCTCTAGGTAGAAAGCATACTACACACTTTTTGGACAGAAAAGTAAGTCCAAGGACACCAAACTTGCAGGAAAACGTGTAACCGGCCGCTCTTTCATCTATCTCCTGTATTGATACTTTTAGTTATTATTCTAAGAATCTTGCAAGTTCAGAGAGCTTGGATTATTTTAAAACCAAGTTCAAGTTTAGGATGCAAAAGCCGAAGGAACTTTGTTAGTCACCATAATTAGAATTTACTCGTCACAAAGCGGCAGTAACGCTGCGTTTAGTGGATATGCTCATCATTTGTTATATGTACTCAGTTGCATGTGAGAATGAGACGGATATGACGTAGCCATGATGCGAGGCGAGAGTGTGTTGCGAGAGGGGATCACACGGTTGTGACGCGGTCGACCTCGACGTAGCGCACAGAATTGTCGCTGTGTCAGCAGATGACCTCCTTGTCGGAGGGTGGAGTGGGCAGAGTCTTGATACGGCGATGGAGGAGCTTGGAGCGGGCCCGACGTCGACGACAGGCCGAGCAGGCGATGAGGCACAAGGAGCAGCAGAGCACGAGGATGCCCGCAGCTCCCAGAGCCAGGTAGAGGAGCGGGAGCTGCAGGAGGAAGGAACAGTGTGTTGCCTTCTCGTCGAAACCCGACGGGCAGTGATCGGTGCCGTCGCACCATAGCGAGGAGTTGATGCAGGCGTCTAGCTCCGGACAGCGGTGAGGACAATCCTCCACCATCACGAAACCCTCTGGCGGCAGCACCGTCCTCCTGCAACATTAACAGAAACTCAGCCCATGTGTCTAAATCCATTAGGGAAAGAGCAACTTTTTGCCCGAATAAACATTAACAATAACAGCATAGTAAATGAATGTCCTGTACTTTTCTCTGGATTTTTTATTTTCGTTACCTCCTGCATGGTTCAGTCCTGGCGCATAAGGCCATAAAGCTAAAATTGGTGCTGACGTGCCAGGAGAAAACTTAAACTTAAGGAAACCTCTTAAAGAGGCCATACTGGCTATTTAGCACATAAATGAACTTTTAAACTCTATGGAACAAGCCAAAATGCACTTCACTATTTACCTACCACTGCAAGGCTCTCTGTAAGGTATGGGGAACTGTAATATACTCGTGTGCTATGCCAGAAGATAGATAACATCCTCTTTTCCCAATGGAATGTCACGGCCAGGCAAGGTCATTTACAGGATTTATAATATGCTAGTTGCTATTTTCTAATTTGTCTGCTAATTCAATCCAAAGCTTGTCTTACGTAATCGCTGAATGTTTTAAAGTGCTTTTTCGATATCTTTTTTGGTTTTTAAAATGAATGTTATTGTCCTATGTCGTACGTCCCACACGAAGAAAATGTTAAACTCTTTCAATTTAATTTTTATGCTATTAATCTGTTCATTTCACATAATATTATAGTCTGATTTTTGAGCTAGTCTTCTTTCAAAAAATACTTTTTATAACTTAAAAATGACTAACTCAAGAACTTCAAATATACAAACAGTGTGTGTGACAGTTTTAATATTTTTGAATATGGTTAGAAACTCCAACATATGGGACATTTTGAGCAAGCAAAAGTACTGAGGAAACAGTTCCAATTAATACTAAAACTTTAAAATGGTAAAAATTTATATTCCTGGCTGTCATATAAAAATCTTCTTTCTTCTTTCCCTAATTATCCTCCCCTTATGTAGGAATTACACCCCCTAAAACATACAAGTCAGTGCCTAGAATCAGACGCCTTTCGGAGAGCAGAGGAACCTCTGGACCGGACAGAGTGAAGACCTGGAAGCGAGTGGTCAGCCGAGCGCCAGGTATGATAGTAAGGAAGAGGGTAATATGAAATGCAGGTGAAATCGATGATTGGAAAGGTGATAATGGAGCAATTGGTGGAATGAATGGCGGAGGAAACCGGAGAACCCGGAGAAAACCCGCCCAGACGCCGCTTCGTCTACCACGAATACCACATGCAGGTCCCTGGGATCGAACCCGGGCCGCCTAGGTGGTAGGCGAGTGGTCTAACCACTAAGCTGCGGCGCCGCCATGTAAAAATCAAAAGTGAAAAAAATATTTTTAAAGTATAGCTCTGATTATTTTTTTTGAACGTGCAATCTCAATTCTTCAAATTTCAGGGTTCACTCCCTTACGTCATGGATGCCTGTTGAAGGAAAACTTCGGTCCTTTCTAGCTCTGTATCCTTGCTCTCGAGGCAGCAAGTGACGATATGCTATGCTGTATTCCCTCGCGACTCCATAATGCAGTCACTCAATTTACTCAAAGTTTATCGCTATGAGTCCAAGCGTTTCAAATTAAATAAATCAGAAAGCAACGTTCCAATTAAATCCTGAAGATTAAAGGAAACATGTAATACGTATCCTAAACGTTTAAGCGTTCCCGTTCCGATAAAATACATATTAAGCCGGTGTCCCATGTCCAACAGTTTTTACCAAACTTTTTGTATCCAATGGAATTGTACACAAAAGAAACAGTGTCTGTCACACTATGATTCATTTTGGTCCAAAACAAATGACAGTTCCCGTAGCAAGCGAGAGAAATAAACATAGCGGACGCAAATATTAATTTAGCGATTGCTATATTAAGTATAGGTTTGGGATATATTTCAACGAGTCTCAGCAGGAAGAAAAGGTGTATTAGAAGTAAAAGATGTTGGTGGACATGGTGATGGTTACAAAGAAGAGAACAGGACACGAGCCGAGCCATATTGTCTACTACAAAACGAACTGAGGTTAGAGGACCTGGAAAACTATAGCAATTTTCTACGAATTGGTGACGATTTATTTTTCAACGTTTTACAACATGTGGAAGACAAAATTATACACCAGGACACAAATATGAGAAGTAGGAAAGAGATAAGCAACAATTGTAATGGTAATTATTATTATTATTATTATTATTATTATTATTATTATTATTATTATTATTATTATTATTATTATTATTATTATTATTATTATTATTATTATTATTATTATTATTATTATTATTATTTTTACTTATGCCAGCAAACTTACTGTTGGTGATTTTTTTATTTATACCAACAAACTTACTGTTGGTGTTTTTAAACACACAAACCGTGGTGGGCAATGTTTGAGAGGTAGAACTGGAACTGAAGATGTCTGTCGCAATCGCAGACGAAACGTCTGGGGAAAAGAATGAGCCCAGTAGACCATGGCCCACAAGCTCGGTTTATGCTGTTTCTAGTATTGGCACCGGCCGTGAAAGCCTTAGAACTCTGATGAACTACTTAATTATTTTGCACTACAATTTATTTTCATTTCTCGTGTAGTAAGTTTTATGTGTTTCTTATGTCCCCAGTTAAACACAATTGTATAAAATTGATTCAGAATGTAGAAGATTTCACAAGGTATTCACAGAAAATTTCAGATACATAATTTCTTAATCACACATACGAGTATAATACCTGATGGCATGTACTACCAGGAATTCTACACGATGAGTGTAACAAACATTTCCAATACAATTATTGTCAATAAAGAACCGTTTCGCCGAAAAAAAATTATATTAAATATTTGGAGCCATCTAGCTTCTTGACGAATGGATATAAATGGATTATTTCTCTAACTGTTGTGTAAACAATGTTGTATTGAATTTTTATCTTAATTGGAATGACTAGTCACAATTTAATGGTAAAATACCATGCAAAGTTTAATTTTTAAGGGAGCTTTGGCAACTTTACGTTAACAATAGAATTCCCGGTTAACGTATGGCCGAAGCAGTACCTTCCAATATACATATATTAAAACTTTGGAAGATGCTGAATCTTAACAGCAAGTTTGCTAATTATCTTTCATCGTTTGGGAATAATACTGCTCACACACAATACATAAACACACCTACATATTTCTCTAAAAAATGCATTTTTGGGGGGATTTAGTGGATATCAAAATATTTATTTCCGGGTAGAGAAAGTAAATAGAATAGTTAAATTTTAGGAACTGTTTAGCTGGAAAAGAGAAATATACTTTAAGATTAAAAGGTGATGAGTTACCTTCTGGCAAGTTCGAGCCAGGTGAGGGAGTAGGAGCCCGCCTCGTGAGCCAGGAACTCGACGATGACGCTACGTGAGTCCTGGCGGTTGCCGTCTATGATGGGCTCGTGCACCAGCTTGGTGCTGGAGATGACCCAACCCTCTGAGAACACCTCCACCAAGTGGTGCCGTTGTGGAGACGGTGGCTGAGGACACACGATCGCATGCACCGACCCTCCTGAGTGTAGGGCTATCCTATTGCGTGTCCCACAAACAGCCGTGCTCTCTGCAAACAGAACATCATCAAATCAATATTGCGAATATAGGCATCTTCTATTACAGCAGGCACAGCTAGGTACTCCACTTTAGAGCCGTGGGCAGTAGACGCCGCCAAGAGATTGCTTGCCGAGCAGCTTGTGTCATCAGTAAAGCACGCCACTGACGTAACCTGAGAGCCGCGCTGAGGCTCTAAACCAGCAGTGAGCCAGAGCAAGGCTCGATCACGCAAACCCTGCCGGTGTCTGTATTGGAGTTGAGACAGAATATTGTAAGACCCCAGAAGGAAATCATTTATGTAAATATTTATTGCAAATGTAATTTATTTTTGGTGTTGATACGAATTAGTTGAGTAACGAAAACGTGTTGCTATTGTTCATTGTTACAAAAAATTAAGTTTGTTTAAAAACGTCCTAAATGTTAAGTTCCACATTTAAATTTAATATATATATAAATAAATAAAAGAATTATACGTGTTTAATATTAAAAGCGAAGGGAGAAGAGCTAAAGATCGCTTCCCTAACAATACGGGAACTATTTGATGAACGCATACCGCGGATGTATACAACAAAGTTAGTATTATGTAAAGTGGCGCTGGAATTGTTAATAGCGTCTGTATGTTTGAGATGTGAAGACGTGTTTCTCTAACGCGCGTGGATGTGGGTAGAAAAGACTTTAGAAAGGTGGAAAGACTATCAATAAAATATAAATAGGTGCGACGAAAGATAATTCAATTGTAGCGACGGAAAAAGTGTTAACAAAGTGATTTATAGTGAAGTTATATGGAGTGTTTATTCATTCCATCTAGTACCACGCCCTGAGAGAAACATTAATCACATTGCTCAATCCGAAGCACATTTTAATTATAAAAAACAGCACCAGAGTGAAAAAATGTACAAGTAACCTGTAATACAAATGTAACATCACTTCTGACATATTCCGCTAAAAGTGTTACAACTGAGAAAATTATAATGTTCAAAAATGTTTGCATGTAAAGATTATTCTGATGAAGGGATTTTATTGAAAATCTTGGTGTGGAATCCTTAGAAGATGTTGAACTTAAACATCAAGTTTGGTATTTAACCGTTTTTGAATTATACTGTTCACACACAGGCACACGTTTTATAAAAATGCCTTTTATCTGGATTCAAGAAGGCTCAAAATATGTGTTTCCGATGAAATCTCAGTATCGAATTTTTGGATGAAATACAAAACTTCCTCTATTTTCTGTAAGTACGTAGCAGGGAAGGTAAAAATGCATACATTAACCGAGGCAGCTGCGGCGACTGCTCGTCGTTCCGATATGTGTTGAACATCTTGAACATATGAAATAATTTATGGGCTTAACTGAAAACAGTACTACCTGTATGGTGATCAGTATTTACATTTAAAACACACACATACACATAATAAACCGTTAAAGTGCGGACTCTGTAAAGTACTCTTACTAAATAACCAAAGTAAAATAATTTAACAATAAAACTTGAGATAGAAAATAAGACGAAGTTATTATTTAAAGCAGTGTTTGAACTAATAAACATTTAGCATGTGTATAAAGCTTTGGAAGTATGTAAACATTACATTGCACAATCCTAATCTAAGGTTTTGTTAGATGGAGAACTTACCTGTAGTTGGGACTGAGGTGAGGTTGTCTTGAGGCACAGTGATCTCCTGCTGCTTGAGGAAAACTCCTCTCAGTTTCACATACAAGTATCGCCCTGGACCGGGCTCTATCAGCCAAGGATGGTTCTCACAGTTAACCTGCATCAAAAACAGTTCGATTTTTTTTACTGTTTTTTAACTTCTGTCGTCATATGTGAGCACTTTGGCTTTAGAAACAACTAATTTGTTGATTATAGTTTTTGGGGTGAGGGCTGTTGGAGTTTGCTGATTTTCATTAGGAAACACTCATATTCACACTTTCAGACTCTGTGGAGGGTAAGGAGTGATTCTGATTAAAGACAATCCTCCACCCAAACCGGGAATCGAACTGGGATACTCAACTACAGAGGCAGGCTTTGCTATCTTATTCCTAAATAGTTTCTTTGGCTATTTGTAAGAACCAGTGAGTGTGAAATCTTTCTGGAGTAAGATCTGTTTTTCTCTAACATTAAACGCTCTGTAGGTAAGGACTTTTCGTATTTTCCGCGCAATTTTAATCAAATAAGGAAAAGTCTTACCTCTTCCGGTGTTCTACTTGGTGACCGAAAGTGGATCTCGCCGCTGGCCCCAAAGAGTCGCCGTTTCTTTGTGCACACCGGCGTACGGATGAATTCCCAGCTGCCCTCGAAGGCGAAGTTGTCGAAGTCATCGGATGCGTTCATGCTAGTTACTGTGAAGCGCAGCTCGACGATGTTGGCGGTGGAGACGAAAGTGAAGGGCAAAAGGGAAGCGCTTGCAGATGTACCATTACACAAGCAATCTCTAGCTAGGGCAGGGGCATCCGTCCAGGGGACCTCGAAGAACTGTACTGACGCTGATGTATCAGCGTGGCAATGTAGACGACCCAGACCTTGCTGAGGAACTGAGATACACCGGCGGCCTCCAGTGAGCAGCTTCGTCACCACCAACTTCACACGCTCCCCGCGCTGAGCCTCGAACCGGTACACACAGCTGGAGGAGGCATAACAACCCTCAAGTTTCATATTCACAAGGGTAAACATCTGATGTGATACTATCATGTCAGTTTCTTTACCCCAAAACAAATTAACACATATTGTAGGAGCTTTATATATTGTAGCATTCATATAAAATTTCTTCAAGATAATATTTTCCTCGATATTATTTCAAACTTACAAATAAATGATTAGTTACTTAAAACATTCAGAGAAGGATATGTTCAGAACATAACAATAACATCAAAATTTATAGTAGAGAATTCTTGTGAACGAAAAGAAAAGAAAAGAAAGAAAGAAACAAAGAAAGAACACATAGACACTACACACACAAACGTTTATGCATTAAAAAAAAAATAACTAGCTCTTCATCCTAACAAATACAATTTACTTTCAAAGATCAACTCTACACAAACTCTAGTGTCATTGCTTCTTCTTCAACAAACCTCTTGGACTTGATATTACAAATTTTGATGGAGAGGTCGAAGCCATATGCACAACACTTCAAAATCTTCTGTACAGAATGCAGTGATCCTAACTGACTCAAGGGCAGCTATTTTAACTATAACATCAAGGAATTCTCGAATGTTCGGCAAGTCTATTTCATCTCACCAAACTAAAGAAAAGGATAGTTTTTCAGTGGCTACCAGCACATTGTGTACTGCCCGACAATGATAACAACGATTTTAGTAGTGTGGAAGAGCCTGTTATACGCCTATCATTTCACACAATAAAATGTAATGTTTAGAAAAATTCAATAATAAATATAATTCATTAACAGAAATTATTTTAACATGGACAATCTCGGTGGATGAAAGATGACAGACCACCACGAATGGATACAAGGAGGAAGAAGAAAGAGGGGTAGACCAAAGGTCACATACAGTTTATTTTAAACAATAAGCGACTTGCGACAGTTATTGGAGGGACACCTTTCCGTGTGATAACCATGACAGCATTCTCTTCACTATTGTTTTACTCAGTAAGGTCCCACCGTACTCCTTTTCCTTCGCCTAAAAGCTGAATTTTGTGGAGTAGTATGTTGCCATATTATACTACATCGTAGCATTGCTTTCATATGCCCATAGTCCATCCGCCCCTTGTATCACTCTGCGTCACCTGCGACTAACACAAAACAAACACCACGTGGACTCATACCTTGTATTTATGTTGCAACAGAACTATGTTTACTCAGGAATTTTAGAAATATTGCGTTGAATTTAAGTAGTCTTTGCCTGGGTTATCGGACATCTTGAAAACTCACAGATAATCGCCGATATTTAAGGTACTATATTTTATGGTGTGCTTTGGTTTCGACGTATTGCGAGTTCGTTGTTGATGGCTTGTGTTTACATCAAGTGCGGATCTAACGGTGGAGCGATTATAGTATCTTTTTAATACAATCCGGCAACTCTGTTCTCCCACTTCTCTGCTAAGAACGAATTGTTACAAGGTTCTTCTTGTTTAAATAGTATTGTGGATTGAAGAGTGAGTGAGTGAGTGAGTGAGCTTAAGGACCCGTCGACAACAAGGCCATTAGGGCCCGTTGTAGATGTAGGAAATGACCAAGGACATGTGACAGAAGAAGAGGACAGGGAAATTTGAAAAGGGGTATTTTGAACACATGAGGATATATCCGCATTACAACCTCTGTTAATAGTAACATATCACGTGCTTTCAAACTTTTGACGTTGAACAATCAATTCTGGTGGACTAGTGCTAATAACTCATATTATAACTTATCATGTTTGAGACAGAATATTAGAAGACCCCCAAAAGAAAATCGTTCATGTGAATGTTTGTTAAAAGTGTAATTCGTTTTTTGATGTTGGTATGAGATAGTTAAATGACGAAAACATGTTGATAAGGTTCATTGTTACGAACAACTAAGTTTGCCCAAAGACGTCATAAATCTTTCCATATTTGATTTTAATATATATGTATAAATATTAGAATTATATGTGTTCCATAATAAAAGTAGGGGAGGATGATTAGGGATCGCTTCCCTAACGAGAAAGAACTATTTGATGGACGCATACGCGGATGTATACGAAAAAGGCGGTGTCGCGTCAAATGACGCCAAAAACTGTTCACTCGCGTGTGTGTGTTCGAGCTGAAAAGACATATTTAGGTAGTGTGAACATGGAACTTTCACCAAACTTTCATCAAGCATAAGTTCCACTAAGTGAAAAAGTGGAAAGGTTTTTAGGCATTTAGAATGGTGCTGAGAGGAATTATTTAATGTAAAGTATCGATGAAGTGTTGATAAAATAATACATTGTGGTGAAGAAACATCGTGTGATTTTTCATTCCATCCGTTACCAAGCCCTGAGATCACAAAGATCTCATTAGCTTAAAGATACAGCGTCGATAATAATTGCAAAAACCACACCATGTTGAAGGACTGTTTTTCTTTGACATAAAGCTAATGTAGTAGATGTTTACCTGAGGTTTGTTTTGCCGCCTCTGCCGTAGAGGAATACGTTCCGTGGCGAGTGGAATGTTTGTGGTGGGGAGTCTGGAAGCGGTCCTTGTGAACGGCTGACGAACTTCCTGGAGCAGGGACCTGGCCCCGGGCCTGGTTCTCCGTCCTGCTGGAGGTCCACGAACTCATACAGGGCCTTGAACCTCACTGGCCTAGAATACAAGCACTGTACTGACACAGTCATATTATGTTAACGCAAAGTTACATTGATATCGCCGTAAACAAGAAGTTAAACTACTTCTGCTTATGAATATGGAACCCAGCCATACACCATTGTGAAGGCAACCAGGACGCGATTAAAGTGCCACAACTATTAGTTCAGCTTTTTCATTCTTCACAAGATGACAGTTGTTATGTGTCCATATTCTGTAATTAGTTTCGTGTCTCTAGCTTTAGTTCTAGAAAGAAAACCACAGGAAGGCGATAACAACAGCTTTGAAATTCTAAAGGACTATCTAACCTTATTGTAAGTTTAAAAACTAGAATAAAATTACTTATAATGATCAGTAATAGACATCAAATGCAGGTTATGAAACTATAAATAAATAAATAAATAATAATTACCATCTGAAGGTTATTTAATCTCGGGACATAAAGTACTTACAATAGTAAGTCCCCATTGGGGTAATTGTCTCTGATGTGAGACTGCCTTTGTGGTTTACCAGGAGAAATACGAACTGGTTTGAGAACTCAATGCCATTCTGGCAGATTATCACAGTAGCTCAATGGTTAGAGCACCCGGCTGGTAAGTGGAAGGTCTGCGGTTCAAATCCCAGCTGTGGCATTGAATTTTTAAGTTCCAGTTCTACCTTTCAAATAAATATTTTGTTGTTTAACGACGCTGTCAATTGCCAGGAGCATATCAGCGTCGCCGGTGTGCCGGAATTGCGTCCCGCAGGAGTTCTTTTGCATGTCAGTAAATCTGTCGTTTTTAAGTACACTTAAAAACCCTCGGCCTGGGCCGGGTTTGAAACCACGAACTTTGGATCAGTAGACCAGCGTCTAACCAACTGAGCCACCCACACCAAAAAACTATAATTAATAATGATAATGATGATGATGATGATAATAATAATAATAATAATAATAATAATAATAATAATAATAATAATAATAATAATAATAATAATAATAATAATAATAATAATAATAATAATAATAATAATAATAATAATAATAATAATAATAATAATAATGTAGGCCTTAATAATAGACCTGTAAACAGAAATTGACTTTTTGAAGGATTTCGCTCAATTTTCACCTGTATAAATAAATATACATAAAAGGGACTTTCGTTTGAATATGTTCAATGTGTACATTTGAGTACGTACCTGAGAGCTGTGGACTCTGCCAAGTGTAGTTCCAGGGTGAGAGTGTCTCCAGAAGACAGAAAGCTCTCTGACAGCGAGCATGGTCGCGGCGAGCGAGTGCCGTTGGTTAGTAGCGAGTGGTCGCATGACCTCGGAACGTTATCCTTGCAGTATGTAGCCAGCAGCGAGGCGTTGAGTGTCTCCGCAGGAGGCATCAGCAACTTGGTCTTGTCCCTCCCGAAACCTTCCTTCACCGCTGGGAAGTGAGCCATCTTGTTTTTCCTTAAGTCCTGGTCACTGCTGCAGAAGCAACGAAGCAATAATATTATACTCGAAATTACCAAAAATATACTTAGAGAAAATCTGTTAATGAGAACAGAAACTGAATAAGAAAAAGAATAAAGTTACAAGAGAAGGTACCAAAATTAAAATAATGTTCTTTTTAACACTCTGAGCCTATTCGGTTAATATTGTGACAAATGACAAATCCAGCTACTCTTTCTGTCACTTAATTTCTCTTGTAAAACTGAATCACAAAGACACAGCTCTGGTTTACCGTCAATACAATTTACAATTCAGCGTGACCTTGCAACTCATAGCTGTTCTGTCCTCTCGTAACCCTGACACACACTTCACTGTTTCTGCTCTCTGTCTCACTAACACCTGGCTTCGGCGGTACACTCACTAACACTTTCTCATCACTGACTTCACACTACACACACTTAAAATCTGTGTTCTCTCACTTTTTATAACCCAGACGAAATGCCGGCGAATTCTCTGGAAAATGCAAATTTTCTCGAAACTTTTTGTAAACGAGTCCGGCACGTGAACAGCTTCTAGAACGGTATGGAATCGCTTCGTTGTGACGTGCTCATAGTCGTGTTTGCTCTGACCGCTCCATTGTCGTCGGGCCGCGTATTTATAAGCAGGATGTGAGGTAGCTAACACTGAGTTTTTCTCTTTGAGGCGGCTGATGTCTGTTTTAAGCGTAAAATTACTGTAGTGAGTGAGTGTGTAGTGTTTAGGGGCCGGTCATTACTTTAATAAACTAATAGTATACTAAATAAGGATTTAACAAACTACGTATTTATCACTATTTAGGTTGAATATGAGGACAGGATCATTTCCACATTCAGGTAATAAGGAAACCGCGTTAGTTGACGGGTTTATTTATCGATTTTTTCGACGCTTCTACTGGCGTTTTTTGTTTTGCTTAAGTAAATTTATTTAAATATCTACTTCGTACTTTTATGCATGTACCTTTATACCCCCTCCGGGACCTAACGAGGCTGAGTGCGGAAAAATCCCCACGCCGATGCCGGGGATCGAACCAGGGTCCTCTGTGCCAGAGGCAGGTGCGCTACCACTGCACTACGGAGCCGGTCGTTAACGCTATACCACCGCAAAAACTGATGAAGTTCTATCATTAAGCGCCAGAATTTGCAGAGGTTCATTTACCTGCGGTTATGGAAGATAAACACATTACTGTTGCCTCAGAATTGAAATCATCGTTTACCATTTCATTTTAACCTGATTGGCATGCATTTCATTTCCACTACCCTAAATGAACATTTCAATCCTTTTTGTTTAGTTTACCGAGAATATTTGTAATTCAGTTAAAACAAAACACACTCTACTTCGTTGCGAAACAAACTATACGCGGACGAGTCAATAAATGAAAGCGCAAAGTATGGGCATTCATTCACAAAGAGCCTCCAAAGTTTATTTATTTTCAGCACTACATTACTTTTTTTTTTTAATTCTTCCATTTATATCCCGCCTTTAACTGCAGAGGTCATATCGGCGGCCTTGCCATTGGTAAATGGTGTTACTCGTTTAACAGTGGGGTTTTCGGTCTTTGGTTTTTTTTTATACGTTGAATTCACACACACACACACACACACACACACACACACACACACACACACACACACACACACACACACACACACACACACACGCACGCACGCACGCACGCACACACACACACACACATTCAAACTTTCAGACTCAGGGAAGGGTGAAGAATAATCCTGACTGTAGAACAAGTCCTACCCCCCTGCCGAACCCGGAACCCCTAACACAGCAGGCAGGTGCTCCACCAACTGCGCCACGGGGGCAGCCGACATTACTTTGTCCGTTGCTCTACAAAGTTGTTTACCATATTTTTAGCACTACACTACTTCGTCCGTTATTATGCCTTATTATTGCTCCAGAAAGCTGATTATTTTAAGTCTTGAATTTACCATATTTTCATGAGCACTATCACGTGTTCCGCTGAATGCGCGCGCAGCTTCTTATGTAGGTATCGTGCTCTGGTGTTCACAATAGCTTGCTTATTTACTTGGCTAGAGTGCAAAAGGTTCGCGTCCTCTCATTTCTTTCAGTAAAAATGTTCGTACCTGCTGTCGAAGTTCTCGAGGGTTGTACTAATTATTTATTCTCAAATGACGTTTACCAGTGCAACATATAACAGTTTTACTACGAAATATGTTACACTGTGTGCAACATAACCCTATCTGCAATGGTGACTGAGTCCAGGTATTGTTTAGCCTTAATGCTATATTAAACTCTTGAACTAACATTGTGTGTATGTATTAGTTATTTCCAGAATAGAAGTTGTCAATTGCTGTACGTTGATGAGTTTGTAATAGATAATACAAGTCCTCAAAGAGATATCCATTACATATTATCTTTATTATTCATTGAGACATTATTCAAACGAGTTGTTATGAATTTTATTATATATAAGTGTATGATAATTGTTATAGTTACATAATTTGTATGGATGTAATACCTGCTTGTTTCTCGCTAGTGAATCTATATCCATGATAAAACACATGTCCGGAAAAATAACCAAGAAGTACAATAACCTCAAAATTCACATAACCAGAAATCACACAGTGTAAATTGCATAGCCAACATTAGGAAGCACTATCAAAGAGCAAAACTTAATTCAGCTGTTAACACTACCGAGAAATCATAACAGACAAAAATATGTTCATTTCCCACCGCAACTTCACATTTATTTATTGGAAAGCCTAGGGAAAGAGAAAGTTTAATTTGCATTATCCATGAATTTTACATTTATTTTAAAAGAAGAAATTCACTCACTGCCATTCCTCTTGAACGAATTTGCCAACAAGATGGGGTTACAACAACAATAATGTCATAATTGTTCTCACATTTAGCATCCATTGTTGTTAATTAAGGAAAATTGAAGCTATTAACATTAAAGCAACATAATGTAAAATAAGAACAAATTAGAAACTAAAAGCTTCACTTATCTTAGTAATATTGCAAGATAAGTGAAACTTTTAGTTTTTAATTTGTTCTTATTTTAGATCCATTGTTGCATTAATTATTTAGTTCTTTTAAATGACTGAGACGGAGAAAGGATCATATGTCGGAAGTCAAATGGAGCTTTTAATATTGTGATAAAACGACAGAAGTTCAGTCCAAATTCTTTTCCCTTTATTTTTCTTCTAATCTTTTGCACAAAAACACAATTCTCTTTTCGTCGTTAAAAGTCTTTTGTGATATTACAACTAGTGAAATCTCGACGTCGAATTTGGGTGGAATGAAAGACTTCCCCTGCTTACTATACGTAGTGGGAAAGTAAAAATAGCCAACAGTCTCTCCAACAATGCGTGAACTTAACAAATTATGTTCATATGGAAGGGGATAAAGAAGGCTGTATACGCGTGCGGATTGCTATGTAAGCATGCACTCGTATGGGAAGAGTAATTGGCTGCAGTGCCCCGAACATGAGCGGTGGTGTGTAAAGCATATTTTGGGTGTGACTGTAGATGAGCAGGGTTTGAAAGGTCCGCTGTAATGCGTCAAACCATTCTTCTAGCCCTTTAGTATTGAGGCGGGTAATCCTCTCAATAGGGTAGTGTTATCTAGTTGCATGGCGGGCGGGCGCGAGCGGTCGAGCGAGTATTAACCTTGGATCCCTTGTTCCATTCTCCGCCTATTTACTGTTGTGCTAACACACCAACACGTGCTCATAAACCGCGATTTGTGGGGCTTCTACCAACGTCACATTGCCCTATCTGAGTTTTCCATTATGTGCATGGCTTGACAAGCAAAAACATTCCTATGGAGTGCTCTTGCATTAGTGAATTAAACGCCTAAAGTTAGGACGCAGTAAACACTGCACTTTGTCGATACTCTTGCCTAATTTATGAATGCTCATGTTAAACATGTCAATTTTATGACGCCTGTAAATAAACTTAGACGTGTAACATTCACATGACATCTTCTGAAGGTTTTCTATAGACTTCTCATCGTATCTCGTATCCACTTCATTTGTTTAGGGAAATACGAGGTAACACAAGGCAGTTTATTATATTTATAATCAAGCTATGGACGGATCACCCTCCAGTACAACACCTCACTCATGACGCCTGTAGTAGTAGAGGTGAGGGACGCAGCGGCCGGGCGGTAAGCCTTGGCCCGCGAAGGGCTGTTGCGCTAGGGGTTATTTATTATGGACGAATAGTCTTTATGAAACCCTTAGATTTAACCAGTCGCAGCTTGATTACAGGATAATAATTACGTCTGGGGAGTTGAGTTCACATTTTGTAGCGAAGAAGGCTTGTCATTTGTTTCTAATTGTGAGAGATTAAGACATATCTGATCTATTACATTCGTATGACTTTCTCTACTCTTGTACATGTCATTTCTAAAGTGCTTATTCTATACTTCATGTTATGCGAGCTAAAGATTTACAGTAATTACCTCATTGCTGTTTCCTTGTAGGTGCAAGAGGAATATGGGAATACAGTAGGCTTTAAGCGATAGCCAAATCTTTTAAAGCTAGCGCTTGTGATGACTTTGAAATTCCATTCTCTTTGCATGGCCAAGAGATTAAAAATGAATAACGACTTCCCATTTAGATAAGTATAACTATTGGAAAAGTCGGACAAATTACGAGAAATATCTCAGAAATGGTTCTTTCAAAAGGGGAAAAAAATATTTGACATAAATTGTGTGTTTTAAAGAGATTTACATTTTTTTTGTGTAGTAAGATTTTGTCTCCAGCGGTTTACCAGTTTTGCAAAAGTCACCCAAAATGAAGAAGACTTCTGAAAACGTTCCCAGAAAATTTCATTTTTCATGAAAATATCTTAAACATATGACTTTTTGTCAACTCTTGGCACTAGTTGGTATGCATCATAGCAAACACGTACTTTTATGAAAAGCCTTTACATTACCTCTAGGTAACGTAACTTAAACACCAAATGTCTACTTATAATACCGCAATATTTCGCTTTTGAAGTATACTGATTATACTATATATTTTCAAATGTTAACACAAAATTATCATAGTATTAACCATGGGACAATATATTTCAACCGAATCTGAGATCCTTCGTATATGACAGCCATACTTAGTTGACTGACTTTTACGTATTTGAATATTGATTTACTCTCTCGCAAGTCAAATAGAGGTCGATTCCTTTCAGAAGACAAGGCACAAATCAAGGTTTACATAAAAGTAAACAAGAATAAAACTACACTCAGTAATAATGGCAAAGAAGCAAAGTATAAAAAAGTAAATAAACCCTAGTCATAATCATATGGAAGAGTAGAAAATAGCTTAAATATTAGTTATGAAAACACGATGTCCAATTTATCAATAGAAAATATCAATCCGACCTAACGATTCTTACTGGCGATATTACATACATGCCCTAGTTGAGATTGTTTCAAAGAATGAACGAAGTGCAGAATATCATTTTGTGACAGTCTTCAAATTACTTGATAAGTAATACTTACCAGAATATGTCGTTGCACTTGTCGGGCTCTGGAAGCGGTTTGAGGGCTCCATCCCAGACCTTGAGGTGACTGGCGCACTCCTCTTCCTCCTTGAGCTGAGGATCTATGGTGGAGGAGACGTGGAACTTGAGGATGGAGAGCCATACCTTGTGGCGCCCCTGAAGATGGTACAGGCAGGTGGTGTTGCGAGGCAGGGAGTGTTTGGGCGCCTCCAGGAGCCCACGTTCTGCAGCCCCGCTTCTCTTTCTCACCCAGAACTCGCACCGCTTGTTGCGTGCGTAGGTAGGCGACTGTTGCTCCACAAACCGCACCTAGTAAACACGTCAATGTCAAAACCGAAGCCGTTCACATTTGCTGCCGTGGTAGACATATATTACCTACTTGTGTCAACATTCCCATTCTTATTTTTGTAATCTATATTAGCATTTCTATGTGCTAGATAGCTTTGCAACACTTCTATGTTGCAAGGGGACACGGGTTCGGCATGGGATCTTCCTCTTGTTGGGAGATATGATGCGGGGATCATTCAGCCCGCAGAATTCCTTGGGGACCAAAAAGACAGCTACTAAAGGTAACCAATTGAAAGTTTTCAAAAAATTAAATTTTTCGTTTGCATGTTTAAAATACTTACAAACTTCGAATACTTCTGATAATTTTCCCTGCGGGGCTTTAAAATACACATACCACTAAGAAAAACGGGCCAATAAAAACTTAGTCAATGACACTGCATTTCACAATGAACATTGGTATTTCTATTAAGAACTCTATAGACATAAATGAGTTGTAAATGTGTCACATAAAACGTACATATTTTGATTATATATGTGTTAAGTGTAAAATGTGTTTATTTATTATTGATAAATTAACTACACACATAAATTATTTCTATGGAAAATATAATACCTGGATGAGTGAAATACCCAACCAGATGAGTGGGAATGAAAATTACCGACTTTACTCTTGAAACATTTCAAAGTGAAAACAGTGGGGGAGCACGTCGAGTGTGGCATCTCATTCATATAGGTTTCTTTCTATTTTTTTGATTTGCTACTCGCTCTTTCTGCACTGCTGACCCTACCAACCTGTGATATGTTACACTTATCTGTTTAATCGGTGTCAAAGTTTCGCTGCCTGGTAATTACTAGTTGAGCTAACATGTTGCAGTCACTTAAATATCTATAGATATAGTTTCTACGTATCTATATAGCACCAAGAACATAGAATGATTGTGACTGTGTTCGCTTACTCCCAGAAACTGTATTACGCCTTGCGGATAGGTGCACCTAAAGTAGTAAAATTTAACATTATTCTTTTAGCGACGCTGTCAATTGCCAGGAATTTCGTCCCACAGGAGTTCTTTTACATGCGAGTAAGGACCCTTAAAAACTACCGGTCTTAGGCCGGATTTGAATCCACGACCTTGGGTTCAGTAGGGCAATGCCTAACCAACTGAGCCGCCCAAATGGTTCCTAAATCAGTAGATAAGAAAGAAGAGAATAATGCAATTTCTTTC
Organism: Tenodera sinensis; assembly: GCA_030765045.1. NCBI lineage: Eukaryota > Metazoa > Arthropoda > Insecta > Mantodea > Mantidae > Tenodera > Tenodera sinensis. The sequence goes on along the minus strand of CM060965.1, from coordinate 37,515,041 downwards.
AAAATTACATGTAATTATGCCTCCGTGGTTATTGTGCTACAAGTTCATCTAGTATCTCAAGAGTAACACACACGCCTAATCGTCATGTTATGTGCTCTTAGGGTACTAAAGATAGATTTGAACTTACAATGAATGGACAGTCCAATTTTTTGAACAAATTATATCTATTACAAAATGTCGTTATTGCGAAAACCTTTTTAGTATCCTCTTATTGTATAATTTTAGATTTTTGGATTATGTTAGTGATATTAATTGATCCTCAAAGAGCAAAATTCTATTGAAATTAATCATGAATATTTCTCTATTTGATAATTATTTAAATCACTTACTGTGTTCTATTTTTGAAGCAGTCTTAATCAATACATCTCTTCATTTTGAATCCCTCTAATGAAGTCCATTTCATTCGTGGAATGATACAATAATAACACGAATATAAAGAATCGTTATTTTTTAAATTCTTAAACATTGTGTTTCTTTTAGAAGTATATCTGAATTTTCCTTTTGTCAGCAAACCAGTCACTTGACTACGATACAGATGTCTGCTTTTTCTCCAGCCTCCAGAGACCCTTGCGTACCTGAACTTCCAGCTGAAAGCCGTGGAGAGCCTGCAGAGGAGCAGGGTAAAGGAAGGTGCCATACGGGGAGCTGGTGAATTCGACGAGCAGCTCCGGCCCGCTGGACACCGCTTCAGGAACAGGCTCTCCACCGCCGCAGAACTTGAGTAGGACATCATCTCTCGTGGTGTAGCCGTCATACACCGTCACGTAGTCTTGCACATCGTCACACTCCGACCACACCTGGAGCAGTTGAGAGTACAGTAAGTTAATGGATCAATTGAGGCGTTGAGCGCAACAGTAGCCCAACCACTAAATGTACATAATGGAGACAATGGAGTGTAAAACATATCTGTGATTTGAAAGCTTTATATTGACTTTAATAACTAAGCAAGAGTCATGATATTTGGACATTTTAATCAATATAGCACCGACATTGTGATACATAGTTACATACATGCAGGAAGGTTGGGCCACTGTTTCTATCCAGGAAGCCAGATTCAGTTCCATGCAATAACACACTTCTCATGCCATCTGTCGGTGGCTGTAGAAATGTGGTATAGGCCACTACTGCTCTCCTAGATTTTGATATGGGGAACATGTCTGTGCTAATAACTCAGTTTCTGAATTTTTGTGGGTTGGGCCACTGTTGTGCTCAACGCCTCAATTATTCCTTAAATTAGTGCATTTAAATAGTTTATAAACAAATTATTGTACTATAGGACAAGGATGTAACCTTCCAATTTGTTTAGTAAAACTACTATATTCCTTCAGCGCTTGAAGTATAAAAATGTATGACACAATACACAATAGACTGGAATAGGCTTAATACAATAATAATGAATAACAATAATTTACTATAAGCACTGCTTCGTATGCAATATATGATGTATTGCTATTTTACACTTCAACCACGTTTTAATATTGTACAAAGAATATATTTAGAAAGACATTTAATTCCAGGAAGCTTAAAGCAGCTGTGGCGGTTTCTTATACGGGGTTGATAATGGGACTATCTCAAGGTCGTTGGTGAGTTTGCGGATAAAAGATGAAGAGAATTAGAGGCTTATACATTATCAATCATAACGTTTTCTTATGATCGATGTTGGGCATGTTTCCTTTCGCTGAGTAGCTTCGGATTTGATGATGACGTGTAAAAATATATACAATACTCATATAGCAAGAAATTGATACATATTCAAGCTATATATATGACGTGGGAACTATTCGTCTGAGTTTTCTCATCAATTCACCCAGACACCTAATTCAAGACTTACAGAAATTTTGACATGGTTGAACAAGTGCAATCTTGATTTTATTTCACTTCTGACTTATGTTGCAGAATTAAAAGTTTAAGGTAATGTAAGTTTAAGTTAATTTTAAACCACGCTTTGGCCAGATCTTATCGATGCAAAATAGAAAAGGAAGTAGACTTTCAGTCCATATTGCTTTGATTGGTACAGACAAGTTGCCTCTTCCTGGACCAAGAGGACGGCAATTAATAGAAAATTGGTCCAAACATTATGGGTCCCTCACCACATGATATAAACAACTTGTAGCAGTCTATAATCTCGGCTACACAGCAATGGTTCAGCTTCGTTATTTTCGCGCACCTCTCCTTTGCTGTCCCGGAACACGGAGTTGCCTCCTTGACCTCAAGTAATTCTCATCGGTGAGACCAGCTCAATTTGTCATGCATAGCTCGCGGGTTTTAGCGAGTGTTTCGGCGAAACAAAATTTCTTTCCTGAGCAACAAAATTCTTGACTCACCTATTCTTATCGTATATATACAACATTCACAAGAAACGAAGAAATACCAATGAAATATTACGCACTTGCAGTTTACAATCTGCAATTCAAATGTTAGACAACAGCACCATATACGAGTTTATTCCCTGGTAAATGAAGATCCTGTAAGTAAAGGAGACCTTTTCGGTTAGTTGTACTGTTATTGTCCATTATCACAGAGTAAGCAGGCTAGCTCAACTGTCTGTCACCGCACGTCTTGCTGAGAGGTAGAACACGCCACTGGCCTCTCTTGCGCCGTGGAGTTCTGCAGATGTTTTAACGTACGAAGGGTTACCTACTTACGGCGGGACCGGCTCCAGTGGGCCACCTGGTATGTATACTCTCCCACAATATTACAAAAACTAATTTACCAAACTTGAATATCCCAACATACTGTCATTCTTCAGTGCATTACTCGCATATATAATTAAATATTGTATATCATTTTATTTTAACGCATGACTATGCCTCTATAACAACTTGCGGAGGGGGACTTAGCACCTCGACCGAAAGGCGATCTTTTGTGCCTATGCCCCTGATAGGGAACCTCCAGGGGGATGGATGAAGCGAATGGATCCTAAGGGCGGCCGTGCCATTTGGAGGAAAGCTGGGTCTTTTAACGTCGCTTTAGTACCTTGTTAAACGTAAAGCTAATGAGATTGTTCCCACTCTTAGTATTTGTTAAAGTTTAATTATTTTTACAGTTCATTGTTGCTAAACATACTCTCAACTATCTTCTATATTTTTTATCTGATATATATTTTCAGTTTTGTAATTCGATTCACCACCATAAAAAGCAGTTTGTGTTTTATATTTTGCTTCTCCAGCGTACTATGTAATATTGATCCACAACGTTGGCCAAGGTGACCAATTGTGAAGAAGGCGGGGAGGAAATATAAAGAATATATTTACATTACCCAATAGAGGAAAAGGTCGCCACACACTGCAGAGTTCAAAGACATGTATATTTGGTTATGAATATCGATTCAGCAATTCGAAGCATGGAGGTCAGATAAACAGAGGCGATCTGGACATAAAACAAGTTTTCAGACAACATTCTATCTTTTAGGCCTTGGTCTGGAAACTCAAAAGTAATATATATATATATATATATATTAAAAAGTTAGTTTGGAAACACATAATACAATGTTATTATTACTGTTATTATTTATTTAAAGTTTAACACCCTTTAACCTAGTAGATTGTATGTGACGATGAATTAAATGAGTGAAACAAAATTGCTCAAATGAGCCCGGGTCCACAGAGTTTAAAGCTACCCGTCAATATGAGGGAAAATCTCAGAAGAAACCTTATCCTGGTAACTCCCCTTAACGGAGATTCGAACGCGGAACCTCTTAAAATTCAAGGCAGACACGCTACCACCACACCACAAAGGTGAGCTAATGTCATTATTGTATTATTTTTAAATGTGTAAAAACAGAAGAAGAAATCCAGTCTGTAGAAACATATAAAATCCATGTTTTATGCTGGTACACAAGTGCAAAAATTTATTTATAAGAATGCGGTTCAAAATAGAGATTAGTTGTACTAGATTAATTTATGAGGAACTATTTAGATTAAAATATTTTGTTAGTAATACATTTTCCAGAAATGAGATTGTAAAAACGTCTAGGATAAACAAGTTAGAGACAATGAGAAAAGTCATTACTAGGGTCAGGATATTTAGGACCTATGAAGGTAAGAAATTTGTAGACAGTAAGAAGTATGATCCTAAAACCGACTAGAATATTACAACGACAAATACGACCATTAATATTAAAATATTATATTCGGTTTAATATAAAAGAGAGGGTTTATCAAAGTAGGTTTAAATACGTATTTAACATTCACAAAAGCGTTTTCTGTTATATGTGTTAGTAAAAGTTCTGTATACAGGTAACTTATGTTTATATCTTGTTCACTGTATTAATCAAAGAATAGAAAAGCAGTTTGAATTATTTTCTTGTTCCTGTAAAATAAACAATAAATAAATAATAAACAAAAAAAAATACAAACAAACAAATAAATAAAGAAGGAAAGAAAGCAGGAAAGAGGAGAGAAAGTGAGAAAGAAAGAAAGCAAGGAAGGAAGAGAGGGAGGGAGAGGGAGACAGAGAGAGCGAGAGAAAGAGAGAGAAAGAAAGAGAATGAAAGAGAGAAAGAGAGAGAAAGAGAGAGAAAGAGAGAGAAAGAGAGAAAGAGAAAGGATTAAAGAAAGAAAGAAAGAGAGAGAAAAAAAGAAAGAAAGGAGGTAAGAAAGAAAGAAAGGAGAGAAGGAGGAAAGAAAGGATGAGAAGAGAAGAAAAGAAAAGAACAGAAAGAAAGAAAGGATTAAAGAAAGAGAGAGAGAGAAAGAGAGAGAAAAAAGAAACAAAGGAGGTAAGAAAGAAAGAAAGGATGAGAAGAGAAGAAAAGAAAAGAAAAGGAAAGAAAAGAAAAAGAAAAAGGAAAAGAAAAGCAAAGAAAAGAAAAGAAAAGAAGAGAAAAGGAAAGAAAGAAAGAAAGAAAGAAAAGAAAGACAAATTTCACCTCCATCTATAATAACAGTACACCTGTTTATTCATATTGCAACAAGAAAGGCATTCAAAAATCTTTTAAATTTAATAATTGTGTTTTTAAAGTTCCCCATTGAATTTGTTCACTGAAGTTTCATACCTACTCATTATTTAGCTAAAAATATATCTAAAAACTAAGTACTTGAGGTTTGCATTACCTAACTTTAATTTAGTTATGGGTTATATTACATAACCTTGTTAACTCACATGCAACTGTTTAAACTAGGACTTAATTTTGTTTAGTTCCAGAAAGGTTTAACGGTAAACATAATATTTATCATGATCCTTAAACTTCAGAAGGTCTAGCTTGGCAAAAATAAAACTAAGGTTCTTTAATATATTCATAAATAGTTCGTTTTTAGAGTTTTATTTGCTTCTGCTCTTACATTATTCGTTAAAATACTCAAATGAAATCTAACCTGACATTATGTTATTCCTTAGACAAAATCGCTCTCGATGTACAGTCGTTCACGATTTTAAGGAATAAATTACTTACGTATGAGAATGAAAATTATACATTTTGCTTAATTTCAATAATATTATTTGAACTGTATTATATCTTTCGTAAAATGTGACGGAAATAATAGCTCTGAACTATACAAATGGCCAAAATATATTAAAATGTGATCAAAACTAAAAAAATGACTTAAATATCAACCATATGACTAAGTATCACCAGAACCATTTCGGATTTAAATTCAGTTTATGGGTAAAATGGTTACTGTATAAAAATATTAAACGTCCTAAACATCCTAATCCTTCTTATTATTATTCAAATAGTATTTAATCTTGCTTCTAGTGAATCAGTTCTTTGCAATGTTTCATTGCACATTACAAATGTGGTTACAACAGAATGCTGCACCAAGAAACTTACTGGCTGTTTGAGAGCCCCTTCACTAGCAATTCGAGCTTGTATATGAGTGCCCGAGTTGGCCCAACTGCATGTAGGATTTGTCTCCACTCGGCGTGTTCCTGTTGGCCCACATGTAGCGTTTGTTGTGCAAGAGGTTTAATGGACACCAGAGCCAAAGTTCCATTAAATGATTCGTAATAACAAAGCAAGTGCCTGTTGCCACCGAACCACCCCCCCCCACCCCGCCCCCCATGTCCAGTATGTCTATTTTTTCATAATCTGTGAATAAATGGTAGAGCATTTGCTATTGCCACCTGGTTTTATTCTCAATATTCATTTATACTTTGGTACTTTCGGTCTTAATATTAAATAACCAATCTGGTATTTATCTTGGTGCCGAGGCAAACCATCAGAAAGCTCCAGCCAAATTGGTCAATCTAGGGGATTTAAACCCGGGATCATCGCCTGAGCCATCCTGCTTGGTACAGCTGTTGTAACGGACTATGCACTATTAACACAATGTAAATGAGATACAACGGAGAGGTTCCTCAGGTTTTATACCAGTGGTCCAACTCCTCCGTGTTTGGCGTAAGTAGATATCTCTTCGTGCGTTGCAGAACACAACGGGGTAATTCCAGTAATTCCAGTGTAGTGTGCGAAATTCGTTCAGCTTATCAGCGATGAGAGGCAGTTCCCAAGCTTGAACTAGCTTGTGCAGTCCGTAGGGAAGAACAGTATAAACAGCCGAAAAGGTCTCAGTTTACTTACAGGGACTTTATTTTCCAGGGAATAAACTCACCCCTGTATATGCTGCTATTGTCTAACATTACGGATTACAGATTCTAAAGTGCAAGCATTAGGGCACGTAATGTTTCATTGCCATTTGTTAGTTTATTATTAATGTTATTGTTGCATTTTAGTTTGTAGTTTATTATTATTATTATTATTATTATTATTATTATTATTATTATTATTATTATTATTATTATTATTATTATTATTATTATTATTATTATTATTATTATTATTATTATTATTATTATTATTATTATTATTATTATTATTATTATTATTATTATTATTATTATTATTATTATTATCATTATCATCATCATCATCATCATCATCATTATCATTATCATCATTATCATTATCATTATCATTATCATTATCATTATCATTATCATTATCATTATCATTATCATTATCATTATCATTATCATTATCATTATCATTATTATTATTATTATTATTATTATTATTATTAACATTATTATTATTATTATTATTATTATTATTATTATTATTATTATTATTATTATTATTATTATTATTATTATTATTATTATTATTATTATTATTATTATTATTATTATTATTATCCTCATTGACTGGAGAGAGCTGGGATTTGAACCACAGACCCTCCGCTTACCAGGCGGATGCTCTATCCATTAAGGTACCGTGACAACCTGCCAGAATGATATTGAATTCTCCAACCATTTCTCCCGGTAAACCACAAATTCCAGCTGTGGCACTGAATTTTTCAGTTCCGATTCTACCACTTAAACATTGCCCACACGCGGCTTGTGTGTTTAAAAGCACGAACAGTAAGTTCGTGTGCATAAATAAATAATAATTGACATAATTAAGGAAATTGAAGCTATTAACAGTGAAGCAACAAGATTCTAAAGTAAGAACAAATTAGAAACTAAAAACTTCACTTATCTTAGTAATATTGCAAGTTTTTGGTGCAAAGTTGAATAAAGTTTCAAGTTGACTCCAACTCATTCTCAAAGCTATACCATAGCTATAGCTTTGAGAATGAGTTGGAGTCAACTTGAAATATAAAGCTATACCATAGCTATAGCTTTGAGAATGAGTTGGAGTCAACTTGAAACTTTAGTCAGCTTTGCACCAAGAACTTGCAATATTACTAAGATAAGTGAAGTTTTTAGTTTCTAATTTGTTCTTACTTTAGAATAATTAAATAATATTTCTTGAGGTCAATAACCTAGCACTTAACTGGATAAACTGTAATAATCGGCAGATATCATGTGATGGATCATCTGTGCAAAGAAGCAGTAATTAACTGTCAGATATCTGAGTGAGTAAGGTTGCAGTTGACCCACCTTGAGTTCCCTGGAGCGATGCTGCTGCTGCGAAGAGCTGGAGGAACCGTAAAGCGCCGACTGACTCCGAATGGCTACTAGTTGACCCTTGGGTTGCATCACGGCGATGAGGGCCTGCTTGCCTGCAGGGACCTCGTGCTGACGGACCGCATAGTAGCAGGTCAGGTTACGGGGATATATACCAGGGAAGTTGGGGGACTGTAGACGACACTCCTTCCGGTCACAGTCGCTGTATATCCGGGAGCAGTATGTACCTGCCATTAGATCCCCTAGATAGTAGGGGGTTGCGGTCGGGAGAGGCTCTGGTGGTGACGGCGACGTGACAGGAGCAGGGGACGTCAGTGGCAGGGCAGTGCTCAGGTTCATGTGCACCTCCGGGGGCAGTGTGTGTAGCGTACCTGTCGAAAAACATCTCATTTGTAACAGACAATACCTACCTTTTCTACCGTTTGAGTTTTCTATCTAGCCGTGTTAAATGTGATAAATATTCATTAATATTACTTAAATGAAATAACAGTTAGCTATTTAAAACAATAATAGCATTAAATAAAATTAATGTACGTGTTCTAATGAGCTCTTTAATGTTCCTTGTTCCTGTGGTAAGTGCGGTCTGTCTTCTATGGCTACCCATATATAGAAATTTCCATGAAATGAAAAGGATCTCACAAGCTATTTAAAAACTTAAAGTCTGCACTTGATTATGGTCATATCTCCAACATATAATAAACAAATATAACTATTTTGGAAGACTTTTAAGATGTCTATTTCATATACAGAGGCATTAAATTATCATATACGAATTGGCAGCTGGTCATTCTTTTGTTTTGTACAAATTGTTATCATTGGGTTATTCTTTTGTTTACAAATCGCTGAAAAACAATTTATTACACATTACAATCGATTAACAATCACAATAGCACTCCATTTCAATTTTACAACTTTGTTTTTAACAATTGCTCTTTTAATAATTAACATATTTTTGAATAAAGGTTATTTGTTAATGCTAAAAATAAAGTGACATTTATTTCAGATTATAAACTGGTTTTCTGTTATAACAAGTGAAGATCGAAATACATGCAATTCTTGCGTTTCGTTTTCCTCAGTTAGCAGTGCTTAGTAAGTTGAACTACACTAATCAAAATGAATATATTTTAGATTAGTTTTTATAAAGCTTGACCTTTTCTGGTCAAATCTTTGCGATATAGCATTTCAATTCATATTTTATTTATGACATAATCCAGATAAATATCATTTTACGGCCTGATCCAGGCGTCTTATTATTAAAGCCACAACGTTTAGTACCACATCGTGTGTAGGAGTGTCAGTTATGCCGTGAGTGTGTTCGCCCAGAGCGAGACCAGGCATTAGCACTGTACAACAACCCCATGCACACGGTAAGGTGACTAAGAATTGCGGCTTTACTTATGATATACCAATTTTTACATACAAGGAGCTTTAGGAGCAATTCTTTAAAAATCCTCGTTTTGTATAGCTAGAATTACTTAAATGTTAAGGTTGGTATTTACCGAGTTTTTATGTTAAATATGAACAGACGAACACATTTTTACACCAACAATTATTTTTGGATTCAGAGATCTTAAAACAGGCTTTTGAATGAAATATCGATATTGAATCTTCTATTGAACGTACTACTACGGGGAGAACAGAAAAGTTACAAACGGGCTGCACGGTGTTTTACCTATCCGCGTTCTTGGCGCTCGTTGCCGTCTGCCGCTATTATAGAAAGGCTTGGATAAAACCGTACATTTTTAAAAACACTTTTAAAGGCTTTACTTGCCAATTTTATGAAAGGAGATGCTGACTCTGGATACTGTGGTTGTCCTTCCATTTCTGGCATCCCTGTAGAAAACTATCCATCACTCGCCGTAGTTCACGTTGAGAAATGCTGGCAATTTCCTGGCAGATATTTTGTTTTAATTCTTACAGGGAGTGTGGATTTGTCTTGTACACTTCATATTTTAAGTTATATCAGAGATAAAAATCGCTTATTGGAGCTCTGAGAAACCTGTCTCTGCAAATGGCACACCATACACCATTTTTTTGTTGCGAAGGGGTACTTCATGAACATATTCGGTTCTGAGTTATAGGGTCAATTTCTTTTGCCTTAACAGTTGACGCCCGTACATCCGTGAATACAGCTTAGCCCCCTTTTTTTTAAGAGAATTAACAGACAGGGACGTGATTTTGCCTTTTTTTAAAACAAGCCTGTGCAACAGCTCATACGGTCAATATTTCGATGAGAGCATTTGAAAGTGTGTTTCAGGATAGAATTATTAGTAGAGATTTGTGGCCTCCTCGGATCCCTGACCTAATCCCCTGCGATTTCTATCTCTGGGGTAACTTAAAGCATAATGTGTACAAGAAAAACCCACACTCCCTGTAAGAATTAAAACAAAATATCCCCAGGAAATTACAAGTATTTCTCAACGTAAACTACGGCGAGTGATGGATAGTTTCCCTAAAGAGGTGTCAAAAATGTATGGACAACGACTGTGGCCAGTTTCAGCATCTCCTTTCATAAACTTGGTAAGTAAAGCCTTTAAAAGTAGTTTTAAAACTGTTGAATGGTTTCATTCGCGCCTTTCTATGATAGCGGCAGACGGCAACGAGCGCTGAGAACGCGGACAGGCAAAACACCGCGCAGCCCATTCGAAACCTTTTTTGCTCTCCCACTAGTTGAGGCATATTAGAGAAAGGATAAGAACAAGTCACGAAAAACAACCAAATTTGAGCCTATATTTTTACTTTCTCTTCCGCTCGCCAATGCCGCTTTACCGAAAGTTCAATGCCGAGCTTTCTCCTGATGTACCTATTTTGAGGTGTCCTGTACCCAAAAATGTACTTTTAGAGGCTCTATTTGTGTGTATGTGTGTGTGTGTGTGTGTGTGTGTGTGTGTGTGTGTGTGTGAGAGAGAGAGAGAGAAGAATGCCAATTTGTTATTTAAGTTCAACAATTATCAAGGATGCGACACGAACATGTTTTCAAATTCTCCCAACCTAAACTGCATTTCACTCGGGAACAACTTTCATTGTTTTTATTTTCTTAAAAGCAACAATAACGATTTTGATTAAAAGTTATATGTCTGATATATTGATATAACAATATAGCGCATTTAAATCATTTCTAGGCATACTGTGTGGTAAGTAACGTGATGTAGTTAAAACAATCGGTTATGGTTAAAGCTATAATATGCTAATTGCATGCGAATTTGCAGTGGTATGACCAATAAATCAGAAAATTTTAAATCAATATATTATAAAGTGTGTAACAAAGGATACATGGGATTTTGCATGTAGTTGTAGTAGATTTCTGTAATGAAACAAAATGTTCCTGTGACTTTGTAACATTCCTGTTACTTCAGCTGAGTCTGTTTGTTGCATGATTATGTTACAAAAACATCAAATAAAATGAAAATTTCGCGGGCAGAATAATGCAATTTAAGTTAAGTAACGATATTTTTGTGGAAAATAATTTATTATTTAAACAAACAAATGCACGTTTAAAGTCCCCTTTCTGAGATAGCTGACATGTTTGGTGATCAATCTACTCAAGAAACTCTTTAAAGGTAATGTTTTGCATTATTATGCTCGTTCTGACCTTCATTACCTGAAGTACAAGCCCATCACTTACAATTTCAATTAGTTGTTAAGGACCACCTCCCTAGCGCAGTTGGTAGCGCGCTTGCCTCTGGCGGGAGGACCCGCATGGGGATTTTATCCCCTCTGGGAGGTCTGGCACGGGGTGCACTCAGCCTCGTTAGGTCCCGGGGGGACCAATTGAGGAGCTACTTGATACGGTCGTGAAGTCCGTATAACTAGCCGGGAGGGATCGGGACGCTCACCACGTACCACCCTCCAGTACTGCACCCCACCAATGACGCTTGTAGTGGGCCGAGGTGGGGAACGCAGCGGCTGGGCGGTAAGGCTTGGCTCTTCATGGGCTGTAGTGCCGGAGCTTAGCTTTTTTAATCCCTTTAAGAAGCACAAGAATAGCGCCATAATTTAAATAACCTAAGGTAAGTCGACTTGCGGAATTGCAGGCTTTCCGCTTCCCTTCCTGAATGCTGCTTGCTGAGTGCATCTCGTGCAGTCGGCTTACAACTGAAGCACTGTTACAAACTAGAAACTCCGGAGAATATTGAATACGTTTGAATGTCGCTTCACGTTCTGTCTCGAATGTGAACTCTTGTCATCCTCGAGTCAGCTGCAGGGCGTAGTGACGAAGCGTGAAGGGGAAGGATCTTATTGGCCCATGTTCCCATAATAATACCATATTTCACCTTCAAGAACTCCTAACAGATGATAAATTCTCTTCTCTCCTCTTCTGTTTATAATCTGTAAAGATGACGCTAACACTAGTTCTTTGTTGCCTGAACCCCATATATAGTTTTCTTACAACTGATACATCCTCCCCTCTCCTTTCTTGTCCCCTTCTTTCCTCTCCTCTCTCTCCTGACCTCCCCCTTCTCACTTCTATTCCCCCCTCTCTCCTCCTCTCTCCCGCTCTCTTCCATCCTAATCCCTTCTCCCCTATTTCCTCTTCTCTCCTTCTCTTCTCTCCTCCTCTCGTTCTCTTCTCTCTTCTTTCCTCTCTTCCCTTCTTCTCTCCTCTCTTCTTTAATCTCTTTCCTTCTTATCTCTGTTACCCTCTCTTGTATTTCCCTCCCCTCCACTCTACTTCTCTTCTACTCTCTCCTCTTTTTTGTCTCTTCACTTCTACTCTCTTCTCTTCTATTTTCCCGTCTGCTCTTACCTTCTCTCCTCTCATCCCTTGTCCTTTCCTGATCTCCCAACACCTCTCATCTCCCCTCCTGACACCTCCTCCCGCTCTCTCTTCCCCTCTCCTACTCTCTCCCATCCTCATTCTCTTCTCCCCTATTTCTTTCCTCTCCTCTCTTCTCCTCTCTTATCTCCTCCTCTCGTTCACTTCTCATCTTCTATCTTCTCTTCTCCGCTCGCTTCTTCTCTCGTATCTTCCCTTCTCTCATCTCTTCTCTCTTTTATTCCCCTCCCCTTTGTTTCTCTTATCTTCTACTCTCTCCTCTTCTACTCTCCTCACCTACCCTCCTATGCCCTCTCCCCTGTTCTTCTTTATTCTCTTCTCCTGTTTTTTAAAATTAATATGATGCAAACATCCATTAGTTGTTCTTTGACGCCTAAGTAACGCCATATTTACCTTTCCATGACAAAGAAAACTCTAAAACTCTTTACCCAAGAATTGAACTACGTTCTTCAACCAAAATAGATAGAGGTGGCCGCAATGTAAGCTTCAAATAAAGGAAATCAATAAAAGCTAGCAATGCAGATGGATTGCTTAAGAAAATACGTTACAGTCTCTACAATTCATAGAGCAAGAAATGAAGATATATTAAGACAGATTAATGGATTATATACTACGATAAGATTGAATCTAGAATGTCATAAGAAAGAATATTGCATGTGCATGCAATAGCTGTCATTTATTACAATGTATGTTCAGGAGAAAAGAAGAAACGCGATTTATATGAAGATTTTATGGTGCTTTAAAAAGAAGAATAAAGACACGAAAAACCAGAAAGTGACTGCAGAGAAAAGCCTATAGTTTTAGGGTATAGACATTGGAAGTGATTTCTTTTCAGAGAGACAGCCAAGACAGTGCTAGACTAAATCCGGAATGGGATTTACCAACTCTCTATCAGAAAAGTTAAGCTAATGCTGGGAGACTGATATAAAACAATGGTGTTGCTAGCATTGCGGAGGTGATTGCTGTGGTGGTGGCAGAGTTAGCGGTTTTTGTAGTAACAGCACTAGCAATAAACAGTGACACAGTGGGACTGGTGGTAAATAGCTAACAATGGTAATAGCATTGACAATGATACTAGTATGTTCCTGCAGTTTTGTGAAAATGCATTTGCAATAAAGGAACTGCAAATTGTCAGTGTTATACTCCGTACATAGATGTCACTAGTCATAAAATATTGTATCTGTTGTGGATACACAAAAGAGCAAAGTGCTATTCAGCTAATGCATTCAATGTAAAAAAGAGTTTATTTTACCTTATAATCATCACAATTAAATGCATGTTGTAATAACAAACAACTATGAAAAGTTCAGAATATATTTTACTCTGCTTCATTTCATGTGAAGATACTTTTCTACAGCTTGGAAAGATTGGGCAAAGAATCATATTTAGTATATCTGACCACCACCATTTTAAGAAACCACGATTTGAAAATCATCAAGCGAGGTAGCTTACTGAAGTTTGCGAGTTTAAATCCCTGTACGTGCAAACTGACAAAATCCAGATATAAATATTGTGACGCTGGGCGTGGCGCACAACAAAGGTCGATCGGGACTAAGCCACAGGTTTTACCAGGTTCCTATTTTTTATTCTCTGTGCCACGCATGTTTTACTTATCCTCAGTTGAATTGCAATATCTCTGTATAGCTTGCCTCACTTATGCATACCAATCACTTGCTATATAATATCTCAATCCGGATTTTCCCGCCCATTTTTGTTTAACAATCTCTTCTCACAATTGAACAAAATGGTTACAGCCCAACTGTAATATAAGGTAGTAGAGAAAATAAGAGGATAAAAATTGCAGATAGAAAGAAAATTCCAGAGTCCTTTCTTTCATGACAGAGGAAACTCATTTAGAATGTTTACTTGAGTCATCCCTTAATTTTTCTGTAGACAATTTTTGCTAAGGCTTATTTTCCTATCTACTTTATGTCAGTCTAGTCCAGGGATGGCAACTGGTGACCTGCAGTGTCATTATCCTACTTTTCCCCTCCACCACCATGTGTTGTGGGTGGTCGAACTTTAAGGCGACAGGGAGCCAAGAGAGTAGAACCCCCTTGGAGGGTAGGCAAATCGAGGAGTAAACAAGGTGAATGGGTTAAAACCTTGGGTCCCCTCCATTAGCACCCTTTGGTGTATACAAACATTTACAGAAATGATTTCATTACATATTTCGTTGTAGTTGTAAGGATATGGGTGATCGAAGTTGAAAAAAGGTTTACCTGCTGGCCTTTAAATTTCATTCTTTACATATCCCAAGAAATAACTGAATGGAGATAGGAAGAAAATTACAAAGTATTAAATTCACACCACTAACAATGGATATCTTGGAAATGGCTAGTGCCAAAAAGCTTTATTTGAAATAAATTGTGTGTTTTAAAGGATACACATGTAGTTTTTGGTAAGTCTTATGGTTTAACAGTTATAGAAAATTATAAAAAAAAATTCAACACATATAAAACAATTTTACAGGCTATTTATAGAAAATTCAGGATATATATTTTATTTATGATGTGAATATCCTAACTATATGATTTTAGTAAAAAGTGTTAGGGGAATTTTTGGAAAATAAAAAAGAGTGAAACATTTTCCTTGTAAAGGATAGTTTGTATTGGTGGACTATTTTTGAAAATCTTCGTGTGACGTCTTCTGAAGATACTAAACTTAAACTACAAGTTTGATATCCTATATTTCGTTTTTAAGTTATGCTGTTCACACGCACTTGCCTCTTTTTCTAAAATTTATATTTATTCAGGGAACATCAAAGCATGTTATTTACGGCGAAATTTTGATATCAAATACATTTTTAATAGAATGTAATAATTCCTTTACCTATTAGATATATGAAAAACTAATAGTGCAGGAAGAGACTCATGAAACGAAGGCCATCAATCAACAATTTACACAAGAAGATGATACAGGAAGCCTACTACGCGAATCAGGCCATCTATGTGGCATACACTGACTCGAGTGATATTGCGATAATGCCAAGAAGAATGAAGCCATGTTAAACAAATGAAGGAGACGCAAGACTTCAGAATCGACAGCAGCTGCTAATATGAATGGAGCAAAGAAGTTTTGCACCCTGAAGAAATGTCCTTCAAGATTTATTGTAGAGTGGCACGTGCCCTCTTCCATGTGTGAGGTCATTGTGCCTCCCTCTTAATCAAGAGATGCCGAGTTCTCTTGGAAAGAATTATCCCCCTGAGGCCTTCCCTTGTCCTTGAAAGGCGAATGTCACAGAAGTGTAAGATCCATAGACCATGTGTTCATTTGATTATTATTTCAACAATTTCATTAATGCCCGATATTATCAGACGGTTAAAGGGAAATTAAACTCAAAGAAAAGAAGTAGCGTGTGTAGGAATTTTTAAAAAAATAGTCATTATTTATGATCTGTATTTGCGCTGAAAATGTTTTTCTATGATAGGGCTTCTGTTTTACTTCCCGTTCATATTGTTATAGGGAAAGTTCAAACTCCTGTATTAGGTGTTCATAACCTAAACTTGCGTGTTTTGCCTATTTCATTGTACGTGTATACTAGAAGCGTATTACATTATGTAATTTTTGATATATTTATTGCATGTGCATATACATATTATTGAGGACGTGAAATATCATAATATTTAATATTAAATTTATCATTTAAATCTTACCTGGATCTTTACTTCCGTTTTGTTAATATTATCATAGATTTAATTCATGCGGCAGCTAACCATGCAGTAGCAGCTGCAATTTATTGATTTTAAAGGTTATTAGCCACAAATGAGTCCTTAACTTTTATGCAGCAGAACACAGTTATAACGAACTAACGTTAGTCGTTAAATAATTATTTTTAGTTTAATATGACAGAATAGTGAGCAAACTTAAGCGCCACAAATAGTTTTATGCTTTTTTCATTATATCATACGATTAATAACTATTTTGACTTGAACATTTATCTTATTTTTAAATAGCGTAATATCTAGAGCTGGATAATCGATCGCCAGTGTTAATGTTGATACAATGTTTTACTAGAATCACGATACTTTACAGATTTTGTTACTTAATTATTATTTTCGAGTACTATTAGTGACATGAGAAAAATAGTATACAATATCCATGTGTTTAGCTCATTGGAGACCCTTGGAAGTACAAAATACTCTTCCTTTAATATTTTCAAACTTTTCCTCGTTCAGTAATATACTTGCTGTAATTTAATAAAAAAATGTACGCTTTTTTAGAATGTTAGAGGCAAGAGTAATGTTGCTGGGTGTAATTGTGATGGTAATGATGCAGATGCTTGTCTGAGTTTTGGAGATAGCAGAACTTTTAGAAGCCATGATGGTAGGCTTTAACACTGCAGTAAAGTTCAGGGAAGCGATAAGACAGTATGACAGAAGCATCATGAAGGCCGCACAACTTCAAACAGCTCTGTGCTGCGGGTTGCCGCTTCTGCAGGATTTACCTGCATGCGGAGTTTCTAAATCAACTCACAGGGGAAACGACAGAGGAGGCCACGCCTCAATACCCTGGATTCTTTTTTTATAAGGAACATGTATGCCTAGACGTTCAACTGACTGACTCACGTGTGCTTATGTATATGCGTCTTATATAGTTTTTTTATGCAATCCTAGCACTAAAATGACTTATTATTATGGCATAAATCGTGCAGGAAGTACCCTATTTCTGGAACAAGAACCACTAAATGAACGAAGTTATTACCATGGCAACAAGACAGCAATGAAATCATCACCACCCCAACATAATCTTCTAGAATGAAAACCTGCATAGTTACCAACTCTGATACATACGTCGATAATGTGGTTTCATTAATTAAACTAATGCATTTTTCGTTTCTCCATCCATAAAACCTTTCATATTCTTTTTCGTAAATATATTTTCATTTTTATGGAATTAATAAACTCTCAAAGCGCTCCTGGCTTCGTTCAAAATGACAAGCGCAATGCAATTCATATTTTCAATAGTTTTATCACAGTCTTCCATTTTGCTCTATAAGTGTTGAAACAAATGAAGCATCTGCTTAGCAACCAATTACGTCATACATTGTGATCTCTGATACATTATATTTTTTATTTAGCAAATTATTAATTATTTTTACGTATTTAAATGCTAGAATTGTTCAACTTTGTATGTAACACTCGTAAGAATTAGTGCAGTATCGCTCATGCGCTAAACACATACTCGTATCACAACCAGTCGGATGATACACTACATTATTATTTATAATAAGATTTATAATAGTTCATAACACCCCTTCATTTGTTTCCCATGATTAGTTATCGGTCCAACATGACACACAATATCAGATGAAGCTCAGAAGCTAATTTCTGTTAACATGACAATGCTCACTTATGTCAGCTATGGATGTTGAATTATTTAATAATTTGTTTCATACACTTCATTACGCTGAGATTGTACAACAGGTTGTATCCATCTCGTGGATAATTTTAATATGCCTAACGAATGTGACATTCACTCCTTCCATAAGTATCAATATTATCCACTTGTTTAATAAATTATCACTTAAAAGGCTATAAAAATAGTGCAACCGACATAATCGACATTTCACTTTATCTATAACGTACTTACAGTAAATTAGAGGATGTATTGCATTCCACCTAAAATTTGCATGCCAAAAAATACACGTCGAATGGAAAAAAAAGAAGGAAATTAGGAAAAGCTGTGTGTTTGTGGTGTCTGTGAGCAGTATAATTCTAAATATAAAAGCTGTTTAAATAACAAAATTGGTATTTAAAATCAGCTTCTTCCAAGGATGCAATACGAGGATTAAAAAAATTTGAAACGTTTTTCGAAAAATTTGATTTTCTCAAAAATGGCTAACCACTTTGATTAAATTGTTTAACATGTTTTTATGGAAAATGAAAGTTATCGATATAATCTCCAAAGTCTTCTTGATTCTACCTAATTCTCGTAGATGACTTTTACATAACTGGTAAACGGTGATAGAAAGATTCTTACTCCAGAAAATATTCTATCGTTAAAACATGATTTATGTCAAATATGTTTTGGTGAAGTTAACTATTTCCGAGATATTCTTTATTATTGGTTGGACCTTTCCAATACTTCTACTTTTTCAAATGGAAATTTGTTACTTGTTTCATTCTCCTGTACAGGCAAAGAGAACGGAATTGCAAAACTATCACATAGCGACTAGCTCTGAAAATATTTGACAATCGCTTAAGGTTTATTTACATTGTATCCATAAGGAAACATATAACAAAGGCATTTCTACAAACGCTTATCTCGGTTAATATGAAGCAGATAGGAGAATAAGTGTTTCAAAGAATAGTTTGTAAAGAGAGTGTAGAGAAGGTCATGCGAGAGCAATCATCAGTTTTATTTATTAAGCACAAATGATAGAAAAGAAAAAGGAGAGAGAGAGAAAGGCAGAGAAAGAGAGAAAAAGGGGGGAAAGGGAAAGGGAGAGCGAGAGAGGATAGAGCGTATCCTGGTTCCTGTGCACTTTGGCTTTCTTATGCAGAAAAGAAAGTTTTGTAAAAACTTGAGGTCAAACTTTCTAGATTATCTTTTTAAATCATATTTCCGTGAAAGAAATTCTCATAAATATATCATGAAACAATCGGAGCACCAAGAGTAAAACTGCTACAAATGTTTTGAGGAGCTTTCCATAAACTCTACGAAGCGAAACTTTACGAAATATGGCGTTGAGGGAAAACGAGTAAATGGAGATTCTTGTTCTTTGTGGCAAAGAGCAGTGCTAGGTTAAGCCCAGGGAAGACACTATTATTTAGTGCAGTTAGAACATCTATATTATCAGAATGGTGCATGAAATCTGGAGCTCTGGAGCTCTGTCATAGAACAGCGTGGATGAAACCATAGAACTTTTTAAAAACTACTTTTAAAGGCTTTACTTACCAGTGTTATTAAAGGAGATGCTGAAGCTGCCCAGCGTCGTTGTCCATACGTTTTCGGCACCTCTTTGGGAAACTATCCATCACTCGCCGTAGTTCACATTGAGAAATGCTGCCAATTTCCCGGTGGATATTTTGTTTTAATTCTTCCAGGGTGTGTGCGTTTGTCTTGTACACTTTATGCCTTAAGTTACTCCAGAGATAGAAATCGCAGATCACCTGGAAATCTTTCTGCAAATCGCACTTTCACTTGGCGAGATGACTGACTTAACACAGGCGAATAATAAATAAATACACACCGCGCACTAGAAAACAAATGCTGAGCCATAATTTACTTTGTGAACAAGTACAGGACAAAATAATAAAGTACACTGGTAATAACTCAATCACACGTTCTCACGTCAGCTCAATACTGCAATTTCAGAGCAGAGAAATGCATGACCTTGTGTACAGCAGCTGCGATATCGTGTTTCCGTTTGCGTAGTGGAAAAAACCGCGCAGCGGTTCCGATGTTTTTGCGTGTCCTTGAGCATTATGCAATTTTCACATACCAATGTGTTTTCCGGACACTGAATTAGACAAAGGGTTTAGGAAGGGGTAAATCTGAACCTCATAGACATTGTCATTTAGAAATTTTTAAACCTCAGGTGTATGCTGTATTACATCACCTTCTGATTTAGGGTGACTGTGTACCTCACGTGGTCTCGAGTGCAAATCTCGCGTGTCTAAGTTAAAGATAAGGGTTTCTCCGGAGTTTTCCCTTATCCTTAGAAGGGAATATCAGGCAACTCCAAGCTCTGAGAAACCAGAACCTATTTTAACATCATTTCAGCCATTTTGTTCATTGACTGTCCTATACGATCTACCTAATTAAAACACATTAAAATTTCAGCATAAAAATTGCCGAAAGGATAATAGACCCAGGAGCTCTGGATCCCCGTATATTGGAGGTCACTCACAGGAGTTAATTTTCTGACATTTACTACGTTTTGCATGGATAATTAAAATCGATTTGAGCCCTCATTCCAGATTGAATGCTGCTTGGAAACGCGGATTCAGATGGAACCGAATACTTGGATCCAATCCTCTTAGAATAAGATTGGATCGAAATTGTGCTGCATGGAACATCTACCGGTTTCAAATCTATCTGAATCCGCCAGAGATGCTAACTTCTACTGTACTTATAACACGCTGTGTGATCATCATTTTGTTTTCTTAGGAAAAGTAGTGTAATAAAGGGGAAAAAAATAAATAAAGCCACTTTTATTGTTTCTATAGTACCACAATATATTCTTCTAAAAACATTCACTAACCTCAAAACCTGCTTAAAATTGCAGAAAACATATTTTATAGGCTCGCCAACATAAACCATGTGACCAACATCAAAGCTTGAATAATTTAAGCTTGAGCCTTGCGTATCCAAATCGATCTCATTGCGGTTTGAATTCAACATTCAAACGGGGATCGTATTGAGAATGGGATTGGACTGAAATTGATTTCAATTCCTCATGGAAGTGTAGTATATGACAGCGGACTTGAGACCTTCTATACATCAACGGCTAACTCTCCCTTCCGAACCTTGTCATGGAGCCATAGTCATGGCGGACATGCAAATAATTTGTGACGGGATTGTGCTGTCCCTGACTTTATAGCCACCTTGTATATGAAATAGCACAGCAAGTGACGAATGCACGGAGAATTAAATTTGCACACTGGTGTATTGTGTCTAATTCTCATTTCATTTATATGTTCTAGTTCAAATTTCCACCGTCATTTCACTTTCTTCAAGACATAGTGGCACAATTAAATATGTACCATATAGCCTCTACATCTGGATGGTCCATTCTCTGGGAAGCCGACCACAAGACCTCTAGAACTATGCACTGTACGTCACAGGTGTCTTCAGAAACTCGCTCGGAGAATAGCACTTTATGTCGCACTAGAAACGCAGTAACTGCTCATTCGAGGAAACACGGTTTATACAGCCGCTGGAGGTTTCCACAGAGCATTTTAGAATATTATGGAGGTGGGGGAAGGGAAAGTTACAGAGTATCCTGGTTGATAGTACGTACTTCTGTGATTGCGCTGGACGAAAGCGCTACCGGTCCCCTTATCTCTATTTATCTCTTCAAATGCGCTAGCGGTTGGCAAAAAATACCGACAAGCTTAGGCCATTGCCACTTCATCACAGTATGTCACAAAAATTCATATGATATACTGCCACAAAAAGTAAAATTCATAATGTTGAACCCTAATACTGGAATTATTGATGGGAAAGATTAGTTATTTTATGAAGAAATAATAGGGAGACAGACAAATAATGGCCTATGTTAAGAGCAATACACAATGTAAAACAGGTGAGCTAACATTTTGTCATGAGAAAAAGATCACTAGCGAGGTCCGTGTTAAGGAAATTAGCTAAGTAAATTAAGGTTATAATGGCATCATGTTTCGTAATAAATCCAATAAAGGACATTCAGAAGCTCCCGAGTGCCAGTTTCAAACATTATCGCAGTCATCTTTCTCGGTTCAGTCAACTTATCTGGCGTTGTTCATTCTCACTCTCACCCTGTGAAAAATATCTCGTAGTTCACCACTGGAGCAACTGGTAGCAAATTCATGGAGGGGCGAGATATTGGAGACAGCACCTAAAGATGAAAATTCGCCATCAGCCGTAATTCCAATGCCACCTCCCTTTAAATGCAGTTTCATATTGAACGCTGTAGAGAAACAAGCTACACATATGGGGAAGGAGGCAGAGAACGAAAGCAATATTATTGGCAACCATATTTTAAATAGAAGTGGCCATTAATTTAGCAGGGACCAGAGTGTGCCAGCATGTGGTCTGTATAAGAGCTACAGTTCGAAAATTTAAAGCTGCTGCAAAAAGAGAGAGCTACTTTGTTATGGGGTCATTCGCAACGAACGGAACAACTTGGCTATGTTTTCAAACGAGGCGGTTGCCAACTGCGACCACAGTTCTTATTCGGAAGTGGTTTTAGTGCCGGTACATGACACACACACACACACACACCACAATTTATTCTCTGCTTCTTCTTTGCGAACGACACTACATTAAGTTGCTATTCCACAGCGTCTCTTAGGCACAGCGGGCAAAGGTGACTAAGACTCCACGTTTTTAGTAGGTATTTCAAACTGTTATACCTATATTTCCTTTAGAATTTTTTACCTTAACTACAAGGTACATATACGTACCTGTACTTCACCAAAAACTTTAATGTCAACATCGTACTGGAAATACACACTTGACACCCATGAATGAAAAAACAACACATTTTCAGGCAAATACCCGTGTGTTTATGTGTGTGTAAAATGTCAGTTAAATACCAAAGTTAGTACTTTAGTTTAGAACCTGCTATACCAAAATTTTCAAGATAATTCCCACTCCAAACTACCCTTTATGTGATACAATTTTCATTATCTTTTATGTTTTTCAAGATGATTCTAGAGATTTTGAATAAAATACCACATGTTTAAGATCTGCAGCGTTGGCGATCAAAGAATTCATACAAGTTCAATTGGATCAGAAAAAGAGTGTAATAGTAACCAGCCTGGATGTGAAGGGAGCGTTCGATGCTGCTTAGTGGCCCGGAATACTCCAAAATTTAAGGAACTTGCAGTGCCCAAAGAATCTATATAATTTAGTTAAAACATATTTCAGAGACAGAATTGCTAAACTCTCACTCAATCACTGCGAGGTAGAAAAAGAGGTCACAAAGGGCTGCTCCCAGGGATCCTGCTGTGGTCCAGGACTCTAGAATATCTTGTATAACACCTTATTCCACCTAAAATTCACGAAACAAAGTAAGGTGGTGGTATTTGCAGATGATTTGCTGCTGCTAACATCAGGAGAAACGTTCAGAATAACAGAGATGTACGCAAATACCGATTTAAAGCTAATAGAAGATTGGGCAAAGCAGTACAAGATCCAGTTCAACAACACTAAAACAAAAGCAATGCTGATATCCAGAAAAAGGAAGGAAGAAAAAAGTAAAATGAGTTTATATTTAAACAACAGGACAATAGAGCAGGTACAACAACTAAAATACCTGGGTATATTATTTGATAACAAGTTGAGCTTTGCGCGCACATAAATCAAGTGTCAGAAAAATGCGTGAAACTCATAAATGCATTAAGTAAATCTGGGGTCTCGGACAGCAAGCATTAAGAACAATATACAAAGGAGCCATACTTCCAATGCTCTTATACGGAGTACAGGTATGGAATGAAGCGATTCAGAAAAGGAAACATATGTTGAAATATCAAAGGGTACAACGGTTGATGAACATAAAGATTTCCAAAGCGTACAGAACTGTATCATATGAAGCATCCTGCACACTATCAGCAGTCATGCCAATAAATGTAAAAATAAAAGAAGTCTTAGAAATATATAAAGACACTCATTCAGCAAGCGCAAATGAAAAAGTTGAAGTTCCCAAACTGAGCGAGTGGCCTCATCCTGCAGACAGATTGGTCGTAAAAGAGGCACAGGAAGGAACAAAATGCAACACAGAAATATACACAGACGGTAGCAAAGTATATGGGAAAGTTAGTGCAGCAGGAGTCATCTTTCAAAATGGAGAACTAGTAAAAAAATTACAATAGAAACTTGCCACACACTGCTCCAATAACCAGGCAGAACAGGTCGCAATTTTACAAACGCTTAAAGAAATACTCAGTAAGAAGAAGATGGAGGACAGTGAGAAAAAACTAGTAATATACACTGACAGTTTGATTACACTTGAACTCCTTAAAAATAGCAAAGTTCGTAACAAAATAATAGAACAAATAAAGGCAGACATCACGTTATTGCAGGACAGTGGCTGGGTAGTCTACATGAAATGGGTGAAGGCGCACGTGGGGCTTTATGGGAATGAGATGGCAGATAAGCTGGCGAAGGAAGCAGCACAGAAGGACAGTGGAGACGTCACCTACAATAAGATCCCAAGAAGTCACATCATCAAAGAAGCAGAGGAGCGAGCACTATATACTTGGCAACAACAATGGGACTCAACCACAAAAGGAAGAACCACAAAAATGTTTTTTCCCTCGGTGCAAGAAAGCCTAAAAGAGAAGATACCACTAAATGGACAAATTACAGCAATATTAACAGGAATTGGAAAAACAAGAGAATACTATCATCAGTTCAAGATAGTGGAAAGTGCCTTGTACAAGTGTCAAAATCAGAACCAAAATGTAAACCACCTAATATACGAGTGTTCTCTGTTAGATATTGAAAGACAAAAACTAAAACAAAGCATTGTAAACAAAGGTGGACAGTGAGCCGGTAACAAACAATGTACTTGCAAACAAATACATTAAGGAATTTATATATTTTATAAACAACATAGATTTTGAAAAACTATGATGCAAATGTAACTAAAAGCATGTAATGTTACCATGTAATGGGGCATGCTGTATATTAATAAATAAATAAAAAAAATGAGTAGTGTGTCTTGAATTTTCCGGAATAACCTGTGAAGTCGCCTTCAATGTAAATTAATGTTTTATTCCTTTCAGTCTGTTAGAAATACACGGAAACTACAGCGCAAAATCACATAATTTATGTCAAATAAAATGTTTTATGGGGATAATCATTTCAAAGATATTCTTTCTTATAAGTTTTGATTTATGAAATACGTTAGACTTTCTCCAATTGAAGGATCGTATTCGATCTTTTCCTTGTAGTCATGCCATGACAATTTAACATTTAGTTTTAAGTCAAAGTATAACTATAGAAGGACGGAAGGACAGAAAGACATGAAATACTTATAAAGCTGCTTTCTTGTGCTCAGTAGACTGCAGCACGTGGAATCTCGATATCGAAATCTGGAGTACAGAGTTCAGGGTACTATGGTAGGGAGAACCCGCGGAATGAGTTACCAAATGTATTAACGATTCTATAATACTGTCTACATTTTGCAACCACACTTCTACTATTGCCTTAACATTAACTCCCCTTTCATCCCTAGTCTTGACGCTTTTACAGATTGTAAACAAAGTGCGTTTATGTCGTGATCGACTGGTACCTCATCATGTGATCGCTCTGCCGTCTCACATCAGATGTGTTGACTTGCTAGCTGCCTCTCTGTGTAAGATTACGTACTAGGAATCACTGGGGATATCTGTAAAAATCGCAGAGAATATGTGATGCCAGATGCTAGTTTTTGTATGTTTAATGTCCCTTAACGGGGTAACGAGCTATAATTCATATTGGAACATGTGTATAACCTCTTTTGTGGCTGATAGCCTCGCAGACCGCCGTATTAGCTCAGCTATTTCATGCCTCTGCAATCGGTTGCAGTCTATTTTTCCATTTGTGGTTTTAAATGATACAAGTAGTTGCACAAAGTTTACAGTATAAGCTTTATGTCGTTATTTTGGTGCTTAATTTTGGTCTTAAATTCAATACCCTCATGTAAAAAGCAAAAAGCGTGTTGAAACTGACCTGAAGAGACGGGGCCGCCCCCGTAGCGGACAATGGCGGAGTCCTTGGGCAGCATCTTGTAGCCCATGCGGTAGTCGAAGTTGTACCCGGAGGTTTGGTCCCTCGCTAACCTCGTGAGCCGGAGTGCCAAATGCACTGCTCGAGTCTCGCTGTAGTACAGAGCGGCGCCCCAGCTGGTCCCGCACCAAGAGCCGCCAATCAGCGGCCGATCAGCCTCGGAGATCTGCAGAGAGCCATCCGGACACCCATCCGCAGTGAAGCTGACAAACCTGCCCAGCGTGAAACTGTCGAATGTGAGCTGCAAGCAACAAAGTTGAAGCATAAAAATAATGTACTATTTGAAGAAAGCCTTAGCTATTTCAACAGTCTTCCATGATCTAGGATTTCAATTAAAAATAGTAATAAATAACACAAATTTGGTATTAAAAGATAGATATTTTAACCCTAAGAGCTTTCTTTTCAAATGAAATACAAAACAAGAACTTGAAGGGAATAATATTGCATAGTATATATGCCTGTTCACAAATGTATTTATTGAATGTATAATATGTAGGTATGATCTGAAAGAGAGACAGATTCAACAGTAAAATAGGTATTCAGAATCACATCTGTGAAGTCGCAGCAATGAAGTGAATTCATATTAGCAACGACATAGATTAGTTCTTCATGAAGGCTAATACAGGTTACATCTACACGGCTTTACTGACTGAGACAATCTCGAACGCATATGTTCCAAGTATTGAGAGAGAATGTGTAACTTGTCTGATTGTCAACACTGCAGCTCTCCACATGGAGAAGCTCATGGCTATCATGTGTTTTCTTTAGAAAATCAGACTGTAAAGAGAAGTTCCCTATTTGAGATTCTAAATATAAACATCACTTGATGTAGACATAGGAAATGAAAATACCTATTCACTTTTTCCAGCATCAACATGGTTGAAATTAAGCACAAAACTTAAATATTCTCGCAGGACATTAGAAATAACATGGTAATGACATTTTAAAAGGCAATGCTGCTAGAGAAACGAACATTAACGCCCAAACAAACATTATTGTCTAACATCACAAAATATGCAGATAACATAGGAAATGTAGCAAAGCGGCTGATTAATAGGTCTTTTTCTTGTCATATAGTGTGTTCGATCGACAATGCTGAGAAGTTTGACATTGGGTAACGAGATGCGGTAAATACAGTGACTGACTGTCGGGCAACTGCCGGAGGGCTTGTCATCTACGTAACCAATCATCGCTGACGTGGGAGTTTGTCTTCCTCAAGTTCTTGGTACGAGAGATACTAAACCCTCCACTGGCTCACTCAGAGACGCGCGTGTCAACCACAAAGTAATTTTTCCTTCACTGTATGAATACCAGTGCACATGCACTGAATGATGCCATCGTCTTGCTATTTTGCTAACCATTAATGAGATAACTACTGCCTCCAGTACTTCTGTAACATTTACATTATTCTCCATTCATTCGTAATGATTACTAAAGCCACAATTCTTAGTCACCTTACCGTGTGCAAGGGGCTGTTTTGTTCAGTGTTGATGACTGGCCTCTCGGTGTGGGCGAACACACTCACGGTATAACTGACATCCCCTGTTAGATCTGATCTTCTCATTGTTCTTCAGTGCATAATGAGTGTCGAAAGGTTAATAAGTCATTAATTATTTAATTTAATGTTATTTCAGTTGGCCTATGGCTGGTCCATACATGTTGCAATCAAGCATAGATATGGAGTCTCAGGTTGTTTTAAGTAATTATTTTCAAAATCTTAACCATGTTTTACTCTATCAGTATTGTAAACACTGTTTAAAAGTCAAGCAGCTATCACTAATGGTTTTGAGAAGAAAATTTAAGTATTTTTTACTATACCTTTAAATTTAAAGTTTCACACGATGCAGAAATTATGATTTTAAAAGAATATAACGTACTAAAGTTTTAAATATGTTTTCACATTTAACCTCATTAAATTAAGTATGTAATTTCTTGGGTATATAAACTGTATGCCATATTTTTGTTCACTATGTACAAGTTTGCGCTTATATTTCAACCATTGATTCAAAACTGCACCGCAAGTATATCTTAATGTCCAAAAGTGTAAGAAAAATCAATCTTGGATAAATCTCAGTTTAAATAATGAAAGGACACAAAATCTTGCGTATATATATACGTTCAAATAGTAAAGTGACAGTTTTTAAAAGTCTCTGAAAGCAAAAAACGTAATGGGTTAATTTTAGCTAAAGTTTAAAATATTGTGACGCCGCACTGGGCGCACAAAATAAGACGATTGGGACTAAGCTACTCCACAACACACAACGGGTCGGCGAGTTAAATACACATTTAACGCTTAAAGCTAAAATAGTCCTGTGAAGAAAGTCCTTATTTTTTCTGTAATACACGTAGATTTATCAATTGTTGGACAAGAAGTTACAGATTTCTGCTGCATCTTCCTTCTACATATAGCAGACCGTGGAAAAAACATCTCTTGTTGTCCTTTGGTCGTCAACGACCACTTAGCCATTCGGTTGCCTTATGCGTATTAAATTCGCACACATTTACTCTTTCACTCACACTTAAACGCACACATTACACACAGTCATGCCCGAGGTGGGACTCGAACCCGCACCCCCTGAACAACGGAGCGCCAAATATATGCGTTCCAGCGACCAGGGCTATAAGGATCGGCAAAAAATGCGTTTAAATGTTCCAGAATTGAACTGCGTCCTGCAGCATGCTAACTACGCAGTGTTACCACGGCAACAGCGAACATACAAATTAATGGGGTTCATCTAACATGCATTAGAAATTGTGCACTTACATTGTTGCGTTCGCGGAAATACTAAATTATAGATAGAATTGAGTCTGGAAGTTTTTAGATTGACGCAAACAAAATATTAGAGAGCGATAGTTGTGTTTGCTTTTATTTCAGTTTGAGAGACAGTTCCATTAAACTGAAATTAAAATTAAACTGATACTTCGCCACTATCGCATCACAAAAGGAGATATGAAAACTGACGGATGGAACATAAATTACTCACATTATATTTACACAACCTAAAGTTCACTTTCATTTAGATATTAAATGAGCAAACAATGATTGGTTAACAATAAAATGACAGACTGACACTCTTCGTCAGAAGCAAATTAATTGTCATTTGTGGCATTATTCAACCCGAAGGCTATCGCGGTGACTGTATGTATCTAACGATAATGCTGGGCACACTGCAGACTGACAGTTAAATAAATGATACTGTCAGTAAACGTATTCGCCGATTGTGTACAGATTTTTTGGATCATAATAACGTCACTATTGAGGAATATAATAATTGTGCTTTGAAAATACGTCCGCACGTTCGTAAAAGGACTGAAGGATGCCTCATTATGATTTTGAAGTACCTAATTTCGATATTATTGCTTCACTATCATAGCTGGGATTTTAACTACGCATCTTCCAGTTTACACCCGGTTGTTCTAACCGTATGTTGCTATCATGGCAACATGCAAGTAGCACATTAATTCCCCATTTCACTCACATTTTTCCCAAATCGGAAGATCCATAGTTGAAATCCCGGCTATGGCATTGCAATTTTCATATGTACTATTATAAGACGTCTAATACATTTCAGAGCGGAGCGAAAGGATTTGTCTGGCAAGGCCAGACTGTTAAATGATATTTATCTGGACTATTTTATAAATAAAATATTTATTTAAATATTATATATCGCAAAAATATTACCAAAAATGTTAAATTCTATAAAAAACCCTAAAACATTGTGACATTGGATACGACACACAACAATGGACGACCGGGGACCGGGCTGCTTCACATCACATGCC
This sequence comes from Tenodera sinensis, assembly GCA_030765045.1. Classification (NCBI taxonomy): domain Eukaryota; kingdom Metazoa; phylum Arthropoda; class Insecta; order Mantodea; family Mantidae; genus Tenodera; species Tenodera sinensis. The sequence goes on along the minus strand of CM060965.1, from coordinate 37,485,154 downwards.
GGGCCGGCGAGAAAAAAAGGGCGTTTAAGGTCAGGCTGCCTCACGCAGCTGTTTGTGTATGTGACTGTAACAATGCAAGCGGCAGAAACAAAAGGTAACTTTCTAGCGCTTTCTCAAGACTTCTAGTCATTGCGGTGCGTGTATGTGGAAAGCTTCTCATGGGGGTCCGTGTCATGTCATCCCTGCTACAAAAGGGGACGGACCAAGGGACAGTTTTTAGTTCTTGAGGGTGCAGTTCAGACACGGTGGTCAGTGCGTCGAGTGATTGTATCGTCGGAATTAGTGAGGGGGGAACAGAGAAAATGAAGAAAGACACTGAAAGGACTGAATGAAGGACTGAATAAAATTTGTGAGTTGTGAAAGACTGTAGACTATGTTAAAGACGAGAAGAAAAATGCATTTGTGATAAAATTTAGGAAGGCAATAAAGTGACAGATAACTAACCGAACTGATTTTTGTCGTTTTGTCACAAAGTCATTTTGATTAGTGTAGTTCGACTTATTCAGCACTGCCAACTGACGAAATCGAAACCCAATAATTGCATCTATTTCGATGATCTCTTGTTGTTATAACACAAAACCTGTCCATAGTCTGAAATAAATCTCGCTTTATTTTTAACATTAATAAATACCCTTTCTTCCGGAAAAATACATTAATTATTAAAAGAACAACTATTAAAACACAGTTGTCAAATTTAAATCGTGTGCTATTTTGATTGTTAATTCATTGTAATGTGTAGTAATTTTCAGCGATTTACAGGATACAGCCGGCGACACTGACTAAACAAAAGAATTAGATGGTGAAAATTCGTGTATGATAATTAATTTAACGCCTCTATCTATGAAATGTGGAATGGAAGACGCAACCACAAAAGCCAAAAAAAAAACCAAATGGAGCTGGGGGACACGTAGTCAGGATGAACCAGTCAAGATGGAAGTACGAGACGACAGTGTCGAATCCGAGGTAGGGGAAGAGAAACGAAAAGTGATTGTTAGAGTGAAATGAAATATAGAAAAATAGTGCTAATGTGAAATGAAAACATAATTAGGTCAACTAACCTAAGTTGGAAATACTTATAGGACACAAAATAAAAAAATCTGATGTGTTGCACTCACATGACTTTCTCTACTCTTGTACTAACCATTATTGCAAACTCTTATTTCTATATCTTCTTCGTGTTAGTTGAGATAAACATTTGCAGAAGTTACCACATTGCTTACTTCCTTTGCTTATTTCTTGTAGGAGCAAGGGGAATATGGGAATACAGTAGACTAGTTCACCCTGAGAGAGTTTTTCAGCTAATCCCTACCATGTTAAGAGACCCTTGCCCTAAAGGAATTCAATGGGTTTGTTTTTATTTATTGTGTATGAAATAGCCCAACCTTCCAACCTTGTCCCACACATGGTTTCAGTGACAGAAAGCTTTGCCTCAAGTTGGGAGTCTTCATCAACAGTGTCCATCACCTGTGGTGCTATATGCAGTAAGAAATTGCGCTAAACACCTCGTCAGTCACTTGAGCGAAGTGGCTGTTGTCGCCTGTGCAGTTTGAGCAACCCCAAAATGGTTAAACACTTTATGAACAGGGTTGGTAATTATTCACACCTGCTACAAAGGCTGCTCTCACATTTCTTGTTGAGATGTTTCTTGGTACGGTCCTGACGCTAGGGATGGACTTATTGATGGAAGAGGGTGCGGTACAACAGGATGCTAACGAACTTGTGATTACTTGTTTCCGACCCTCCCTACAGTTATTAACACAGAGCGGCAGTTGGAACGAAGGGAAGCAGAGGAGCTGGAATTATTTTGGATCCCCAGCTCCAGATTCATCATATCCACATTTCATCTACTTCATTATTTAGCAGCGAAACTGTGCCGCCGATAAAAACAAAGTTGTGGACGGATATCTATAGGGACAATGCTGTTTTGCGTTTCTGCTACACGGTTTGACCGGCTTCCGACATCCACCAAGAGATGAGAGCATGCATACGAGTACAAGGGCCAAAGGTCTTTGTTATCCGATGTCTGTTTTCTTCTATTTTAATATACATATTACGACACAGCTGAAAAATAAATTCATACACAAGGAAGTTTTTCAAATAGGTGTGAAACAAAGTTGATTTCCGAGATAGCTAAAGCGCTTCAAAAACTACAGTATGCAGCATTTTGAAGAAAAAAGTATGCTTAAAACTACCCTAGCTCAAAAGAAGCACTGAATAACTCGAACATTCTGATGCCAGAATAGGTTTGTGCTACGATAAAAACAAATCAATTTAATTTTTCTGAAGTGCCTCGGCCAAAGAAATGTATTCAATCAACAGCATGAAATCTCGATACTGAATTTTACGGTGAAACACAATATTTTCCTATGTGATAGGAATAGTTTTACCAGAATGGATAGTGAAATTATTTGAGGAAAGGGTGCAGCAATGAAGACGAGAATAACATATGCAGCGGTTTCGCACATATTGGAAGAATATACTACCATAACGGATAGGGAAGGTCAAACGAACAGAAGGTAAGACAATATTGATTAGAACTAACACATGAGACATTTTGCATGCATGTAAATGAACTATCGTTATTCTGATTATAAGTTTTTGGTTCTAACAAGCTCAATGATTGTGTGATAACTTGCGGAGAGGGGACTTTGCACTTCGACCGAAAGGAAATGTTTCGTGTCTATACCCGGGAGGATGTATGAGGCAACTGGATCTTAAGGGCGGCCGGAGCATTGCCACAACAGATCAGGTGGCAGAGTCCCCACATTTTCCCAGTTAAAAGCACCCCCGCGGAGGCTGGATTAGCTCCCTTCCCGCCCTCCTTGAGCTTGTACCACCCCATGAGTGCCCGGAAACCAGTGGCCCGCCTTGCACTCCGGAGACGAGATTTCCAGGGCGTATTTGTTCCCCTGCCGTGCTGCTGCCACGACGCTCGCCGACGCTTCCAACCCTGAAAGAAGCCTAACGCGTTAAAGGATGAAATGAAATTATTAATTTAACGAAATGGACAGGAAACTCGGAGGATATAGAAATCCTTCCCAGTATTCACCTGGCGACCCGGAGAAACAACGGAAAAAAAACCCATGGGCCAGCAAGGTCGGCCACGGGGATCGAACCCACGATTTATCGAATGCCAGCCACAGACGTAACCGCTTGAGCCATTCCGATCGGTTTCTAATAAGCTACCAGACTAAGAAGAGAAGTTGAAAACAAAACCAAAATGAAACTAGCAAAACAATATCAAGACTGCGAAAATAAAAAATGTCATATAGCCAGAAACTAAAGCTTGGATGAGAGAAGAAAGAGTTTAGTGAAGATAGAAAACAAAAGAAGTGGCGGTTGTGCCGAAGTACACCCTGGTGTACAGACCTCATAGAGAGAAAAGAAGAAATCACTGGTCAGCTGTGTTCCACAGAGGATAATTCCGTTATGTCGGGGTCTCAACTTGTTCAAACTTCTGCTTGGGCTCGGGTCTGCATTTTAATTTGAGATTGTGACAGAAGCCTCTATTTGCATTTAATTACATGAACAGAACTGAATAGGGTTATAAGTAGCAGAAACTCTGACTCTACGCTACTGGCATAAAACGAAACTCTCTGTGGCACGAAAAGAAAAATTCAGAAAACCACCAATGAATGACCGTGTCAGTTTCACAAACTCTGTCGGTTTATTCAAAGTTGTGCTTCACACCGCCTGTTACTTCCTAACGAGCGAAGTGACGCCGCGGTAACGGCCCGCATTTGGGAGGTCGCAGGCTCGAGCCCGTCCGATTTCTTATTATAATTATATGTATAAGCTTACGAGAGGAATCTCTTTTGTTGAATCTATGGAAAAAGTAATCGTTGCTTTTAAAAATAGTTTAAAAGCAAAGAACACAGCGCAAAATATTTTCTTCTGCTCAAAAGTTTCCTATAAATCACCAGCACACCGATTGTTGACGTCGACGGACCTGTCAACGGGAAGTCTGCGGTTTAAATCTCGGTAGTAAGTACTGTCCTCCCTGATTTTCCCCAGCTTCTTCTCAGCCTTCATAAACAGCAAATACGCGGGAGATTCCTAAACGTAGGCCTAGAGTATTTCCTTTCCAATTATATGACCAGTTGCACCGCCTGTGGTGCCATATTAAGTAAAAGTGGACGTTAAACTCTACTCAAGATTCAAAACCACCAGGCTTTATGCCTGGTTTTTAGACACTTAGAATTTTTCTCTATCCAAGGTATATGAAATATGTTAGTGATCTCCATGGATTGTTTGAAATAAAAGACCGAACCTTTCTTTGAAAATTTTCTGGAGGTTTTTCAAATATTTATTGAAAATTTCGTTTCTAGACGCAGCTGGCAGTAAATACAGGTGGCATTGTATTTCACCCAATAATTAAATACAGAGATTTCACCGGAACTACAAGTTTTGACATTCCTTAAAATTTCAGAAAAAGTTCTGTGTATGTCTGTGAACAACATAACTTATAATGCAAAGTCAGTTGAAAGTCAAATAAGGTATTTAAGCTTGGTATCTTTCAAGGATCGACACGAAGATCTCCAAGGAACCCTCCCGGCCGTAACTCTCCCTTACATTCAAACTTTTTTGAAAACTGTTTTTTTTTAAATGGCTCTAACGATTTTGAATAAAATACAGTACAGTATGTTTAAAATATTTTCATAAAAAATTAAATGTAGATCTTGATTTACTGGGATTAGCCTCTGAAGTGCTCTAAATTATGAATTACTTTTGCATAACTGTTAAATCTGAGAGATGTGGGATTAAAGTACCCAATTTGTATAAAATGCATTTTTATGTAGTTAAGTGTTCCTGAGATAATTCTTTTTATTGATTTTTATTTTAAGTACTTATACTTTTATGAACTGGGAAGTCATTATTTGATTGTTTTCTCTTAGCCATGCAAAGAAAACGGAATTTAAAGCCATCACCTAGAGACCAGCTCTTAAAGGATTTAACTATCATGTAAGGTCTACCATGGGCCCCTAACCCATTGCACCTATAAGGAAATATGAAATAAAAGTGATTCGCTTTACAAGAGTGAGTAAAGAGAGTTTTTTGAGTTACACATCACATTTTTTCAAATGTACTTCTAGAGTTTATGTCCGTGCTCGGTAAGGTGTACAAAACCAATGATCATGTAAAAAGGGCTTTCTTGTTGAAATATCTTTGTGTATAGAATGCACTTCTGCTGTTTTATGTAATCAAGAAATATATCTCCGCGTTGTTTTATTCCTCTCTTTGTAAGCCCGGAGGAAGGAAATAAGTACAGCAGAAGAAGGAACGGAGAAGTAAAAATAAAAACAAGAAGCTTTATGATTTATACACCAGCTTTGTCTCACTCTGTCTCAAACGGCCGAGAGGATGCTAGTAGCGATTTGCTGGGATGGATTCCATACGAAACCTTTGTAAGCTGCCCCATATGTGACACAAACTGTTTCATTTTCTCCTGATTTATTGACCTAAGGAATGAGAAATATTTACTCCGTGCCACTCTAACCAGATTGTAAGAAACAGGGATGTCCAAGCAGCTAAAGGCCAACATCTTTTAATGATTTTAGGTCAGTATCGACTTTATGCCTAGGTTCGGCCTATGGAAGTTCTTTTGTGCCCTGCACCTGACGCCCTCTGGAGGAGAGAGATGAATTCAAAAATACTAAGGATGGTCAGACTAAAGGAATGGCGACAGTAGAGGGCGGGTTCCATAACACCTACAAATTTGAACTCCCTTGTGGCGGATCGTACAAACAGCGCTTACCTCATACGGGCTTACATATCCACTGGGGGGGGGGGCGATCCAGAGGAAAGGACGAGGAACAGGATTTGCAGAAGTAAACTCCCTGCAATGCTCTCGGAAACCCACGCCGGAGGCTATTTTCAGAAGATTAAAGATATTTATTTCATTTGCTAAGAAAGTTTCTGAAACATTTAGAAATAAAGGCATCAATTCGACTAATCCCACTCCTGACACCAGTGTGACAAAATGGCAAAAGCCCAGTTACTTTTTTCGCACTTTATTTTCCTCCAAAACTTTTGCACAAATAGACAGTTCTCTTGTCGTCGTTAACACACTCTTTACTCCTTCGTGATATTACAATTCACAACTGTTTTTTTCTCGTAACCTTGACTCACTCCTTTCTTTCTTTCATTCATTCATTCATTCATTCATTCATTCTTTCTTTCTTTCTTTCTTTCTTTCTTTCTTTCTTTCTTTCTTTCTTTCTTTCTTTCATTCATTCATTCATTCATTCATTCTTTCTTTCTTTCTTTCTTTCTTTCTTTCTTTCTTTCTTTCTTTCTTTCTTTCTTTCTTTCTTTCTTTCTTTCCTCAATTTCTCTGTCTATCAAGTAGCTGGCACAGACACATACATATACACTAAGACTAAAAAGTGACTGACTCCAAACTCTCGTCTCCTCACCTTATATAGCGAGGATGACTAAGACGGAGCTTTCTCGAACTTCAGTGGGCCCAAATGACCTCGTTGTTGACGGGCCGTTAAACCCCACACACTCACTCACTCACTCGCTCACTCACTCAGTCACTCACTCACTCACTCGAACTTCAGTTTTTCTGGAACTTCTAGAAATACGCCAGCCGCCGGACACTTCGCGAATAATCTTGAAAAACCTTTGTGGTCCTGCCGCTTTTATCGTTGTCACGTGTTCACAAACAGTTGCGCGAGGCAGCGTGATCTTGAGCGCCTCTGAAACACGCACGTGGGATGGGACAACCACGCCCCGAATTTTTGCTGTATTGCCACTGCCACAGCTGCCGTAGGCCGGCGTCATAATATGTTAATCAAAATCATTAAGAGGCATTTTTGCGAAAATGAAAATGTACGAAACCTTATTTTTAAAGTACAGTGTGTGGTGTTGAAAACCTTTGCCTTGTATAGTTTAAAGATGCTGAATTTAAATACCAAGTTTGCTATTTAACGGACCTTTCATGTTTGAGTTATACTGTTCACAGACTTTTAAAATGCTTTTTGGCTTCAGGGGGCATCAAAACATATACTTACAGTGAAATATCGACACCGAAATTTTGGTTGGAATACAATACTTCATCTTAAAAGAACAGATTCACTTTCAAGAAAAACATATGATGAGTCGAATGGTAAAAAAGCGTACAGTCCTAGCCCAGCAGATGACTTCATCAGAAAATAGGGCAGACATACCTCGAAAGGTTGATTAAATGAGTTAAGCTTTGGTGTCAACATATCTACTCGACATCTAAAATATAAATAACTAGTGCAACGTACTGACATTGGAAAATACTTAGTGTCTTTTAATGTTGGAACGCGAGACGGGATAGAGGTCCCAACTACAGCCACGAGCGCCTTACCCTATATGCCGCCAGCAGCGCATGAACGCGGAGCGTGGAATCTAAAATCTTCATGGCTGGCTGACAATCGTATGAAACAAAGCCGCTTTGAGATTAACAGCCATGCCTCTCTTTCAGAGTTATGATAAGCAGTCAAACCACTGTAGAGGCAATGATATTTAACATGGAGAAGAAACAAACCGTAGTTATATAATTTACAACCACTGGTCACGTTATTTTATTCATTATTCTTATAATAACTGTGTTCATTTGCAGTTATTTCCTAGAGTATTTTACTTCGCTATTTAGTGAAATTAGCTTATATATTTAATAGGGTACTTTTGTATAATATCTAAAACTTTTATTTGGTTTTACTTGAAATGAGAAACTCCAATTTGTGAAATTGGAAAAACCTAAACATTAAATAAGAAATTCAGCCAAGTTATGGATTATTGATAACTTTAAGAAATTTTTCCTGCGTCAGACAAAAACCTATACGTATGTAAAGTACAGGTGTTATGAGAAATACTACAAATGAAACACTAAACGCACATGAGATAATTCGTCACACGTTATCATGAAGCCATCTTGCTCGGTAGGAGTTGGGATTCTTTTTCACAAAGGACCCGTCTGCTGTAGTATTGACTTTTGGTTCTGCCTCAAGAAATTATTAGATCTATCCCATCAATTGTCTATCCTTAATAAAAGGAAGAGCTTGCAACTTCATAGATTCACAAAAATGAAAATCAAGAAGCAGGGCTTTGCTGAGTTGGGAATCTCTTGTCCATTAGCTCAAAGAATTCTGCATTCAAATCTTTACTTGCTTTCATACAAAATAAGCTAATACAGATGTCAATATGTGGGCAGCCACGGAATAATTGGTCCATATTTTCCTCAGTAAAACCGTAACAAAGAGCCACACAAATATATGGTGGGAAACAGTTTAATCCCTTGACACTTGACAGCAGGTGTGCGCAAACACTGTGATGAATGCAGGTAGGCTGGTCACATCCTGCAAATACCGTTTGAGACGTTTGATCTTCGTGTCATATTGCGTGGTTTGCTGAAAGGAATGGTGTCAGCAAGATGTGGTCGTCTTATACCCCGGGCATTAATCCGTGTGCGATCTCTTTGTGGGATTTTTAGGGTAGAACACCTTGCAAAGACATCCAGAGAACGTAATGCAGATCAAGCCCACATGCTGGAGCTATGCCATGGACTTTATGATAAATGCAAGGGTTCATTTGGTCATATTGTAAGGCAAGGCGATAGTCATATTTATTCCCTAGAGATTCTTTTCCGGATCACATTGAGTAATTCTGTACCATTAATTGAGAATTATACCCATGCAATCCCTGAAGGGCAAATATCTCTTTGCTGGTGCTTAGCTCAGTAGACTAGCTGAAGTTGTAGGCGTTTCTGTGGCCAGTTCTGGGGTCCCAAACTGTTGCTTTATGTGCCTGTATGGTATAGTAAATCCTTGTGATGTGACCTGTCCATTTCCATTCGGTGTGAATGGCTGATACTGAGTCTTAAATGCCTGTCATCTTCCTTCGGGTTCTATCCCGAAAACATACGTCAAAAGTCTTTCTCTGTATGTTCCTCTGGCATGTTTCTAACATTTTTATTTCTCTGCCTCTTAAGGATCAAGTTTGCGCTCCATGCATTAGGACAGGTAGAATTCAGCTGTTCTTTATATCATTCTTTAGTTACTTTAATACAAATCCCGCTGGCCAAGCAGGATGAAGCTTAAGTGAAAAAAGTACTGAGGTGAAATAGAGGGACGAAAACTTCGCCTATCGACTGCAGACAACCCCGAAAAACATATGGGTCAGGAAGTTTGGTCGCGGGGATCGAACGCACACCTCCCAAATGCGCTGCCTTCTGCCTCGTGTCGCTTGGATTGCTATCACAAACGTATCACTAAGCGTTTGTGGTATTATTTTCAATCACGGGACAACATGCCTTTATTAATGGTATAAATGAAAATAAATTTAACCAATGATATTGACATCGGTGGGAATGTTGACATAAGGCATGAAGCACAGAGGTTCGATGTTACAGAGTGGCGACACTGCGCTGTACTGATGTCAGGTCATCAAAAGTGCAATAGTCCTATCAGCACCACATGCTGCAGTCAAGTGTGTAACAGCTGCTCCTGCCAAAATGGACATATATCAAACTAGTACATATCGCATATAGCCCAAGTGGAGGAGGCTACATACATAAAGTCTAGCTGATTGAACTCTTTCTTTTATTTTGTCCTTAATTTATCCTGCAATCAGAAACACTGACTCAAACCGGAGCAATTTTATTACGTTTTATATGGTTAATACTGCGATAGTATACGTTCTTTGTTGGATTTTAGTGACCACAAACTGTTAAACGGGAGCTAGAAATTTATAGGGAGAACTTCTATCTCACCTTAAATATAAAGAATAGAGGAAATAGAGGTTAGAACAAGGAACTAATTAAGAAAGAGCAGAAAATGAGAAATCAGATAGAAAGAATAAATAATCTAATATAAGGATATTATGCAAGCATGCAGAACTGAATAGTGTAAAGGCAACATATGTTAAAGAAGCTACCGAGTGGGATGGCTGAGGCGGTAACGTCTATGACCTGCATTTAGGAGGTCGCGGGTTTGATACTCGTGGCTGACTTTGCTGACCCATGTGGTTTTTCGGACGCTTCCCCGGCTCGTCAGATGAATGTTGGGAAATATTTCCATATCCTCCGAACTTCCTGCCCCTCCATTTCATTGCATTAATCATTTCATTTCGCCCTTTTTTCAGGGCTGAGAGTGTCGTCGAGCGTCGTGGCAGTAGCACAATAGGGAGAACAAATACGCTCTGGAAATCTCGTCCTCCGGGTTGGAAGGCAAACCTAATGGTTTCCGCCCCCCCCCCCCCCCCAATGGGATGGTACTAGCTCAAGGGTTAAGAGCAGCTAATCCAGCCTCCGACAGGGTGCTTCTAGCTGGGAAAATGTGGGTATCCTGCTACCTGCTCTGTCGTGGGAACGTTCCGGCCACCCTTAGGATGCATTCATCTCATTCATCTTTCAGGTGGGTGTACCGTTGGGGGCATAGGCACAAAACAACCTCTTTCGGTCGAGGTACTAATTCCTCCTCCGCAAGCTGTCTTTGAGTCATCTTACGTTTAATATAAACATTGAAGAAATAACTGTGGAAAGAAATATATCAAAGTAGGAAACAAGGATATAAATAGACTAATTACGAAACAGTAGAGAATGAGAAATCAGAGAGGAATAGTGAACAGGTAATATAATATAGCAATATTATGTAAGCGTGCAGAACTGAATATGTAAAGCGCACATTTCTTAAGGAAGCTAGCCAGTTAATTGGCAACAGGGTAGCTGCTAAAAACCCATCACAGTGAATACGTAAATAAGTAACTAAAGATCATGGGGTTCAGCAGAAATAGTGATAGAAGCGAATGAGATATGTAATATTAGAGAAAGACAGAAATAACTGGCAATTCCAAAATAGTCAAGTTCAGCTAGTGAACACTACATGAGTAATTTTATTTTCATAATAGGCTAGATAAAATATCTAATGGGAAAACACGCATATTACAGGGAGAATTAGTGTAGATCTAGCAGAGTGTGAAAGATAGATGATTCCAAGAAATTCTCTTCCAATTCTGATCATTAATAGGACCACTGTACGTCGGTCTGGACTTGAGAAAACCTGTAAATGTATGCTGATTCGACATACATCATGAATTGTCGAGAAATACGTAATTCGGGGAAATGGAAAGTGATGTAGACAGGTATAATATGCAACTAGCAAGCAGTTTATTTATTGTCTATTTAACAGGAATAAATATCCAAACAAAGGTAGTTTAGGACTGCAACAACAATGGGAAGAACTTCTGTTCATGTCCTGAACTTAAATAGCACACCGCACTGCTTGTGGTGTCGTATACAGTAAGAGCGGGCGTTACATCTATAAAAAATCTGATGTGTTGCACTCACATGACTTTCTCTACTCTTGTACTAACCATTCTTACAAACTCTTATTCCTATATCTTCTTCGTGTTAGTTAAAATAAACATTTGTACAAATTATCTTATTGCTTATTTCCTTGTAGGTGCAAGGGGAATATTGGAATACAGTAGGCTTTGTGCGATAGTCAAATCTTTTAAAGCTTTGAGATTCCGTTCTCTTTGCACACGTAACATATAAAAAAATGAACAACGATGACCCATTTCACGAAAGTTCTAAGTTTTCCGAAACTCACACACATAACAGGGAATATCTCCGAAATGGTTCACCCTACAAGAAAATTTATTCAGACATAAATTGTGTATTTTAGCAAGATCTACATTTTTTGTGTAGTATGATTTGGTCTATCTCTAACGGTTTACCAGTTATGCAAAATTCGTCCAGAGTAAATATGACTACAGGGGCTATAGCCAGAAAATTCAAGATATACATTTCATTTGTCATCAAAATATCTCAAACATATGACATTTTAATAAAAATCGTTAGAGCAATTTTGAAGAAAATAATTTTCGAAAAATTTTCCATGTAAAGGGTAGTTTAGGGTGGGGCTATTTTCTTCAAAATCTTCGTGTTACATCCTTGAAAGACATTAAACTTAAATACCAACTTTGGTTTTTAACCGACTTTTCGTTTTTGAGTTATGCTGTCCACATACTGACAGACTGACATACTGACAGACTGACAGACTGACAGACTGACAGACTGACAGACTGACACACAGACACACACACGGACCTTTTTATAAAAATGCTTTTTTGGATTCAGGGGCCTCAAAACATGTATTTCCGGTGAAATCTCGACATCGAATATTTGGGTGGAATACAATACTTCCCCTACTTACCAGTAGAGAAAGTAAAAATCTGGCGTATTACATTCACTTGACTTTATCTATGCATTCTTAAACAAACAATTGTAAAAAAGCTTATTCTAATGTCTACTTCATAATTGTAGATTATGATGTATTTCCTTGTAGGTACAATGGGAATAGGGGAATATAGTAGCCTTAAGGGAGTTTACCCTGGCGTACATTGAGAATGTTAAAAATGCTGATATACATGTCCCTGTTTCTCTAACACTACTAACTATAGGAAGCTGAAATTTTTACCACATATTCTTGAACGATTATCAACTTTTAACAGGAGCATTTTTAAAATATTCTCCAGGTATTTATTTACTAGTTTTAAATGCTGTCCTACATAACAAACACGAAATTCTTTAGTCAATATTTTATGTTTTTGACAAAAAAAAAACATGTGTTAAAATACCCAAATATATGCAGGGAATACGTTTTAAAATATCAATCTTCTACTTATTATGGGACCTGAGGAAAAAGCGTGAAAAATTGTAGATTTTGGGAAATTACTCTTAAAGTGGGAAAACTAGTCAAATCATATCGTAATGCGTTTCTTCACTATAGAAATAAAGTATTAAATAAGGTGATAATAAATGCTACATATCACTTTAGTCATCAGGTTGCAAAGAACACGAATATATAATAAACAAAATTTTGAACACATTATTTTTTTCTGGGTAAACCTTTAACATTTTTAAATCTGGTCGCTGTGTAATGGGCTGAAATTCTATTCTTTTGCATGACCAGAGGAGGAAAAATCTCATTTGAGAAAAGTGTTCAAAATTCAAACCAATAACAAGGACTACTCGGAAATGGTCAACTGTGCAATACATTTATTTGGCAAATTGTGTGCTTTAACGAAATCTACATTCTTGAAAGCAATAGTTTTTCCATCTCTTATGGTTAGCAGTTATGCAAAAGCTATTGAGAATGAAGATTTTGAGGGTATTCCCAGAAAATGTAAGATAAGTATTTTATTTCTCATGAAAATAGCTTAAATGCCTGGCAATTTAATAAAAATAATTAGAGCCATTCAAAGAAAATAAACATTTTCGAAAATTTTTCCCATGTGAAGGATGGTTTGGGATGAGAGGGATCTTCTTGAAAATATTCATGTTACTCCTTGGAAGATTTGAACTTAAACACCAAGTTTGGTATTTAACTGACTTGTCGTTTGTGAGTAATGTTGTTCACAGAAAGATGTACACACAGATTCTCTAAAAATGCTTATTTTGGATTAAAGGGGTTTCAAAACGTGTATTTCGTTGAACTCTCGGTATAAAATTTATGGACGGAATGCAATACTTCCTCTACTTACTATAAAAATAGAAAAGAATAATACGCTTTAGTAAGAATAGTTTGTGGGAAAGTGAGTAGAAAAAGTAATGTGAGTGGGATATATCTGATTTTTTTTATAGATTGTAGCCCTCGAATATCAAGGAATAATTAAAAAAATTAAATTATAACCGTCACTTACATTTCAATAGCATCCGCAGCACAAAGCCCGTTTTGTTTGCACTTCATTAGGCGTTATGCGGCATGATCGGTCGATAACAGCTGTTGGAGAAGGGATACATCATTCATTTGTTTACGTTAGATGGCTCTTTTACCGTCACGATAGTATTCTGTGGAGCAATTTTCCTTTCTTTCCCTGGCTAACCCCGCAGCGGTACGCGGTGTCACGCTCCAATGGTTTACTTTGGACAAAATAGGCGCCCTAATCCCTGCGTGTTTTTCCCAGTCGATCGAGCTCGTTCGGCGCACTCAGCAGAAAAGTTCAGCGGTCTGCATCGGCCTGAGTCATGAGCATGCAAAAGAACTTGCGACCTGCTCGCTGACAGTCAGCTATTCATTATATCACCCTTCTAGCACAGTAATTTGCTGCATTCATTTCTTACGCTATACAATCGAGGTATAAGGTCTTTGACAGCGATAAAAAGTATGCGCTGCCTCTTCTCGTTTGTTGTTTACAACACACAAGCAGCCTTCTAACTCGGTGGTGGAACACTGCTATACGGAATTAAGAGATGCATTCCACAATAGTTGGTCTGATGTTTAGGGAAGAATAAACGACCTCTTTCATATTTTGTAGCATACAAAGAGGCTGTAACGACACACACACACACACACACACACACACACACACACACACACACACACACACACACACACACACACACACACAGACATAGACACACATACACACAGTTTGATATAAATCTTTTTCTGGGGTTAACTATTTCGGATATATTCTTTGTTATTGGTTTGAATGCAAAGAGCATGGGATTTCAAAGCCATCACATAGCGACTACCTTTTTAAAAAATTGAGCTATAACTAATGTTTTTTTATATCTCAGCGAAATGATTGTGTGTGTGTATGCGTGTGTGTGTGTCAGAATGTATGTATGTGTGTGTATTACATATCTATAAATGATAGAGGATTGATGACATATGCGCAGCCAAGCATTCGACTAATTTGTTTTTTTTATTTATTTATAGAACCATGCACCTTACATATGTATAGCTATATACGATGTTCATACATGTATATACCATGAAAAAATGGTAATTTCAAGCAAAAGGAATTACTGGAGCCTTAAATTCCCTATTGTGGAGAAAAGATATCAAATGTAAAACTAAAATGACATATAACTCCATGATGAAAAGTGCACTTTTATATAGATGTGAAGTCTGACAAACAAGTGGAAAGATCAAAAAGAAACTATTGTCAACAGAAATGGACTTCCTAAGCAGATCTGCAATGAAATCTAAATTGCAAAAAGTAAAAACTGAAGAAATCAGAAGATTAGTCAGTAAAGAACATACTATTTTGGAAGAATAATATTTATAGTACACATTTGTATAAATATAAACATTTTTCATTTTTCATCCGCGTCCGTTTATAGCTACTTAAAAAAAAGGAAGAAAGTATGATTTCAAAATATTGAGTGTTGGTTTGAACAAATTGGCTCCTTCTGCTCTTTTATAGGCTCCTCATACATAGGTGCTTTGTCGATGGAGTTAGGACGAAAATATCATTGCAAGTACGTTGGAATTCATTACGCGTTGTGTATTACCTGCTTTACTACCGTTTAAATTTTGTATGTTCATTAAACATCGTGGGATCTAGTGATTAGTGCCAGCTTCCGAGCTCTATTCCTGGCTGAAGCAGAGATTTTGCTTTTATTAGGGTTATTCCCTATTCTCCCTCGAGTCTAGAGATGTGAATTTATTGCAAAACTAATAAAAACCTACGTTTGTAACCAATAAGTAGAATAATTATTATCACCGCTGAGAGCTTCGAACGTCACTGACATGACCTCTGACGTTCAAGCACCATACGTACGAAACCTACATAAAGGAAAAGAAAAAAAAGAAAAAAAAAATGCTGCAATGGAAAAAATAAAAGTGTTGATCGTTAAGGGTGTTTAAAGCTCACTCAACTGGTCCCTCAGACCTAACGAGGCTCAGTGCACCCCGAACCAGGTCTCCCAGCGAGAGAAAATGCCTACGTCGGGACCGGGAATCGAACTCGGGTCTCCCGCTGGGTAAGCAGCATCGTTATTCTTCTATCTAAAAAAAGACCCTAGCGTAACAGCCCATGAAGGGTCAATGATTGCCGCGCATCCGCTGCGTCCCCCACCTCTACCGACTACAGGCGTCATTGGTGGGGTGCAGTACTGGAGGGTGGGACGCGGTCAGCGCCCGAGCTCTCCCGGCCAGTTATTCAAGACTTCTCTACCTGGGGCCATTAATTCTCCATCAAGTAGCTCTTCAATTGGTCCCCCGGAACCTAACGAGGCTGAGTGCACCCAGTGCCAGACCTCCCAGCCTTTCTCTTTGCTTGGCCATGAGAGAGCGACAGACACACACACACACACACACACACACACACACACACACACACACACACACACACACACACACACACAATGACTTCCTATTTGCAAAAAGTACAATTACTTTAAAATGCAAACCAACAAGAAGGAATTTCTCATAAATGGTCAACTCCATACGTATTTGATATAAATTGTGTGCTTTAACGAGATCTACACTTCTGTGCAGTAAGATTTTATTTTACCAAGTTTAATTTTAGCCGAACTTTCGATTTTGAGTTTTGTTGCACACACACACACACACACACACACACACACACACACACACACACACACACACACACACACACACACGAGACTCACAGAAGTTTTTATAAAATTGCTTTTTTCGGGGTTCAGGAGCCTCAGAACACAAAAGAGTATTTCTTTTTAAATCTGGACATCAGAATTTTTATTGGAATTCAATGTATTTCTGTGCTTACTATACGCAGTAGAGAAACTAAAAATGTACGCGTGCATATGTGCAAACAACTATGCAAGAAGAAAACTAGGATATACAACACATTTCACTCTTAGTAAGACAATTTAACATGTCATGTAAATAATTTAAAGAAAGTTGCCGAAGTCTAAGCTGCCTTTTCTTTAACGTCAAAAACTGAATGTAAAATTTGAATAGTCTATGAATACTAAGTTCATTTTGCATAACTATAACTACTTTTTACAACTGAGAAATCATAAGACAGAGATCACAACTAAAAAGAACTCTAACCCTTTTCTGAATATTAGTGTTGAATTACGGTTTCCTTTTAATGGACATGCTTCAATGTTTGCGTCTCTTCAGTTTTCCTTTCATTGTAGCCATGTGCAAGGTTATTTGCTATTTCCTCATGTTGGATGTAATTAAACATTTGTGGCTTAATTTTAAATAATTCTTCGCTAAAACCACATCTTTAATACACGAGGCATTTGGCTCTATCGTCACGACTTAAAAAGAAAAGATTTCCACTCCAACTTAAGCGAACTTAGGCATTCTTTGCCTATTTTAGAGCAGCTTCATTTATAGGTATTTGTATTGCACGTATCTGTGTCCTATTACACGGATAAGCAAACCGTCTATCAACACATGCTTCCTCGTTTCTTCGCTCTGCAGCGCTGGGGTTGAGCCGAACTCTACCGAGTCACTACGATGCACGGTAAAATGAACTTAAAAGGAGTTGATATTACCAAAGCGATAATACTACGAGCGAGGAGGTGATAATTCGGCACGAGTGGAATAGGCTCGAAAACCTTCGTGTCACATCCATGTAAAAATTTACATTTAAATAAGTTTGGTATCTAAGCTGTTTTTCGTTTTTTAATTGTAGTTTTTACAAACACACGGCAACACATACGGACCCCTTTCGAAAAATCCGATGTGCTGCACTCACATAACTTTCTCTATCTTTGTACTATTTTTACAAACTTCCATTCCTTTATCTTCTTCATGTTAGTCGCGATCGCTTTGAGCGATAGTCAAATCTTTTAAAGCTGGTGACTAAATGGAGGCTTTGACATTCCATTCTTTGCGTGGTTAAGAGATAAAAAAGTGAATAACAACCTTACATTTGAGAGACGTTTAAGTATTGCAAAACTCACACGAATAATAAATAATATGTCCGAAATGCGTTACTTCAGAAACAAATTTATTGGGATATAACTTGTGTGTTTTAACGAGACCTACATTTTTTGTAGAGTAGGTTTTAGCCTTTCTTTTACGGTTTACCAGATATGCGAACGTTATCAAGAGTAAACAGCATTATAGACAGAAAATTCAAACCGTACAATTCATTTGCCACAAAATGTCTTAAACGTATGGCATTTTAATCAAAATTATTAGAGCCATTTTCGTGAAAATAAACATTTTCAATAAATTCTCCATGTAAAGAGTAGTTAAGTGTGGAAAAATTTTCTTAAAAATCTTGGTGTCGCATCTCTGAAAGATATTAAACTTAAATATTAAATTTGGTTTTTAACCGACTTTTTGTTTTTCAGTTAAGCTATTCACACACACACACACACACACACACACACACACACACGCACACACACAGACACACACACACACGTGCACACACACACACACACACACACACACACACACACACACACACACACGGAGCTTTTTCTAAAATGCTTTTTTTATTCAGGGGGCCTCAAAACATAGTTCCGGTATAATATCGACATCGAAATTTTGGGATGAAATGGAATACCATCTGTACCTAATATGTAAGTGGTACAGAAGTAAAAAGTGAATTACAACATGTGTAACATGAATTCGGGTAGTGTTCCACTATTTTACTTCTCTCCTTAGGCGCGCGTTTCTTGTTCCTTCCCAGGTGAGGGCTGTGGTAGTGAAACATCGATATGGGGAATCGACCGCAGCAAGGTACCGACGCACGGCAGTTTTATATCTCGTTCGAAATATGGCTAAGTTCTTTTATTGGTTTCCTGGGTGCGGTTTGTAACCCCAGGTTTTTCTGTCTCGTCCCGCTTCAACTTTCCTCCGATAAATCCCTTTCTCCTTCTCCTGCACTGCGACGCGGTCCTCGTAAATATCCCAAACATTTTTATGCCAGTTTTCCTACTGTGGATCATATTTATAGCTTCATTCTTCTTGGACGCAACAGCATAGGAAGAGATAAAAACTTTATATTAGGCAATATTAAATTCTTGAGAACGTCTGCCGGCTTTAACATTGAGTAAAATTAATATTAGGGATGAAAACAAAGGACTCCCAAGGAGCTCTTGCAAGGAAGATCCACTCCTTTATAAAACATTTGTTGAAACATGATATGTATGATAAAATTTACTTGGAAGCTACAATATAGGCCACGCCACTGGAGAGAAGGCCTGAGAGTTAAAGCAAGACGACTGACTGCTTTGTAGAATATTGTTGCAGCGAGCAGTAAAGGTTGTTAACATGTATTTAATAAGCATCGTATCTCTTATTTCGTTTGAACAAAATCGTAATTATGAAACCTAAATGCATAAAATACGTAGAATTATTATCCGATGGAATATAAAAATATATCTGATGTGCTATACTCACATGGCCTTCTCTACACGTGCACAAAATTTTGTTAAAAACACTTATTCGTCTATCTACTTTATGTTCTTCTTCATGGTCTGATTACTCCACCCACAGGTAATAGGACTTACAAGCCTGTCCCAAGGGTCAGAGACCTGTTGGGGAGCAGACGAACCTGGACCGGGTAGGGTGAAGACCTGGAAGTGAGTGGTCATCAGGTATGATAGTGAGAAAGAGGATGATATGAAATGCAGGCGAAATGGATGATTGGAAATGTGATGATGAAGCTGTTGATGAAATGAATGGTGGGACAAACCGGAGAACCCGGAGAAAACCCGCCCAGACGTCCCTTAGTCCGCCACGAATACCACATATAGGTCCCTGGGATTGACCACGGACAGCCTTTGTAATAGGCGAACCGTCTAACCGCTCGGCCACGGCGCCGCCATTTACTTTATGCTAATCGAGATAAACAAATCGAGACTAAAAGGTAGAGAAATGTTGCTAAGGCAAAAAAAAAAAAAAAAAAAAAAAAAAAAAAAAAAAAAAAAAAAAAAAGAGAGAGAGATACTCCGAGAGGAAGGGAACAAATAGGAGTGCTCAGCGGATGTGCAGGCGACCACAGTGCCGCCCCTACGCCGAGAACAGCTGTTACTGGGCACAAATTCCACCAATGCACCTTAGCGACACTTCTGACTCGGAAAGACTGCACTGAAATGATAAAATGGAAGGCGGAAAGTTGGATTCGCCTTATAAAAACCGCGAAAAATACCTTTGATTAGATTGGATCTGTCGCCGGGCATCGAAGCAGGGCCTTCCGAGTGTGACTCTCAAGCGTGAGCCAGCCCGGACGGTCAGAGTGGATCGCGTAAAAAAGTCAGCCAGCGTCCGTGAAGAAAGTTGGGATAAGTGAGTTGCGGTAAAAGTATCGGTCTTGCATTGGTGACACAAGACACGGCTACCAACTCTACCTTTCTAAAGTTTCAAGGAAGTGGAAAAAAAGGCAAATATATCGACGAAAGGGAAAGGCAGTTCTCGTCAAGTTTCACCTGAAAACTGATCGAGCGGAACTAACAGGAGTTTGTGTTGAAGTTGGCTGGGCGATACTGCAACAAAGGAGTGCTATGGCTTCTGATGAGGCGAGGTCGATCAGTCAAGCACACAAGGATACTCCTCTTCTTCATTCTGAGTCCTAGTTTCAGCCTTGTTTATACAGCAGGCTCAACTTGACAACAGTCTATAGTGTGTCTGTCTCAAACCAGAACGGTCATGTTGTCAACATATGAGACAAATTCACTTAACGGAAGTTGAAATCATCTCCTTCCACCCGCTGGGACAGAATGACGCATTTATCTGGAGTTACTGAGTTCCAGTGGCGGCACATTCTTATGTACAGGGAATCAAGGCGTATACATTCATATTCTACTCCTGATTAACCCACGATGTTTCTAAGGATTACTCTTTTTGGCACGATATAAGTTTCAGAATGTGATCTTTGTTTGCAGATATAAGTGGAGCCAAAGACTGCCATTAAACTAGATGCCAACAAACGTATTCTCGAATAGCAACAACAGGGCAGAGACCTAAATAATTCCAACCCTTCTTTCTTAGAACATTTTACGGTCGTGGAATTCCGCAATGCAAGTACTTTCATATTTTGTAGCTCGTGTGAAGCCTGACTACATGGAAACTTCAAAAGTGCAAAATAATTAGATCCAGCATTAGCTAACAACATATTAGTCTTTTATACTGCAAAACAAGTGGCGATTTCCTGATATGATAGGCTTTAGAAGACAAATACGATATTTGGTTTTCTGAACTAAGCTGGTGAAGCGGTCATACCATTTACATTTTTTATCTAAAATTAAGCCAAGATATCTAACGTTTTGTGATCTAGTTATTATAACATCTTTTAGTTAACGTTCATCACTGAAAACTGTGGTGCTAAGCAAACCTAGAGAAAGAAGGAGAAATAGGTAATTAATACAGTACCTGGACAAGGTCTCCAAGATCACCACCCCCAGCTTGAAACGTGAGGTGGCATATGAATGGAAGGCGGTCCTCTCGGGGGCGGTGGAGTTCCAACTCGTATGTCTTGCCCACATCTCCGTAGTATGTCCGGTTGCACGCTGCAAACATAAAACACATTTAGTCCTGAATAGCTCCTCCTCAATATGAAGTCTAGTACATGAATAGCACATTTTATGATAAAACAGCAACAGGGCGCGATAAGTTTGTATTGTCACCAAGGCCGTGAACCGTTTGCCGATGGCTGGGGTGGAGATAGACGTGCAACAGTCGAGTCTTTACCTGCTGGCCCAGTCCCTTTGACGGACAATGGACTACCAACACAATAGCCATTGTGTGGCGGCATTGCAACTCCAGAGAGTTCGGTTATACAGGATCTAGAAGTTTCGTTTCGAGAGAGATCTTCCGTGGAGCGGACACTATATAAGGGGCTCGTTCGTGCCCAGAGGTCAGTGAGGAAGTCAGACAGTTCAGTTGACAGTGACTGTGAATCGTGCCGACAGCACTTCAGTGTGAGTTATGATTCGGTGGTGACAGTTCAGTTGTGATTCTATTCGATTGTTGTGTTGCTCGTTTGTGCAATAGTGACTTAAGTGTAAGTTAGTGCTCTGCTAACCGATTAGAAGGAAAATAAAGTGTGATAAGTTATAAGTGGTGTTCTTATTTGTTATAATATTTTTGACACTTCCATTAGGGGCGGCGCCGTGGCGAGAGGTTAGAACGCTCGCCTCTTACACAGCCAGCCTAGGTTCGATCCCAGAGGCCTGCACGAGCGAATTGTAATGGGCAAAGCGGCCTCTGATTTTCGTCGGATTCTCCCTCGACAAATATTTCACCAACAGCTCCATCATCACCTTTGCTTCCATTCATTTCACGGCCATTTCATGTCATCGCCTTCCATGTCCTCATACCACATATTGGGCTGATCACCCATCCTGGTTATTTTCTCTGATTCAGAGTTCCTCTGCTCCTCAACAGCCTTCTAATCCCAGTAGCGCACTTTTAAGTCCTAAAAGGGTGCAAGTCCTCCATACAAGGAGGGTAAATAGGCTAAGAAATGATTTTTATTAGCTTTTCTCCACTTTCTCCTCTATTATCAGCATCTTAAGTTTGTGAGAATGAAGAGATTCAAAAAATAAATATTAGTTCATAATTGTGTTATTGTGACGCCGGCTGACGGCCTTACATCAAAGAGACGCTCAAGGTCAAGCTAGCTCACGCCACTTCTTGTACACACGCAACTCGACGACAGCGGACAAAGACGATCATAAGCGCGGCAAAACAAAGAGATTTCAGATTGTTGGAGAAAATTTCGACTGCCGGCTTATTTACGAGAAGTTCGAGAAAATGTGTATTTTCCAGAGAACTTGCCGGCACTTAGCCTAGACTATAAAGGCAAATATTGAAGCAGTTCTTCAGAGTTGAGCAGTATGCTGAGTTTTAGCAGTTACTTTTTAAATGTTGAACTGCTCTTAGCAGTTTTTAGTTAGTGTGAGTATATCGGAAGTGTGCTTGTGAGACAGAGGGTGGCACTAAAAGACAATTACGTAGAGGTATATCAAGATTACCCCCCGACAGAATAGCTGTTGAGTTTCAAGGTCACACAGAATTGTGGATTGCGTTAACGATCATTTGTGTTTTCGTGATTCAATTTTAAAGGAACTAAAGTGACTAAAAAGGTAACTAGACTATACAATATATGGGATAAACTGGAATTCAGTGCTCTATATTAGAACTACTCAAGTAAAACTCAAATCTGTGTTGTAGTTTAGCAATCGCGGGCATCAAGCCAGCAAGCTCAACAAACGGGTACAAGGTGAATGGCACGTTAAGTGGCCAGGCGGTTATAGGTTAAACATCAAGGAGCAGTGCTTGGTATCAGAAAGGCTTTTCAGATCGCGCCTTTTCTTTGGTGAACTCTTTATGTAACACGAGAACTACATTTAGACGAGGATTTCTATAAATTCCGAACATGGAGCATTACCGCGTGAATACACTACTATGTATGTCAAACCAGTGCTACACTCTTATCTTGAAAAAGTGACACAAGCCATAATTAAGTTACATAAGATAAGTTAATGTTAAACTATTTCTGTATTTCAGATGTATAAGCAATAAATCTTATTTTTCCATGGTTTTATTCCATATCTATGTGTTAGAAATATTCATAAGGATACTTTACTGAAACCTCCTAAGAAATATCTAATTTCGACCTGGCGATTACCCCTTCGGAAGGGCAATTAACTAGGCAAGTTTTGTACATATTTTAGCGTAAAAGGTTGTCGTAACTTCCCATGAAGAATGCCAATATTGTCATGCAAAGGCACACATATTTTATATTAGACATGTATGGAAATTTCTGATAGATACTTCTCAACTTACAAATCTTTATGAGCCATCAGGCGACATTCTCTGGTGCCATAGTTACTCTTCGTAGGTAGGTGGCAGTTTTGCCGATGCCTGCTATATATAGAAATTAAGGCTATGCTTGAAATCTATATCATTAGTTCCTCATAATCTGCCGGGTGGGATGGCTCAGGCGGTAATGTATGGCCTGCATTCGAGAGGTCAGGGTTCGATCCCCTTGTCCGACCTTACTGATCCACTGGAGTTTTCCCCGGGTTGCCAGTCCCTATCCTCTGAATTTCTTGTACCTTCATTTCTTACATAAATCTTTTCATTTTACTCTTCATCCCGTTAGATTTCTTTGAGGGTTGGAAGCGTCGGCGAGCGTCGCGGCAGCAGCACAGCAGGGGAAGAAATGTGCCCTAGAAATCTCGTCCCCGGACTAGAAGGCGAGCAATTGATTTTAGGGAGCCCCTTGGGATGGTACCAGCTCGAGGGGATAAGGAAGCTAAGGGGGTGCCTCCGCCGGGGTGCTTCTAACTGGGAAAATGTGTGGACCCTGTCACCTGCTCTGTTGTAATAATGCGGCAGCCCTTAGGATTCATTCTCCTCATCTATTCTTCCGCGGGGGGTGCCCCGTCAGGGTCATAGGCACCAAAGATCATGTTTCGGTCAAGGTGCTAAGTCCCCTTCAAGCTGACATTGTGATATTCTCATAACCTGGGCGTGAAGTGAATTTTCATAAGAGGTTTAAGCCTAAATATGTCTGTGACCGTGAACATTTCAAGCTACTACCTAAACGCGTCTCTCAAGGAGAGTAGAAAAGAAAGAAGCTGAAGTGCGCAACACGAGCTGGTCAGAGGTTTGGATCGGGCCGAGTTAAAATCACCATTCCCGAGGCGGGAATCTTCCCACTGGTCCTCAGCACAAAGCCACAGACTACCCCGGTGCCCACATGTATAACACTGGCTTACAGTAAGGACTTTCTTCTGGGCAGTGCTAAGGATGTTTTAGTGTAAGTTTTAACGTTTGGCAGAAATCACAATGAAATCAGAAATATTACGAGATCGTTCCTAAGATACCCATACTTGGACAACCCTACTTTGGACACAGTCTCTCTTGGTGCGACCCAAGCGAGGGAGGAATCTAAAGTTTTCTCGCCTTTTTTTCTCTGGGGAAGGGAAGAGCGGAAAACGATGCTCATATTTCTCCAGAGAACGCTTTGGTGGAGTAGCAGTAGCAGCATCATGCACGTGCTAATTTTGGGAAGCGCTGTGGTTAAGATTCAAGGCACCGACGTACGTACACTGCGGCTAGTTTATCGACTGGCATGCGGCCGCCGGCCGGCCGGCCGACCAACCACCAAATCGTGCGATGCAAACGTTTATTTCAACCACCGTGAGAAGAATAGTCATAACATTTCTAAATACTGTATAAATATACACACTTTCTACTGCCGCACCTCAAGAAAAGTGTGGCCTTTACCAAATTATTTTTCTGGACATGTTCTAGGTTCCTACGTAAGAATAGAGCATATTATACTAAGAGTCATTGAGACTGAAATTCTAGGTGAAAATTGTAAAATTGTATACTTTTTGCGTTTATATGTAAACATGCTATAAATCACTGGGAATTATTATAGTAAATTTTGACTTATCTGCCGCTTTTCTATTCTGCATATTCTCCCGAAATTTCGACATTAAACATTGATATATGACTAAAAATACAAGGCTAGCATTTCCAAAGTCTCATTATATTTTCATATAAAGAGTGTCTGTGTATGTGTGTGTTCGCGCGCGCGCGCGCGCGCGTAACGCATAATACACAAAGTAGATAAAGTTTACTGTTTCAAGTACAGCATCTTTCAGGGATGGAAGACAAATCTTTTTCATAAATTTCCCTTAACCAAAACAAACTTATGTATACTTCTTCTTCCCCAACGCATTAGACATTTCATGTTTGTAGCAATCTACATATCTTGTTCATGCCACCTTTTATTTGGCCTTCTAACATTTTGCTTTTCTCTGTGATAGTCAATAGCGGACCGGGTTCGATCCCAGGCAACCGTAAGTGGGATTTGTGGTGGACGAAGCGGCGCGGGTGATCTGGCAGAAGCGGAGCACGTGGAAGCGTGCAGTTTTTGAGTCGGTCATTGTGCCAGTGAGTGCGACACAGCTCTGAAAGATACGTCACGCTGCAGCGAAGAAGTTTTAACGAGTGTTGAGTGCTTGTATCGTCAAAATTAGTGTATGAGAGACGACAGAGTGAAGAGAGACAATGAAAGGACTGATTCAAGGTTACAAGAAGAAAACCGTTGTGAATTGTAATATCACGGAAACCGAGCGGGATAGCTCAAGCGGTAACGTCTGACACCCGAATTCGGGAGGTCGCGGGTTCGATCCCCGTGGCCGCACACTATGATATAGGTTTTTCCGTGGTTTCCCCAAGTTACTTAGGCGACTGCTGGGGTGCAGTATTTCATACCACGGTTTTCTTTCCATAATTTCCTTTCATTCCAATTCCTTATCATCTTTCATGTGGTGCAGTTCCGCGCATGTAGGAGTCCGATCGGTCCTTGTCCTCCGTCTAGGGGGATACCGAACCGGACTCGCGGTGTGATGGCTGCTTGGCAGGGCCTTGTGCCGGGATGAAGACATCTCAGCACTGGTTTAGGGACTTCCACGCGTCTCTGGTGGATCTGTCTAGCTGCGAGTCTGATGGCACACCTTCGGTTCCCTCATTTCATCCCTGCCTCCTGGGGATAGACCACAATAGATCTGTGTAGGTCGACGTGAGCGAGGTGTCCCCCTCTGAACCTGTACCCTTTACCCTTTAATATCACGGAAGATTGTAGACTGCGTTAACGTTACTAGAAGAGGAACTGTGCTTTGTGCAAAAGTTTAGAAGAAAAATAAATTAATAGAAAAGTAAGTGGATTGATTTTGTCATGTTATTACAATATTTTTAAACTAGTTAAAGGCATTACTATTATTTACTGTTTTAAGAATTACTTCACATGATGCAATTTTTTAGAAAAACTAATATTTTATGCTTAAATTTGTGAATATCATATTAAAAGCTTGTGGAGATTAATTTACTTTGGGATAATATAAATGTATGATACTTCAATATTATTATTTAAAAACATCGCAAGTGTGCATTAATCGCACCATTTATACTCTGTTATTTACAGGATATAAAATTCTTCATTGATTTACACCGAAAAGTACACAATGTGCAACAATTTTGAAACTGAAATTGTGCCAAAGATGAGAACTCGAGGAAAGAGTTTAAAATTATAAAGTTAAAATATCACTCTTTTTTATATGCTGTTTAGAAAGCTTTTAGTGTACATACAGGCCCTCGTTTATCTTTTTATACTCCTCTGCAACTAATTTAGTATCTGAAGATTCCTGAGGTCATGTCTTGAATGGTTTGTTCACTTGCAGTTGGCAAACCTAA
Source organism: Tenodera sinensis (assembly GCA_030765045.1). Classification (NCBI taxonomy): domain Eukaryota; kingdom Metazoa; phylum Arthropoda; class Insecta; order Mantodea; family Mantidae; genus Tenodera; species Tenodera sinensis. The sequence goes on along the minus strand of CM060965.1, from coordinate 37,458,215 downwards.
TCGTTTTGTAGAATTTTTTACGATTGAGCTTTCAGGTAAAGATTTAAATAGCTGTATTCGATGCTTTAAAAGGTTGCACATTTATAAACACTACACAGAACTAAAGTATAAATGTTATAGTATTTGATAACACCGACAACAATGTTTATGAATTTTGGAAATGTATAGCCATTTTTACAGATGAATACCCTTAGGCTTGTATGTTCTACTTGCTTTTTAACAGCACCTGTTATCTCATCCTTTTCTCCGTCCTATAAAATCATAACAAAAACAGTTCTGTTGAATGTTTATTATCATTAAAAGGAAATATGTAGAAAAATAAACGTTTTATGGGCAATTTATAAAACAGCTGTGAAAATAACAAAGGTCCTCTTACTGCCGGGCAGAGTTTTATTATTATTCACTGTTATTTTAAAACCACCAATGCCATTTTCAGCGTTTACTAAAATCCTCCCTCATCTTGTGTGTAGGATAATATCCTTTACTGTCTTTCTTATAAACTACATACTGTGCATCTAACTGGCCGGGATTTGAACCACAGATATTTTGTTCAGGAGTCGTTATCTGAAAGGCTTCAGATACCCCATTTTGGTATTTTAGTTTTTTTAGTTATATTGTTCATATAAATGTACCCTTTCTAAAATTCTAGCCTTTCTTGAGGTTTGGGAGACATCAACAGGTGTGTTGCGAAATTTCAATATTGATACTTTAGTTGAAGTACACAGATTTTTTTTATCTACCTTAGGTAAACGGTAGATAAAGCAAAACTTTCATTCTATTAAAAGACTTTTCCTTGCTAAACAGTCTTAATTTTTTGTTTTGTAAATTAAAACCTGATTATCAGAATCGCGGCATTCGTTTCTAAAATTACAGTGAGACGTGTTGCTCTTTGGAAAGAAAATATTATTATTTATAATCGGCTTTTATCAAGAGTGTTATGACAACATTCTTTGCAAATATTAACAGCATTGGTTAAAAGCGAACTCTTATGGTATTATCGCAGACGTAAAAAACAAGCGACGCAAGAAATGAAAGAAAAACTTACAAGGTTTGAACGAATGTTAATAATCCTCTTACAGAGTTGGGAGTTTTTAATTCCGAAGATGAAAGTTTCATTTTGCTTTGAAAGAGGTTTTACGAACGTGCCTATGTAATTAAACGCACCCCTCCAGCTTAAAACTGCTGTGAAAATCGACACCTGTATTACTTTCTGAGATAGCTTCAATAAAACCGGCGACCGTGAGACTACTTACGCACATTACAGGGCCGACTATGTTTGTGTGGTTTTACAAACTGTCGGATGATGGATGGTGATGAATCGGAGAAGTTTGTGGAGGAACGGCCTAAAAGTGAGACGTTAACAATCTACTTAGTGACTGCTTCACCCCCCTCCCCCATCACCCACTCTTTTCTTACTGTTCTTCAACTCCTGTAAAACTAGGTTTATACCGGAAGGGGTCGTCATCTGATGCGTCATATTAACATGACCTCCTCTGCTCTCTCCTATACAAACTCGTAGTTTTACAAAGGTCCGTTATTCTATTTCATGTTAATCCACATAAAATTGCCATTCCTATTTACACATGTCATTGAACAAATAAGGTTTTTAAAGAACGAGTTATTATATGTTGGCTTTGAAATTCCCTTTGTTTTTACATTTAGAGTCGTTTGAATGATTACATATTATGGGGTAATGACTATGAAGTAGATGAAATGATGTTCAACTGAGTCTGGGTTCCTTAGAGCTTAAACTTAGATAACATTCATCCTTTCAGGATAAAGGAAAACTGTGGATAAAACCATATCTGGGAACCTCGACCTAACCGAGATTCGAACTCGGAACTTCTTGAATATGAGGTAGACACGCTATCCCCATACCATAGAGGTAGGCCAATTCTATTCTCTTTGTATGACAGCGAGATCTTCATTCGGGGTTGGAGGAGGACTTTCTTGAAAATCTTTGTGTCCAATCCTTACAAGATACTAAACTTACCATCCAAGTTTGATTTTTAACCGATTTTTTCTTTTTGAGTTATGCTGTTTATAGACATAACACATACACGCGCCGTTTTTGGGGTTCAAAGGGTTTCAAAACATATATGTGTAGTTAAACGAATAAGGAATAAAAGGAGGGAATTCTATCTACCTATATGATATTGTGACAAATTACAAGAATCCAGTCCAATTACTTTTTCTGTCACTTTATTTTCCTTCAAAACTTTATACAAATACACCGTTCTCTTTTAGTGGTTAACACAGTATAGTATTTCGTGATTTTACAACTCACAACTGTTTTCTTCTCGTAACCTTGACTCATACTTTTCTCGCTTTCTCTGTCTCAAACATCTAACTTACGATACAATCACTCGACACTACTAAAACTGCTTTAATGGCTTTACTTTGACACGATGACTACATACACAGACGCACATTCTAAACTGCCTGCTACAGAAATGAAATTCCTACCAACCTTTAGGAGATGTATTAAGAAGAACAGAATACCAAACAACTAAGAGAATAATTACAATTTATGCAACAAATGATATACAACATCGAAGAGAATATGTTCAAGGAATGGAAAGTGGCCTTGAAATGTCAGCCTTGAGGGAGAAGGCGACTCAGGAGGAGATGGCAATTAGACTCTAATAGGCCGGAGGGTCTCATTACAAAGAAGAAGAAGAAATGACACGTACAATTCGTGACCAACATTGAAATAGAGATTTTCAAGTGTGTCTAGCAAACATATTTCAATATATAATGTCTGTATATTAAGAGAAAAACTGACCATGTGCGTTTGTACATCCCCGGGTTTATTCTTAGCAAACCGTACACTAAAGTTGTCATGAATTATTACTCGCTGCTTGTTTACAGCCGGGAAACTTTGCCGAAAGTAATTACCATAAATAGCTGGCCTCTTTCCTTCCCGTCAGACTGGTGCAAACAGAAAAGATTGATTTCGCCATCACAGGCTAGTGCGGAGCTCGGCAGTAAAAACTTTCTTGATACGTCATTCTCAACTCCATTTTGTTCGCTAAAACTGAGGACTATTTCTGAATCGGCCATTTACTAAATAGCACATTCTTATACTCCGCTTCAATGAGGTACTGCCCGAAAATGATGGCCAATGAAAAACGAGGAAATCACAAGAAGATTGACGTGCTAACATCCACTACGGTAGAAGTAAATTGCCATGACTGCCTCTCTCCAACCACATCTAATTGAACATTTGAGTCGCAGATTATAGGTACATGTTGGAAGTGTCCTACTTTTCTGCCCAAAGCACATCCTTTCTCTTCAGTTCTATCCTATTTTCTACTCCCCGCTCCATCTTGGTACCTTAACTTCATCATGATGATATTTAACATGCGCCTCTGAAAGTTTTCCCCCATGAAACATTATATTAATACTTCTCCTACTCCTCCTCCTCCTCCTCCTCCTCCTCCTCCTCATCATCATCATCGTCATCGTCAAGGTTTAAGGCTACAAAGTCTAGTTCCGGTCTCATGCATTAAACATTTGTTGAGTCCATCTTTTCTTTAGTCTGGCAATGTCTCTTTTGCCTGTTGGCTTGTAGTCTAATAGCAGTTTATGAATGCACTATTTTTCCATTCTTTCCACATGTTCTTTCCACCGGGTTCTATATTGATGTACCTTGTCTGTTAGTTTAAAGATGTCTAATTGCTTTGTTATGTCATCATGCCTCCTTTTGTATAGCAAAGTGTAGCGAGCTATATTCCTTACGAGTCTCATTAGGTAGTTAAATTTATTAATCTTAATTATTACATTGTAATTTTTAATATATAAAACATTTCAGCCTAAATAATTAAAATTGTTCACTTGTTCTATAATTATAGTGCTTCTCCAGCTTCTAATTTAATCTCCTAGTCAATTTATTTTTCTATTCCTGACCAATATCTACTTCATTTTTCCTTCTTCTGCGTTTTACGCAATGTATTGTGATACCAGCCGCAAGCGTATGCCTGAAAAACTCAAGCTTAAGGTAGCTTACATCACTGGGCGACTGCAAACCTCAAAGAAGCTTTGTGTTAGCTATCTCACACCACTGCTTGTTAACACGTGGCCAACGACAATGGAGCGGCATAAGAAAGCTTTTACAGACTCTTCGCGTACTTTATATTATCGGCTTGGCTGTGAGACATACGAGAAACATCTATGCTACGTCGTTCTCGTTTATATAGATGACGTAAGACGGTGAGAGGAGTGTGTTTGTGAAGGAGTCGTAATTGTTGAATCACATAGCTGTTAGCAGTGTGTGTATGTGTGTGTGCAGTCGTTGAGAGAAATGCGAGTGTGTGTCGACAGAGACAGTTTTGGGACATTCAATAGTCGCGTCGGAGTTGTTGGCTGTGTGAAGCACTTTTAGTGAGTGTGATCGTCGAAGCCAGCTATTATTCAGAGAGCTCTGAAAGACAGAGTTGTATGATCACGAAGAACTGTACACTATGTTACCGAAAAAACATAAGTAGTTTTTGGTTCAGTTTTAGAAGACAAATGAAGTGACAGAAAAAGTAACTGGATTATGTTATTTGTCTCAATATTATTCTCTAAATGCGCAATTTAAAAGCGTAGCATTATATCAATGTCAAAGTTTCCACTGTACATAGTCACACTGCATACAAGGAACACAACAATTTTGGTTGGTTTAGTTCTTTCGAGTATTTGCGGGTATTTCTTTTTATGCCAACAGCTTTCGTTATAATTGTGTTGCTTTTTTATTGTAAGTCACTCATGTGCTACCATTTGGACCAATTTCCATTAATTATCCCCTGTGAATGAAGAAGAGACTGGTAACAGCCGAACTTTTGTTCCATTTTAACTTTTGCCTTCTTATTTTGCATAGGTTTAGGTCTGTGCGAATCATAGTTTAAAATATTGTCATTAAACTTCGAGGACTTTAAAATATTGCACTTATGGAACGAAAATTAAAACTACGGCTGGCAAGTCTGTTCAAAGGGTTTCAATTCTAACTATACTTTATGAGGAGGTTTACGTGAGTGGCACGTGAGGTTAGGTTAGCATTCATTTTATTATCTCTTATTTAATCATGCCAAACGTACGACACAGGCAAGAGCCCACCATTAGATGTGTTGTTGCTGACCTTTCGTGTAGCATAGCTGACTTTCTTCATTGCGCTGTGCCATTGTTACTTTTTTGTTTGGGATTTAGTGATTTAGAAGGATTTTGGGAGTTGGTGGGGTTCCGCTTTGTACACGGTCGTTATATGAACTGGGCAAAGCATAAAGTGCTGCTGCTCAGAGATCAGTAGAGAAGTAAGGATAGTTTATGTGAAGGATAGTCATCTTATAAAGTAAACAGCACAGAATATTTAATTTTTTCTGCAAATTAGAAGAGTCATCAAAATTATCTGGACATTTCCCGAGACACTTGTTTCTCTTTAATTACATAATTTATCAATTTATTGACGTAATATCTGGGAAATTTGTAATCAAATACTGCATGTTAGGTTGAAAAGGCACTTCGGGATTTGAACTTAGCTAATTTCATAACAGAACTAGACAGAAACACTGGCTGCTACGTTTTACTTGTACTGGCGCTGTTATTGTCATCGAGAATGCTACACCTGACTGAACCCTTCAGTTTCATACTCATAACGCCGTTTATCAGGCAACCTGGTATTACACGGCTCTCGCCTGACGTTACACGAACTGATAATCTTGCTCTTCGTTCAAATACGTCACACCGCTTGAAGCTGTCTTGCTCTGCATTAGATGCTGCCGTGCGTTCGCTTTGTGGCAAGTTGTGCAATGGCAAGTTGTGCGTTTGGCACCAAGTACTGGCAGATGCTGTGGAATGGTATTTTTCTACATGTTCCAGGTGACTACCTAGCTGATGAAGCGTATGTCCAGAGATTGGAAGTGGAACAACTAAGCAGTTATTGGCTGGTGATGTTGAACGTCGTTTTGGAGGGTGGATGGATGGACTACCCCAACCTCCCATACACCCACCATTCTGCAGACTCCATATCCTGTCATTACAGCAGTTAGATCCTAACAAGGACAGGTATACACCTCGGGCTTTCGTCAGCCTAACATCCTGTTCGCTCGCTTCATTCAGTTCCTGATGAAGGCCAACGTGTTTGGATTGGCTGAACGCTCGACTTTTATTAATTTAACACGGCTAATCACCGTGAAGCTAAATTAGTAATGTTCTTTGTAAAAACATTGTCTTTTCTTCTTCTTGCTCTTCTTCTTCTGCTTCTTCTTATTTATTATTATTATTATTATTATTATTATTATTATTATTATTATTATTATTATTATTATTATTATTATTATTATTATTATTATTATTATTATTATTATTATTATTATTATTATTATTATTATTATTATTATTATTATTATTATTATTATTATTATTATTATTATTATTATTATTATTATTATTATTATTATTATTATTATTATTATTATTATTATTATTATTATTATTATTATTATTATTATTATTATTATTATTATTATTATTATTATTATTATTATTATTATTATTATTATTATTATTATTATTATTATTATTATTATTATTATTATTATTATTATTATTATTATTATTATTATTATTATTATTATTGTTGTTGTTGTTGTTGTTGTTGTTACTACTATTGTTATTTCTATTGTTATTACTATTGATATAATAATATATTAAATTGCGCACAGTGTACATTTAGGTTAATGGTCATTTACTTAATTCTGTTGATGAATGTTCCTGTTCTCTTATTACAAACTTTTGCATGATATCTTTTACACGTCTTTCCACACAGCTCTCGTCTGTTATATTGAACTATCTTTAACTGCTACGGTCCTCAGCATCCCATTATATGTTGCACGTGAAGAATCACTTAATTTTTGTCAGAGCTCTCTATCAGGGTGTGGTAATCTATACTGATGTTTATGGATGTTGCTAGGGAATGTTTTTAATAAAAAATAATATTTTAATTTTTTGGGATTGGTATGGCAAAGTAGTTAGGACAGCTGGTGCACACTTCATTTTAAAATGTATAGAACTGAAAATATAATCTTCTGATTTACTTTTCACTACATTTCTCAGTGTTTATAACTTCCCTTCCATAAATATTTGCGTTATGCTTATGATTTGTGTGTATGAAACAAATAGTGTTACACTTTAACTGATTCAATTTACTAAATCATTTCTAAATATTTACTAATCTACTACTACTACTATCTTACTAAATATGTTCTACTTTTTATGTAATTAGGTGTGATCTATAAGAAGCTCCTATGGCTTTTAGGCTAGTAAAATCGTAATGAGTTGCCCAGGCACTGTTGAAAACTATGAAAGCTACCTATTCTGGTTGTACAGAGTACTATCGCCAGGTTTTAAATATTAAGAGTTTGGTCCAAACCTTGTGTTAAATAGCGCTGGTACCTCATAAGAATTGAGTATTGTATCTTCTGTGCTTTCGTTTCGATATGTATTAGTTAGTCTTTGTCATCATAACACGCTCACTTTTGTCCTCGCCTAGCTCCATTAAAAAGTTCATTCTATTAGTGTAAGCGTATCATTAACAAAACTTATGCCATTATTCTTGTCACCTACTGTAACTTTTTCAGACTTGCGGTACAAATCTTTCATCAAATTGAACAGTTGCCTCATTTAGCCATTTTCGGGATCGAACCCGCGACCTCCCGAATGCGAACCACAGACGAAGCCGCTCTATGTCCCTCTATACTGAACTCCACTGAAGTTCATCCCATTAAGTATCTACTGTTCCGGAGCTTTCGATCGAGTGCAAATATGTTTGCAAAGCACATAAAAGGCAAATCGCTTAAGCATTTAACGTAAAGTACTTGATGGACCTATATATTTAGAAGAGTTTAAAATCTGTGTAAGTTACAGGATTCATAAGCAATAAATGCATGCTGTCTCCGAATCAGTGTGTAGACTGGGTGTCTAATAACACCCGCTTTACACTAGAGGCGGAGTAGTTGCCGCTCCACTAAGGGGCTTATTCTTCTGTTTGGAAGCATCAGTGTGTATGATCAGATACCACCCGCTATACAGCAGAGTCGGAGTAGTTGCCGCCCAATCAAGGCGCTCGCACTCCATGTGGCCACGCCAATACTATGTATCCCAATCAAAATTAACACCAGGAGTGGATATTTTCCTCTTTTTAAAACAAAACTCCAATCTTGTTATGTGCTCGAAACGTAAATTATTTGTCTAAGCAAGTACTTTTCATTATAAATCTAATATTTCAAAGAAGTTTATATGTTTAGGGGATCAATCGATGTAAATTGGGCAATAATGATAAAGCATTTTAAGTTTTTTTAAAATTGTTATTATGTCTGATTCTCTAGGAAAGTTTTCATGTAAATTTATTTTGTTGCCCGGGTAAAACCGAGAGACTTGCGTGGTGATTAAATCATTTTAAGTGGAGGAGATAGTTACGAATTTAAGGATTTTTCTGATATTTCTCACATTCTTTCCAAACTTCATCTTTCTGGACATATGCCAATCAGTTTCTAAATTATATATTTTAACTAAAATACGTATTATTTCATAACAAATACATAAGCAGCAAATTCAGTCCAGTTTTTACTAGTGGGTTTTCTTGGACGTAGTACTTTATACGTCTCCAGTGCTTGAAATGCCCCTAATTCACTTTAAGGGTACATTGCAGTTTCGAGGTAAATAAGCCGACCTGTTTTAACTTTTCATTATTGAAGTCTCCTTTCTTTTCGACATTCATTGGTATAAAATTGCGCTTTTTATAGTTGTCAAAAATTGCGTTTAAATAACATGTTACACCTTGCACACCCTTTTCTGGTATTTTAATTTTTTGCACTTTCCCATAACTTATAATTTTCTACATGTCTACTCATAATTTTCCAAAATTATTGCGTCCAGGAAACTCAAATTTTCTGAGCTGCTAAAAATCATAGGAAATTTGAAATGAGTGGGACAGTTTTGCTACACTTTACACAGAATTTAGAAACTGCAATGTTACATGTTATAAAATTAAGCTATTTTTTAAAAAATTATATATAAACAGCAATTTCCATACAACAACAGAATTTTAAAGAAATAATCTACCCAATTTGTCAGACGTCTGTTTTCTCCGTTCACCAGTTTAAACTTCTGAGAACAGAGGTTTCTTAGAATAAGTGCACCTATAGTAATTCAGGCGTAAGGAACCTACCTAACGTCAACACCGCTAATGTATTAGTCTGCGCAGCACGTGGGTAAACCCGCGTGGCTTCGCGCGCTATTGGTAGCGAGAGATATTTGTCGGTTATGTGTAGATATGGGAGAAAATCTCACATGGACGAGATTATACTAAATTAATTTTGGAAGCATCTCTACATCCTCGAGAAGAAAATATTTTGAGATAGAATAAACAACCATGATGCAAGAAATGTGGAGTTTGCTATCGATCACAACAGTTATTATTCCATTATTCATATTTTGGGTTACAGGCAACCCAATTTTGCTTGTTAGACGATCAGCTTTATAATAATGAGCAAGTTCTGGGTGTGCTAGGCATAAAGGAAAAGGTAAAACGCTACTATTACGCTAGACAACGCGTTACCGAACTGATAATGTCACCTCTCCAGGATAGACAGGTAGCAGTTGCCCAACTTCGTCTAGCTTCGGCTGTGTGTCTTCTTATTTCGTATGCAGCTTAGTCATAGGTGGTTTCGAAAACTGTTCATTTATTGACCAATGTGTATCGCAATCTCTTTACTTTCTCTACTATGTACTTTAAGGAAGTGAAGGAAGCATTGTAGCTTCGCTGCAAATAAAATATAATATAATTTTCTAGGAATATCATCTGAAGTGATATTCTGAAGTGATGTTTGTATAACTGGTAAACCATAATGCATAGATAAAATGCTATTATAGAAAACGTAGGTCTCGTTAAAGGACACACTTTATCTTAACTGGATTTTCTATGGAGTTGACCATTTCTGAAGTATTCTTTGTTATTGGTTTTAATTTTTAACTGCTTACACTTTTCACAGATGAAAAGTCGTTATTCACTTTTTCCCCTACTCATAGCAAAGTGCTTTTAAAATATTTGAATGCCTACTATATTCGCCTATTATCATTATCCCTGCAAGGTAATATGTAACAAAACCATTATTAAAATGTTTATCTCAGTAACATAAAACAGAAAAATCACGTGTTCAAGAATTGGCAGAAAAACTCATGTGAATGTAACATAAGTGTTTTGTTTGTCTTAATTTGTATTTTACTGATAATTACTTTTTATTATTTCTTAAAAACCAAATATCTCTAACCTAATTCAGAGAAGTAGAAGTGAAGTGTAGCATTTCATTGAGCACTTCTAGCCAGATTCTTTTGTCTTTTTGTACAGTTGCAGTTACATTCTTTCTTAATCACTTATATCATTATTTCAACTTTTGACAATTTACCGGAAGAAAAGTGTTTGTCTTCTATTGTTAAATATGTGGATCATATAGCTATAAAATAATGTTTATAACAATGTTCGACTTTCTTTTCAGCAATTGCTTATTTTTGAAATGGAGAATGCAGATGCGTGTATCCCCTTTGAAGAAATATTCATGCGGCAATTGCTCTTTGAGTCGTGGTATTAAAGTAATTATTCCACTCATACGTGACTTGGTTGAAATAAACTATCCATGTGCATAACAATTTCAAATGTCAACCAATGACAGACTTCATTGACGAACAATTTATCAAATTTTATTATCACCTCCTCTCTTTTCTTATGTTATGAAAAGGTTAGAGAATCTAGCTGCACAAATGCACAACACCCTACATACTTGATGCATCAGAGCCGCTAGGTTCAAACGTCAAAAATGTCTGACTCTCGCTTCAGTGAAGCATCTAATGCTGAAATGGATGACATAATTCGAAGAGGGAAACCTCAGAACACAGAATACAAGAGGAAATAGGTTTTGAAAATTTTGCATTGAACGAAATTGTAAATTGCTAACATTGTCAACATTTTGAAAGATTGAGAAGACGGTTAGTAATTACAATACAGCATTTAAATAATATTTCATGGGCTATGTCATATTTTAATTAGTTAAATAGTCTTCATAAATGCGACTCGTGATAATCAATTTCTCTGGATAAATTGACAATCACTTGTGGCATTGTGGATATTTTACTGCAAATTCACGCTTGTTCATAAGCAATTTACAAGTAGATATAGGCCCTATGGAGTGACATTAATGGCAAAGAAAGCTATAAAATCGTACGAATAAGGAGCTGCAATTGATTGAAAACCCTGAAATGTTTATTTCGGATTGGTTATCGATTCATAAACCCGAGTCACAAAATGTATGAGTGACCGATCTTTAAAAATTCCGATGTTTCATCCACATGACATTCTTTACTCAGTCTTCCGTAAAATATTCTTATAAAACCTTACTTTTCTGTCTGGTTATGATTAACAGAGATGAACCTTCATTACACATTTACATATTTCATTGAGGCATAAGAAGAATAGGTAGACTAAAGCGATAGTTAGGGTTTTGAAAAGCGGGTCACTATTGGATGACTGCAATTCTGTGGTCTTAACATGACTGCCATAAATAGAAATAGCGATTTACAACTTGTAAAAGTATAAGTACTATTTGAAACACAAATAACATAAGGTAATTAGAGACTCACACTTCACTTCAATAAATTGAGTTAAACACAATATTTCTCACAACGATCGTTGTCAGGCGAACTGACTTTATGCAATAGCTACGAGAAAACCGTTAAAAGTTCGCGATGACGTCATCACGACGCCACGTATACGTCACCCGCAATGACATCATGTGATGACGTTATTCCTCCTCTTCCCTCAACACGAATTTTGTAACATAATCAGTAAAAGGTATTTCAAAATTCATAACATGGTCCCTGTTTTTCAAAATGAATATTTTTCCCAAACCATCAATTCAATGGATCCACTTAATTACTTTAATAATTTACCAATGTAAACCTTATCATAGTCAAACTGATAAATGCTAAACTTCTTGCAATTTGGAATTTTGTCCTTTTTAGAATTTTTTTTCTAAGACAAAACGACATTTGGAAACCAGAAAAAAAGAACATTTTAGAAACATTAAATATAAACAGTTAGAAAAGTCAGCGGTGGCAGATCATTTTTGGTCACTTAATCATGAAATAAACGCCGAGGTTAAATTAAAACAGTTAGTGGACATTGTCATTAGTCAAATTTTTCGTTTTTGGGCTATGCTCTTACAGACATACAAGTACGGATATTTTAAACATGCTTTTTCTGGACTCAGGTAGCCAAAAATGGGTATTTTCGGTGAAATGTTGCTATTGAATTTTGGATGGTAAGCAATGGTTCCTCTGTTGACTAACGTTAGTTAGTAGAGAAAGTACAAATGTAATTTATTAAGGCTGCGTTCCCTCAAATGTTGAGAATCTCTTTATTTCTTTACAGGGACATTTTCCTCTAATTTCGATCACAGATTACCATAAATATATTTTTTCCTAACTCTCTTTCGACTTTAATGATTGCCGTACATAGACTATTTTGCAGATTAATCAGAAGGTTTTAAAGCGTGTAGAAGCATGTAGTATAATAAGCCGTATTGTGAAGTGTGTTTAAGGCAAGAGCAACAGTAACCATTACCTTGCACAAAGGTCACCACGCCGAGCGACGACCGAAAGGGAAGGAAGCTGAAGTGTAATGTACTTTGTGTTTGTGTGTGTGTGTATGTATGTGAACAGGGTCAAGTAGCTCACTTGCTCCATTTTCATACTCGTGGCGTGCTAGCAGCCACGTTCTCAAAACTTTCCTTTCTCTGCGTGCGTTCAGAAATGGCATTCCTGCGGTCGAGGTAGAGTGGGCGCTCAAAACAACGGACGATCGAAAGGCCGTGCTTGGGAAACAAATGTTTGGCATCCAGCCACCAAAGTGTGCTCTTGTTCGGGAGTATTCTTTCTTCCAAATACACAAGCCAATTTAATCACGATCATACATTCCACAACCTATAGACAAATTAAGAGGTAATACATACTGATTGTAACTGTAGACGACAAACATTTGAAGAGTACTTTTTGTTATTTTGGGTAAAATTAATTTCAAACTTTAAAACTATATATAGTCTATTTTTACTTTCTCTATAGTAAATACGGGAAGTGTTGTATTCCACCCAAAAGTTCGATGTCGAGATTTCAGCGGAACGAAAACTCCTTTTAGAGAAAGGTGTGTGTGTGTGTGTGTGTGTGTGTGTGTGTGTGTGTGTGTGTGTGTGTGTGTGTGTGTGTGTGTGTGTGTGTGTGTACAGCATAACTCAAAAACAAAAAGTTGGTTAAAAACCAAAGTTCGCCTTAGACTTTAATATCTTTCAAAGATATGACGCAAAGATTTTGGAGATAATTCCTCCCCATAAAACTACCCTTTACGTGGAAAATGCTTAAAATTTTTTATTTTCTTAAAAATGACGCTAAAGATTTTAATTAAGATATTTCATGCCAAATTAAATGTATATTTTTAATTTTCCGGCTATCGCTTATGCAGTCAAGCTCACTTCGATGACTATTGCTAATAGGTAAACCGTAAGCCATAGATCTAATCTTACTGCACACAAAATGTAGATTTCGTTAAAACACACATTATGTCTCAATGTGTTTTTTTTTTTGTGGAGTGAAGCATTTTGGAGATATTCCTTGCTATTAATGTGAGTTTTGCAACACTTCAACTTTGCTCAATTGGAACGTCGTTATTTACCGTTTTATTTCTTGGCCATGCAAAGGGAACGGCATTTCAAAACTTAAAGATTTGACTATCGCTAAATTGACTATCATGAGCGCAACACATCATATTGTTTGTATTGGAGTCAAATATTCAACTTCTGCCTGCGGGAGAACACAGTCTTTTTGTAGTGCATTAAAGGTAATGTTATTCCACTCCATTTTATCTATCATATGTACATTCAACTCAAATTTTACAAAATGGCGATATTTCCCCTTTTGGAGTGGACTCATTTGTTTTACTCCATTGGAATACAACAATTCGAAATACTTCTTATGAGGTGTTTTAAAAAAGTAACATATAAATACAAAATTTGACATTTAAGATCATTACGTCAAATCGGGTAATCAAAGTCGTTAAGGCTTGAGCTCGTGAATGGCAAGCCTATGGTTCACATTATGTCAGAACCATCCTTCCTACATAAGGCATTTTCCAGGTATTCCTTAGTAACTAATTAATGGGAAATACCAAGGAGATATCCTAAACATAGGACTAGAAACCCTCCTTCTCTGATATCCTACCCCAACTATGACTTCTTGCCTCAGGTTCCCTTTCTATGGTGCCATATCTAGTAAATAAGGGCGTTAAACACTACTAAAATGTTCAGCAACTTCCAGAGATGTAAGATGAACATATTTAGCGAGTTTTATTTCTTTAGAACTACCTCTTAGTTTGAAAAAGACGCGTCTTTTTATTTTCTTTAGACTGAGAATTTTAATAAAAACAGAGTAAGGAATTTTTCATAAAGATATGAAACGTAAAAGCATGTTTTGGAGGTTTATATACCTTTTTTACTTTCTGTATTATGAACTTACATAAGTAGAGGTAGTGTTGTATCAGTCCAAAAAATTCTATAGCAAGATTCCACTGGAAACACATGTTTTTGAGACATCTTGTATTAAAAGGAACTTCTTCTTACTTGTGTGTAGGATAATATCTCATTCATTTATGCTTTTGCTCCTCAGATGAGTTATAAATATTGTGAATACATCTCCTGGCGGGTCTTCCTCTTGTCCTTTTCCCATATAAACGTCTTCCTTCTTTGGCTGTTTTACTAGACGGTTGTTGCTCGTCCTCTTAATGTGTTATTTCCAATATTTCTATTGCTCATTAATAAATTTTGTCATTTTACAAATTTGGCAATTTTCTCTGAATTCAATATTCTGATTTTATCTAATAAGGGGTTTCCTTGAATTGTTCTAAGTACGGACTTCACTATTTACGTATTTCGCGGGGCTCTAATGACCTAGCTGTCGACGGGCCCTTAAACGCTAATCTCTCACTCACGTATTTCGCCAAATTATGTCTTTTATGCATCCTGATATCTGCGTTGCTTTATCGGCCTGTGTTTTTACTTACCGATTTAAATTTTTGATGCTTGTTATTTGAATACCTAAATAATTAAATTCTGAAACCTGTTCAATAATTTTTCCTTCCAGTTCTAATTTGATCTCAAATGGTTCTTTAGAGACTTAGGCATTTAGTATTTTTGCCTGGTGGAGGGCAAGGAGAGCCAGACTTAGTAGTTAGAGGCGAATGGCAAGTAGGTTTATAAGCAATTGTACGACATATTCTCTTTACAATTTAAAGAATTTGAAACCAAAATCCATTTTTTTTGTAGTTTTGAAGTTTCCATGTTGTGTGGCCTCACACGAGCTACAAAATATGAAACTACTTGCATTGCAGAATTCCACGACCGTAAAATACTATGAGAAAGAAGGGTGGGAATTATTTAGGCCTCTGCCCTGTTGTGAGTATCCGAGATTACGTTTGTTTGCTCTAGTTTAATGGCAGTCTATATCTTCACTTATATCTGCAAAGATTTTAAGAAATGAACTACATTAAAAGTGAGTATCGCAGTAAGATAAGTGAAAATCACGTTGTTTATCTTTTGAGACTATACACTTCATTTTTTGTACCAAATATTGAAGACCTGAAACGTAAATAATGCCAAGAAAGTAATCCTCAGAAACAGCGTGGGTTAATCAGGAGTAGAATATGAATGCGTACGCATTTGATTTCCAGTACATAAGAATGTGCCGCCACTGGAACTCAGTAACCATGGAGAAATACGCCATTCTGTCCCAGCGGGTGAAGGAGGTGATTTCAACCTCCCCTAACTTGCCTGCAGTTGAGCATCCCTGGACTGGAACATCCTGTGTCGTTCCGTAATGTAGTGTAGGGGTAGTTGCTACCCTCCCTCTATTTTTCTTATTGGCACGCATGATCTAAATCTTCGCTTCGACCAAATGACTCTGCAAACAGCACTGTGTGTAATTTGACACTATTTGCAATGAATAAACCCATTCTACTACACTTGATATTCTCGGTTGTTCATTGTGTTAGCTGGTTGTAATCCTCATTCTGCATGAATCAAGTGCTAGCCAGGCTAGTTCGAAGACAAGTGCTTTGGTTATGTTTTCGATGACCACACATCAGAATTATTGCGTGAGCTCACCGATTGTTCTGATATCTCTCTGAAACAATTCTACGAAAGCCTGGAGCACGATCAACATTGTGAGGAAAGCTGGAGTTGTATGGTAAACCTCTCAAATGACTGTGAATGCCATAATTAACGGAAGCTTTACTATATTCTGCAACCACATGATGTCTGTGCAACGGTGTGTTCCACAAGATAAACAAGAGAGGGGGCAAAAATTGCAGCCAACATTTACTGAGGTAATAATTTCCAGCCTGGATTTAGCTGTTTATGAGATCAATACAGCCTGCAGTTACTGAAGTCTAAGCTTTGGGCCCTAAAGCACCATATTCCACGTGCGTTAAGAATTACAGACCTAAATGGGAATTACGGAACTCAACGGGACTGAACAAATAGGTCAGTAATAAAATGCCGTAATAGCTTGAGCGTCTCCTCTTGCCTATCAGCGCTCATTGAGAGGCAGTCTCAAGCTTGCTAGAGTAAAAACACTGTGAACAAACCGAAAAGGCATCGCAATGTTTTCCATTTCAGTTACACAAACTTTGCTTTCGGAGGAAAAACTCAAAGAATTAAACGCTTTACTGAACCTATCACTAAGCACCCACAAAACATAATTAACAACAATCACAATAATAATAATAATAATAATAATAATAATAATAATAATAATAATAATAATAATAATAATAATAATAATAATAATAATAATAATAATAATGATAATAATAATGATGATGATAATAATAATAATAACAATAACAATAATAACAATAATAACAACAATAACAACACTAATAATAGTAATAGTAATTATAATAATAACAATACC
Source organism: Tenodera sinensis (assembly GCA_030765045.1). Lineage (NCBI taxonomy): Eukaryota > Metazoa > Arthropoda > Insecta > Mantodea > Mantidae > Tenodera > Tenodera sinensis. Next base: position 37,441,169 of record CM060965.1, on the reverse strand, counting down.
AACAACAACAACAACAACAATAATAATAATAATAATAATAATAATAATAATAATAATAATAATAATAATAATAATAATAATAATAATAATAATAATAACAACAACAACAACAACAACAACAACAATAATAATAATAATAATAATAATAATAATAATAATAATAATAATAATAATAATAATAATAATAATAATAATAATAATAATAATAATAATAATAATAATAATAATAATAATAATAATAATAATAATAATAATAATAATAATAATAATAATAATAATAATAATAATAATAATAATAATAATAATAATAATAATAATAATAATAATAATAATAATAATAATAATAATAATAATAATAATAATAATAATAATAATAATAATAATAATAATAATAATAATAATAATAATAATAATAATAACTGCTTCTCATTTCAGAAGGTACAAATAGTGCAGCTTTCAAGTCAACAATAAGGAATACCTCGGAAATGGTGCGCAAAAAACATATTTTACATAAACTATGTTCTTTAAGATCTATGTGTATGTGTTTTTTTGATCTCTTACTGTTTACTATAGCAGGCAGAACATTTAATGGCGGGTGGTAGGAGGAGCTGGTCAACACAACATCCAATCAGAGGCTTGCCACACTTTGCGGTGTTGTATAGTTAAACATGCTGTGAAATCACGCTGTTAAACCGATGGCATATCAATTGCGCCCTGCTAGAGGAAAGGGACTAATCTTAATCTTGAAGTGGTCAGGTATCAACCGCCACTAAATTTTATGTTGCCATAGGTGTGCAAAAACCATGCAGAATGAAGAGTACTTCAAAACCTATTGCCAGAAAATTTAAGATATACGTTTAATGTCTCAATAATGGTCTGAAATGTATAGTGTTTTAATTAAAATTCGTCAATTTTGACTATATCAACATTTTGGAAAACTTTTTCATGTAAAAGGAAGATTTTCTTGACAATCTTTGTGTTGTATCTTTGGAAGTTGGATAGTTTAAATACCAAATTTGATATTTAACCATCCTTTCGTTTTTGATTCGTTCTGTTCACACACACACACACACACACACACACCCACCCACCCACACACACACACACACACACACCCACCCACCCACCCACCCACACACACACGCACACACACACACACAGACAAATACCTATAACTAATTTTTTTGAGTGGTACCACAATATTTCTGGCACGATATGCATGTATTTACGTTAATATTTGCAGTCTACACGTGCTCTCCTTTCATTCACGTTGCAGAATTTTCCTGCCACCGACAACATAACTTGGGAGGGGTTATGTAGTGCGCTGGAAGGCTTATTTTATATTTTGGGTTACTTGCTCACAATTTCTGTAGCAGTTGTATGGTGGGTATATTGTGAGACATTAAGGGTATAACGTGGCTCGTTAGGAATACTTGTTCAACTGCAGGCCGCCTTGTGGCGAGAGAACCGGATGCTGCCCCATTTGGACTACATCCAGAGTTGGCACAAAAGGTGCAAATAGAAATTCCTTGTGCCCCACCCGATTATCTCCCGTTCGGCACAAATTGGAGGGTCTTTCAGATTTGTGTGCTTTTGTGTGGCAGGGAGAAACTCCCGAACAGTGTTACCAACAGGAGAGTCCTTTTGTAAAGGTTGTGCTTTTGCGATAAGTCTGGTGCTAAGGTATAAGAATCGTGCTCTTTCTCTCAGTGTTAACAACTAGAATCTCCTCAAGTTAGTTATATCTCTCATAACATTAACGTACTGCTGCTCGGAGGATTTTAAGCACCTAATGACACTAGCCAAAATGAAAATGTAGCTGGGATGAAATACAATGGAACCCTGATAATCCGAATTATTTGGGGATTGGTCGGAAACTTTCGGATTATCCCGAAACGAAAAAACAATTAGCATGTATATATATATAGCTACACAATTAGCAGCTACAAGGTAACGTAGCATAGCATTGTGAAGAAATGGCAACATTGCAATTACCAACGCAACATAACGAGAATATATTCTTCTGATCTGTGGACATATCCGTTTTGCAAGAATGAGGTGTAAGCTGAGTTCTGCAATTACATGAGAGTGGCAAAGTTACACTTGTTACATACAATATTTAACCACATTCATTTAATAATGGCTACTTATTTTATCTTATCTGACTGGGAGATATGGCTTGGGACTTGCATTAGATAGATGCCGGCTTCGATCCCTGGTGACCGACCAATATGACCAAAGAATTTTTTCCTTGGTCACTTAAGGAATGTTGTCTTTTCCGCGACTTTCAGACAGGTCTTTTCAGGGTAACCAGTGTCGGCGATGAGCGAGTTTAGCGCTGTTGTGTGCGAAGTTGCACACGTAACTGCTGTTCTCAACATGGGAGTGACGACCGGTTTATATATCCTAATGTGTGCATCAAAACAGTTTCAGAGAAAGAATTTATATACTTTGATGCGAAAGAACTTTTAAATATAACTGCATTTATTTTACCGAGCTATTAAAATAATTAAAACTAGGCGTCAGAATGACTTCAAATTCGGTACACATCTTAAGTTAGACCAGTATAATCAACTCGAAAAATGTGGTGCAAATTGGACAAAAAATACAGAACTTCCACAACACAGTAATATTTTGTCTAAAGGGAGAGTTATCAAACCACTTATTTCAGTCCATTTAGTGCTTCTAATAGCTAACAGATTTTTTTCTTCGCCCAATATCGCTGGGAATTCTTCTTCTTCTCTTCCTGATCAATTGCAGATCTGTTGTTATTCATTTACATACGCTTTATTATTGTTATATTATTATTATTATTATTATTATTATTATTATTATTATTATTATTATTATTATTATTATTATTATTATTATTATTATTATTATTATTATTATTATTATTATTATTATTATTATTATTATTATTATTATTATTATTATTATTATTATTATTATTATTATTATTATTATTATTATTATTATTATTATTATTATTATTATTATTATTATTATTATTATTATTATTATTATTATTATTATTATTATTATTATTATTATTATTATTATTATTATTATTATTATTATTATTATTATTATTATTATTATTATTATTATTATTATTATTATTATTATTATTATTATTATTATTATTATTAATGATATATAACTATTTTATTAATAATGAGAATATAATAATAATAATAATACTAATAATAATAATAATAATAATAATAATAATAATAATAATAATAATAATAATAATAATAATAATAATAATAATAATAATAATAATAATAATAATAATAATAATAATAATAATAATAATAATAATAATAATAATAATAATAATAATAATAATAATAATAATAATAATAATAAAACACAGTTATTATTTCTAAAGCTGAATCAGATTGAAAAAATTGAATGTCACAGCTGGGACTGACACACGCATCTTTGGATTACCGCGCTGCTGCTGTAACCAACTGAGCTATCATGTCAATATGCCGGCAGGGCACTAAATTCCTCCAACTGACTCACATTTTTCGGGTACACCGCAGGGCGCTGTCTAATTCACTTTGAGGTAAGCTATCCCAATGTATGTTATTGCATTTAATCTTATTCTATTAACGTACTTAGTCGCTAATTTGAACATGAAATTCATTTGTTTTCTTAGAACTGTGACTACAGTAGCAGGAACACAGATGAAGAATCCGTGTACAGGTAACCACTTTCATTCGGATCAGGTGCTATTCATCTCAACATGAACAGAGAAATAAATACCATGTATATATTTATTTCCGTAAATATATATGTCAAATATATTATTACATTACACACAGGCAAGAGCTTTTTAGAACATTTCTATGCAAACTGGAGAAATGTTACAAAGTTATTGTATTACAATGTTGCTTGCGACCATGAAACAGTAGCTCGTGTGTGCATTAACGAGTATGCACACAGAGGCACAGATAATGAGAACGCAAACGAATATGGAAAAACAAAGCCAACGTCATCAATACACAAATATTAACATTCTCCTATGGCTTCAAACTAGAATAGAATCACATTACATCACAGACGCTCAAGAAATTATGTTCACAATTTTCTGAAAATTAGTTTTGAAAGAAATTGGTCAATATATGTAAAACAGAAACGATAAAAGTCCAATTCAGTTACTTTTCTATCACTTTATTGTCTTCTAAACGTTTGTACAAAAACACAGTTCTGTTCTATTGACTTAAACATAGTCTACAGTCTTTCTTGATATTACGACTCACAACTGTTCTCTTCTCGAAGCCTTGACTCAGTCCTTTCACTGTATCTTTTCTTTTTGTCTCTCATACACTTACTCCGACGAGACAATCACTTGACGCTCGTTAAAACTTTTCCACGACACACACACGCTCAGCTGCCTCGCACTTACTGACACACTGACGGACTCATGTCCGTAACTATAACTCTACTTTCCGATGTTTCCTTGACCCCTTATATAGCAGGGATGACGTCACACGACCTTTCTCGACTTCCATAAACATGCTGGCGATGACGCAGTCAGATCTTTCTCAAAGGCTCTGGAAGTCATTTGTGTTGCTGCTGTTAGTCACGTGTTCACTCACGTGAGTAGTGTGTGGCTTTGTTTGTTCACCGGCCTGATATGTGGTGTGAAGTAACTTGGCCCCAACCGTCCTTTGTTGTGCGCCGTACCCCTCGTTACAATAATAATAAATACCACTACTATCTTCGTGCACCCCCTATGCTTTTAATTTTCCTTTTATATGACGCATTTAATATTTAAGGTTATATCACGACCTCTTATTAAAAGTTGCTAAAAATCAATGATGTTACCTGGCTTTGTGTGGTAATAATTTTTTAACTGGTGTTACTTTTGGTTACTACACACACATGCTCACACTCGCATTCATACTTTCACATTCTAAGGAAGACGGGGAATAATCCTGGATAAAGAAAAATTTCTACCGACCAATCGGAATCGAACCCCAGACCTCTGCATTTGAAGGTTAGCACACTGACGCCAGACCACAAAGGCAGCGTACGCTGTGTGCTGTAATATTGGTAGCGAGTCCGCCCTGTTAATTTGAGATAGAGGTCAAATATTTGTTGCAAATGGAAAGACATTATTCATATTTTCTCCATAATATTTACTTTTTTTAAAAAAAAGTTCCTGCATTTTGGGGATAGATTTCCTTAAATCGAATTTCATTACATTTTGCGAACATTTATTTTGATGAGTCATTGTATTAAGATAAATTGACTTTGTAGGCTTAGAAATAAACAAAAAAATTAATTTAATTTTGTTTTAGCGAGACTCGAGGAATTAGTCCAGGCTTAGACATAACCACAAAATGTGATTTGGCGAAACTCGAGCAATTAGTTTGAGAATTTCAGTATTGTAAATTTTTCAAGTTAAGTTCAACAAAATTTAGTGACTGTGAAAACAATTCCGTGTCGTTTTACAGTGTTATTACAATGCCAAAGAGATGAAGTGTCATTTAATAAACAAACAGCACTCAAACCTTACACAATGTATCTAACTTTATCGATCTCAATGAATTGGAGTTGGAAGGTTGGTTAGGATTCATAATCACTTATGAAGAGTTACAATCAAGTCAATTTTACGTGGTTCGAAGTTCACCAGGTCATTTATACTCCATCCAGTCTTGTATCCCTCCGCGATATCAGCTGCGACTAACACAAGCAAACGTCACGTGGACTCATGCCTCGTGTTTATGATACAACAGAACGGGAGTTTTAGGAATAGCGCTGCTATCGTTACATTCCAGTAGTCTTTACGAGGGTTATCATACATCTTTAAAACTCGGAGATTCGCCAATATTTAAGGTACTATATTTTATGGCGTGCTTTGGCTTAGGCGTATCGCGGGTTAGTTGTTGACGGCTTATGTTTGCATAAAAAAAAATATTTTGTTGTTTAACGACGCTGTCAATTGCCAGGATAACATCAGCGTCGCCGGTGTGCCGAAATTTTGTCCCGCAGTTCTTTTAAATGCCAGTAAATCTACTGACATGGAGCTGTCGTTTTTAAGCACACTTAAAAACCATCGGCCTGGGCCGGTGTTTTCATCAAGCGGAGACATAAGAGTGGAGCAATTATAGCATGTAATAAAGGTATCTCTACAAATATTTATCTGAATTAACATAAAGTAGATGGAAGAATAAACGTTGTTAAAAATAGTTGACAAGTAAGTTGAGAGAGTCGTGTGATGCTAGTGGACTGGGGTTGGGTGGTGGTAGATGTGTTCTAAGGTCTCCAGCACATTTGGTTCACTATGTAACGCATAGAGATGTACACCCCTTCCATTCGGAACGTATAAAGAGGGATGAAGGAAGAAGAGAGGCAGTTGTGATTGGCTGTGCTGCAGCACCATTAGCAAAGTAATGATTGTTCTAGACCTACAGTGACGGATGAATGACAGAAACAACTTTCCAGAGCAGTGATCACATCACATTTGTCTGTTTACTACAACATGGCCCTATTTGCATTTGACACAGAACTACAGTAATGCCCTTAGAGGCAGTTTGAAAGCGCCGTTTACGCGATTCAGCTTACAACAAGGTAGCTCCACCTAACAGGAATTAGGGATACAAACCTCGCTACATTAACATATTAGGCGGCTACTAAACAGGAAAATTAGCTTTCTTTGTCGCTAATGGCGATTCCTATTAAATCTCTCTAAAACAAGGATAACGCAGAATCTGAGATTCAGTGACTCTGAATATTTCTAAAGCTTAGATTAGATTACAATGGATTGCGTTCAGCGATTTCACAACTAGTCACAGATGCCTGTGAACATTGACCATGAAAATGGTATAGTAAAACATTATATACAGGCACACATACACACAAACACAAACACACACACACATAAAGAAAGAAAAAAGGAACAGGGATAGTAGAGAAACAAAATCAAATCTTCCTGAGCAATGCATGACATCCATTGTTAGTTGTTCAATACATATGAATTTAAGTAGCTTTGAAGCAGCGTCAAATGTAATTGATAATGATGTCTCAGTCAAGCAGCAAGAAACTACATAAGCATAAGCAGGATAATTTTACATTCACATAGTATTATATACAATAAAATTATTTTGAACATAATACCTACTGTTTAGCAGCAATTTTAAAAACATTGAAATTTTCAACTTTTCCCCTAACATAATTAGGAAGAGCATTAAATATTTTTATGGTTTCATACATAGTATACATGTTTCTGGAGGCAAGAAAGTTGTGCACTGGGAATATAATGTTGCTGTTTTGTGTAGCGTTTATCTCATGAATTTCATTGTTTGTTATAAACGTGACTCGGTTGCACATAAAGAATTTTAGAATCGAGAATATATGCATGCAGGATAAGGTTAATATTTTCAGTCTTCCAAAAATATATCTGCATGAGAGTCTGCAAACAGAGAGGCATAAACCACAATTAAAACAAAGCCACAAATATGTCAAAGGGGTATAAAAATTAGATATCTAAAGTTTCAAATTCTTAAGCTCATTTTAATCTCCTCTAAAAACTTAAAAACCCTTTCAATCGCTTGGCAGAACCTCTGGAAGACTGACAGGGAGCTCTAGAAAGGTGTGCTAAGGAGAAACACTAGCAACACGTGACGGGACTGACAAAAGGCTGTCGCACAGCGGACAAAGAGGAGAAGGGTCCCGCTTAAAATGGTAACCATGCGAAAAATTGCAGTGGCCAACGCGCAACCGAGCCAAGTTAACCTCCTCGCGACGAGATATGCGAGAGGAAGTTACACAGTTTATCGGAAGTTCCTTCACCTCTCTAAGCTTATTACCGCGGAGAGATGAGCATTCTTCGTGTGGCTTAGAACTAAGGCTGCTTTTCCTATATCGTTCACTCAGCGTGTGGCAAAAACAGAAGCGGACTGGGTACTTAGGCACACATCTAAGCGCACAACCATAATTTGCTAAGAGAATTTACGCCAATACTGCAGAGGAGGTTCCGCCGATTCGCCGTAAAGGCTCAAAACTGGGCTTGTTGGAAAATTTCCTATCATTGCCATGCGTATGCACCTATTATGGACCGCATCTAATCTTCTCAGCACAGATGGTCTTGCTGACGAATAAACGATACACGCGTAATCTAGTATGGATCAGACCAAACATTGGTACCAAAATTGTCTGATCCACTCCCCATGATTTGCCATTTAGTACCCGCAAGATATTCAGGGAATGGTCACATAGGGTTTTTAGCTGTGCTATATGCGTTGACCAACAAAACTTCCTGTCCAAGATCAACTCCAGGAAACGCGTCTCATCTGCGAAGTGAAGTAAATCTGGACCGGAAGGACCAAACGTAGTAATCGTCCTTCACGATGATCTTATAAATTCTGGATACAAAAGCAAAACAACTATCCAAATTCTCAAGAATATCTCGGATACGCTTAGCTCCATACAAAGATTTTTTGACATAAATTATGTGTATTTTAATGAGTTCTTCTGTTTGTAGAATGAGACTTTGTCAATCATTTACGTTTTACCAGCTATGCAAAACTAACCTAGAATGGAGAGGACTCTAGAGGGTATTTCCAGAAAATTCAAGCTGTATATTTCGTTTCTCATAGAAATATCTTAAACATATACTATTTTAATCAAAATGGTTAGAGAAGTTTTTGATAAAATAAAAATTTTCCAAAAATATTCCCTGTAAAGTGTAGTCTGGGGTGGGGAACTTCCTGGAAAACCGTCATGTATTTTTGAAAGATGGTGAATTTAAATACCAAGTTTGGTATATAACAGGTTTTTCGTTTTTAAGTTATGTTGTTGACAGAAATACAAAGACACACACAGACCTTTTTCTAAAAATATCTTTCTTTAGATTCAAGGGGTATTAGAACATTTATTTCCGGTGGAATATCGATATCGATTTTTTGAGTGGTGAAATGCAATACTTACTATACGTAGTAGAGAAAGTAAAGAGGTATAACATTTGGTTATAAAATTAGGATATTTCAATAGACCCCCATGGTTAACAATTAACTGATAAGCAACGTTAATAGGAGCAACGAGCGATGTTAGAATCTCTAACCATGACGTAATTGTATTAGAAGAGGTTGCCTCTGTGTAGTGCAGAGGGCTGTTCTCTTTGATATTCAATTGATTGATGCCCGTCCACAAGGGTACCTTAAACACCCTCTTCTGCCCTCCAATTGGATTACTGGACCGCAGTCGAACCTTCCCCATCTGTTTCTGCGCGAACAGACCCCAATCGTTTTAATTTGGAACCAAAATGGTTTCAATCGATCTCCGAGTGGCTTTCATTTGTCCTCACTTTGTCACGAGTCTACCTAACCTATGTACCGTGGTTCGAGTCCCATCAAGCGCTTGAAGGTTTTATTTTACACTCAATCGTATGTTACATTTTAATTTAAGTGATTTTATTTACTTAAGGTAAGTTATATTACCAGCGTTTTGATGAAATTCTGTTGACAAGAATCAGTTCAAGGAGATAAAATGCATGGACATTACCCTGTGTCGAGCTGTTGACTGTAACACTAGTACATTATTACTTCTTCCACTGCTCGTTTCCTCATCGAGTTGCCAAAGTAGTAGGTACATTTCTTAATTTTTCCAGTACTTTTATCAAATCGAATTGTTAAAGGTAACATATTTTTTATTTTTTTCCATCGCTTCGAGTTGGAACCTGCGACCTTGGTATCAACAGCATAGAGAAGGCTAGCTCCTAGCCAACCGATCCACTTACACCAACGTATGTGTGTGTGTGTGTGTGTGTGTGTGTGTGTGTGTGTGTGTGGGTGGGTGTGTGTAAGTAAAAGAGAAAGAGCACAAACAGCATAATTTAAAAACTAAATGTTGAACAGATATCCAACCTAGTATTTTAGTTCAAACGGAGCCATAGCCGAGCGGTTAGATCGTTCGCCCATCACCGAGGCGGCCTGGGTTCGATCCCATCAACCCACATGTGGTATTCGTCCAGGACGAAGTGGAGTCAGGGTGGGTTTTTTCCGGGTTCTCCGGTTTCCTCCACCACTCATCATTCCATCGACACCATCATCACCTTTCCAATCATCAATTTCTCCTCAATCTCATATTATCCTCTTCATCATTATCATACCTGGTGTTTGGCTGGCCCCACTCTGTACGGTCCTTAGATTCCTCTGGTCCCCGACAGGCATCTGACCCTAGACATAGGCTTGTAAATTATAAGGGGTGTAAATCGTTCGTATGGGGAGGAGAAATAGAAGAAGAAGAAGAAGAAGAAGCACTTTATTTCAGCATGATCCAAGCATCTACCCCAAACTATTCTTTGTATGGAAACTGTTTTATAAATTTTCTTCTTCTCAAACGCTGTCAAGGAATTTTTAATAAAATGCTATATGTAACAGGCGCGGGTCCTCAGGGTAGGCAGGGTAGGCATTGCCTACCCTATCGTAATACATCAATAAATAATGTTTAACTGCGATTCTGCATTTTATCATTTGAACCGTCATTTTCCCCTAAATTGCAGTTCAAGAAAAGTTTTCTCGGTTATAATGATCAGCGCATGGTCAAATCCTTTAATCTCAATTCCGATTCATCAAAACTGCGCTGCGTGTTTGAAACGCGCGGCAGAAATGATACGCATGGAACCTGGGTAGTGGAGAGCAGGCTAGCTTAACCTCTGCCTGCCCGGCCCCATTTCCTCAGTACGAGGCCCTTGAACAGGGATAAGGAAATATTCCGTCTGTATACACACTCCGAGCATGCGTAGACGCGTCTGCCAGCACTTCGAACACTTGGCTGCCCAAATCCGAATTTATGCGACATTTTCCGAACAGCCATACTCCACGAACGAAGATCTCAGAGACCCGAACGTGTCGTTATCACTCTGTAATACCAGTATGACCGACTTAATTAGTGAACTATTACAAATTCCGCTTTCGCGGCGCACTGACAATGAAAAGAGGAGTGTTTTAGCTATTTAACACAAAGCTGTAGTCAGACAATTTTTCAATTTCTTAATCTATTTTAGTCATGGGCGCCGCGAAACGGGGCCAAGGGGGGGTCACAGCCCCCCCCCCCCTTGGAAGTTGGTGAACTTAATGTGCAGTCAGTTACTGAAATTAAACTATTATTTTAATTTTGATGTAAAGAACAATTTTTGTTTAGCACAAATTAATACGGTTATCTGCAAAAAATACTATAAATTTGGACAGTAAAATAATGATTTAATATTATATGATTGTAAATTTCCAACATGTGGCCCCCCCCCCCACCTGGAAAAAACTGCCGACACTCGTGATTTTAGTTTTGGCGGTAATTCGTCCGTAAGTCACACTCATTCACTCTGCTCTTATTAAACAACCAAACAATATATTGTTTGCGTTATCCGCAATGACTTCGCCCCCTATATTTCGGATAAACGGGGTTTTTATTATTATTATTATTATTATTATTATTATTATTATTATTATTATTATTATTATTATTATTATTATTATTATTATTATTATTATTATTATTATTATTATTATTACTATTACTATTATTACTATTACTATTATTACTATTATTATTATTGTTATGATTATTATGATTTATATGATTCATATTATTATTATTATTAGTATTATTATTATTGTTGTTGTTGTTTGTTGTTACTGTTACACTTTGCCTACCCTAAAATTTTGACTGCGAGCCGCCACTGATATGTAATAGGCACAACAGAAGCTGTCCCCCCCTTCTGCCCACCATAGGCATCAGGAGTGGGGTGCAATACAGGAGGGTGGCACGTGCTCAGTGCCTCTGAGCCGGTTATGTGGTCTAAGCAACTAGGGGCCATCACTTTTCAATAAAGCAACTCCTCAGGGCCTAACCAGAGGCGGGCCAGGACCAGGTCTCCCCAGCCAGCGCGGGAATCGAACCCAGGTCTCCCACTTGGTAAGCAGCAGCGCTACCACCGCGCTAAGGAGACGACCCTCACAGGATATTTTCTTGTAAAATTTATATTTTTAATTTCCTTCAAATGGCGTGTAAAGTCCTCTTTATTTTGAATGGATTTTGTATAAATTTATATAATTTGAAAACCGTAAGGAATAGACAAATATGCACTGCGCAAAAAATGTAGAAATCATTAAAGTGCACTATTCATGTAAACTAATTTCCAAGAAATTCGTTGTTATTGGATTGAATTTTCAAATGCGTTCAATTTATGAACTGAAATTAGGTGTTTTACAAGTATAATCGCTAGGACTTTATAGCCCGTATTGGGCTTTTCAATGGTAAAACGTATGAAAGTTTTTCAAATTACCCTACAGACACCCAGTGCATACATACACAAATAGTTTTCCACTTTATATATTAGAATATGTATAGATTTGGGATTAAAACAGTTTACGTTAGAAGGTCTGCTCAGGAACCTTAGTGCAGTTAGAAAGAAGTGCTATTTCAGTTGAACTGCGGAGCAAACTTAAAATTAGGATAAGTAAGCAGGAGTTGGTAAAGCCATTAAGAGGGTTGCTTTTAGTCTGTTTTCTTTGCAGATGAGAATAGCAGTGAAGACGGCGCTAGATGCTGCGTGACGCTAAATGACGCTTAGAATCCCAGTTCACAGAAGTTGGAAATCCCCTCTCTCATGTAACTTTTTCGTCCGGTTTGAAAGACCTCTCAATGGATGCGTAACTAATTAAAATTTCCGGAGTGTTTCTAGACGGCCACTTACTCTTTGTTAGCTCATAAGGCTCCTTTAGTGGTGCTACTGCATGAAGATGGTTTACTTAAAGTCTTACTTAATATTTACTGTTCATTAAGGACGGAAATAAACATTTATTAAAGCGTAATAGACCATGAACCTCATCACTGAAGATATCCTGTTAATTTTCTGCAGACTTTATAATTATAGCAGGATCCAATAACCATATAAAAATAAGAAATTTCTTAAATCCCTGGTGGTATATACAAGGCTGAGTGGAATAGGTGATCAAGAAGTAAGATAATTGGGAAAAAACATTTGAAATCTGAATATCTCACAATTAATTCTTTAATTTTATGTAATGCCTACAAAAGCTGCGAGACCGAAGGTATCTTTGTCAGCTATGATCTTAGTAGCCCGAAAATTAGCATAAGAATAATTACTTAGGTTTTCACGACCTTACAAAACAACAAAGAAGCAGTGAGTTCATGTAATATTGTTAGTCTTCTGTCTGAAATCGATCATGGAGTAACAACACATTTTAGCGTTTTATTTGTTATGACTTTCTTGTGTTTTCTTAACAGTTTTATGTATGTTGGTTACTGAGAATAAACAAGGTTATTTTGACGTTACTTAAACTTCTATTATTTCGTCCCAATTATATTTCCCTACAAATCGCGACAAGGTACTTCAAATGCGCCAACGTGCAGTCACTCAACTGCGCTAACCAGAAATCATCATTACAAACTCTTAGTATTCATGGTTTTAACAGTACTTTTCAACAGTATTTTTTCGGCATTTCATTATATGTCCCTTGGACTTTATAATGTTCTGAGAGTTTTAATTAACTCTTGTGTAATATCTTTTACATTTTCCCAAGGAAACGCGAACTCTTGGGCAAATGCAAACTAAGTCTGCAAGTTCTAGGGATAAATCGTCAAACCAGGGGTAGTGCGGAGTATTGATAAAATACAACAGTACAGGCTGTGTACAAAGATGCTGGAACCATCAATTGATAATAAAGAGATCAAACAGAGTTAAGAAAACGTCACCGATATAAACTTAAAGGTTTTGTGGAAACCACAATGTATTACCACCTACAACCCTGGCCTCAGTAAACTTCAGATTTAGCAAGGAAATATTCGTTGACATGGATTTAAAAACTCAACATTATAAACTAATGAACCTAAATGCGCGGAGGAATTAAATGGATAAAACACCTATAACGTTGGCACATAGATCCAAACAAGTCAATTTTGATTAAAATTTTCGACAGTACTTTTTGAATGCTTAGGTTTTAAATAAATCCTCACCAGAGTTCAAGGTGTGGAAAACCAGTGCAAATGTGAAACATAATTGTTTGGTTATTATTCCATTTTGGTCCATTTTGACCTCGCGTCACCCCATGTGTCAAGCGACCTCCACTTCTCCCCTTCTCGTTTGCTACTTGCAAACATCTGGCCCTGTGGTAGAACATTGCAGTATGCATTTACGAGGTACATACCATATTAGTTAATCGGATTTAGCGAAGAACGGGCCCTTTCACATTTTGTAGCGCGCACGGATGCTGCAATGAACTTTGTATAAGTATCTACTACAAAAACTGTGAATCAGTTATTTGTTCAGTTTTCCTGAAAGTTTATCTGCAATTTTTTATATTAATTTCTTCACTTTGATAAGAATTATGGTATATTTAGAGTTTCAAATCGACCACCTCCGTAGCATAGTTGTTAGCGCGCTTGCCTCTGGGGCGGAGGACCCGGGTTTGATCCAGCATGGTACCAGCATGGGGAGGCCTGAGAGGTCTGGCACGGGGTGCACTCAGCCTCGTTAGGTTCCGGGGAGACCAATTGAGCTATTTGATGGAGAAGTAGCGGCCCCAGGTCGCGAAGGGCACATAACTGACCGGGAGGGCTCGGGACGCCGACCACGTCCCACCCTACAGTACTGCACCCCACCAATGATGCCTGTGCTAGGCAGAGGTGGAGGACGCAGCGGCTGGGCGTCAAGCCTTGGCCTTTCATGGGCATTTGCGCTAGGGTTTAGTTTTTAGAGTTTCAAACCTACATTACATGAATAATAATGAATGAGACAAATGGTTTTGCTTTATATTTAATGCACAACCTACAGTTTAACGAATAGGCATTTCTAATTTTTCCGGGCCAAATGACGCAATTGCCGACGGGCCCTTAAACCCTGCTAACTCACTCACTTCTCACACACTCACTCACTCACTCACTCACTCGTTCACTCACTCGCTCTCTCATTCCCTCACTCATTCACTCACTCGTTCACTCACTCACTCACTCACTCACTCACTAAGCGTTATCCACTGCTCCAATAGAGGGGTAGGTACTCCTCCACAACCCTCCCTCCTGGATGTGACACACTGATCGCCCATACCCGGGTACAATGCAACATACAATAATTTCGTAGCATTTGCCGTTTCCGTAACTTAGTTCATATTTTTATTATTTTATTGTCGAAATTGGAATTTGTAGTTTCCGATTATTAGTAGCTTACATTTCCGAAATATTCGCGGTAAGTAATTCACTTCATACAGTGAAACACTCAAGTAAAAGCAATTATCTATTAGTATTATCTTTATTCTTTTAATCACCTTTACCTCAGTTTCACAGTCGTTTGCGGTTTTGCTGAAAGTAGACTGCGTGATATTTGCAGAAATAAATATGATTTATGAATGCAGTGAGTTAAGGCGAATGTTCGTGACATTCATGAGAGAAATGTGTTTCTCGTAAGAAGGTAGGTAATTCATCACGCAGGCCCTGAGTGGAGGTTGAATGCCCTTTAATAATTGATTGCAGGTAAGCACTGGGCTGCTCCCTGCTGATTTAAATAATGCAGCCACACTGTTTTATTAAGCTGTAACAACGACACAATGACATTTTAACACACTCTCTACATGAAAGATTACAGCAGCAGCTGTTGATACTCCTGCATTTTACAATAAAGCTCTCGGAAGTTTAATCTCTTAGAACAAGAAAGATTCAAAGTTCAGAATTACCATTTTTATCTGTCAATAAATTAACAGAATGCTAACATTAAAGGGAATGCGTTTAGTCCAAATGAAGGTTTCACAACATGAGAGAAACAAAATTATCCTAAATAAGTCCTATTCCAGGAATAACAAGTCTTAGTGCACATTTATTATGCTGCAACAAAGTTGAGCGAATAGTTGCTAATTTATGGGCCATTCCTTTTACTGCACTCTTTACAGCTTTAAATTTTACTTCCGGTTTTTTGTTTTGTTTTCTTTTTTGTCCATCTACAAAGCCCTCTTTAATTGCTATCGTCATTGGGGGCTTTGAGTGAACCATTTGATGGTGTTTTGTTTTTTTCCGTTTTGAAATTTTAGGTTAGGTTTGCCGTAGATTTTGGTCTTTGACTTATGTTCAGACATATAT
Source organism: Tenodera sinensis (assembly GCA_030765045.1). NCBI lineage: Eukaryota > Metazoa > Arthropoda > Insecta > Mantodea > Mantidae > Tenodera > Tenodera sinensis. The sequence continues at coordinate 37,425,059 of CM060965.1, read as the reverse complement.
TAGTTATCAAATCCACATTTCCAGACTCTGGGGTAGGAAATAATCCTAATTAAAGATAAATATCCACACTAAGCCGAAAATCGAACCCAGATCTGGTTAAAATACACAGTTTATATTAATTTTTTTTTGTGGAGTGAACCATTTCGGAGATATTCCTTGTTATCTGTGTGAGCTTTCCAATACTTATACTTTTCTAAAATAGAAGGTCGTAATTCACTTTTTTATATCTTAGCCCTGCAAAGAGAACGGAATTTCAAAGCCTTCATATAGCGACCAGCTTTAAAACATGACTATTGCTCAAAGCCAAATGTAGACCATAACAAGGCATTTGATTTTATCAATAGTGATATAAGGAATTAGTAATTATTACATTACATGGCGACGTGTATACATATGTCTTGCTCACTTAAGTTTAAAAGATGCATACTAGATTGTGGAAATCTCAGAAGATTTTTATATGCAGGGATAATTTATTACCATTTATTGAAACGTATACCTTGCGATGGTTTCTAAATGGCTATATTTACGTTAACAACATATTTTCTAACGTTTCATGAAAGATTAGACATAATTAGCATTGACAGGTAACAAAATTCCTTATTTAGGAGAAAAATACAAAATTTCAAGTTGGGAAGTGATGTGTATACTTTTTGGTGCTCGTGGAGTGATTACTAAATTTACTGTCAATTTTTTCCCACATTTTGAAGTGCAATTAAGTGTTTTAGGAAATATTGGTTTCCAAATTATTCGTAATTCATTGTACATTTTACGCAATCATCTGTATACTACCTAAATTAGATAAATAATTATAAAATGGTTAGCTGTCCTATTTCCAAATGTTATAATAATTTGTACATTATTACACTTTATCTATAAAATATTTTTACATTATACGATCTTTTATTGTTTATTATTCATATTTAAATCTTTCTTTTACAATGTATTAGCAGGCATGACTTTATGACAACCCTGATATAGGACAGCTATCCAAGTAGTGGATTTTCTGTCATATTCCCCTTGCACCTACAAGAATACTAGCAATAATTTCTGCAAATGTTTATCTGGACTAACAAGAAGATATAGGGACTAGAATGACATTGTTGGTAGCATGACTTAGTCATTTGTTATGATTATTGTAAATCAACAACGGAAAAATAAATATATTTTGAGTGTGGAAAATAGTTATTTATTGAATTGTTCACTACATACATAAAGTATAACAACCAAAATATTAGGTCAAAAATGACAGAGGAATAAGTGTTTGTAGAAATACGAGTAGTACAAGAGTAGAGAAAGTTATGTGAGTGGAACACATCAGATTTTTGGAAATGTTGATGTTTATAAAAATGGCTGTAACCTATTTGATTCAAATACCATATTTTAGTATATTTTTGTATGAAATGAAATATAGATCGTGTTATAGTACACCTTTATCCAAATAATTGCCTATACAATTAACCATTTCCGAAATATTCTTTATTAGTTTGACTTTTTTGATGGGAAGTAATTATTCTTGTTTTCTTTTGATCGTGCAAAGAAAATAAGACGTCAAAAGAGTCACAAAATCTCGACTAGCTCTTAAAGGGTTTGACAATCCTTAAATCTAGTGTGTGGCCCCGATTATGTTTTACCTACAAGGTAATTTTGTAATAAAAACATGTTGATCTCAATATAAAGTAAATAGAGGAAGAATGGGCGGAGAAAGTCATACGAATGTAACACATCGTACCTAGTTTAAAATTAATGGTCATGTTAAACATGAAGTACATTTACTATATGATGTCTGTTTTCTGTGGAGCAGTGTAATTGTTTAACATTGCTGGTGTTCCAATTACATACTTTATGCACACAAGGCACTATAACTCGCCGTAATATGTATTTAATGCACAAGAGCTGAAATTTGCAGCCGTCGCTGAATGCCTTATATCTGTGCTGTGTGGTTACTACTACATTGAACCTCTGTGCCAGAAAAAGATGGTGCCTCGCCTCTATCTGCTGGAATGCACTGCATCCCTTTTGTATTCGGTTGCCTCTGCTGAGACTGCTCATGTTTGTAAAGCATGTTTGCTTCATACTAAAACAGTAAATGGAAAACGCTGCACAATGCTATTGTAGAGTAAACGTGCCGTAAGTGGGTTATATTAATGAATAAGAGACCACTTTGTCTATTCGTTCTAGCATTAAGTATTGTTACAAAGGTTTACTCTTCCATCTACTCCGTGTTAATGGTGAAACACATTTATACAATTCGTTTTACTCCATACTTGCTCATACGTAGAACAAGACTAAGGGAATTTAGTAGGCTTAAATAAATAGGCAAATCATATACGATCCGGACGCTATGTGATGGATTTGAACTGCCATTGTTGTTGCTGACCAGAAAAACAAATAACAACTTCCCATATATACCTACAAATTTCATTTATCATGAAAAATCTGAAATATATAGTAATTTAATCAAAATTATTAGTCAGTTTTGAGAAAATCAACGATTTCAAACAAATTTAGGCGTAAATGCTATTTGGGATACGGAGATTATTTTTTAAGATCTTGTGTTGCATCCTTGGAAGACGTTAAACTTAAATAACATGTTTAGTATTTAACCAAATTTTGGTTTTTGAATTGCGCGCGCGCACACATACATTCACGCACACACACACTCACTCACACTCAAACATACACACTCACACATTCTCACAAACACTAGTGCATACACACAAACTCACACACACACACACTCAAACTTACACACTCACACACACCCAAACACACTCACACTTACACACACACGCGCGCTCTCATATACACACTTTCACACGCACTCCACACACACACACACACACACACACTCTCACATACTTTCACACGCACTCCACACTCACACACGCACACACACGCTCTCACATACTTTCACACGCACTCCACACACACACACACACACACACACACACACACACTCTCTCACATACTTTCACACGCACTCCACACACACACACACACACTCTCACATAGTTTCACACGCGCTCCACACACACACACAGACACACACACACACTCTCACATACTTTCACACGCACTCCACACACACATACTCTCACATACTTTCACACGCACTCCACACACCCATACACACACAGTCGCTCACACACATCACACTCACACCACTACAGAACTACCTTGGATTAATCATAGACAAAGCATTCAACTTTAATGAACACCTGAGATACATAGCTGAAACATGCAAGATAAGTCACTCTCTTTCGAGGTGTGCAAAATTAACTTGGGGATTAAAGCACGAGGCTCTACTTACAATCCACAAAGGAGCAATGCTGCCGCTCCTCTCATAGGGAGTTCCTGTCTGGAAGGAAGCCCTACAACACTACAGAGCTTAATAAACATAAGGATAGCTAAGGCTTATAGAACAACTTCACACGAAGCTCTTTGAATAGTAACTAAATTGGAGGAAATAGCGGGACCATACTTTGTATCCAGGATATCAATAGTTCAGGAAATTGATCATGACACGACATTACAAGAATGGAATCGCCCACGAAATATTAGTCAACAAAAACACACAATACAACTTTGAGATATTTAGAGATGAAAGTAAGAGCGAAAATGGGTTGGTTCAGGCATCGCTATTTTCACTAATCAAGAATGTACGCACAAACTAAAATTAAAATTGAACCCATAATTTTCGAATAATCAAACCGAACAGCTAGCAATCGAAAAAGCACTTCAGAAAGTAAAAGAACTCGGAGTTACGAGAAAATAATAAAAAACTATAGATATACACACCCTAAGAAAAATTGAATGAGCAGACTCTGGAAGCGTATTTGCACACACGCACTCACACACACTCGCATCTCACACAGGCACTCATACATACATACACACACTTATACAGCCACTCACACACGCACTCACACGCATCTCTCACACATACATACCTTATGTCTAAAGTTATATTCACGGAGTCTTAAAATATATACTTTCGGTATAATCTCGATATCGAATTTTTAGGTGAAATCCAATACTTCCTCTACTTACTGTGAGTGCGCCTAATAGAGAAAGTTAAAATTGATGTGGCCTTTATCGGAATAAGTAATCTGAAATATGCTGGACTAAAACGTTTTTTTTTTTTTTTTTTTTTTTTTATAACGTTTTTTGCTGTCATCTATCCTAAGCATGGGAAGAGGTGTATTTCAACCAACAATTAAATACCGAGATTTCATTAGGAATTCATACATGTTTTGAGGTTTCCTGAATACAAAAATATACTTTTTTAGAAAAAGATTATCACGTCTCTCTCTCTGGTGTGTGTGTGTGTGTGTGTGTGTGTGTGTGTGTGTGTGTGTGTGTGTGTGTGTGTGTGTGTGTGTGAATGTAACAGCATAACTCAAAAACGAAAAGCCGTTTAAAAACCAAAGTTGGTATTTTATTTCAAGGAGGCGAGACAAAGATTTTGATGAAAATTTCTCCACCCTAACTACTCTTTATATGGACAATTTTTCGAAAAATTTCATTTTCTCAAAAATGGGTATAACGATTTTGATTAAAATATCATATGCTTATGCCAATGGATAGTTTGAATTTTCCTGCTATAGCACTGTAGTCCTATTTAGTCTTGGCTTTTGCGTAACTAGTAAACCGTAAGAGTTAGACCAAATCATGCAAAAAATGTACATCTCGTTAAAACACATATGCCTATGCATTTTTTGTGGAGTGAACTATTTTGGAGATATCCCTGTTATTTATATGAGTTTTGCAGACCTTAAAATTTTCTAAAGTGGAAGATCGTTATTCAGTTTTTTATCTCTTGGCCTCTGCAAAGAGAACCTAATCTCAAAGCTTTAAAATATTTGACTGTCGCTCAAAGCCTACTGTATTCCCGAATTTCCCTTGCATCTATCAGAAAATCAGCAGAAAGAAATTTCTGAAAATGTTTATCTAAACTAACAAGAAGATATAGAAATAAGGGTTTGTAAGAATAGTTAGTACAAGAGTAGAGAAAGTTATGTGAGTGCGATATATCAGCCTTTTTAAAATTATATTTTAAATAATTGATTCTCTGAATCTATAATTTCGGTATCAGGTATTAAAGAATTCATCAAAAGATGACGCAGAGAGGGAGACGATACAAATATACTACAATGCGATATTTAATGCGGGAATTGATTTGATCATATGTTGCTATTTCAAAACAAGATTTTATTTTCTGATTGATTTGAAACTTGTGAACTAGTAGAGCTTTAATTTGAAGTAGTTTACGTTGAATACTCGGGAACTGACATTGTTGTTTCCCCTAGAGGGGTCTGCATTAGGTTCTCAATAATTTACCTCATGAAGCAACGTTTACTTTTACTTTCGACTGTAAAAGTGAATGCTGATACTAAATTTGAAACAGCACTCGCTCTAATTCCCTTTCGAAACTCCCTCCGTCCGCTTGCAGGTTTGAAATAATCCAATAGCGAGTGGTTGTGCACATTTAAGGATTATGGTGCAGTGAAAGTAGTCCATTTGAACCGAAACGAAGGGTTGCAATGTGTTGTAAAACAGAAGATACACGCCTAGATCCATCCATCCACCCATCCATCCATCGCATTTCTCATTCCACCAGGCAATCACAGCAGATGGCATGGCGAGGAATGCAGCTGTTGACTTAAAGCTGATCGTTCCCAACTATTCCTTCTTTTCTATCGCCAACATTCACTTCCTTTTTATTTCACCTTTTTCTCCTGCTCGTATACCTGCTATTCTTCTCTTTATTACGTGCCTTATCCCATTAGAAGATTGCTGCATTACGCTGATTTCCTCTTGCACACACACACACACACACACACACACACACACACACACACACACACACACACACATCACACAGTAAAAAGCACTTACAATGTCACTACCGAACATGTTGCAACATATACGCGTTTATTGAGCTTTGCTTCCTTTGTTAGAAAATAAATAATGCCATAAACCGGTACGATTTATCGTCATTATCATCACTATCACCCTCATCGTTGTCATCATCATCATCATCATCATCATCATCATCATCGTGGTCATCGTCGTGATGGTATCAATATCATGATTATCATCATTATTTATTATTATTATTAATTATTATAACAAAACCAAAACTACTAACTACGTACTAACACCACGACATACACAGTTGTCTCACACTCACTGACACACTGACCGAATTGTATCCGAAACTATATTCTAAAATTTCACTACTCTGCTCTTCTCTGGTCTCCTTATGCACTGGGAATGACTCAGACAGACCTTTCTCGAGCCCGTAAGTGATTCAGCTAGACGTCTCGAGAACGCTCCCGAAACTCCTTTTGTTTCCGCCGCTTCGATTGGTTGCAGACACGCACACACAGTAGTCCCGCGAGGCAGCCCGGCTTTTAACGTCTTTGCTCCCTCGCCATGCATTTGGTAGTGTGAAGTCGTTTAGTCTCGTCCGTCCGTTGTTATGCGCCGAGCTCGACGTCACACAACAACAATAATAATAACAATAGTAATAAGAATATATAGCGATGACGCCTGTAGTGGGGGACGCAGCAAGCCTTGGCCCTTTATGGGCTGTTGCACTGGAGTTTACTTTTTTATGCACTATTCTTGTATAGGCACTTCAAAATTGCTTGAGATAATCTTGTCTCTTGAAGTTGTGTTCCTGAATATCTTAGTATCCCACGTGACCTACTTTAGTGAATCATTTATTTTTAAACTAAAGAGAGAAACGCATCTCTCTAGGAAACCTGCTGGAGTATAAATGTCCTGTGAAAGTATAAGAAGGACTTTTTCTGTAAGGAGAAGCAGAGGAATCCTTAAAGGTCAGAATGTGAGCTCTGAAGAGGCAAGAAGAAAAATACATATGGTAAAATACACAATGGATGATATAAAAAGCTATTGGAATCAGACATCAAAACTGGAACGAATGCAAGATAACCAAAGAAATCACTGGAATGGATATCATCAGAAAGAAGAAAATACCGCTGCCGACCGAGTCCTGTTTGTACTGTAAGGACCTGGAAAAAGGGATTTAAATAAAGAAGATAGGAAATTGCATAGACCACACGAGAGACAGCAATAACTCTAACAATATTATTTGTCTTCAATATATGATGTTTTTATAAGATTATACGCTACAGATGGAAGATTTAAAACAACAGCTAGGGAAGCTACGCGGTTTAACAAACACGCAGCGTTCCCCATGGTTTGACGATTTATCCGCACAACCTTGAAACCTAGATTACACTGACCCAATATGCTTGTTTCTTTGAGGCATTTACAATATTACTTAATGCGCTTAAATAAATAATAAAAACACAGAAAGGCACTATTCAAAAGCACTGTTAAATAGCTACAAATGCCGCAGAAAAAAAAAAAAAAACTAACAAAGAAAAGAGCGTGAAAGTAATAGATTGCGTTTCCATTTCAATCCTATAAAAATTGTATGAATTGTAGACATATGAATGTGTCATATAAAAGAAAAGCAAGTAGAGAAAACCATGTGGATGTAATACTTTGCATAGTAAAATGGATAGCATAAAAATCTTCTCATGGAAAAAAAGAAAAGGAAAAAAATAAAGAAAGAAAGAAATGTCGATGTGGCACCGACTTTTATATTTCTGAGCCTGTGGCCTGAACTTTGTTGTAAAGGTTATGGATTGTTGTACGGCCTTAAACGTTTACACCTGGAAATCTTTCTGCAAATCGCACTTTCACCTGGCGAGCTGAGTTAACACATCATAAATGCTGAGCAACAATACACTTTTTGACTAAGTAAGGACAAAATAATAAAGCACACTGGTAACAATTCAGTCACCGATATTAGCTTCAGCTCAATACTGCACTTTCAGAGCAGAGAAAAGTAAGTCATCCGCGTGACCATGTGTACATCAGTTGCTGTTATCGTGTTTCCGTTTGCGCAGTGGAAAAACACCGCGCAGAGGTTCTGATGCCTTTGGGTCTGTCTGTACAACGTAGTCGATTGCACCATAAGCACAAAAAATAACTTTCTTACATTAGAGATATTGAAATATTCTTGGTCTTGGTATCGCAGCGTTACAAAAAGATTAGATTCTATTTTGTTTTTCTGTATCTTAATTGTTAAATCGTGGTCCAAAATATATTTCTTGGAATGGTATATCCACGGCATTTGTCTTATTTTGCACGCCTATTCTTTGTAGTTGGACTATTTTCTATTCTATGGCATTCTTAACTACAAATTGTGTTTCGCCTTGTCTTTGCCAAGCTGTCTTACAGTAACTTATGAAATGAAATGAAGTGTTTACAGCCAGCCTTATATCCATCAGAGACTTTTGGGATTTTCAGTACTGAAAGAATTATTTCGATTTTTTGTATTTGCCTCCCACACACACACACGCACACACACACACACACAGAGAGAGAGAGAGAGAGAGAGAGAGAGAAGTATTCCATTAGACTAACGTAGATAAAAATTAGAGGTAAATAGAAGTGTAAATGTTCAAATAGAATATCCACAATATATACATAAAATGAAAATTGTATGTAAATAAATAAATAAATGCAAGCATGTAGTATTCATACGGAATGGTATTATATTATATTATTATATGCTATTAATTAAAAAAAAAAGACCCACACACACACCTCACACACACACACACACACACACACACACACACACACCTCACACACTCACACACACACACCACACACACACACACACACACACACACACACACACACACACACACACACACACGTTTTATCTCCGTGCTCTGCTGGAACAGGTGTTCAAATCCCGGCTGGAGGTTTGCATACAAGGGTTTTCCTCACTGGGGCACGTCCTATTTGTCTGTCCTACATTCGCAAAAGGCAAAACGACCAATGCCTGAATCCAATACAGCTGGCACAGACTTCGGTAAACTTAAGCGAGAAAGGTATTGTGCATAAAATACATTTAAACATGAATAATTTATTGTGACGTTGGGTTTGGCGTGCAACAATGAACGGACAGGACCAAGCTATTTCACACATGTCGGGCCGGCGAGCGGGCAGAGATGTTATTAGTCGGGTTATCTCGTCTGCCTGCTGTGTGTACGTGACTGTAACAATCAGGCGGCAGAAACAAAAGGGGTCGACAACGTTCGCAAGACTTCTAGCTGAGTCAGGAAGGAATTGCAATAGTTATGCATGTGAATCCGTGCGGGATGGCTCAGTCGGTAACGTCTATGGCTCGCATTCGGGAGATCGCGAGTTCGATCTCCGTGGCCGACCTTCCTGACCCACAAGTTTTTTCGGAGGTTTCCCCGGGTCACCAGGCGAATGTTGAAAAAGGATTTCCATATCCTCAGAATTTTCTGGCCCTCCATCATGTTACATTAATCACTTCATTTCACGCTTCATTCCGTTGGGTTTGTTTCAGGGTTGGAAGCGTCAGAGAGGGTCGCTATAGCAGCTCGCAGGGGTGACAAATACTCTCTGGATATCTCGTCCCACGAATGAAAGGCCCCCCCATGGGATGGTACAAACCCGAGGGGGGAGGGGAACTAAGGCAGTACTTCTAACTGGGAAAATGCTTTCTTTTTTAGTTTTTCTTGAGATTTTGTTCGGATTTTACACCATTACCGTTATTACAGCTCACTATTTATTACATATACTTAATATTATTTGTTTACATGCTTATGGACTGATATAAATGTTTGATTTATTATTTTAAGGGTGTTTTGGCTTTGCCATTATTTCTGCCTACTTTATTATTATAGTCCCCCCCCCCCCACTGCAAGTTGCCATTGAGCCGTTGTTGTAAAAACGTCATCTTTCATATTTGACTGCTTTTCAATCAAGCTTAAAGAAAATGTATTTTATTTTATCATCTGACCCTATTTACGGTTTGCCTAGCGACACAGAATACTGCAAATAATAATCAGTCTTGTACAGAAATAATGGATAGGAAATATAACAAAGACAATAATAAAAATAACAGTAACAATCAAATAAAACATAACAATTATAAAACTATCAATTTAGACATTGTAATTAAACAATGTGATGGTTTCTCAAAATAGATACAGCATATTTGAGTATTGTTGTAACAATCTGTGGTTCTATTTCTTTTTCCAATTTGTATTTCCCCCGCCATTGAACAAAATGTTTTGCGATGGTTCCCCGTGCACCAAAAAGCACACGACTTACAACAATTTTTTTAATTTTATATTTGTCCATAAAACATGGTATTGTTGATTCATAAATCCTCTTGTTTTCTACTTTAACTTCTTCAGGCTGTTTAGGTGATTGTTCAAACCGGATTGTTGGGTCCACACATAATCTTTTTTTCTATTTATGCAGATGATGTCAACACGTCTGTTACTGTCGTTATCAGCGATGCGGTGTACTTCTTCATGCACTTCCAAGCTCTTCGAGCGGATACCATTGGTCAGCATGTCTCTTGTTCCAGAGTAGTTGCCCTTGAGGACAATTCCCTAGCACATGTGAAAGGGTTTCTATCTCGTCGCAATGTCTGCAATTAAAACAACCTTCAATACAAGGGGAAACACACAAACACACACACACACACACACACACACACACACACACACACACACACACACACACACACACACAAATCATACCGAAAGAAAATGAAAAACTGTAACCTCAGTATTCAATTAGCATTATGGATTCCTAGAGTAGAGAGGACGTTCCATTTTATCTTTGGCGCCTTAGCAATCAAATTAAAATTAGCCATCCATAGTCATGCAGTAATTGATTGCACCTTGATAAACCAAGAGGGGTGAAATGGAAGATAAACGGTTTAAGCACATGATTCCACTAGAAGATAAATGTGTTCTATGCTCGTATGAGTGGCGTCGTCGCCGAGAGGTTAGAGCGTTTCCCTACCATCTAGGTGGCCCGAGTTCGATCCCAGGGACCCGCATGTGGTATTCGTGGTGGACAAAGCGGTGTCTCATTCCACCAATTACTCCAGTATCACCTTTCCATTCATCGATTTCATCTGCATTTCATATCAACCTCTTCCTCACTATGGCTGACCACCCAGTTCCAGGTCTTCACTGTCCGGTCCAGAAGTTCCCCTGCTCCTCGACAGACGTCAGACCCTAGGCATTGTAGGAGTGTAAGTTCTACATAAGGGAAGGGTAATCAGGAACAGAAAGAAAGATTAAAGGCATGCAGTTAATAGTTATTGTCAATCACAGTTTCTACCACTGAATTGCGTAATTGTTTCAAAGTTTTCATTGTTGGTCTTTTTGAGAAACAATGAACTGTCAAGGTGGTCACAGAGTACTGCCCCGTCGGTATAATGTGATTCACGTAAAAATAGTAAACAAGGAATAGTTAAACAATGTTAAATATTATATTTATAAACATTACAAGATATAATGCCCCATGTTAAAATAAATTTGTTTTAAAAATTGCTCAGATATTTTTTTACCTCCGTTGGTAGCATAAGTTGGTAATGCTAGGGTTAATCTTATGCAAGTGCGTCGATAATAGCACCGACATTGCGGGTTTGTGAATTTGAAATTGCAGCTTCGTTGGTTAATACAGAATAACTGTCTGTAAGAAACTGCGTGCAGCTAAACGAAGTGACAACAAACACGATATGATACGTGAATGAGGTTTACCGACTACTTTTGACAGTAAAGTCGCCAAAGAACGTAAACACATTATGTGCGTGCTTGGGTCTGACACAGAGCTTGACTGGCTCCCTCTCGTCTTTGTCCTCGCTAACTGTGAGGTTGGTGATAGAAACAAGTGCAGTGAAAGTATAACAGTGAGAGTGGCAGGTCAAATACACCCTTCGCTGTTGGAGCCGCTGCAACGCTAGGTATGTCGTTTTATTTAACAAATTAACACTTTAAAATTGTATTAAAGATAACGATGCTTTTCTAATTAGCAAAAAACTGTAATCACAAAACTGCACACAAATTTCTCCGAGTCCCATTACTGGTACTTTCTTAATTATATAAAGAACTAAAAACTTTTCAAAATACTCGTTTTAATCTAACCTGTGTGCAAAACTCGACCTCAGTTTCAATTTCAGTTCTGGAGTTTGTTTACTTCGATGTGTCACATATATTTTATTCAGAAAATTACGAAATATGTGACTTCCTTTCTTAGATTTAAAGTAATTGCTTAGCTATATTTGTTACAGGCTTTGCAATAAAATAATTGCCGGCTACTTAAAAAGATAAACCTTTCGAATGTTTCAAGGCGTGAATATTTCAAGGAACGATGAAACATTTATACGAACATGTATTTAAGTTCTTGGTATGTTCTTTAAATATCAAGCAAATTCTTACTTGTATATTGCGGTATTAGTATGGTAATTACTAATGGAATTACATGGTGTGTAATGTTTTAAGGAATTTTTGTTGTCTTTGAGTTGTATTGTGATTTATACCTAAACAATTAGGTGCATTTTCTCAAAGTGCCCGAGATATTTCATTTAAAATTGTTGAGTTATCTTGAATATACAGCACATAATACTTTGGAACGGAATTTTTATATGTACCTACTGTTGTATTTGAGATAAAATAATATTGTTAATTTGACATATTTCTTGAAAATCCATTCGAATAAAATCTCGCCAACTACTGAAATTCTGCTACATAGGATTATACAGAGGCGATTCGCTATCAAACTGCCAAATAACTGCACATGTAATAGTTTTGGAGAAAATGCACCTACAAGATGAAAAAAATGTAAATTTCAGAAAACTTGGGTTAGATGTTTACTTTGATTTTCATTGGTACTGAGGTGTTTCAAAAGTAAACAACTTCCAAACAAGCGAACCTCAATAAACGCATTTAGCAACCTTGTTCGGTCTTTTAAAAGCGTAATGACAGTCAAAACATCAAAAAATACAAAAAATGGCTCTTCAAAAGAGGAAGTAAGAAGGGGCCATCCGTCCGTCCGTCTTGTGGCACTACGGCCGTTTGAGTGTAGCCTTGGCCTACCGCCCGACCGCTGGATCCCCCACCTCTGTCCACTACAGGCGCACAGTGTTGGAGAGTCAGCGCCCCGAGTATATGCGAAAAAGGAACCTTGGCGCATTAAAATTCATTGCTATTTACATTATTTTTAATACTTGAGCAATGACAGCTGCGTGAAGCTTTAAGAATATAATCACAATACTGTAATCTATTTTAATCAAAATAAAAAAATGCAATTTTTGAATAGTGCTACATCACGTATATGTTTCTTACGCTCACTTTCTACAAATGTGGAACATTCCCGAAATATTTTATAACATCAACTGTTTTGTCTCCCCCAATATACTTACTCTCGAATATCCAAATTACCCCTCTTTACTCTACGTAAAGAATATATTCAGGAGAGCACTTATAAATCATGTGAATTGACGCACCATCCCCTGTTTAATACTTTATAGCAAAATGTCAGTAAATGATTCCATCTTGTTACTACTGCGCATGAGCGAAACACCGTCAACTCAAATGTATAAGTGTAATCCGCGAGAGCCGATTATTTGAATCCCTTTGATACACATACACTAAAACCTAGGCGTCGCAAACTAACCTCGGACTTAATTTCGAATCTGTCATTTATCCACTGAAATGTTGGCAATGTTCAGTTCAGACTGCACGGACGAGAGCCTCAGTGCTGCCTGCTGGCGGAAGCACGAACTATAAAGACCCAACAGATAGGGAAGTTTGTCAAAATGAGATTCCATGGTGAGATACTCCTACGCCTTATAATGATTAAAATACTTCGGTAAACTTTCAACGCATCTCAAGTATTAGAGATATATCGACGTCGTAGACTTTTAAGAGCTTGTCTATTTTTCCTGAATATTAAAATACGTTAATTATATGCGCATATGTGGTTACTAGTACTTCGAGTTAGTTTTAGTTTGAACCTTAAAGCTGTCTGCCGTGCAGTAGAATCATGGGCGTATTTCCTGTGGGAGCGAGTTTAGTGTCGGCTAGTAATCAACAATCAGAGACATGGCTTGTTATAGGTTGCCATGAGCAAATATGAGGTAATCAATCCTAACACTACCTTGTTGGTTCAATTATACATACAGAAACAATATTCCATACGCATATTTACGGCTTATACCTGATTTGTTGCGACCTACATGTATTAATGCACAATTTCAGTTTGTTCGCCATTGGCTTTTAGCTCATTCTGCTTCAGACTACTACATCTGTGACATTTCCATTCCATGTATGTATATGTCTGTGCTAATTAATAGCTCAGTCGTATCAATGCACATCAGTTCCAATGTGCAGTAGATACAGGAAAATTACCTAAGGTAATGTATTGCTGAAATTTGGTAAATGTGTAACTTTCCATTTTTTGGTGCACTTTTTATGCTTAAAAGTTACAATTTCATGCTTTACATTTACTTGTTTAATGTTAATTTTTACAGAGACGCAAATAGATACTCACTTTCTCAACTCATTTTTGTTTTACGCCTTTTTTTTATCATTTTTGCTGTTCAAAATGTAACCTAGACCACAATAAATCATGACTTTAAAAATTGTGTGCTCGTTAACATACTAAATAGTTCACATTAAACAAAGTTAAAAAATTCAAACACCCATAAATTTTGTCTTAAACTATTAAAACTTAAACAATTGAGCGACAGTTTCTTTTTTGCTAAGCTCAAATTAAAAAAAAAATCGTATGTGTTGCACTCACATGACTTTCTCAACGCTTGTACTAACCATTCTTACAAATTCTTATTCCTATATCTTCTTCGTGTTGAGAAAAACATTTGCAGAAATTATCTTATTGTTTATTTCCTTGTAGCTGCAACGGAATATACGAATACAGTAGGCTTTGAGCGAGTGAAGTGTTTTAAAGCTTTATAATTCCGTTTTCTTTGCACGGTTAACATATAAAAAATTAATGGCGATGTTCCATTTGACAGAAGTATAATTTTTCCAAAACTTACACAAATAACAAGAAATATCTCCGAAATGCTTCACTCTACAAAAATTTATTTACACATGAATAATTGTGTGTTTTAGCAAGATCTACATTTTTGTATACTAAGATTCGGTCTATCTCTTACGGTTTACCAGTTATGCAAAAGTCATGCATAGTGGATAGGACTTCATGGGATATAGCCAGAAAATTCAATATATACATTTGATTTGTCATAAAAATATTTCAAACATATGACATTTTAATCAAAATCGTTAGACCCATTTTCAAGAAAATCAAAATTTTCGAAAAGTTTTCCATATAAAGGGCAGTTTAGGGTGGAGGTATCTTCTTCAAAATCTTCGTGTCGCATCCTTGAAAGCATTAAACTTAAATTACCAACTTTGATTTTTAACCGACTTTTCGTTTTTGAGTTATGCTGTCCAGAGACTGACACACACACACACACACACACACACACACACACACACACACACACACACACACACACACACACACAGATGCATGAATATACACTCATATGTGAGGAATGTCTTTCTGGTTTTGTTTGCTTGTTGTGATTAACGCAGTTTATTGGTTCACTGTTCCCGACAGTCTGGAAGACAGCACCATGGGCGTCCAGCGACCACAGTCACTTTGGTTGACCTCGCCTCGCAGGAGGATGGGGAAACCGCACAGGACACATGCCGTTCATCTGGGGCAAATACCGCAAGATTCAGTAGAATGTTGTCCGTCCTTGTTTTTGAGACTGTATTGTTCAAATCACGTGATACGTGCTGTGGAATGCTGCAGTTCTGCATTTGATTTCCTCTGCTGCGGAGGTGTATATGTCGAAAATATGCTAGGACTCTTCATGTTCATTGTATTCTCTACATATACTTGCCAGTTGTATTCTTTCATTCTTTGTATTTTGTTTTCGACACAACGCAATACGTCTGTTTGATTCAAAGATCCTTAAAGTTGGAATGTTAAGTGACACAACTAATATTAAAAGTTGTCTATAATTCAAATCTGTGAATGGTTTATTGGAGCACTTAATCTTCGAAAGAGGTTAAGGATGCACATGAAACAGGAATGGAAGATGCTGCTGCTGATGATAGGTAATATTTTGATATATTTCAGTTGAAGTAACTATTTTGATCTACACCTTATCATAATTATATTAATATAGTTGCAATAATATTTCGTGATCTGGCCTGTTCCGACTTCAGTATTATATTAAAACCGGCCCTATCATCTGAATAAAGGTCTTCGTCTGTATATTTACCTTCTTGGCTAGTTGGCTAATAGAACATTAGCTAGTCTGGAATCTATAGTATTATTAGGCTCCGGTCTGGGTTGCAAACGACGTTAACAGCTACTTCACTCTATTTGTTTGTACTTTATGATAGTAAAGAAGGTAGGAAAGGAAAGGGGAGGGAGACACACCGCTACAGTAACCCGTTTGTAAGCCGACGTGACTGCACCGCCCCTACCCGACATGTGCTACGTCACAAAACGTCCCTGCTAACATAGTTTAAGTGCCGATCACATGCAACTGGGACCGATGCCTAATTTATTATTATTATTATTATTATTATTATTATTATTATTATTATTATTATTATTATTATTGTTATTATTATTATTATTATTATTATTATTATTATTATTATTATTATTATTATTATTATTATTATTATTATTATTATTATTATTATTATTATTATTATTATTATTATTATTATTATTATTATTATTATTATTATTATTATTATTATTATTATTATTATTATTATTATTATTATTATTATTATTATTATTATTATTATTATTAAGGAATATTCCACAATACAATGGGTTTCCTTCATCCCAAAACGATCTTCTTCCGCTATAACTCCCTGTGCATAGCATCTTCCTCCTTTAACTCTCTTCTCCCCATAGTCTTTTTCACCCCATCCAGCATTCCCTAGGTTTCCCTCTTCTTCTTTTCCCTCCTAGTTTCCAATTTAGAATTTTATTGAAAATTCGGTTCTCTGACATACTGAGTACGGGCGTCTTTCTTCTACAATTTCCAAAACGATTTTGCCAACTTGCATCATTTTCCATATTCTATTATTCCGAACTTTATCTTTGCTGGATTTTCGTGCTGACCGTCTCCAAAACCTCCATTACAAATACCCTTAACTTGTTTGCTCGTTGTCTGCTTATGGTGCAAGTTTCAGCGCCGTATAATGTGCTTTGGGATAGTGCCTGATATATTATTTTTTTAGTTCTATGGAAAATGTTTTTACTTCATAAAACTGAATTGAGCATTCTGAATTCTCTTCCCATCAGTTATTCTTCTTTCGTTAAATGACAGTATTTTCAGTGTTATTAATATGGTTAAACAAGCAGGAACATAAGAGTTGGTCGAGTTGGGCTCCACCCATCTTTTGGAATGACGCAAGTAACTTGTTAAATAAGGGGCTGCATCATTGAGAGGGATGGGGAAAGTGAAGCTTGGATAGCGAACTGGGCAACACTTCTAACTCCCCACATGAACACGGAGGACACTGGTGTACTTGGTTGGATGCGATAATTCTGATTGGCTCATTTAAGTTATGAAAATGTGTATCGAATTAAAGCATTCTCTGGAAGTCATTTGTAAAAGGCAACGTGAGAGGTTTTTTGCATCAGGAACAGAGGAGAATATTTGTCATTTATCATACATCATAGCATGTTGATGTTATGCTTAAGTTTGTAATCAATAGAAATAGCATACGCTTTAAATGTTTGGATTTTATTAAAGTAAATAATTTATTTTACATCAGTTTAACATCTTTAAAGACTGTAATTACAGCTATCAAAGCTTAGATATTTCACTTGGGGCGTACGGCATTACGACATACGTACATGATCAGCTGGGTATGGGCAGGAGCTACCGGCCACGTGAGCATTTGGGAGCACCATTTTTCATAGTTTAGTTCCGGCCCAGAGCACAGCACACTACGATCGACTCTATTTCCCAAGATAAACAGTAATCGTTTTGTCAGGATTAAAACAATATTGACATTCAATACGTAACTAAAGGGAATCAGACTTTAGAGTTCCTAAACAAAGCATAAACAATATTTCCTATTTAGTAAAAACAATGCTGACAACATTTAAACAATCAGTTAAAAAGGGAGCTATAGTTTCCCTATATATAATGGATTACTGAGCTGAAATAAAATTAATGGTCTGTCATAAACAAAGCTGAATAAAAGGGGAAAATATTGCGGTTCTTTAGAAATAAAATATATATGAAGATTAATTGGTTTCCCCTAAACAAAGAATATGAGGAGACATATCCATTAGTTGATATAAAAGTTCACTCCCTTAGATACATTCATGTATAATTTCCGTAAACAAAGAATAGAGAGATTGAAAGCACAAATAAACAGTTCTGTGTTATCGTTAACACAATCTAGGAATGATCGTGACCTTGCAATTCACATCTTTTATGACCTTTCATAACATTGACACACACTTCACTGTCTTTCACTTCCACTACCCTCTGTCTCATAAACAGCAATCTGACAATCACACACACTAAAACTGCTTCACACAATAAACAACCCTGATGCCACAAATAAATGTGTAAACTGTCTCTGATGAAATCCAAACATTCCACCAACACTGAATATACACACACTTAAAAAACTGTCTCGTTCAACGCTTAACGACTCCAAAGAACTCCTCTATCTTGCCACCACATTGATATATCTGCGAGAATGGCTAGTACTGTTTTGTCTCGATATTCTCCTTTACTCAGAGTTCTACTAAATAAGCCGGCAGTCGAAAGTTTCTAGAACGGTCAGGAAACCCTTTGTTATGCTCATATGTAATCTTTTTCAACACTAAACTGTCGTCGGGCCTACAACCTACTTTTTTCTATGTTTAAAATATAATATAAACGCCAAGTAATTTGTGGAATTTTGTTTGACGTTTTATTGTTAAAATTGACAAAACTACAATTTTCCTTATTTAACTACAAAGATTATTTTAAACTAACGAAGTGAACCTACTACAAACCCTTAAAGCATAAGGTGTTTTGACTTTAAAATGTGTGCTTCATAATATCTTTGGATTATTTCTTCAGGTTTTAATATTTTTGGATTTTTTGCATAGTTTACCTGTCCTCAGTGATAACTCGCAACTCAAAACGAGCATACCTTCAAAATCGTGATCATGTGATTGTCTCACCCCCTTTCTACCAAGTATAAAGAAGTGGCACTTTAGGCTTCCGACAATGTTGCTAAGCTTCTCTTAAATTACATGAAATATTTATTTACGATGAAGCACATAAAAATAATTCATACAAAAATTAGCGCAGTAATCAACAACTAAATTTGTTGATCACTCCAATATTGGTAACCTTTTTTCGACTAAATGGCTCTTTATGGAAAACATGATATTGGAGGTGCTTGTCCTACTCATTTTGTCTAACCAAATCAACACAATGCGGTCACTTCTGTTGGTAAAGACAACGTTGACAATAAGCAGTGTTTCCACTTACGCGTACAGGAGCGAGGTTCGTCTGAAGAATCGCCACAGTCGTTGACGGCGTCGCAGAAGCGGTTGAGTTGGATACATCGTCCGTTGTTGCACTGGAACTCTGATCGGCGGCAAGGAGCGGCAGCGTTCGTTACTGCCAAGGCGGTCATCAGTGTCACCACCATGCCCTTCACTGCAACACACACACAATTTCCACCTTTTAAAAAACCACGTGTCAAATTCACATGCCCTGCAGGTTACACAGGGTGGATGCTACTTGATGCACCATATATTAAGACAATATTCTACATGATATACGTAACAAATAATGCTATTGCAAATTTACTCGTTAAGACATGGATTACGAAAAAATTAATCTTTCTACAGCGTATTTGTAGATCGGGCCGGGCGAGGACCGACGCACCCTTCACCAGAATTGCAGGTAAACGAACGGCAAGTCATGGGTAAGGAGCACTAATTACTGTACTAACTTGTAGGCTTACCTACGTCACAACAGATGTTGAAATTGATGACCTTCAAAGCGAACACATTCCCTGTCTCCGATAACATACAACTCATAAGTAAAATTATAAGTCTGTAAATGAAACATAGTATTTTAACATTGCTCATTACACTGTCCTCACCAGCACTACCAATATATGCACTTATATCTCTAACACCCCGTATGTAAGATGTTAACTCAGTAAATATTATAAATAAATTATTTTCCTTATGCTACCATTGTAATCTTAGTCTACATTGCGACATTAGTCGTACAATATACGGACGAGAGGGGGAAGACGGCCTGGAGCGGTTGTATGTGTGCGTGACCGTGACGGCGCGTTAACAACTAAAGGAGCCGAGAAGCTTCTCATTGGTTCTCGCTGAGTCATTGTGAACGTGCGCATAGAAAGATCTCGAAAGATCACGCGACATCGGCTCCAGCATAGATAGGACTATAGACAGTTTTAGTTTTTAGTTTTTGAGTCAGTTTGAGTTAAGTTGTTGCTTAGTTGTGTAAGTGGTCGTGTGCAGTTGGTTTTTAGTTACTAGAGTGAGTCGGCCAGCCTGCCAGTGAGTACGTATGTGTCGTCGAATGTAACGAAATAGTCAAGATAAAGGACAGAGAAACTGGAGAAAGACATTGAAAGACTGAGAAAGATTGTCAGAATAATTGTGGTAGCAGAAAGGACTAAAACTGTGTTAACAACTAGAGGAAAATTGTGCATTTGTAGTAAAATTTAGGAAAATAAGTGATAGAAAAGTAACAGACTTTTGGATTTTGCCCTTTTGTTACAGTATTATAACGGTGCACCGTCATATAAAGTTACATTTATTTGTATTTTGCACTGTTAAACTTGATTTGTGTCTTTTAGAGAGAGCGAGTGTGTGTGTTCGTGTGCGTGTACGTATAACTGTCTAGCGTTGCTTTTATTAAATACGTGCATTTAGGACTTCTGAAGAGGGCTTGTTTTAAGCATGCTGTGGCCGTAATAAAAGTAAATAAAAGCTGGGGAAGAGGAAAATAGGAACAAAAATGCAGCATAACATTTTCATTTCCATCAAGCCCAACTGCCTTATTAAAATCTCTTATGTTACGAACGTTTGAAAACTTCATATATTGTGGAGTACACCAGAGAAATTAAATTATATATGGCTACACCAATTTTATGCTCTAGTAATTCATTTATCATGTATGCATTTATACGTTCAAAACTTCGGTATTATGCACTTAAATATGCCCATTATTAATACTTCATACTGTCCAAAAAAGTTTAAGGTAATTCTATGTAAACTCTGCTTAAATAAAAAATGTTGTAGAAACTATGTGAATAAACGCTTCAAAATCTGTATTTATGTTGAGGGGTTAGGATATGTTCTTATAACCTAGCCATTTATGCATTTTTTTCTTTCTTTATTTTGGTTTCTGGCCCCGTAGTTCTATCGTGAGGTTTGCCGCCACAGTTACTGGTACGCGCTGCAGTAAGTTACTAATACGAGAACAAATCGAATACATTATATAGCCATGGCCACTGAAGTATTATTTACTTACTTAGTCGATCCTCTTGTATCTTCCGTGTCGAGGTTTATAAAATAGCTTTTCACTTCACACGGTCTCTTGCAACCTTCCTAGGCCTTCCTCTTGATCTCTTTCCCTTCACTCTAGCTTGCCAAGCCTGTTTTGGGATTCTCTCTTCACACATGCGATGGATTGGCCAAATCATATCCATTGGTTCTTATAAAAATGAAATTTTTAAATTTGTTCTTATGTTATATCAAATTCTATGTCGTTTTTCCCTCACCCGAGCCACTTTTGAAAAAAGCGAAATTTTTGAAAATGTTCTATCACCTGAAACTTTTTTGAAAAAAAAAGGAAAATTTTCCTTTTCCATCGCATGAGTCATTTTTTAAAAAATCGAAATTTTTGAAAACTTTCAATCGCACGAGTCTTTCTTGAAAATGTAGAACTTTTTGAAAATTTTCCATTGCAGAAGCTATTTTTGAAAATATTAAAAATTTTGAAAATTATCTATCTAAATTTATGAAAATGTTCTATCGTCCGACGCATTTTTGTGAAAATCGAAATTTTTGAAGATTTTCTATCGTCCGACGGATTTTTGAGAATCCCGTGGTACGACAGCCCTTGCGGACCAAGGTCGACACCCGACCACTGCGTCCTCGATTCTGCCCTCTACAGCCGTCATGGTGTACTGGGACGTGGTCCGTATCGGCCATTTATGTGTTGTGTAGTTTCTCAGGTACCTAAGGAGGTTGGGTTTACCCCGAACCAGGTCTGCCAACATTAGAAAATCACTATGCTGATACCGGTAATCGAACATAACTCGTAAACCGTAAGAGATAGACCAAATCTTACTGTAGAAAAAATGTAGATCTTGCTAAAATACACAATTCCTGTCTCAATAATTTTTTTATAGGGTGAACAATTTCGAAGATGTGCCTTGTTATTGGTGTGAGTTATGGGAAACTTATACTTCTGTCAAATATAGCATCGTTATTAAATTTTTATGTTAATCTAGTAAAAAGAGCGGACTCTCAAAACTTAAAAAGCCTTGACCATCGCTAAAAGCCTACTGCATTCCAATATTCTCCTTGTTCCTACAAGGAGTAAGCAAAGGAAGTAAGCAATAACATTTCTACAAGTGTTTATCTCAACCAACCTGAAGAAGATATAGGAATAATAGTTTGCAAGAATGGTTAATAGAAGAGTAGAGCATGTCATATGAGTGCAACACATCAGATTTTTATGTTTCAAAGCTTAAATAGATTTGACTATCGCACAAAGCCTACTGTATTCTAATATTCCCCTTGAACCTGCAAGGGAATAAGGAATAATTTGTACAAATGTTTATCTCAACTAACACGAAGAAGATATAGGAATAAGAGACTATAAGAATGGTTAGTCAGTAGAGAAAGTCATGTGAGTGCAACACATAAGATTTTTTAGTTATGCTGTTCTCACACACATACATACAACACACACACACACACACACACACACACACACACACACACACACACACACACACACACACACACACAGAGAGAGAGAGAGAGAGAGAGAGAGAGATACAAACACGGATATTTTATTAATTTTTTTTTCCGATTCAGAAAGATTTCCAGTGAAGTCTCGGTATGTAATTTATGGGCGAAATGAAAAACTTACTCTACTTACTAAGGAAAAGTAGTAGAGAGAGTAAAAATGATCGCATTAGAGGCAGAAATAAAGTAATAGCGGACGGGACACCTAGCACTTTGACATGCGATTGGATCATTTGTGCATACACTCAGGAAGTCACGGATGGCAGAAAGGAACTGCGGTCAACACAGACGGCAGAGACGCGCAGTTTGCTGGCCTTTGCTGGCTTGACCAGCCCAACCCGCCAGAGGGTGGCTTAGAGACTCCCATCCAGCGAGAACCGAGAATAGCTTGACTCGGCAATGGAAGCCCTGTCGGAGCTGAGAAATTCCAACTTCTCAGAGTCCGTGTCATCTGTTCGCCGTCGATGATACCAAATGAGAGAAAGTGAAAGACAGGAGAGCCATGGTAGAAGACACCACCCTAGAATTTACGTAACTAACTAGGGTATAGATGGGGAGAACTGACACAATGTGTCATTTCTTTTACATCGTAGTTTTAACCCCGTGCTACAGCACGCCACGTCCCCGCTGTTGTCTATTTGCATCAGAGAACCATTCCATCTCTCAAATTATGTCAGTGGTCAAATCATACCACATAACAAGGTAAAAAGATATCTTAAAGCTTAATGGGAACATAGGTACTCTTGTGTTTCTAGTAAAAATAAAGCTTTGTGTTTGTTATGCCAAAAGGAAATTTGTATAACTTAATCACAATCAATCACAAAACCAATAGTTCATATGTCTATTCAGTTTCGCCATTGCACGCCTTGAAACTTGCCTTCTTTATAAAGAGGTTTGTATGCGAGACAAACAGAACCGAAAAGAGAGGTGGCGTGCATTTGGTGTTGGGTTGGGGGGTGAAGAAGGTAAATACTCGATTGCATTTCTGTGACCCCTCTTTCCCAAATTTGTACTAGGGAGTGGGGGGCCTCTAGGAATCGAACCCGGTACCCCTTGAATGCGAGCCTCACGCGTTACCATGGAGCCCATTTCAGTTACATTTTGGAACGTTTCCACGCTCGGAATCGTTTCCAGAATAACAGTTATATTTGGAAGTGTTTTACCGTTACTAAGAAGGCTCTTTGTGAGGTTTAGAATATTGCTAACGCACACCTTGTATTGTATGTTGGTAATCCTCCAGAGCCTTTCTTCAACACGTTTTCAGGTTATGGTTGTGATTATTGTTTTTCCGTGTTTTTCTGCTATTTCTCACAAAGCAAGTCAGACCTATTTTGATCCCGCCTTTCACCTGACCTGCACACAAAACTACTTTCTGTATTTGAAGCTCCCCAATATTGCGCTCGTATTTGGCCTTTCTTTACCACGAATCCTTCTTTCACTTTTATATTTTACCCTCTCTAAACGGCCTTAAATCACAGAAGCCGCACGTCAGAAACATTCTTGCAACGTCTAATTCTCCGGTTATTTTCTGAGGCAATATCCTGTTGATGGTGTGAAAAGCACGCGATACAGAAGGCGACCGTTTCCTTGCTGCGCTCTGCTTTCACTGGTGCAGTGTTTTGTGACCAACTTCAGGCATCGTTTCATGCACGGCGTGTTTCTGTGTTTAACAGCTGCTGGTTCATCGCTAACTTACGTAGAAAACACTAATTTTAACAACATTGTCTGTTTATGTTCGCTGCTATATATAAGTAAGGATAGGATTTTTATGTAATATCAACACGTAGAATATACACATATTTATGTAGTAATATTAAATAATGTACTATAATATACAATGTTTTAAAATATATAATATTAATTTAATTTGTATATAAATGTATTAAACGTTACATTACTTGAAAATTTCTCATGTTCTTAATTACTGTTGCAAAATAAAGTTGATACAATAATTAAACACTTTCATATTATAGCAAACTTAAAGTCCGTTAATATGAAGATTCAGAATTATTTTAATTTTCAGTCACTGTTTCAACTATCTGTCCACTGATTATTAATTTGCAGAAACTATTGTACTTAATTCAATGAAATAAAACTGATGTATGGGATACGTCTTCAAGTTTTCCATTGTCATGGAGTACCGCCGGTTAGAGAGAATGTTTTTTTATACAGAAAATGACCAACCCATGTCACAGAATCTTGCCGGTAAAAATTTAAGCAAATCACACTTTTCTGGAGAGACATCGTCTGGATATTCTCAAGAATAACTTTTTTTCTTTGACCATTACGCTGACTAACATAAGAAAATTGAGCATGTTTTCAATTGTCACAGAATAGACAGGCTGACAACAATTGAAACGATAACATATTGTCACGTGGGAATCTTTTATTGCTATTTATCCACCCTAAACTACATGGAACATTATTCGAAAAAATTTATTTTCTAAGAAATGGTTCTAACGATTAACACGCCATATGCTAAGATATTTTTATGGCAAATGAAATGTATATTTTGAGTTTTATGGCTATAAACTGTTTACCCTTGATGACCTTTGCAAACTCGTAAACCGTAGCAGACAGACCAAATCTTGTTATACAAAAAATGTAGATCTCTTTAAAAATAGTTGTTTTTGTAAAGTGAACCATTTCGGAGATATTCCTTGTCATTTGTGCGAGTTTTTCAATACTTATTTTCTCAAATGAAAGGCCGTTATTCACTTTCTTCTTTTGGACGTACAAAGAAAACAATTTCCAAGCCTTCATATAGGGACCAGGTTTATCTTCAAAGCCTACTGTGTTCCCACATTCACCTTGCACCTATAAGAACAATAGCAATAAGATAAATCCCTGAAATGTTTATCTCGTGTAACATGAAGATAGAGGAATAAGAATTTGTAACAATACTTAATACAAGAGCGGAGAAGGTCATGTGAGTGTAACATATAAGATTTTTTTCTAAAGCATGCATTTTTGCTATAATTTGAACGTTTATTATTTTGTATCGTTTGAGACCTCCAGCAGCAAATTTAATCTCTAATTAGGAAGGGAAAAGGGAGAGTCAATGTCTTGTGAAGACATCGTCACTGAGGTTTAGTTATAAACGTTGCAAACCACCTCGCAATGTAATACAATTTACAAGAATGGAAAGTTGTTTTAAACCAAACTGAAGTAGTAGCCGAGCGGAATGGCTAAAGCAGTAGCATCTTTGGCTCGCATTCAGGCGATTGTGGGCTCGATTCCCAAGACCTACCTTCCTGATCCATGTGGGTCACTAGGCTAATGCTGGGAAGGATGATTACATCCCCAAATTCCTGTCCTTCATTTCACCTCACTTAATTAATTTCACTTACATCTTGGTTGGTTGTTTCAGAATTCCAGGTGTCGGTGGGAGATTTGGTGTGCACAGAAGGTGCATTGCTTTCTGTAAATGCTTGTTCTGCGGATCGGGGGAGGTCCACGAGTCATTAGCCCCGCATGTGATGTATAAGCCCATTATAGGGAGGGGAACCGGTTGTACGAACCATCACCGGGGAGTTTAAATCTATAGTCATTAGGGATCTTGCCCTGTGGTCTCTCCACAGTCCCGCCATCCTTAGTACCCTCTCATGTCAAGCCTCACTGCCCTCAGGGATATAGGCACAACATATTTCATTGTTCGAGACGCTAAGTTGCCCCCGAACATTGAGATAGTGTCATAAGTTAACGTAATGTCAACCTTACACAGGGAGTTGCTAGTTTCAACTCAATAGATGAAATGCTGTTTTGTAAAAACAAAAATTTATTAAGCTCAGGTGCTAAATATGACTTTGTATTATATTTAGTGGGAATTTGCGTTGCAAAAGTTGTGAAACACTTTATAATCGCTAAAACAATTCTAAGCTAACGCACGCAAACAGTGGAAACACAACGACCTCTATCAAAATATTTTTTTAAACATCTTAAGCTTTATAGACTGTTGTTTGACGTCTATAACCTTCCAGTTTATATTCTCTTAAATGAATTAGTTTTTTTGTTTTTATTTTATAAGACTTCACCTTTGTCCTACAATAATGAGATCCCTTTTAAAAATTAATATTTTATTTTTACTTTCTAACTAGCTCTTATTGATAGCGCATTACTACATAACTATGGATTATAACCTTTTCCTTGTAGTTTTTTGGAAGAAAAATTCATTTTCCAAGTGTAACCACACTATACTTTTCAAATTTCGAGTCACTTTTCATCCATTTTGTAAATATTGATATCCAAATACATTTGTTCCAAACTGTTTTACGTTTCCAAATTGGTAAACACATCATCTTACCCATTTTGTTTTACTGTGATCAAGGATTGTTTGATTTAAACTCAACAGCTGACCTCTTGCAAGATAATGCCTCTACCGCCGACGTAACAATTGCAATTACACCGCCATATCCTTACTATGCATTTATTTTATAGTTGTTGATGTTATTAATGTAAACTAAACAAACAGAATGTCACAAAACTTAAAAGAGAGCACGATAAATATCTTTTGGTGAATTTTAATAGTTTTAGTTCCGTATAATTTCCTTTATTTTTCTATAATTTTAGTTGCTGGTTCAATACTATTCAGTAATTTCAACTATTTCTAAAGCGGAAAATGAAAATTATTTATATAATAAACTATCCTTGTAAGTATAAGAACCCATTAAGTATACTCATCTCCGTTGTATTTCAATTAAGGTTACAGGCCAAATATTAAGAGAAGTACTTCACAAAATAACGCAATTGAGTAGAAGCGTTAGTACATAGGGCATGTTGAAAATTCATCAATTCAACTATGTCTCCAGGTAATAATCAGGACCTAATCCAGAGGGTCCTGTAATAATTTAAGAGATTCAGCATTCAACCACCAGGAGAGCCACTGCGCTCCACGCCGTAATGTTTGTGTTTTATGTGCGTTTTATAGCACACCAACTTGCATGCCAGTTCCATAAACGCTTATCGCGAATGACCGTTATTCACTACCAAAGCATAGCGTTTCTTTATTAATCCTTATATGGTAAACTGTATTTTCATTATTTGCAATTCTATAGAATACCATATTACCTTACCTATTTTACATAACATTTGCTTAAGTATGTCAGAAGTGGCTGAACCTAACCTACACGATTTCTTCTGAAATTATGGCAGTTGTACGGTTAAAGGCAACTAAAATACTGTGGAGTTTTATAGATTTACGAACCCATCTTCCATAAAACGCAGCCGTAAAGATGATGTGCTTGCAAAATGTAAAACACACACAGTTATAGCGCATTTGGGTTTACTCGTCTTATTCCTAAAGAAAGAGAAAAATATGCTGAGAGAAGGAGGTACTCGCTCCCCTGTCCCTGTTATGGAGAAGGCATCCGATCAGTGCAAGTAAGAGTGAGTGAGTGTGTTGGGTTTAAGGGCCCGTCGACAACTTGGTCATTAGGGCCCCTGCAAGTAAGATATATAGCATCAATGAACATACATAGGTACACGAGACATGGTTTACTTCGATTTCGTGTTGCTTTATTTGCCTTACAATTGAGTCACAAAAATACAATCCTCTGTTTTATCGTTAACACAAGCTGTCTTCACAGCCACGCTTACTGTCGTGCTTGTTGTGACCGTTCCATTTTAGCCGGGTCGCGTATTTACAAGCAGTGGTGTGAGGTAGCTTCATCTTGAGCGTTCCTTTTACATGGTGGCCAGCGTCACAGTGTAAGGCAGATGTCTTCAAATGTAAGAAGCAAATTTAACTTGTGAAGTTGTGCAAGCATTAAAACATGCAAAAAGTTCAATAAATGAAATGTAGTTTAAGAGAAAATTACACCTGAATACTCTCATAACACTGATCATTTTACATGGATTATGTTTGGAAAAGTAGTTTCATTATGTTAAATTTTAGTTGAGTTAAAATCAAATTACGTATAATTACTTATAATCGCTCCACTCATGTTCCCACTTGATGTAAACACAAGCTGTCGACAACCAACCAGGGATGCACCGAAACCAAAGCACACCACAAAATATAGTACCTTAAATATAGGCGATTCTCTGTTAGTTTCCAAGATGCATAATAACCCTGGTAAAGAGTACTTGAATGTATCGCTATCCCAAAACTCCCGAGTAAATATCGTTCTGTTGCAACATAAACTCGAGGCAGAGTCCACATGTGTTTGTTTGTGTTAGTCGCAGCTGATACCAACACCAGGTTATCGCGGAGGGATACAAGGTCTGGATCTAAGGCTGGATGGAGAATAGAATCCTTAATGTAGTCTATGGTATTAAATATTCGCTGGAAAAAGAACAAAATAAGTGACTGTTGAAGCGCTTGGCAGTTTACAACTTCATTGCTGTCCTTAGTTTCATGAGTAGCACCTCCCATTGACCTAATACGCCCTTTTTACATCGGGCTGGTGTTGCGTGTCACCTGCCTCGTTACTGTAGTCATTTTCAGTAATATTAGTTCACCTTAATTAACTTCCTGCCGTGACTAACAATAGCTTCCCATGTAGATGTAATAAACATGCGTACAACACGGTTTACATGCATTAATGACCCCTTCAGAGGACTGGATTTTAGTATATATCCCTTTAATATTTAATATGGGTCTAGGCTTGTACCCTAAATATTACCCTCATATCTAAATTATGATTCGCTTACTTGCTGAATGCAATAATGCTCTACGTGTAGGGCAAATCTCCGTGATATGGCGATTAGCATTTGGTTCACAAATCTTATGTTCAACTCTTGGAACAACAAGCTGTTCTACCATTTTCTTCTGTAGGACATGGTTCTATAAATACAAAATAAACTTCGTCAAATATATGATTGCCTATGTCACCATTCCTTTATCGTTTACTTCTGCAACTAACCAGTTTCGAGCCCTCACCTACTTTAGACTATCACTAGTTGTAGGTGTGAACGCGTGCATGGGATAGAAAAGGTCGATTAGTGAAGAAAGTTCTCACCTGTTCAGTCCTACTCTATTGCCAGACTGTGCAGATAATGTATTCAACAATATTCAATTATCTCCTTTGCCTTTTACGACAGATGACTTTTTTATTTGACTTTTTATTCGTCATATTCGAATCTAGCATCACGCCCTCACATCTCTAACACACCGTGTATGGGATTGCATTCGATGTGGAGAATTCACCGGAAATACATGGTTTAGTGTCCCTCAATAGAAATAAGCGTAAAAAGACTTGAGTTCGTGCGTTGTGTGCGTGTGTGTGTGTGTGTGTGTGTGTGTGTGTGTGTGTGTGTGTGTGTGTGTGTGTGAAGTTGTCAAGAGAAATCCGAGTGTGTCCACGGAGTTTTGGCACATCTGACGTCGCGTCGGAGTTGTGAGAAGCAGTTTTAGTGAGTGAGTGTCGGAGCCAGCTGTTAGACTGAGATAACTGAAAGACAGAAAACTGTGGGTTAAGGTTATGAGAGGAAAGAACAGAACAGCCGCAAGGTCATGACTGTGTTAACGACAGTAAAACAGATTCTTTTTGTTTGTTTCAGTTTTAGAAGGGAAAATAGTTACAAGAGAAAGTAACTAAACTTTGTAATTTTGTCACAATGTGGGCAAAAATGGCACAGCCTATTTTTCACATCAGTGAAGTGAATCTACTGGAAAACTTAATTTTTAAAATGCTTTGGGTTTAGAATATGTATTTCATAATATTTTGGGATGTTCATTTTCCAAATTATGTCATTTTGGCTTTCACTGCTTATGACACTATAAGAAACTCCTTTCAAAGCAGAAGAAATGGTCCCATATGTTTTTTTTAAACAATAAACAGACGACTGTGTTATAATTTCTCATATCATTTTTATCAAAGCAAAAACATTATAAAGAAACCCATTCCTTTTTAATGCTGTTTATGTAAGTTTTAGTGCAATATTTGCTAAAACCGTTTGTTCAGGGAAAATAAACGGAGCAATAAGATGGCTGTGAAAGCATACAACCACAGACAAGGTGCTTCAAACACCTATTATGAGACAAAGCACGATATGGCAACTGCGCTTAGGGAGCGAGTTATCAGTTCCACGATACCTTCTGTCTCCGCCAGAATGCGCTGCAGTATATGGGGAAAATTGCTTCCTGTAATCCGATTTGCTGACGTCAATTCATGTTGCAAGCCGTTTATACAGAAACTGATGAAAAGACAGTCCTTTTTATTGTTATTATTTTGAATGCCCCCTTCTCTGCGTCCCAACTTCATGTTCTAGAATCCCCATCGATCCTGCTGCATCCGTATGACGTTAGTCATTTGTCTTTATTTCATTCCAGATTATCCTTTTAGAAATAGCGGTCTTTGATGTATATCAATAGTTCACGCTTATAAACACAAGGAAATGGCGCATCATGTAAACAGATTGAATGAATCGAACGCCACATATAATACAAAATTATAAACCAATAGGTTGGAGAAATGTGGGCAGACCGGGAATGAGGTGGGCAGATGAGTTCCCTTATAGACGGAAAAAGGCGCAAGGTGTATGCTGCGACGATGAACAAAGCTGAAAATTCATTTGAAAAACAAACAGATAAAAGCCTGGCAGTATACTTGCGTAGTCAAATCGTCAGACTTCAGTTACATTTCTACTCCAGTTTATTAACCCTGTTTGGTCGCTAGAGGCTTGGGAGACTCGTAGATTTATTTAAACGTTATAGTTTTCAAACGAACGCATCTAAGCATCTAACATTACACTTTAGTTGATTCTTTGCTGCAGTAACTACATTATGTTTCTTCCTTTACCTACAAAAATTACTAATTGGCAGTTACACGGGTCAAACAGAGGAGGAGCGCCTTTCTCCTACATATTGCCGAGATTAGTTTTTCATGGTCAGTTGTGCAATATTGCTTTGCCATTGCAAGCGGTATGTTACTATTTCTTTCAAACAGGTGTAAAAGGTATGATCTACAATATCCCAAGGATCGCTTGCCTAGTACAATGTTAAAAGAAAATATTGGAGTTGCCGCATTTAGGTTACTAAAAGTTGGACTCTTGTTAAACAAAATAATTTGAACACGCAGCAACAATAAGAATATGTTATGGACATATCACAAATGAACATATTGTCCTAAACTTTGTGTGTTGTATTTATCAGAACACTTCCGATCATATTATCATTAAAGTAATTTGAATGTGGTTATTAGATTAAAGCTCGTAGCTTAGAGATGCTTAAAGGCCAACATTTACACTTATACTTCCTTCATAAAACGTTATTAAACTTTTAGAATGGATAAAAATGTGGTAACAATATAAAATATGCTCCTCTATAGCAATTTCATTAGTGGTTTCTCCACAGAAAGTCAATCTTCGGATGGTATATAGTTGGTTTATTCACGATTAGATGTCAGCACATATAGGCTGTGAGGGATATAAGTGTAAATATTTTGATAATTGGTATGTACCTCAATATGTATCCAATTTGTGTGGATTAGTATGCATTTTCTCTTTGTATAACACTTTCCCAACAAAGTTTATTACCTGGTGTTTTTAACGCATCGTCGGAACTGCGCCGCGAAATGAATGGCGCATGCTAGACTAATCGCTTTGCTTCATATCTCGATGCACGACCTAAGTCTGTAAGCAACTGAAGTCAGTTTACATTGCCTATCGTGCTCCTAAATTCTTCCCCAGTAGCTATGCGAGATATTTTAGTTTTGTCGAAAACAAGCTGGTAATACAGCAAATTATGTGGGTGTCACTTTCACAAAGTCAGCGTATAAACGCTGTTCACTACTGCTACCACGCGTCTTGTGAACCTAAATAAATAACATGCTATTTCCTCCCATTTTTGCTGTGCGAGTGTAGGCCAATCGCAATTGTTAGCTTCCAAAATAGTGCACGACCCTGCAAGCGTCCGACTGTTTAATCCACAAACCGGTTCAATTCCCTGACCAACCTCGACGCAACGTTGCCGAGTTACTTCACGTCTGAAAGAGCTGTTTGGAGTATTCTTTTAATTTTCCTAAGCGACTGATTATTTCGAAACCCTGTGTAATATCCCACAATTACTACTAAAACTATATCAACAATAAGTCACTCTACACATTTTATGAGTAACAAACCGTTATCTTTCGAAATCGGCTGATAAAAGAACAAAATGCCTTTATCCTTTTTTTTTGTAATGCTTCTATGAAGGACATATTAGGAGTGTAATAACTTCCCTTCCACCCTGTATAGAGTACAATAAATAGATATAACACATTAAATCGTACTGTAAATTTGTTGTACCACTAGATGTGTTGTTGTAACACCAGATATGTTTCTTGACGTTACTACATTGCTGCATCCCACATGCCTCAAACTATTTTCACTTCCGCTGTGGCAGTGGCACAGACTCACACGCTCAACTCGTTTTCAGACCCAGCTTGTTCAGCGGTGTGAGGTGAGGTCGCACCGGCACTACCTGCTCTCCCCTGAGTTAGATAAACTCTAAACACATATAGATATTAGATAAACCGCAAAACGGAGCAATTTGAACAAAGCTGAACAAGAATCGCCAAATTAATACAATGAAATATAGCTTAACGACTAAGGCAGTGGTGTCCAACTTTCTCATTGGAAAATCTTACATAATGAGTGGCTGTACCCCACTCCACTCCTTCAGTCGGAGGGAGAGACAGTCAGTATCCAGTGACGGACACAAATAGCCGAGTCCATGATGGTTTCTAGGTCATACCTTGAATTTTCTGTGAATGTCCCCAGAAGACCTTTTCATTCTGCGTGACTTGATAAATGTTAAACAGTAAGAGACAGGCAAAAGTAAATAAAAATATAGATCTAGCTAAAACACACAATTTATGTCAAATAATTCGTTTCTCTTTTGAGTGAACAATTTCCAAGATATTTTTTCTTTGTTTGAATTTGCCAGAACTTTTCCTTTTTACTTTCTCTACTGGTAAGTAGGGGAAGTATTGTATTTCACCCAAAATTTCGAAGTCGAGATTTCACCGGAAATATATATTTTGAGGCCCCCTGAATCCAAAAAAAGCATTTTTAGAAAAAGGTCCGTGTATGTGTCTGTGTGTCAGTCTGTAAGTCTGTCAGTCTGTGGACAGCATAACTCAAAAACGAAAAGTCGGTTAAAAACCAAAGTTGGTATTTAAGTTTGTCTTACAAGGATGCGACACGAAGATTTTGAAGAAAATAGCCCCACCCTAAACTACCCCTTACATGGAACATTTTTCCAAAATTTTGATTCTCTTGAAAATGACTCTAATGATTTTGATTAAAATGTCATGTTTGAGATACTTTCATGACAAATGAAATGTATATCTTGAATTTTCTGGCTATAACCCCTGTAGTCGTATTTACTCTGGACGACTTTTGCATAACTGGTAAACCGTTAGAGATAGACCAAATCATACTATACAAAAATGTAGATCTTGCTAAAACACACAATTTATGTCTAAACACATTTTCTTGTAGGGTGAACCATTTCGGAGATATTCCTTGTTATGTGTGTGAGTTTCGGAAAACTTAGAACTTTCGTGAAATGAATCATCGTTGTTCATTTTGTTATATGTTAAGTGTGCAAAGACAACAGAATCTCAAAGCTTTAAAACATTTGACTATCGCACAAAGCCTGCTGTATTCTAACATTCCCCTTGCACCTATAAGGAAATAAGCAATAATTTCTAGAAATGCTTATCTCAACTAACACAAAGAAGATAGAGGAATAAGACTTTGTAAGAATGGGTAGTACAAGTATAGGAAAAGTCATGTGAGCGCAGCACATCAGATTGTTTGTTTTTTTAACGGCGCTGTCAATTGCCAGGATCACATCACCGTCGCCGGTGTGCCGGAATTTCATCCCACAGGAATTGTCTTAAATGTCAGTAAATCTACTGACCCGTGACCTTGGTATCAATAGATCAGCATCTAGCCAACTGAGCCACCAAGATGACATTCCCCTATACTGCGTAATTGCATAAAAACGTCGGCACTCCTTTATCCTTTACTCACGTAACTAGCCTTGAGAGGTAGAGGTTTAA
Source organism: Tenodera sinensis (assembly GCA_030765045.1). Taxonomy (NCBI): domain Eukaryota; kingdom Metazoa; phylum Arthropoda; class Insecta; order Mantodea; family Mantidae; genus Tenodera; species Tenodera sinensis. The sequence goes on along the minus strand of CM060965.1, from coordinate 37,390,071 downwards.
CGGATTAGTTATTTGTATACTGTCTAGTTGTTGCTAAAATGAATCATTTCGCCTTGTCTGTTGCACATACTTTGGCAAGCGCGCAAAGCGGAAGATCAAGAATGTTGACACTAAAACCAACCTACTCAGCTCTCGTGAATATGCTCGGAAACCAGTTTTATAGACCTGGCGCAGTGTTTGGACATTACTCGTCCTAGTTGTGAACGTAAGCATAACAATAGTCGTACCTCGTAATTTTACTCAATAATGTTACATTATTTCCTTTACTTTTGACGATAGATGGACTTGTTATTTTCCATGTGAAACTATTATCACGCAAATCCCTGTATATGGTACTGCAAAATGGGTCTTCTAACCTAGGATCCGTAGCCATCCGTAACAGTGAGCAGATGTGGAAATGAGTAAACAAAAATGTGCCATAAGGGAGGAAAACTGCCAGTGGGAAATCTGAAGTATGACTCAATAAAACTATACTTTCATATACATGGGTAAGTTTAACCTCCTTTAACCTGGCAGATCATATTGGACAGTGAATGAAATGGATGAAATGATGCTCAAATATATTACATTCACATGACCTTCTCTGCTCTTGTACAAGCTATTCCTTAGAAATCCGTACTCCCCGATCAACTTCGTCACAATTTGACGATATTTCGTCCTCTTTGCATGGCTAAGATAAAAATAAGACTTCCCATTTGAGTAAGGTATAAATATTGGAAAAAAACGCACAAGTAGTACTAAGAAATAATGTTTCACTTCACAAAAAACATATTTGCTATTAATTTGTCTGTTTTAAAGAGAAATGTGTTACATTTTTTGTATACCTAATTACATTTTGTCTATCTCTTACCGTTTGCCGGTTTTACAAAAGTCGCCCAGAAGGACTCCCATAAAATTTAAGAGCCATATTTCATTTATCCTAAAATATTTTAACATATGGTACTTCGATTAAATCGTTGGAGCCAATTATGGCCCCTTACCCCTTTTCTTCTTCCCCTTCCCATCTTACCCCTTTCCTCTTCCCCTTCTCCGTCTTCTCTTCCGTCTTTTTTCTTCTCCTTGTTCTCCTTCCTTTCACCTAGCTCTTGGTATAGGGAAGTACCTTTGTCCTCAGTCAACCTTAAATACCAAGTATAATATATAATACGACTTTTAGGTTTTGAGTTATGTTCAGACACACAGGCACACAGTGGCACATGTATCTTTTTCGATAAGTACTTTTTCGACATCGAAATCACAACATCGAGGGTTCGACATCGAGAGTTCGACATCTGGGGTTCGACATCGAGGGTTCGAAATCGAGCGTTCGACATCGAGGGTTCGCCATCGAGAGTTCGACATCGAGGGTTCGATTTCGAGAGTTCGACATCGAGGGTTCGACATCGAGATTTCGACATCGAGCGATCGACATCGAGGGTTCGACACCGAAGTTTCTACATCGAGAGTTCGACATCTAGAGTTCAACATCCAGTGTTCGACATCTAAGTTTCGACATAGAAGCTTCGACATCGAAGCTTCTGCATCGAAATTTCAAAATCAAAGTTTCGTCATCGAGGGTTCGACATCGAAGTTACGACATCGACTGTTACACATCGAGGGTTTCCATCGAGGGTGCCACATTCAGGGTTCGACATCGAGGGTTCAACATCGAGGTTTCGACATCCAAGTTTCGACATTGAGCGTTCGACATCGAGGGTTCGACCTCGAAGTGTCGACATCGATGTTTGGACATCCAGAGTTCAACATCGAGGGTGTGTGACATCAAATTTTTGACATCGTAGTTTCGGCATCGAAATTTCGACATCGGGGGACCTACATCGAGGGTTCCGCATTGAGGGTTCGACATCAAAGTTTCGACATCGCGGGTTCAACTTCGAGGGCTCCAAATCGAGGATTCGACATCGATGGTTCGACAGCGAGGGTTCGACATCGCGGGTTCGACATCGAGCGTTCGACATCGAGGGTGCATCATCGAAGTTTAGACATCGAGAGTTTGAGATAGATAATTCAACATCCGGCGTTCGATATCGAATGTTCTACATCGAGGGTTCGACCTCGAAGTTTCGACTTCGAATTTCAATAAAGAAATTTCAACATCGAAATTTCGGTTTCGATGTATCGACATCAAAATTTCGAAATCAATATCTTTACATCCGGAGTCGACATGAGGGTTCCACATTGAAGGTTCGACATCGAGAATTCGACATCCGGGGTTCTACATCTAGTGTTCCACATCGAGGGTTCGATCTAGAAGTTTCGACATAAAAATTTCGATATCGAAATTTCAATATCGAATTTCGACATCGGTATTAGACATCGAGGGTGCGAGTAGGAAGTTTCGGCACAGAAGTTACGACATCGAAGTTTTGACAGAAATTTCGACATTGAAGTATCGACATCGAAATATATAATTCGGGTCTTTGACTTAGCGGGTTCAACATCGAAGTTTTGAAATAGAAAATTTGATATCGAAATTTCAGCATCGAAGTTTCGTCATCGGGGTTCAACACCGAGGGTTCCACATCGAAGATTCCTCATCGAAGTTTCGACATCGAAGTTACGACTATAATTTTGATATCCTAGTATAGTCATCGAAATTTCGATATCGAAATTTTACTTCGGGGCTTCGACATCGAGGGTTCGACATCGAGGGTTAGACAACGAGGGTACGACATCTAGAGTTCATCATCCGGTGTTCGCCATCGAAGATTCAACAGCAAAAATTCGATATCGAAATTTCAACATCGAATTTTGATGTCGGGTTCGGCTTCCAGGGTTCCAAATAGAAGTTTCGATATCGAACGATCGAAATCGAAATTTCGTCATCGAAATTTTTACATCAGGTGTTCGACTTCGAGAGTTCCACATCGAGGGTTCGACATCAAGAGTTCGACATCCGGGGTCCGACATCGAGTGTTCCACATCGAGGGGTCAACATCGAAGTTTCAGCTTCGAAATTTCAACATCGAATTTCGACATCGGGGTTCAACTCAAAGTGTTCGAAATCGAAAGTTCGACATCAGAGGTTCGACATCAAGTGTTCTACATCGAAGTTTCGACATTGAAATTTCGTAATCGAAATTTCAACGTCGGTGTTGGACATTGAAGTTAGACATAGGTGTTTCGACATAGAAGTTTCAACATCGAAATATCGACATCTAAATTTTTACATCGGCGGATCGACTTCGTTGTTGTTGTAGTGTTTAACGCCCGCTTTTACTACTACGGCACCGCAGGCGGTGACACTGATGATACATGGAATGAAGATGGAGCACCGGTGGAATGAGATGGCGGGGGAAACCGGAGCACCCGAAGAAAACCCGCCCTGACGCCGCTTCGTCCACCACGAATACCACATGCGGGTCCCTGGGATCGAACCCGGGCCGCCTAGGTGGTAGGCGAGCGCGCTAACCGGGATCGACTTCGAGGGTTCGACATCGAGTGTTCGACATCCAAGTTTCGAATCGAAGTTACGATATTGAAGATACCACATCCAGGGTTCCACACCGAGGGTAACAAATCGGGATGCCACATCGAGTTTTCGACATCAGGTACTCGACATCGAATGTTACACATCGTGGGTTCAAAATCGAAGCTTGGATATAGAAATGTTGATATCGAAATTTAATCATCGAAATTTCGACATCGATGTACGATATGGAGGGCTCGACCTCGAGCGTGCCATTGAAGTTTCGACATAGTATTTCGACATCGAAGTATCGTCATCAAATTTCAACATCGAAATTTTTACTTCCGCTGTTTGACATCGAGGGTTCAACATCCGGAGTATGACATCGAAGTTTTGACATCGAAATTTCGAAATCGGAGTTACGACATCGAAATTTTTACATCGAGGGTTTGATTATGAGACTACGAGAGTTCGACATCTGAGGTGCGACATCGAGTGTACCACATCGAGTGTTCAACATCGAAGTTTCCACATCGAGTGCAGTACATCGAAGTTTCGACATCGAAATTTCGATATCGAAATTTAAACATCGGAATTCGAGTTCTGTGTACGACTTCGAGTGTTAGACATCTGACGTTTGGGATAGAAATTCCGATATCGAAAATTCAATATCGAATATCGACATCGAAATTTCGGTATCGAAATTTCAACATCGAAGTTCGAGTTCTGGGTACGACTTACAGTTTTCGACATCCGTGGTTCGGAATCGAAATTTCGATATCGAAAATTCCATTTCGAATATCTACATCGTGGTGCGACATCGAAGTATCGAAATAGATGTTTCGACATCGAAGTATCGAAAACGAAATTTCGACATCGAAACTTTTGCATCGAGCGATCGACATCGCGGGTTGGACATCGAGAGTTCGACATCGAGCGTTCGAGATCGAGGGTTCGACATCGAAGCTCCAACATCGAGAGTTCGACATAGAGGTTTCGACATCGAAGTTATGACATCGAGGGTTCCACATCGAGGGAAACACATCGGATGAGGAACTCATCGAGGGTTCGACACCGAAGTTACGAACATCGAAATTTCGAACATTTGGTATTGGACATCTATGTTCCACATCGAAGATTTTATATTGAAATTTCAGTATCGAAATTTCGTCATCAGAATTCGATATCGAGGTTTCCACATCGAGGGCTTGTCATCGAAACTTCGACATCGAAATTTTGACTTCGAAGTATCATCGAAATTTTGACATCGAAATTTTTACATCGGAGTTTCGACTTCGAGGATTCCAGATCGAAGTTGCGACATCGCGTATTCGAACTCGAGGGTTCCACATCGAGATTTCGTCATCGAGTTTGACATCGAGCGTTCGACATCGAGGGTTTGACATCGACGTTTTGACAATTAAGTTACGACATCGAGGATTCCACATCGAGGGTTCTGTATCGAAATTTCGACATCAAAGTTACAACATCGAAATTTGACATAGGGGATGCGGTATCGAGGGTTCCACATCGGGGGTTCCACATCAAGGGTTTGACATCGAAATTTCGACATCCAAACTTTAAGATTAAATTACGACATCGGGGTTCGACATCGATGTTCCACATCGAGGGTTCGACATCGAAGGTGCGACATAGAAGTTTCGACATCTAAGTATCGACATCGAAATTTTAACCTCGGTGTTTCGACTTCGGGGATTCCACATCAAGGGTTCCAGATCGAAGTTAGAACATCGAAATTTCGACATCCGGTATTCGAATTCGAGTGTTCGACATCGAGGGTTGGACATCAAGGGTTCGACATCGAGCGTTCGACATCGAGGGTTCGACATCGAAGCTCCGACATCGAGGGTTCCACATCGAGGGTAACACATCGGGAGTTCCACATCGAGAGCTCCACATCAAAATTTCGACATCGAAAATTAAACATGATAATTTCGACATCGGGGGTTCGACATCGAGGTTCCACATCGAGGGTTCAACACCGAAGTTTCGACATCTAGGGTAACAACGTCCTCATCCATTGTTCAACATCGAAATTTGAATATCGAAATTTCGACACGTGGGTTCGACATCGAGATTAAACATCTAGTGTTCGGCACCGAAGTTTCGACATCGAAATTTCGACATCAGGTATTGCACATGAAGTGTTCCACATGGTAGGTTCCACATCGAATTTAAATATCGAATTTTTGATATCGAAAATTCAACACCGGGGTTTCGACATCGGTGTACGAAATGGAGGGTTCCACCTCGAGGGTTCGTCATCGAAGTTTCGACATCGAAGTATCGTCATGGAAATTTCGGCATCGAAATGTTTATTTCGGCGATTCGACATCGAGGGTTTGGCATCGAGAGTTCGACATCGAAATTTCAAAATCCAGTTACGATATCGCGGTTGGACATTGTGGTTTTAAAAATCGAAGTTTCCATTTCGGATAATCGACATCGAAATCCTTACATCGAGGGTTCGACATCGAGAGTTCGTCAACCGGTGTTCCACATAGTGTTCCACATCGAGGATTCGACATCGAATTCATCGAAATTTCAACATCGAATTTTGAAATCGTGTTTCATCTTCGGGTGTTCTACATCGAGAGTTCGACATCAGAGGTTCGACAGCGATGGTCCGACATCGAAGTTTTCGCACTGAAATTTCGATATCGAAATTTCAACATCGTACTTCGACATCGTGGTTCGACATCGAAGTTTCGAAATGGATGTTCCGACATAGAATTTTCGACTTTGAAGTATCGACATCGAAATTTCCACATAGTAATTTTTACATCCAGCGTTCTACATCGAGTGTTGGACATCGAGAGTTCGACATCCGGGGTAGAGGATCGAGTGTTCCACATGGAGGGTTCGACACCGAAGTTACGACATCGAAATTACAACATCGAATTTCGACATCGACGTTTGACTTCGCGTGCTCAAAATCAAAGTTTCGATATCGAAGTATCGTCATCGAAATTTCGTCATCTATATTTTGACATCGGGGTTTCTACTTCAAGGGTTCCACATCGCGCGTTCCACATCGAGGATTGGACATCGAGGGTTCGACATCGAAGCTCCGACATCGAGTGTTCGACGAGTGTTCGACATCGAAGCTCCGACATCGAGTGTTCGACATCGAAGTTTCGAATCGAAGTTACGACATCGAGGGTTCCACATCGAGGTTAACACATCGGGAGTTCCACATTGAGAGCTCCACATCAAAATTTCGACATCGAAAATTCAACTTCATAATTTCGACATCGGGGGTTCGAAATCGAGGTTCCACATCGAGGGTTCCACACCGAGGGTAACAAATCGGGATGCCACATTGAGAGCTCCACATCAAAATTTCGACATCGAAAATTCAACATCATAATTTCGACATCGGGGGTTCGACATCGAGGTTCCACATCGAGGGTTCGACATCGAAGTTTCAACATTGAAGATACCACATCGAGGGTTCCACACCGAGGGTAACAAATCGTGATGCCACATCGAGTTTTCAACATCAGGTATTCGACATCGAATGTTACACATCGTGGGTTCAACATCGAAGCTTGGATATAGAAATGTTGATATCGAAATTTAATCATCGAAATTTAGACATCGATGTACGACATGGAGGGCTCGACCTCGAGCGTCTCTCATTGAAGTTTCGACATAGAATTTCGACATCGAAGTATCGTCATCAAATTTAAACATCGAAATTTTTACTTCCGCTGTTTGGCATCGAGGGTTCAACATCCGGAGTATGACATCGAAGTTTTGACATCGAAATTTCGAAATCGCAGTTTCGACATCGAAATTTTTACATCGAGGGTTTGATTGAGACTACGAGAGTTCGACATCTGAGGTGCGACATCGATTGTTCCACATCGAGTGTTCGACATCGAAGTTTCCACATCGAGTGCTCGACATCGAAGTTTCTACATCGAAATTTCGATATCGAATTTAAAACATCGAAATTTGGGCTCTGGGTACGACTTCGAGTGTTAGACATCCGACGCTAGGGATCGAAATTCGAGTTCTGGGTACGACTTACAGTGTTCGACATCCGACGTTCGGCATCGAAATTTCGATGTCGGAAATTCCACATCGAATATCTACATCGGGGTGCGACATCGAAGTTTTGAGATGGATGTTTCGACATCGAAGTATCGAAAACGAAATTTCGACATCGAAATATTTGCATCGAGCGGTCGACATCGCGGGTTGGACATCGAGAGTTCGACATCGAGCGTTCGAGATCGAGGGTTCGACATCGAAACTCTAACATAGAGGTTTCGACATCGAAGTTATGACATCGAGGGTTCCACATCAAGGGAAACACATCGGGGGTTCCTCATCGAGGGTTCGACACCGAAGTTACGAACATCGAAATTTCGAACATTCGGTATTCGACATCTATGTTCCACATCGAAGATTTTATATTGAAATTTCAGTATCGAAATTTCGACATCTGAATTCGATATCGAGGTTTCCACATCGAGGGCTTGTCATCGAAACTTCGACATCGAAATTTTGACTTTGAAGTATCTTCGAAATTTTGACATCGAAATTTTTACATCGGAGTTTCGACTTCGAGGATTCCAGATCGAAGTTTCGACATCGCGTTTTCGACCTCGAGGGCTCCACATCGAGATTTCGTCATCGAGTTTGACATCGAGCGTTCGACATCGAGGGTTTGACATCGACGTTTTGACAATTAAGTTACGACATCGAGGATTCCACATCGAGGGTTCCACATCGAAATTTCGACATCAAAGTTACATCGAAATTTGACATAGGGGATGCGGTATCGAGGGTTCCACATCAAGGGTTTGACATCGAAATTTCGACATCCAAACGTCAAGATTAAATTTCGACATCGGGGTGCGACATCGATGTTCCACATCGAGGGTTCGACATCGAAGGTGCGACATCTAAGTATCGACATCGAAATTTTAACCTCGGTGTTTCGACTTCGGGGATTCCACATCAAGGGTTCCAGATCGAAGTTAGAACATCGAAATTTCGACATCCGGTATTCGACTTCTAGTGTTCGACATCGAGGGTTGGACATCAAGTGTTCGACATCGAGCGTTCGACATCGAGGTTTCGACATCGAAGCTCCGACATCGAGGGTTTCACATCGAGGGTAACACATGGGGGTTTACACATCGAGGGCTCCACATCAAAATTTCGACATCGAAATTTCAACATCGAAATTTCGACATGGGGTTTCGGCATCGAGGTTCCTCATTGAGGTTTCGACACCGAAGTTTCGACATCTAGGGTAACAACGTCCACATGCATTGTTCGACATCGAAATTTGAATATCGAAATTTCGACACGTGGGTTCGACATCGAGATTCCACATCTAGTGTTCGGCACCGAAGTTTCGACATCGACATTTCGACATCAGGTATTGCACATGAAGTGTTCCACATGGTAGGTTCCATATCGAATTTAGATATCGAAATTTTGATATCGAAAATTCAACACCGGGGTTTCGACATCGGTGTACGAAATGGAGGATTCCACCTCGAGGGTTCGTCATCGAAGTTTCGACATCGAAGTATCGACATCGAAATTTCGGCATCGAAATGTTTATTTCGGCGATTCGACATCGAGGGTTTGGCATCGAGAGTTCGACATCGAAATTTCAAAATCCAATTACGATATCGCGGTTCGACATCGTAGTTTTAAAAATCGAAGTTTCGATTTCGGATAATCGACATCGAAATCCTTACATCGCGTGTTCGACTTCGGGGGCTCCACATCGAGGGTTCGACATCGAAATCATCGAAATTTCAACATCGAATTTTGAAATCGTGGTTCATCTTCGGGTGTTCTACATCGAGAGTTCGACATCCGAGGTTCGACATCGATGGTCCGACATCGAAGTTTTCGCACTGAAATTTCGATATCGAAATTTCAGCATCGTATTTCGACATCGTGGTTCGACATCGAAGTTTCGAAATGGATGTTCCGACATAGAATTTTCGACTTTGAAGTATCGACATCGAAATTTCCACATAGTAATTTTTACATCCAGAGTTCTACATCGAGTGTTGGACATCGAGAGTTCGACATCCGGGGTTGAGGATCGAGTGTTCCACATGGAGGGTTCGACACCGAAGTTACGACATCGAAATTACAACATCGAATTTCGACATCGAGGTTTGACTTCGCGTGCTCAACATTCAGGTTTCGATATCGAAGTATCGTCATCGAAATTTCGTCATCTATATTTTGACATCGGGGTTTCTACTTCAAGGGTTCCACATCGCGCGTTCCACATCGAGGATTGGACATCGAGGGTTCGACATCGAAGCTCCGACATCGAGTGTTCGACATCGAAGCTCCGACATCGAGTGTTCGACGAGTGTTCGACATCGAAGTTTCGAATCGAAGTTACGACATCGAGGATTCCACATCGAGGTTAACACATCGGGAGTTCCACATTGAGAGTTCCACATCAAAATTTCGACATCGAAAATTCAACATCATAATTTCGACATCGGGGGTTCGACATCGAAGTTTCGACATTGAAGATACCACATCGAGGGTTCCCCACCGAGGGTAACAAATCGGGATGCCACATCGAGTTTTCGACATCAGGTATTCGACATCGAATGTTACACATCGTGGGTTCAACATCGAAGCTTGGATATAGAAATGTTGATATCGAAATTTAATCATCGAAATTTAGACATCGATGTACATGGAGGGCTCGACCTCGAGCGTCTCTCATTGAAGTTTCGACATAGAATTTCGACATCGAAGTATCGTCATCAAATTTAAACATCGAAATTTTTACTTCCGCTGTTTGGCATCGAGGGTTCAACATCCGGAGTATGACATCGAAGTTTTGACATCGAAATTTCGTAATCGCAGTTTCGACATCGAAATTTTTACATCGAGGGTTTGATTGAGACTACGAGAGTTCGACATCTGAGGTGCGACATCGATTGTTCCACATCGAGTGTTTGACATCGAAGTTTCCACATCGAGTGCTCGACATCGAAGTTTCGACATCGAAATTTCGATATCGAATTTAAAACATCGAAATTCGAGCTCTGGGTACGACTTCGAGTGATAGACATCCGACGTTCGGGATCGAAATTTCGATATCGAAAATTCAATATCGTATATCGACGTCGAAATTTCGATATCGAAATTTCAACATCGAAATTCGAGTTCTGGGTACGACTTACAGTGTTCGACATCCGACGTTCGGCATCGAAATTTCGATGTCGGAAATTCCACATCGAATATCTACATCGGGGTGCGACATCGAAGTTTTGAGATAGAGGTTTCGACATCGAAGTATCGAAACCGAAATTTCGACATCGAAATATTTGCATCGAGCGATCGACATCGCGGGTTGGACATCGAGAGTTCGACATCGAGCGTTCGAGATCGAGGGTTCGACATCGAAGCTCCAACATAGAGGTTTCGACATCGAAGGTATGACATTGAGGGTTCCACATCGAGGGAAACACATCGGGGGTTCCTCATCGAGTGTTCGACACCGAAATTACGAACATCGAAATTTCGAACATTCAGTATTCGACATCTATGTTCCACATCGTAGATTTTATATTGAAATTCAAGTATCGAAATTTCAACATCAGAATTCGATATCGAGGATTCCAAATCGAGGACTTGCCATCGAAACTTCGAAATCGATATTTTGACCTCGAGGTATCTAAGAAATTTTGGCATCTAAATTTTTTACATCGGAGTTTCGACTTCGAGGATTCCAGATCGAAGTTTCGACATCGCGTTTTCGACCTCGAGGGTTCCACATCGAGATTTCATCGAATTTGACATCGAGCGTTCGACATCGAGGGTTTGACATCGACGTTTTGACAATTAAGTTACGACATCGAGGATTCCACATCGAGGGTTCCACATCGAAATTTCGACATCAAAGTTACAACATCGAAATTTGACATAGGGGATGCGGTATCGAGGGTTCCACATCGGGGGTTCCACATCAAGGGTTTGACATCGAAATTTCGACATCCAAACTTCAAGATTAAATTTCGACATCGAGGGTTCGACATCGAAGGTGCGACATAGAAGTTTCAACATCTAAGTATCGACATCGAAATTTTAACCTCGGTGTTTCGAATTCGGGGATTCCACATCAAGCGTTCCAGATCGAAGTTAGAACATCGAAATTTCGACATCCGGTATTCGACTTCGAGTGTTCGACATCGAGGGTTGGACATCAAGGGTTCGACATCGAGCGTTCGACATCGAGGGTTCGACATCGAAGCTCCGACATCGAGGGTTCCACATCGAGGGTAACACATGGGGGTTTACACATCGAGGGCTCCACAAAAAAATTTCGACATCGAAATTTCAACATCGAAATTTCGACATGGGGTTTCGGCATCGAGGTTCCTCATTGAGGGTTCGACTCCGAAGTTTCGACATCTAGGGTAACAACGTCCACATCCATTGTTCGACATCGAAATTTGAATATCGAAATTTCGACACGTGGGTTCGACATCGAGATTCCACATCAAGTGTTGGGCACCGAAGTTTCGACATCGAAATTTCGACATCAGGTATTGCACATCAAGTGTTCCACATGGTAGGTTCCACATCGAATTTAAATATCGAAATATTGATATCGAAAATTCAACACCGGGGTTTCGACATCGGTGTACGAAATGGAGGGTTCCACCTCGAGGGTTCGTCATCGAAATTTCGGCATCGAAATGTTTATATCGGCGTTTCGACATCGAGGGTTTGGCATCGAGAGTTCGACATCGAAATTTCAAAATCCAATTACGATATCGCGGTTCAACATCTTAGTTTTAAAAATCGAAGTTTCGATTTCGGATAATCGACATCGAAATCCTTACATCGCGTGCTCGACTTCGGGGGCTCCACATCAAGGCTTCCACATCGAGGGTTGGACATCGAGAGTTCGTCAACCGGTGTTCCACATAGTGTTCCACATCGAGGGTTCGACATCGAAATCATCGAAATTTCAACATCGAATATTGAAATCGTGTTTCATCTTCGGGTGTTCTACATCGAGAGTTCGACATCCGAGGTTCGACATCGATGGTCCGACGTCGAAGTTTTCGCACTGAAATTTCGATATCGAAATTTCAACATCGTATTTCGACATCGTGGTTCGACATCGAAGTTTCGAAATGGATGTTCCGACAGAGAATTTTCGACTTTGAAATATCGGCATCGAAATTTCCACATAGTAATTTTTACATCCAGCGTTCTACATCGAGTGTTGGACATCGAGAGTTCGACATCCTGGGTTGAGGATCGAGTGTTCCACATGGAGGGTTCGACACCGAAGTTACGACATCGAAATTACAACATCGAATTTCGATATCGACGCTTGACTTCGCGTGCTCAACATCCAAGTTTCGATATCGAAGTATCGTCATCGAAATTTCGTCATCTATATTTTGACATCGGGGTTTCTACTTCAAGGGTTCCACATCGCGCGCTCCACATCGAGGATTGGACATCGAGGGTTCGACATCGAAGCTCCGACATCGAGTGTTCGACGAGTGATCGATATCGAAGTTCCGACATCGAGTGTTCGACATCCAAGTTTCGAATCGAAGTTACGACATCGAGGGTTCCACATCGAGGTTAACACATCGGGAGTTCCACATTGAGAGCTCCACATCAAAAATTCGACATCGAAAATTCAACATCATAATTTCGACATCGGGGGTTCGACATCGAGGTTCCACATCGAGGGTTCGACACCGAAGTTTCGACATTGAAGATACCACATCGAGGGTTCCACACCGAGGGTAACAACTCGGGATGCCACATCGAGTTTTCGACATCAGGTATTCGACATCGAATGTTACACATCGTGGGTTCAACATCGAAGCTTGGATATAGAAATGTTGATATCGAAATTTAATCATCGAAATTTCGACATCGATGTACGACATGGAGGGCTCCACCTCGAGCGTCTGTCATTGAAGTTTCGACATAGAATTTCGACATCGAAGTATCGTCATCAAATTTCAACATCGAAATTTTTACTTCCGCTGTTTGACATCGAGGGTTCAACATCCGGAGTATGACATCGAAGTTTTGACATCGAAATTTTGAAATCGGAATTTCGACATCGAAATTTTTACATCGAGGGTTTGATTATGAGACTACGAGAGTTCGACATCTGAGGTGCGACATCGAGTGTTCGACATCGAAGTTTCCACATTCGATATCGAATTTTAAACATCGGAATTCGAGTTATGGGTACGACTTCAAGTGTTAGACATCCGAGGTTCGGGATCGAAATTTCGATATCGAAAATTCCACATCGAATATCTACATCGTGGTGCGACATCGAAGTTTCGAAATAGATGTTTCGACATCGAAGTATCGAAAACGAAATTTCGACATCGAAATTCTTGCATCGAGGGTTCGACATCGCGGGTAGGACATCGAGAGTTCGACATCGAGCGTTCGAGATCGAGGGTTCGACATCGAAACTCCAACATCGAGAGTTCGACATAGAGGTTTCGACATCGAAGTTATGACATCGAGGGTTCCACATCGAGGGAAACACAGTGGGGGTTCCTCATCGAGGGTTCGACACCGAAGTTACGAACATCGAAATTTCGAACATTCGGTATTCGACATCTATGTTCCACATCGAAGATTTTATATTGAAATTTCATTATCGAAATTTCGACATCAGAATTCGATATCGAGGTTTCCACATAGAGGGCTTGTCATCGAATCTTCGACATCGAAATATTGACTTAGAAGCATCATCGAAATTTTTACATCGGAGTTTCGACTTCGAGGATTCCAGATCGAAGTTTCGACATCGCGTTTTCAACCTCGAGGGTTCCACATCGAGATTTCGTCATCGAGTTTGACATCGAGCGTTCGACATCGAGGGTTTGACATCGACGTTTTGACAATTAAGTTACGACATCGAGGATTCCACATCGAGGGTTCCACATCGAAATTTCGACATCAAAGTTACAACATCGAAATTTGACATAGGGGATGCGGTATCGAGGGTTCCACATCGAGGGTAACACATCGGGGGTTCCACATCAAGGGTTTGAAATCGAAATTTCGACATCCAAACTTCAAGATTAAATTTCGACATCGGGGTTCGACATCGATGTTCCACATCGAGGGTTCGACATCTAAGTATCGACATCGAAATTTTAACCTCGGTGTTTCGACTTCGGGGATTCCACATCAAGGGTTCCAGATCGAAGTTACAACATTGAAATTTCGACATCCGGTATTCGACTTCGAGTGTTCGACATCGAAATTTTGTCTTCGAAGTATTGTCATCGAAATTTCGAATTCGAAATTTTTACAACGGGGTTTTGACATCGAGGGTTCCAATCGAGGGTTCAACATCGAAGGTGCGACATAGAAGTTTCGACATCGAAGTATCGACATCGAAATTTTTACCTCGGTGTTTCCTCTTCGAGGATTCAACATCGAGTGTTCCAGTTCGAAGTTTCGACATCGAAATTTCTACATCGGGGCTCGATATCGAGAGTTCCACATCTGGGGTTCGACATCGGGTGTTCGAAATCGAGGGTTCATCATCGAGGTTTTGACATCGAAATTTTGACGTCGAGTGTCCGAACACCTGGGTTCCACATCGAGGGTTCGAAATCGAGGTTTTTTAGTCATCGTAGTTTCGACATCGAAATTTCAATATCGAAATTTCGACGTTGTTTAACGACATCGAGGGTTCCACATCGAAGTTTCGACATTATGGTTCGACATCGAAATTTCGACATCGCGTTTTCGACCTCGAGGTTTCCACATTGTGGGTTCGACATCGATCATTCGACATCGAGGGTTTGTCATTGAGAGTTTGACATTGAGCGTTCGACATCGAGGGTTCGACATCGAAGTTTTGACAATAAAGTTAGGACATCGTGGATTCCACATCGAGGGTTCCACATCGAAGTTTCGGCATCAAAGTTTCGACATCAAAGTTTCAAAATTGAAATTTGACATAGGGGGTTCGGCATCGAGGGTTCCACATCGAGTGTTCCACACCGAGGTTTCAACATCGAAGTTTCGACATCGAAATTTCGCCATCGGGGCTTGACATCCAGGGTTCCTCATCGAGGGTTCGACATCTAGGGTTGGACACCGAGCGTTCGACATCGAGAGATCGACATCGGGTGTTCGAGATCGAGGGTTCACCATCGAGGTTTCGACATCGAAGTTTCGACATCGAGTGTTCGACATCAAGGTTTGGACATCGAGGGTTCGACATCGAGTGTTCGACATCGAGGGTTCGACATGCTACACAAAACTCTACATCTTGCTAAAATACACAATTTATTTCTAAATAAATTTTCTTGTTGGGTGAACTATTTCGGAAATATCCCTTGTTATGTGTGTGTTTCGGAAAACTTGATACTTTCGTGAAATGGAACATCGTTGTTCATTTTTTATGTTAAGTGTGCAAAGAGAACAGTATCTCGAAGCTTTGAAAGATTTAACTATGGCACAAAGTCTACTGTATTCTAATATTCCTCTTGCACCTACAAGGAAATAAGCTATAAGAACATTTGTACAGATGTTTATCTTAACTAACACGTAGAATACCTATATAGGAATAAGAGTTCGTAAGAATGGTTAGTAGAGAAAGTCATGTGAGTGAAACACATCAGATTTTTTCGAATAGGAGCATGTTAATCGCTTTTTATCTTTTGGCCTTGCAAAGAGAACCGAATTCCAAAGGCATCACATACTAACCAACTCAAAACATTTCACTATCGCTCAAAGTCTACTATATTCCCATGTTCCTCTTGCGCTTACAACAAAATTAGCAACAAGATAATCTACGAAAATGCTTATGTCGATTAAAATGTAGTAGATAGAGGAATAATTATTTGCAAGAATAGTTTGTATAAGAGTGAGTATAACTCTACATATTTTTGAGAACAGTTAACTAAATTAAAAGCCTGTATGGCAATATGTTTGGCGACGATCACTTGGTGTATCTTCTAAGGCTATTGACTTTGACTTTGTCACCAAATATTGATAGACTTCTAGTAGTACCAAATAAGTCACTAATGAACAGATGTATTTCGCTTAAGATTTGAGAATGCTTTTGTAAATCAAATGCAACGTACGCATAATTAAACCGCCACTGCAACACAATGCAAAGCTGGGGTTAAAGAGGCAAAGTCCGCGTACAGTGGAAGGATATTAACATAAACTTTACCCTTTCACAAATGTTGAACATTGCTGGGCCAAGAGATTTCACACACACACATAGACACAGACACACAGACACACACACACACACATAGACACAGACACACAGACACACACACACAGACACAGACACACAGACACACACACACAGTTTCCTCCCTTTATAACAGTGCAGATTAAACCCAGTAAGATTATAAACTCTGGGATCATAACTGCTACTTAGGACAGTTTCAGTGCAACATACCTATCCTCTTTAACTTTAGTGAAATTAAACTTGCACACAGTTAAGAGGTGCGAATACTCAGCACATGTAATGGGACTGAAGGACAAGAACCTTCCCCAGTTCGTGCATGCAGTAACGGCTCGTTTAATTAGGTCCCACGTGACCACGGTTTTTATCACTTAGCGAGTTTGCGAGGTAAAGACAGTTATTTTATTCTCAATTTCATTACTTCCCCTTCATAATCCTCGCCCATTCTTTTTGAAGCAGTAAATCCTCTTTTGCTTAATCCTCGAGCGACCTAATGCGAGAATGGGCGTCGCTCCAGCACCACAGCAAACCATTTGCTCCTGCACTAGAACGTAATTTCGGCAAAAATGTTCTCATGAATATGGAACTGGGGGAAATTGCAGCGCTGATACTACATTCCACTTTCTGAATAAAAATCGCATGCATATCATTTCAGAAGAAATTAAACGCGCTCCCATAGTGTTTTATGAATTCATTGTATAATAATGTAATATTAAGTTTATATAATTAAAGCTCAAATAAGTAGCTTCACAGGAGGTAAACAGTGAAAAAAGCTGATGTGTTGCACTCACATGACTTTCTCTACTCTTGTACTAAGTATTATTACAAACTCTTGTTCCTATATGTTCCTCATGTTAGTGAGATAAACATTTGCACAAATTATCTTATTACTAATTTTCTCGCATGTACAAGAAGACATTGGAAGCGATTGGCTTCAAGAACAGCTATTCAAATGTTTCAAAGACGGTCGCTAAGAGATAGCTCTGAAATCCTGTTCTCTTTGGATTTCCAAGAGATAAAATAAACGAATAACGTTTCAGAAACTTCAAAAAAAAAATAACAAGCAGCAACTTCTCGGAAATAGTTCACTCCACAAAAAACTGTATACAACATAGTGAGTTGATAAATATAGAAATATAATGCCTAAGACAAAAAAAAAGCGGACTCTGGAAGCGTATATTTGTCGAAGTCCATGTCGTTTCCGCGGCCCGTCGCTCTGGGTGGCTCAGTTGGTTAGACGCTGGTCTACTGATCCCAAGGTCGCGGGTTCAAACCCAGCCCAGGCCGATGGTTTTTAAGTGTGCTTAAAAACGACAGCTCCAGTCAGTAGATTTACTGGCATGTAAAACAACTCCTGCGGGAAGAAATTCCGGCACACCGGCGACGCTGATGTGATCCTGGCAATTGACAGCGTCGTTAAACAACAAAGTAATGTTCCCGCGGCCGGTTTACAATGGTGTCACGGAATGCGTGTCTTTTTGTCTTAGGGTGTTATACCCTGATGCCGGTTCATGGGACCCGGCTTTCAGAGAGAAGGTAAGTATGCGAAGTTCCTGGGAGGGGGGGAATTATCTGATGTTACATTCACATGAATTTCTGTACTCATCTTCAGGCCATTTTTATAAAGACTTACTCTTTTATCTGCGTCATGGTGTTTGATATAAAGTTTGCAGCAATACTTTTAATTACAAATTTCATTGTAGTTTGAAAGAGACTACAGAGAACCGAGGTGATGTCAAATTTGACTATATGGCGACTTGGAAATTTCGCTCTTTTAATGTCCTCGGAGGTAAAAATAGTTGGTGGTTATATCATGGAAGAAAGGGGGACATCAAAACAAAGATTAAAAAACAAATCTATATACTCCAGATGAACTTAAAGATAATATTCGCCAAGAAATTGGTGTAATTTCATATATAGTACCATATAACTTTTACAAATGTTGTTAAGTTGGTGTACACCCATTTGTAATATATCCTCAGTGCCATAAATTAGAACTGCGTCATCCACAAATGCCAAATGAGGTTATCCATTTACAGAACGTTATATAAAACATAATTGTGATTAAACACGGTGGAGGAATAACAAAGTAAATTGTAACAAATGTGCGTTTAAAACAATGATGTAGTTTATCCCCAGTAGTTTTTAACATAATTTGGACAATATTCTACAAGAAAGGAAACTTTTAGTAAGTAAAGGAATTAGAATAGGCTATATTTACTGTGGAAACCCTTTCACCCGAATCGACGACACAGCTAAACCTCGCCGACGGGCCGCACGCCGCAAACACTAATGCCAGCGGGAGATATAATTGTGATACTTGGTATTTCATAGTGCCATATTATTTCTCACCTTTTTCGCAACGTTGTGTTGGCATTATTTACGAGTCGGGAAATAACTTAATTCGTATTCCCGATGTTCACATTTCCCCCTTCCTTTCTGAGCGTCAACACGAGTGACGTATGTGGAATGTTACCATAACCGCTCGCGTCTCCAAAGGAATGTAAGAGGAAATATGCAGGAAGCTTTATTCTCCCTCATACTACAGAGATAAAAAGAGCGCGCTCTGTGTTCTGATGGAAGCAATATCGGTTTTCTGTTTCTCGCAGCGTTTCGTCAAGTTGCGAGATATCCGATCATTTGTCGACCTGGGACTCGATACCAGCTGATTTCGCTTTTCTAGGCTTTTACTTCCCAAAAATGCAAGGACTGAAAATAGAAAGCAGCAATCTGATATATTGTAGTCGCACAACTTTCTGTATCCGTCACTATTTCATATTGGTTCTACAGGGTGTTAGTGCATATCTTAGATTGAAACATCACAAACGAAAAGATGCAATAACAAATTAATCTAGCGTGAAAGATAAAGGGGATAATTGAACATTATTGAGTGCATTATCTGCATATTCTGGCAACAGAGGAGGACTATACAGTCGAATGCTTTGTTTATTAAGGGGCTTCAGCTATATTTACAATTACGCGTGAAAGCCCAAAGTAGGCTAGAGCTCGAAAACTAGTATCACCACGTGACTGTGTTTGTTTTCATCTACCACAAATGAGGGGAGAGTGGTTTTCTTTCCCAGTAGTCATCACGAGAGCTGAGTTGGTAGTGTTTAATGTCAACACTCCCGATCTTCCGATAATAAATACGCATTTCTTTGTGTGTGTATATGTCACACATCCTTTATCCTTTAAGTTTTGCAGTTGATATAGGGAGGTAGAGCTTCAAAAATGATTTTTTTTGCGTATTTTACATTTGTTGCTAAAATGAGCTGTTTAATCACAAAATTTCATTAAATAATTGGATTCCAGAATATCTGTAGAAATAAATTCGTGAACATGCGCTTGGCGTCGTGCAACTTTAGCGTATGTATAAATCGGAAGGTCAGGATTGTTGACAGTAAGCACTATCTGCTCAGGTCCCGTGATGACTGCTCGCAAAGAAAACCACCCCTCCCCTCGTTACTTGATATAGCTGATAATCACAACACGTGGGTGAAACCAGTTTTCGAGCTCTGGCCTGCAGATGTCAATTATCTCCTTTACCTTTCACAATAGATGAATTTTGTATTAGCTTTTTTATTCTTCGTATTTGAATGTACCAAAAATAAAAAAAAATAAAAATAAAAATAAAAAAAGCGCAACAACCTATGAAGAGTCGTCCACTGCAGTAGGGTGCAGTGCTGGAGGTTGGGACGTGGTTAGCGCCCTGAGCCTGTAGCTCCTCAATTGAATCCTCCGGGACCTAACGAGGCTGATTGTACCCCGTGCCAGACCTCCCATCTCGGGGAAAAATCCCCACGCCTGTACTGGGAATCGAACCAGGGTCCTCCGCGCTACGGAGGCGGTCAATATTTGAATCTACTGTCACATGAAATCTGTGCACTGGTACACGAAACACCCTGTTTAATTTAATTTTCTTCTCGAAAAGAAAAATATTCTTCCTGAACTTCCTAACCTTAGAGATTATGTGCATATGTTAAAAATACTAAAAAATTCTCTTTACCGATGGCATCGTCGTAAATTGGCAACATCCAATGAAACGTCCAACATTAGGCTCAAAAATTGGAAGAGTCGTAACGCGATAAAGATGAAAGCAACGACGCTAAGTAAACAAACAATAAAGGAGAAGAAGAAGAAGCAGATCTAACCCATTAGATCTTCTGCACTGATATCGTCCTTATTTTCTGTTTCTTTCTTACAAATTCCGCTCGAAAGCGAAGTTCTTTGTGCCGACATCGCTCGGAGGGTAACGCACTTCTTATTTCCTAGGATTTTCCCGATAGATTTCTATCAGATATATCAGTTGAGAAACTCGTTTATCCGTTACATTATCAAACCTTAACCTCCATTCCCTTCATCCTCTTCTGCTCCTGCATTTTAATAATGGTGAGGGAGAGGCCCGTCCTACTATGTAACATTTCGTACGGTTCAACTTACTTTGCATTGGATGCTTAAGAGAGTTCATTTTACATTCTTCTGCCCTTAAAAAGTACTCCTGCGCTAATGGACGGGAAAATTACCATTTACTTGTTATTTATCTCTTATAGCGGACTTTAAGGTCGGATGGTCTGCATAACATTCCTGTTCAAAGAATAAAACGAGCAGTAAAACATTATCGTGTAATACACTTAAGAGTTTCTTCTTCCCTATCCATTACCATTTAATGTAAAACGAGTTCTTGTATTCACTTCACCTTAATCAATAAGGTATTTATTTGCATAGAACTAATATGAAAGGTCATGTGTTAAAGTTACGGAGACTATTCCACTCATACGCGACTTTATTGAGATCAATCAATCAAATTCTGTAGATAAGTTCTCTGCTCACTTTGTGATTCAAGAATATATCGATTATGACAATTAGTTGTGGTATTACTTACATATAATAACAGCAACGAGACGCTTTTGTTTGCCTTGTTGATATAAAGAAAAAGCAAAAGAAAGGAGAATTACTCTTGTTAATAATTTCCTATTTTCTAAATTGATACTTGCAAACAAGTTAGGTTTCAACCCAGCAAAACCTAAAACTACAACAAAGAAATTTAGGAAACTGCTGATGCTACGAAGAAAGACACACTCAATATATTAATAAGCCTACATCTTGATATAACTTTAGGATGTGCACTCCTTATCCCGATGAAGCGGTAGTTCGACTTTCGTTGTGGCAGGTGTGAGGGAAATGCGATTCACTATTACACGTGAACTTCATTCCCCAGTGAAAGTTAATCCATTTTCACCTTGTACATGCTTGATGTTATGTCTACTCTATGTATACTCTTGCGAGAATCACGAAAGGAAAACACTTTCACCATGCCTGGTTTAGAAGTCATGCTGACTGCATATTTCTGAAGGAGTCAGGGAAAGAACAAATTTTCGACATACCTAATTTAAAAGGTTTGTATACAGCAGGTGGTGCTCATTACTAGACAGACAAAAGAAGAACAGGCTCCCAAAATATGAAGAGCCAAATTAAAAAAGAGAAGTATATATTAAAGCCAAAACTTCTGATACTTTTAACAGTATGGAGCAGTTCTATTTCATTAGATTTAAAAAGTAGCCTTTGTGGATTTTATCCATGTTTAATCATGAAATATCAAAAGAAGTGCAACATATATGAAGTTTATGAATTTTATTTATATATTTATTTTTTTTTTGCCAGGCAACACGCGGCTTATAAACAACAATAGACGGACCAAACGAAGCTCGATTCTAGGCTGTTGGCAAAACTTTCGGCTGCCGGCTTGTTTATGAGAAGTTTCTTGAGAAAAGGTGTATTTTCCAGAGAATTTACCGGCACTTGGTCTCGGCTATGTAAGCGAATGAAGGAGCCAGTGTTAAAGCAGTTTTTCAGAGTTGAGTAACGAGATAGTTTTTAAGTGTTAAATCGCTTTAAGAGCTGAAGGTGTTTTGTAAATGTAGCAAAACGTAGCAATACTTCTTCCCATAATGGTAGCACTGGTTTAGAATTTTAAATTTAATATTTTGCCTGTCTTTTCAACTTTCTAGCATCAGGGATCTGCCTTCCTATTAGGTAATATAGTTGATACCACAGCGGGTATACAAATCTACTAGTAAAAATAGCGATAATAGTTTTTCATTCCTTCAAAGTGAATACATCGACATGTGAACTACTCAAGACTATTACGAAGACAAAATTTGTACAAATTTACATCCAGCGATTGTGATTGAAGGAACGGAGGAGATACGGACTTACAGGGATATATTGCGGGCTGCTGCCTCTAGGAGGAAGGGATGAGGCGAAGGGAGACATCAGGCGTAAGAGGAATCCTCCCCAACATCCTAGTGACAAGGGGAAACCTCGGGAAACCCAAGTTATTGTGGTCAGTGGACGGGGAGCGAACCCGCGGCCTTCCAAATGCGAGTCGCATACGGTAGCGTGGCGTCACCTTCCTCACTCCAACATCC
This sequence comes from Tenodera sinensis, assembly GCA_030765045.1. Taxonomy (NCBI): domain Eukaryota; kingdom Metazoa; phylum Arthropoda; class Insecta; order Mantodea; family Mantidae; genus Tenodera; species Tenodera sinensis. The sequence continues at coordinate 37,366,979 of CM060965.1, read as the reverse complement.
TGTATATTCCTAAATGCGAAATTTTACACGTAAAAGTTGTGAAAAAGCAATGCTGCTTGATCTGTTAGTTCAGTTGATTAATTAGAAAACAACTATGACAGATTTATCGATTACCAGTATTTGGTATCTGGTTATTAGCCCTATCTCTGTTTCGTCCTTTCCAATGTGTGATATGTGCTTACTTCCACCGCATCAAATGGCATTATATGAACATGGTGCGCCAGCGAAAGCAAACCGAGCCACTTGCTCGATATGCCAGAAATAATCCATTTTCGCTTCCCTGCCTCAGCTTTGCGATATCACTTCCAGGACAGACGTTCATTAGCTCGGAAAAAGGGACTAAAAACCGCAGGAGAATCCGTTTCTGCAAAGACAAAGGTTTCCGTTCCCTTTGAAGTCTGTGCTCGCGCCTGCGCGCTGTACTCGGACGGTAATCCGCATTACATAACGGTGCAAGACACTGACATTAGAAGATCAGTCTATGAACGCTTCAATTGTAGGGCTTCTAGAGCGTGTCGTGGTTGTCACAACTTGTAATCATCTGTTTGTAGTCAGCAGACAGCCCCACACAACAACAGTACTGTAAATGAAACAAGGGACTGCGACCTTGTGTATGTAGGTATGGCAACTTCTACTTACTCCGAGATTTCCAAACATGAATAGTATATTATACAACGAGAGCATGATGACACCGATTAAGTTGCGAGTATATTAACTCGCTTCCGCTCATTTCATAATATTCATACGAACATCTTATTTGCCATTATACTCAAGTTTCATAAGAGCATTTATAGTCGACCGTGTGTCTTAAGTTTAAAACACATGGAAACAGATGGAAGAGATCATGTGGGAAAGGTATGTAGTAAACTTACCACAGGGTGTGAGAATGGCCCCTCTATAATAATTAAAGCGGGGATCTTTTAACTAAATTTATTCATGCAATATAGAAATCTGCACACTCATGTATTTCCACAAGCGAGGAAAACGTTTATAAATTTCTGCCTTTACAGCAAGCATATAAATGTATATTACAGCAGATAACCACCTGAGAATAGACTGACTGCTAAGTGGGCAAGTACTGCGAGACAGTTGCCACTTTTCATTTTTAGGTTATACTGTTCTCTCTCTCTCTCTCTCTCTCTCTCTCTCTCACACACACACACACACACACACACACACACACACACACACACACACACACACACACAAACACACACATACACACACAGACACCTTTTCCTTAAATATCCTTTCTGTGAATTCAGGGGTCTTCAAAACATATTTCCGTTGAAATCTTAACATCAAATTTTTGGGTTTAATACAACACTTCCCCTACTTACACGTAGTAGAGAGAATAAAAATGCCAGCAGGCAAATTAAGTCGAGAAAATTGTATGTAAAGTTATATTACAGTTCACCTGTTCTGGTATTTTCACAATTTTTCATTGTATTGGCATTACACTTTTTAAAAAATTATACCGAATTTTCAAACTTTTTATATGTGGTGCTCTCTGCATTGTGAAATAACCTTGATAATTCTTTTATACGGAAAGCGAAAGGCTGCGGAGAAACAAGGTTTGGGGAGAAATCAACCCACACAAGTAAGGAAATAATAATAATAATAATAATAATAATAATAATAATAATAATAATAATAATAATAATAATAATAATAATAATAATAATAATAATAATAATAATAATAATAATAATAATAATAATAATAATAATAATAATAATAATAATAATAATAATAATAATAATAATAATAATAATAATAATAATAATGTAGGTGTAGAGTTATAATGAAAGGAGATTTTAATTAAGTTTTGGGTGTCGCTATTGGTAAAGTTTGATAATGATATTGAAAGACATAATTAATGATGACAAAAGCGTTAGCTAACGCCTGTAATCACATAGCCTAGCTGCGGTCGAACATTAACACAACTTTTTCTTCTTATTTGTACAACATGGTGGCAGTGGTGGTGTGCCCCGGACAACCTGACAGAAGCAAATGGTTCAGTTGCCAACGGATGTACATGCACCGAAACAGGATGTTTGCTTTGTGATCATCATAGTGCTAAAAATACAATACGAACGAGGGGTCATAGCTTTGAGGTATTAACATTGTGAAATTGATGTCACAGATGGAGCTGCGATGATGAACAAATATACCACTGTCTCGGCTTTCTCTTCCATTGGGCGACTATTCGCCGGGAAAAATTAAGTTGTACGGTTGGCTTAGCTGCGTCTTCAACACAACGATCAGTTGCCTGCGACGAGATAATAAACTCTGACCCCCGCTGAGACTACATCCACCTACGTGCAAGACCGCCCTAAAGTTACCTTATAACTAAGATTGCATGTAGCGAAGAGAAAATTGACCACGCTACTTTACATTTTCCCCCATTGATGACTGCCTCTAAGAAAAACTGAAGACAAAAATGGCATACATTTGGAAGTTACATAAATTGCATAATACATTTTTACTTTAGCATATCTGACCAACATTACATGGAACTTTATGCTATACCTTGTTAAAATTGCAACTGTGTATTATATTATCAGTAATTTTGTTGTTACACAGTTATAAAGGTTTTCAATACGTGTAACAAATTAGTAAGCTGACAACTTTAAATGACAACTAGAAAGAAGCAAGCGAATGAAATCCTTGCTATGTTTTTGGCTTCTTATGTCATACATTTATGAAGAGTTGAAGTCAAAATAAAACAAAACATGCTCATTATTTCGTGTGTGGTTATTTTGTGGCAAAAATATTGTGGTAGCATTTATTAAAATATTTTTTGCATTTTGCGAAATAGTCTACAAAATCACAATGTTAATATAGATCATAGATCAATTATTCATATCTGCTTCAACCACATTTGAAATGCGTTGACAGGTTTTGTTCAAACTCTTGATCTATGTAGCAATGTAGCATTCCATAGTACAGAACTTTAGAAACCTATTGCATATTGGCAACTCTTTAACCCAAAATGCAATTATTAATTTATTTTATTCATTCGGAATTACAAAATTTGTACACAGAGCGAAATGACATTGTGGCAAGGTGTACCACTTGCATTCGGGAGGTCTCAGTTCGATACCCGAGATTTCTCCTTGTCGGCTTTCCTTCCTGACTTAGTCATCTTCCACATCCAATTCTCAGCGCGGTGGTTCGGACAGCTGCGGGCAGATGGTGTGGTTGCTTGCGCTCTGTAAACCCTGCTCTACTGGACCCTCTTGTGGTAGCTGTGTGCTGCTGCTTGGATCGTAAGGATCGCTTCTATTGTACCTGGTGGCTCTCTGTCAACCGTTAGGGCCCTCCGCACGTCTGCAGCACTGCTTCGCCGCCCTCTACCTGTGTTATGGTCTCTCTTCAGTTCATCTCTCCCATGAATTTGGTAGAGTGCAACAGATACGTGTTGGGGCAGTAGGCGAGGTGTCATCTGCGTTCCGAAATTTCATACATACTTAAAAAATGTGTTCTATGTAAAAATAGTACCGTTACACAAATTACTAGTCACCAACGATTTTTAGCTTATACATTTTACATGTCCAATGGATTTGCATAGCAATACCCTTAACAATATTTCCTAACAAACCATATTAGTCTTATACCCTTTATAGCTAGAAACCCTTCTTGTCCATGGATTCATATGTGACTTCTCTTTTTTGGAGAACTTCTGTATTCTAATAAAATTATTTGTCATTCAACTTCCATAACGCAGGCCTGAAGTGCTTGCAAAGGATTCAGTAAACGAGTTAGAGTTTTAGCAATTGTTAAATTGCAGAGTTTATTGGTTTTGTAGTTCTCGTATATCCACAAGTCATTAATGGCAGATCCATACTGACGTTGGAAAGGACGAGGGGAAATGTCTGATGACCATATTTCCTGTGTCGACCTGTAATATAATTGTCTTCGTCCTGAATGTGGCTAGTTATAGGATTCAACTTTGGTTCTGCAATTGTATTAAATTTCTTTTTGAACCTCGAAAACATCCTCTCCCGCAATCCTGTACGATATGAACGCTAACGCGATTAAAGCAGTCATCACCGCAAAGCATTACATATATAATCCTATCTAGTCCCTGTGTGCGCAAGTTTCCCGATAATGTGTATCCGAAATGGAACAGGAATCGACTATCTGGCACTGAAGAAGAACTTTTGAGTTGAAATAACTAGATACAATGGTGAATATTTTCGTCGAAAGGAGTACAATTTTTCCCAGTAGAATATGAAATAATTCAGTGTATTGTAATAAACCAGAATACTATTTACTGCTAATCACACTTTGCTTTGTAATCGGTTAAAGTAATGCTAACTTTACACTTAAGTCACTAGTTCAGAGCTGAACTTGACTCGGCACGGCTCACAGTCACTATCCACCAACTGTCTGACTCGGCGCTCAGTAGCCCCTTATATAGGTCCCGCACACAATGAGAAAGTTTATAGAAGTAGAATGTTCTCGGATGCCAGAAAGTGAAGATCTGTAGCTCAGAACGGCACACAATGCTATTGTTTCTGTGCAGCCTATTGTCCTGTCAAGGAAGGGGTCATTAATGCAAGTAGTTCTGTCCGGACCCGGGTATAATCTAGGAAACAAACAATGTCGCAGAAATGCACAAACCACAATTAACATTTGTGCAAAATTCTGCTGGTAGAAAATGTTATAAATTGTACTATTAATGGGAACTTTAAACAGGAAATATGTGTAGATTGATTTGAAGCCAACATAATCTGTTAAATCAAATACCTTGTTTCAAAATTAATTTTTACAGTATATTTACACACGTTTCATATCTGCACTACAGTGCTTCCACTACTTCCTTAAAACAAATTTATTCATTACTTCTTATAACGCACTCATACACAGTATACATGTGACAAGAATGAGTGAACCACGCAGACCAGATCAGAAATGAGCTCCACTATCTGGGAGGAAAGCGGTTATCGTTCTTTTATGTGGCATATTGTTGTCGCATTTTTGCGAATGCTGTCTTAAGCTTTGTCACGTTCTTCAACATCTAGTAGGAAAAAGTGAGAAAGTGTACCCTAGTGTCCGTAATTAGTCATGGCGGCATTACATTGTTTTTAATAGTTGTGTCAATAATGGAACCCACTGATCTCCAACATTTCCATGTAAGCATAACTATTATTGGCACGTTATACTCGGGCGGCGCCGTGGCTGAGCGGTTAGCGCGCTCGCCTACCACCTAGGCGGCCCGGGTTCGATCCCAGGGACCCGCATGTGGTATTCGTGGTGGACGAAGCGGCGTCAGGGCGGGTTTTCTCCGGGTACTCCGGTTTCCCCCGCCATCTCATTCCACCGGTGCTCCATCTTCATTCCACGTGTCATCAGTGTCACCGCCTGCGGTGCCATAGTAGTAAAAGCGGGCGTTAAACACTACAAACAAACACGTTATACTCGGAGCTATTTGGAAAGTCCTATCAAACCCTTTTATGTTTACGGCTAATCGATCACTTTGACTGAAAACCCGTTGAAAAAAATTAACTTGCCTTTTGAGTTAAGTTATAGGCGAATCACGACTTTGTGCATATTGAACATGGTATATAATGATAGAATGTATAAAGTTTGTCAGGAGAATTAGTTTGTGGGTACCATCTGGCTAAGTAGGTCATTAGTGAAGGGCTGGATTTTGTGGTCTAGTTCGTAGAATAGATGTGAATAATGGCGGAGTAGAACAAGGCTGCCGGATGCATTAGCCAGTTAGATTGTTGGTGGAGGGGGATTAAAAGGAGTTACTAGGAGGGTCAGATTTTGGCTTGGACAGATGTGACATCTGGTGTTGGTAGGATCGTCTGGGCACGCTGTCGCTTGGAACAAACTGAAACTATTCTTCACGATTTACAATACCGTCCAAGTATGTCCCTCTTACGTCTTGACATACATCCCAGTTCTCAATGGACAGCAACATCTCACTTTTAGTTACTTCATTAAAATACTTTGTACCAAGAATCCCTGCCATCCCTTCTGAAAACCCATTCACGCATACCGTGGGATAGGAATCTCATTCCTCGAGCTAAAACTGGAAAAAGGAACCATCGAAACTTCGAGACATCTGAAGGTATAATCTTCACTGGTGCCTAAACGTGCGGCTTAGATAGGCTGCATCCAACAATCGCATCAACGTGGAGTGTTATATGGTTCCTCAGCAACGTATGCAGCTATAAACTTACAAAATCTATATAATCGCAAGCGAGTTGTATCAATTTTATATACGATTATTATATTTTTTATTTATAGTAAAATACTACTTCGTTTTGAGCACGTGGACACTCTTCTGTGTTTTAAAGAGCGTTTTTAACGATCTCAAGTGGTAGGTTTGAGTATTTAAAGGCGGTATGACATGCAAGATGCATATATAATAAACCTGCATATTTAAGTGATATTTATCGTTATAACATCTGCTACTTTCCAGGACCTAGATAACCGATTCAGCGACAAACTTCTCGTGAGATTAGCCCGTTTGTATTCCTCTCGTTGAAAATGACACTGCAAAACACTTTCTTTTATGATGCAAGTCTTGTGGCACCACCATCGCCACTCGAGTCTGTTTCATTTGGACGACCCTTGTAAATTCCTTTTATTCTTTCTTCTCCAACCAAAAAGAAAGGGAGAGAAAGAGAAGAATGTCTCATTATTTTTTTCTCTTTTCTCCTACACGATGAAAAAAGGAAAGTTTTGGGTAATAGGAAATATTCGTGACGCTAATCGCAAGCTCTGCTTGTCCTCTGAAGGGCGTACGTACTCTCATAAAAATCCATCAGCACGCCTCTTTGCTTTTATTACGTCATGCAACTCGCTACGTCGCTACCTCGCTCCCTGTTTTTTTCCGCCTTGGTTGCCTCACTGATTCTGATGCTGTTTTTATAGGGAAATAAAGGTCAGAGTTAAGCCTTTTAAAACATGCGCAATAAGATGCAGAGCTGCATTACGTGACGAATTGCATTCACTGCAGCAGCGTCCATTATATTTCACTCCCTTATTATACTCGGGTGTAAGGTGCAGCTTGAAAGAGATGATTATCTACTTCTAACAACACACGTTTTGAACATATTTCCCAGAAAAGTTTTAATCAAGAAAGGTAGGCTAGTCTCTTTTGAGTTCGAGTAAGCGATCAGAAAGTTGATAAAGATTGTGCAGCCTAGTTCAGGTGGCACTAATGGTTGATTATACTGGAGTGAGCGGAAATGAACTTTATTTACGAGGATAGATCGGAAAGTAACGCACAATTTAGAAAAAATTCATTTTATGGCATAGGAAATCAAGTGCCTCCCCCGCCTTCAAAGTCCTGCAGTAAGGTGCATTATTTGTTTGGTAAGTCTAATATCCGGCATTGTTTGAACACGTTCTTTCCACTTTTATTTTAAATATTTTAACCTTTCATTTATATTACAAATTCGTAACTAGGGACCGAACCTTGCTACAGGAAATGAAAGGTTGCGGAATATGGACTTAGGAATTGGGATGGGTCAGTCTGTCACATGATCACAGCATAGAAGAGGTGAGGTACAGCCGACGCTTGAACGTTGTAGATAATGTTGTTGCATAACTTAAATTCAATGCTGACACCACTTACAGTAAAATATTCACTCCCAAATTGTTTTACAAGTTCAGCTATAATTGAATATTTCGATTTTCCTGCCGTGAAAACGTTAGAGACATCATGCACTGTAGGCAGTGAGCCCAGTTGTTTTGTGCTGTAATTGTACTCGCGCAATGGCGTCATTAATTACATTAATAGGCTAAGGAAGAAAAAACACTATCGACAAATGAACGGACATCTGTTAACTACTTTTGGCCAACTTCCTCAACACATTTTTCCCATCGTGATACAGTTTCAAATACACCCTGTTCATAGAAGTCGGTTCGGTTGGACAAGGAATTTCTTCATGGAATTAAACAGATGAAAGTTTGATGATGCAAGGTCTGGACTGTATGGTGTGTCCGCCTGTAATCAACTTTCAAAATAGCCGCCTCAACGACTGTGACATTCTGCAGCTGTTACCACAACGTGGTGAATCACAAAAATTATCACGACCGTCTTCTAGGAATGGACACCTCCTGGAGACATTGCTACGGTCCATACACGTCATGCATGTCATTTCATTAGGGTTATGTCCTTTATCCCACTACACTTCGCTGCTCTTCACAACTTGACGACAGAAACGTGCGCACCATCTTTATTCCATAGTTCACGCTTCTCGCACTACAGAGAACATGAATAAAACGCCATCTATAGTGAAAACTTCAGACTATACCGTGTGGAAGGGAAGTAATTACATTGATTTAAACACTGATAAACCTCCGTATTTGGAACACATGTTATACCTTAAGCTTTTGCTTCTAATCATTTCCTAAGGAGATGTTTTAGTTTTGTCGAAAACAACCTGGAAATACTGCAGATTGTATAGGTGTCACTTTCACTAGCCCAGTAAATAACCACCACAGCGTGTTGTCTCGTGAACGCAAACAAATACCATCCGTGTCCTTCGATGTTTACTATGTGAGTGTAGAATCGTTACCTCCCAAAGCATTACAACCTGCAAGTAACCGACGTGTTTAAATCCAGAAGCCGGTCCAATACCTTGACCAATCTCAGAGCAACGGGCGAGTTACTTTACGTCTGAAAAAGCTACCCGCAACATTCCTTTAATTCTTTTAAGTGATTAATTATTTCAAAACCCTGTGTAATTTCCCATAATTACTACCGAAGCTATGTCAGAAATAAGTTACTCTACGCATCTTACAGGTAAAAATCCTATTATTCTCACACATTGTGGAATTATGCATCTAATTTGAAGCGAAAAAGATTTATTTTTTTCGAAATCGGCTGATCAAAGAACAAAATGCCATTATACTTTTTTGTTTGTAATGCTTCTGTGAAGCTCCTATTAGAAGGAATGTAATAAGTTTCCTTCCAGCCGGTATATTTGCGAGCTTTCAACATCGCAGGCAAAATACCAAGACAGAAAAAATGTGCGTTACTTTCCGATCCACCCTCGTATGTTGATTAGAGCCCCTAGTGGTCTGGTGTTTCTAACTGGCCGCCACAGGAGTCACTGGTTCTCATATAAATAGCAAACTTCAAGTTAGGAACATATGCCAGCCATAGAGGATGTAAAAATTTGTATTGCATTTATATTAATTTCTCTACTCTCTCTTCTGCAAATCATTCTTACAGAAGCTTATTGCTAATATAGATAAACTTTATTACTCATTCCGTTGTTGGTAAGCACAGTAAGCTACACTAATAGTCTTCTTTTCAAAACGTGCCACTGTGCAGATGTTAGGGTGTAGGGATTTCGCCCGATGATTAAAACTCACAAATAACATGTCAATTAATGAATTCATCTATCGTGAAGGGTAAATGAGATAACTGAACATTATTGAATACATTATCTGCACAGTAGCAAGAGTTGGACTGAAAAGGCGACTGTTTTGTTTACTACTGCGGCTTTTGTTATCATATTTCATTTATAGATAAGGACGAGTATAAGTCCAACTAGGCCAGCCCTAGAAATCTAGTTTCGGGACGTTATCAGCTACTGTAAATAACGAGAAGGACGGCACTTTTCAAGCTTTCAGAACAGGATTCAAGAGCTATAAGCAGACAGTTTTTACTGTCAACGTTCTTGACCTTCCACTTTGCGCCCATGCCAAGCGTATGTTCACGAATATATTCCAATAGACACCCTGGAAACCAATTATTTAATATTTTGTGGCTAGAGGACTCATTCCTTAATTTCAGGAAAGCATGAAAAATACACGAATAACTTATCTTTTAAAGTTTGACCTCTCAATGCTAATTGCAGAAGAAAATGATGTTTTGTTACACAATCTCTCAGTAAAGCGGATGGTCTATCTGATAGGCGTTGTTAATTTTGTGGCTCAGTTATATCATACTATTTTCTCGACACTATCCATACTTCGAGCGATAGACATTTGAAGGCGTTCGTTCGTTTACTTTTCGTTGGTTGATTGTGTGAGCTGGCGGTGGTATATGAAAGTACAGTTTTGTGGTTGTTGACTTTGGAGATGTTAATTACTGAACACCGGTTGGCGAGCAATTGCTCGTATTAAACGTCTGCTCTACTGACCTGGTATCTTGCAACAGTTGTAACCTGTGTGTGGTTTGACATGAAGCGCAATCTCAAAGCGTGCCAGACTGGCATGCTGTTTCACTTCCTCGGGCCATGTAGGAATTTCTCTGATGTGTGTATGTATGTACATGGATGATATCCTTTATCTCAGAATCTCGTGCAAACTTCCAACATCACCAATACACTGTTGGTTGTGAACTATCGAAGCTTTTTCTCAGGCTGTTGACAATGAGTATGTTTTTATTTATGGACCTTCTTTAACTGATGTGGTTCTCAGCACCCCATTCTATGTTTGGAGTGAAATATCGCTTAATTTTGCTCAGAGACCTCTTTATCAGACGAGATTGTTTTTGCGTGACGTTAATCCACGAGGGACCATTGGCTTTACTTTGAATATCTGTACTTTCTAATAACTATGTGCTAGAATATGTGGGGAAAAAAAGGATATCAGCAAGCAAATATACAAATATAATGACAAAAAGTCACATTCACAGTCCATTGCATGGAAGGGGGGGGGGGGGAACTAAAATTGTGTACAAAGTTATCAGAGTGAAAAGTATGCTCAAAAAGCAATATTTGAGAACAGGACTCGGAGTCACAGAAAACGCGTCAAATAGAAAACCACATTTATTTTGTGAAATGAAAATATGACGATAATATGACAAAACGACAAATCCAATCTAGTTAGTCTGTCACTTCATTTTTCCCTCCAAAATTTTATAACAAATACAGTTCTCTTCTACTGACATAATACAGTCTATTTTTTCGTCATACTCGTATTACAAGTTCCTGTTGTTTTCTTCTCGTAGCCTTGACTCAGTCCTTTTACTGTCTTAATTCACTTTCTCTGTCTCTCATACATTAGCTCCGAGGTACAATCACTCAATGCTCGTCAAATACTTCCCTTCGACGCGACGTAGCACACACACACACACACACACACACACACACACACACACACACACACACACACACACACACACACACAGAGGTCTCACACTCACGACACACTGACCGACTCATGTTTGTAACTGTCACTGTAACTCTGTTTCCTCGCCTCCTTATATATCGGGGATGACGTCACAGAAACTTTCGCGAACTTCTTCAAACACGCCGGCGATGACGTGTACAGATCTTTATCGAAGGCTCTGGAGAACACTCCTTTTGGTTCTGCAGCTCGATTGTTCTTAGCCACGTATACACGAATAGTGGGCGCCTTTGTTTGCTCGCCGGCCTAGTATGTGGTGTGAAGTAGCTTAGCCTTGACAGTCCTTTGTTTTGTGCCACGCCCGCTGTCACAACAATAATAGAAGTAATAAAAGTTATAGCAACAGTAGTAGTTGTAAGTAATAATATTAATATACTTCTTATTAAGAACGTACATTTTAATGTTCAAAGACTATCGTTAACATTACAAGTAACAAAGTGACGCATTAAAACGTGGATCATTCTTAGGAAGATTTTAAGTTTAGCCTGAATAGGTAATTTCTACTGTAGCTATTATACGTTACAATGTACCAATGTTTATGCTGTCTATGAGATTTGCTTTTGGTGCTCATACCAGCTGAAGGCTATGTGCAGGACTGCAGCACTATCTGATTTGTTTTTATATTATTTTGAGTAGTGGCGTCTGTACCGTGCCGAGGTTAGCTGGCAAGTTTAGCTTCCTAGGATTTGTTCTCCGGCTCTTCACCTGTGCATGCGTTTTATCACAGAAGTTCGAGGCTTTTTTTGTAATAATGTGGAGGACATAATCCTGATCATTTTTAAGCATTTGCCTTTTTGGTGTCCACCTCTGTATGTTTAATAATTTTTGGTATGGGAAATAAGTGGAAAACTAACTTTCTATTGTGACTTTGTTGTTATTGTTTGGGAGCAACCTTTTAATGGTAATGTTCTGGAATTTTTAACATGTCTGTGCGCGTGCGCGTGCGCGTAGATGCATGCTGCTATGACCAGCTTACCCCGATAGGTACCTTTTCTGTGTTTGAAGTGCGAATATGATGATTACTGTGGAACATTTCAATATGCCAAAAATACTTTAATTACAGGTTTAATCAAGAAGCATATATTCTAATTGCTTTTTCAAGTTATTGTAGTTCATTAGTTTTATAAGGTGACACCGTTTTACCTCAGCCAGTCTACCTCAAACAAACCTTTTAAACAGGTTTTGCCTAATCGCCAGAATGCAGGAACTTTCTTGTAGAAATACTCGTACATACTTACTAAGACACTCCATTACCTTTTTACAAAAATTAAATAATCTGTTATAGTTGTTATATTTTCCCAGAATTTCCTTTGTGTTGGTTTCCTCCGTATTTATAATACACTACTTCTATACCACACTATAATGCAAAACATATTTCCGTTTTACTTTTCTTTTTCCCTCATTCTTCCGCTCTGTGCAAATTTTTCCCTCGCTGATTTAAGATAAAATTGCAACCAATGTTTTCCCATTCAATCTGTCCTTTCAAGTTTTATGTATAGGGACAGATATTTCTCCTTTCTTAAACTTATTTTCTTGTTCATCCATACTTCCAATTCTGAATTTTATATTTACAAGTCATTATCCGTTTTCCTTCTCCATCTGCAAATCCCACCGTTGTGGTTACCTCTAATCGGGGAAAAAAATGTAATATAAAACAAGATTTCTCTCCACAAAGGATTATTATCGTTTGATATTACATGAAGCAATCTGAATAATCCTACGCTTGTATTGCAAGGAAAGCAGAATAGCAGGGGTGGCTACAGAAGTGTTTGTTATGTTAGGAGCTTTGGCTTTTACAAATATAGACTATCGCGTATAGGATTACTATTGTGGGTTTAATGAAACTATTGAAGAAACTATCATTTGTTTAAAATTAGGGGCAGAGGGGACAGAACCGTCGTAGGAAAACTTTCCTTTCTTAATAGATCCATTGCAGAATGAAATCATCAGCCTTTCAGAGGTGTCCTCTACCCTTGAAGAAATTTGGAAAAAGTTTAAATTGATTGGCTATACTGGCAGGATAGATCATTAATAAATATAAATTAATTGATTTAAAAAAACTAGCTGTTATCTGTTCGACACCCTCAGTATCCTCTCATCTCACCCATCTCCCCCCTTACGGGTAACGTCCGCGAGGGCATAGGCACAAAAGGTTTGATAGTTCGAGGTGCTAAGTCCCTCCTCTGAATGTTACTCAGTTGTCACCCCTGTAGTTGAGCGTTTCCCACAAAGATCTCCCAAAGTTCAAGTCTTACACTTCCCTTTTTAGAGGTCTAAAAGGTATAGATCTCTCAAATATTTCGTGCAAAATAAGTGACATGGTTTTTTACATTCAGAGTGGTTATATTTCTACACTTCTACAAAAAATTATTATTTATTATCTCTGGGAATCGCTCCACTGACTTTAAACGCCATTTGTCAAGCAATCAATTACATTTTTCAAAGACAACTAGGAAAAGTATTGGTAATTTCATAAGGAAATTACACAAATGGGTTGAAAACGAAGGAAAACATTTGAATATACTCGGCGGTTTCTACTCTGCTAAACAACGGAAAACGGGAAGTGATCAGCCGAGAGGGACCCCGTCTCTCTTGCGGAGTCAGGATATATGAATGATCCTGTACAGACACACACACACACACACACACACACACACACACACACACACACACACACACACACACACACACACATATAGGTTTACCCTCGCCAAATGATTAATCGACTTAAGTATCAGAACAGATAGCTAAATTGTGAAATTCGGGAGTTACTGCTTGAACAGAGCAGTTGATTTATATGTATTGACGAAAAAGACGGCTGAATAGTCGATATGCCAATATGATAATAATAATTAATAATGACCCGGTTTATATTTCTATTCAAAATGACTCCCAAAATTTCTTCAAATACACATCATGTGGATAACTTTTATATTGTTGATAGCACGATTAAACTTTGGATGTTTAATGTCTTGGAAGTATTTTCAAATATAAATAAATTATTGTATATAAAACTAATTACATTTGCATTGAGAGATGTAAAATAATTATATTTAATAACTATGAAACTATATTTGTGGCCTGTAACCCCTGTTGTCTGCACGTACCACTCTGCGCACACATCTACATTAATGTCATTCTGGCGTGACAACCACAAGCATATATTCCCTTAATCCCCCTTCTCTGCAGGGGAGGAATTGCGTTATGTGATGAAGTCATCTGGATGTAATGCAATAAACAATATTACAAACTCCCATCACTGCTTGCAATAACATAATCATCTTCAACTACTCCGCTGGTATTCGTTTATTAGATTGCTTCTACATGATTTTATATATCTACTTTTGTAATTCCTTAACTTTACGGCACCTATTTGTTCGTTAGTTACTAGGAAGTAGGGCAGGATATCTAACATTTGAAATACTGTACTTACTGTCTATACTGGGTGTTAAGGCTATAAGAGTAAATAATTTGATATACAGTACCTTAATATTTGTCCCCTTCCATATGTTAGTTATTTTTATTTTGGTAGAACAGTTTTCTCACAAATCGATCACAAAGTTTGGTACCTGACGTTTTTTCATGGTCGTAACTGCACTGCAAAATGAATAACGTCTGTGGGAGAGTATCCAATTTGTTTCATATTATTTAACTATTTCTTTTTTACTTTTTTGAATGAGTTACATTATACCGACGGGGCAGTACTTTATGACAACCTTGACATTGCTTCTCAAAAAAAAAAAGAAAAAAAAAAAAGGAAGCTTTGAAACAATTACGCATTCAATAAGAGAAACAGCGATTGACTATTAAGTGCATGTGTTAATCAAAAAGTTAAGAGAGAATTTAAAAAGTTACAGAGTACCCCCCCCCCCCCCCCTCCTTGATAATGCTAGGATTAAGACTGCAGAACTGATAACCTGTACTGTTGTCCATTCTTCGTTCGTATGACTATTTCTTCAACTGCTTCAGTTTTTGGGTGACAGGCGAATACACTGAAATTGGTATTTGTACCTTGTTGGATAAAAGGAACCAGCAAACAACGTTGACGCACGTGCTCGGAATCGAATCGGGGACACAGTCTATTTGATAGTGTAAGCTAAATTTATAATTCATTGATCAACTACCATAGCACAAGGCTAAAACTGGACTTTGGTACCAGCTGAACTGGGCTTTGATACGTACGGCACCAGGAGGAAATGACCTAACTACTTACGGTACCACTAGAAAATGACGTCACACCCAACAGCATACTAACCTAAAAATAGCTATTAATGAATCCATAGTAAAATATGACAAAACTGTCTCACTGGTATAACCTAAAGCTTTTTATCAAAGCACCACTTTCGGAAAGCATTTTGAGCTTCAACATACCTTTGTTTCGACTTCGCTGGTAAAAGTGATGCACATGCTAGATCCGCAGCTTCTTCAATAGCAATGTCGCTGATTTTTATAAGATTTTACTGCTTGATAATAAAGATCTAAAGCCGAAAGATTCAATTCGGCTACATAAACAAATCACCTGGAAACCAAGACATGTGCTACTTCAAGTAAAGAATCTATTGCGAAATTCATTAACAAAAGAGTGGATAAGAAGGCTTTGCCAATGTAATTTAGATGTAGCTTTTCATTTGTTCACATAGTAGGGTAAGTAGGGGAAGTATTGTATTCCACCCAAAAATTCGATGTCGAGATTTCACCGAAAATACATGTTTTGAGGCCCCCTGAATCCAAAAAAAGCATTTTTAGAAAAAGGTCCGTGTGTGTGTCTGTGTGTCTGTGTGTCAGTCTGTCAGTCTGTCAGTCTGTGGACAGCATAGCTCAAAAACGAAAAGTCGGTTAAAAACCAAAGTTGGTATTTAAGTTTAATGTCGTTCAAGGATGTGACACGAAGCTTTTGAAGAAAATAGCCCCACCCTAAACTACCCTTTACATGGAAAATTTTTCGAAAACTTTGATTTTCTTGAAAATGGCTCTAACGCTTTTGATTAAAATGTCATATGTTTGAGATATTTTTATGACAAATGAAATGTATATCTTGAATTTTCTGGCTATAGCCCCTGTAGTCGTATTTACTCTGGACGACTTTTGCATAACTGGTAAACCGTTAGAGATAGACCAAATTATACTATACAAAAATGTAGATCTTGCTAAAATACACAATTTATGTCTCAATAAATTTTCTTGTAGGGTGAACCATTTCGGAGATATACCTTGTTATGTGTGTGAGTTTCGGAAAACTTGGAACTTTCGTGAAATGGGTCATCGTTGTTCATTTTTTTATATGTTACGTGTACAAAGATAACGGAATCTCAAAGCTTTAAAAGATTTGACTATCGCACAAAGCCTACTGTATTCCAATATTCCCCTTGCACCTACAAGGAAATAAGCAGTGAGATAATTTGTACAAATGTTTATTTTAACTAACACGAAGAAGATATAGGAATAAGAGTTTGTAAGAATGGTTAGTACAAGAGTAGAGAAAGTCATGTGAGTGCAACACATCAGATTTTTTTTATATGTTAAGCGTGCAAAGAGAACGGAATCTAAAAGCTTAAAAAGATTTGACTGTCGCAAAAGGCCTGCTGTATTCTAATATCCCCCTTGCACCTACAAGGAAATAAGCAATAAGATAATTTGTACAAATGCTTACCTTACTAACATGGAGATATAGGAATAAGAGTTTGTTAGAATGGTTAGTACAAGAGTAGAGAAAGTCATGTGAGTGCAACACATCAGATCTGTTAAGAAAAAAATGTTTTGACTCATACATCTTGCGGAATTTTCTCCATAAGCTTTGACTCTCACTTGGCCTCGAACACTCTCATTTGACCTCGAACCCTCTCACTTGGCCTCGAATCCTCGCACTTGGCCCCGAACACTCTCATTTGGCCTCGAACCCTCTCACCTGGCCTCGGAACCTCTCACTTGGCCTCTACCCACTCACTTGGCCCCGAACCCTCTCACTTGGCCTCGAACTCTCTCAACTGGCCTCGAAATCTCTCACTTGGCCTCTACCCTCTCACTTGGCCCCTACCCTCTCACTTGGCCCCGAACACTCTCACTTGGCCTTCAACCCTCTCAATTGACCTCGAAACCTCTCACTTGGCCTCAAAACCTCTCCTTTGGAGTCCAACCCTCTCGCTTGGCCTCGAACCCTCAAACTTGACCTCGAACCCTCTCACTTGGCGTCGAACCCTCTCGTTTGGCCTCTACCCTCTCAATTGGCCGCGTACCCTCTCACTTGGCCTGGAACCTCTCACTTCGTTTCGAACACTCTCACTTGGCCCCGAGCTCTCTCACTAGGCCTTGAACACTCTCAATTGGCCTCGAACCCTATTACATTGCATTGAACTCTCTCACTTGGCCTCTACCCTCTCACTTGGCACAGAACTCTCTCACTTGGCATCAAACCCTTTCACTTGGCTTCGGACCCTCCCACCTGGCCTCCAACCCTCTCACCTGGCCTCGAACCCTCTCACTAGGCCTATACCCTCTCACTTGGCCTGGAAAACTCTCAACTGGCCCCGAACCCTCTTACTTGGCCTCCAAAACTCTCACCTGGCCTTGAACCCTCTCACTTGGTTTCGATCACTCTCCCTTGCTTCAGAACCCTCTCACTTGGCCTTTACCCTCTCACTTAGTCCTGAACCCCCACACTTGGCCTCGAAGCCCTCTCACTTGGCCTCGAATATTCTCACTTGGTCTCGAACCCTCTCTTTTGGCCTTGAACCCTCTCACCTGGCCCAACACCCTCTCGCTTTGCCTCGAACACACTCACTTAGCCTCGAGCACTCTCACTTGGCCTTGAAACCTCTTACTTGGCCCCGAACCCTCTCACTTGGCCCAATCATCTCACTTGGACTTGAACCTTCTCACTTGGCCTTTCCCGTCTCACTTGGCCCTGAACCGTCTTACTTGGCCTCGCACCCTCTCGCTTGGCCTCGAACACTCTATCTGGGCCTCGAACCCTCTCCCTTGGCCTTGAACGCTCCCAATATCCCTCGAACCCTCTCACTTGGCCTCGAACCTTCTCACATGACGTCGAACCCTCTCACTTGGCCTCTACCGTCTCCCATGGCCCAGAACACTCTCAGTTTGCCTCTACCCTCTCACTTGGCCCTGAACCCTCTCACATGGCCTTGAACGCTCTCTATATTCCTCGAACCCTCTCGCTTGGCATCGAAACCCCTCACTTGGCCCCGCACCCTCTCACATGGCGTCTAATCCTCTCAGTTGGACTCTACCCTCTCCCTTGGTTCAGAACCCTCTCACTTGGCCTTTACCCTCTCACTTAGTCCTGAACCGCCACACTTGGCCTCGAAACCCTCTCACTTGGCCTCGAACATTCTCACTTGGTCTCGAACCCTCTCACATGGCCTTGAACCCTGTCACTTGGCCCCGAACGCTCTCTCTTGGGCTTGAACCGTCTCACCTGGCCTTGGACGCCGTCAATATCCCTCTAACCCTCTCACTTGGCCTTGAACCCTTTTACTTGGCCTCAAACCCTCTCATTAGCCCACGAACCCTTTCACATGTACTCGAACCCTCTCACTTGGCCTTGAACCCTCCTACTTGGCTTCTAGACTCTCACTTGGTCCAGAACCCTCTAACTTAGCATCCAACACTCTCAATTGGCCCCGAAACCTCTCACTTGGCCTCGAACCCTCTAACATGGCTTCTGCCCTCTCACTTGGCCCAGAACCCTCTCAGTTGGCCTCAGACCCTCTCAAAGGCCCTCAGTCACTCTGACTTGTCACCGGGAGCTTACAGTTCGCAACGGGTGCTCTAAGTGGCCCGCGAGCGCTCTTACATGCCCGCGAACGCTCTTATATGCCCGCGAGCGCTCTTAATGGCCCGCGAGCCCTCTAAGTCGACCGCGAGTGCTCTGAATTGGCGCCGAGCACTCTGAGTTGCCCTCAAGCACTCTCACTTGGCCACGAACACTCTCACTTGGCCTCAAACCCTCTCATTAGCCCTCGAACCCTCTCACATGTACTCGAACCCTCTCACTTGGCCTTGAATGCTCTGAATATTCCTCGAATCCTCCCACTTGTCCCCGAACCCTCTCGCTTGGCTTTTAACCTCTCACTTGGCCCAGAACCCTCTCAGTTGGCCTCTACCCTCGCGCTCGGCCATGAACCCTCTCACTTGGCCTTCTACCCTGTAAATTGGCCTCAAACCCTCTCACTTGGCCTTGGACCCTCTCACTTAGTCCTGAACCCCCTCACTTGGCCTCTACACTCTCCCTTGGCCCAGAACACTCTCAGTTGGCCTCTACCCTCTAACTTGGCCCCGAACACTCTCTCTTGGCGTCGAACACTCTCACTTGGCTTCTACCCTCTCTCTTGGCACAGAACATTCTCACTTGGTCTCGAACCCTCTCACATGGCCTTGAACCCTCTCACTTGGCCCCGAACGCTCTCTCTTGGCCTTAAACCGTCTCACCTGGCCTTGAACGCTGTGAATATTCCTGTAACCCTCTCACATGGCCCCGAAACCTCTCACTTGGCCTCGAACCCTCTCACAATGCTTCTACCCTCTCACTTGGCCCTGAACCCTCTCACTTGGCCTCGGACCCTCTCAGTTGGCCTCAAAACCTCTCTTTAGCCCTCGAACCCTCTCACATGTACTCGAACCCTCTCACTTGGCCCCAAAACCTCTCACTTGGAATTGGACGCTCTCACCTGACTTTTACCCTCTCACTTAGCCCGGAACCCTCTCATTTGGCCTCGAACCCTCTCACCTGGCTTCTTCTCTCTCACTTCGCCTCGAACACTCTCACTTGGCCTCGAACCCTCTCACGTGGCGTCGAACTCTCTCCCTTGGCCTCTACCCTCTCCCTTGCCACAGAACACTCTCAGTTGGCCTCTACCCTCTCACTCGGCCCTGAACCCTCTCACTTGGCCTTGTATCCTCTAAATTGGCCTCGAACCCTCTCACTTGGCCTTGGACCCTCTCACATACCCTCAATCACTCTCACTTGCCACCGAGAACTTAGAGTTCCCTACGTACTCTCTCAGTGGCCCACGAGCGCTCTTATTGGCCCACGAGCGCTCTTAATGCCCGTGAGCCCTCTATGTGGCCCGCGAGTGCTCTGAATTGCCCCCGAGCGCTCTGAGATTCCCTCGAACATTATCACTTGGCCTCGAACACTCTCACTTGGCCTCAAGCCCTCGCACTAGCCCTCGAACCCTCTCACATGTCCTCAAATCCTCTCAATTTGCCACGAACCCTCTCATTTGGAGTTTTACCTTCTCACTTGATTTTACCCTCTCACTTGGCACGAAACTCTCTCAATCGGCCTACAACCCTCTCAGTTGGCTTCTACCCTCTCACTTCGACTACAACATTCTCACTTGGCCTCGAACACTCACTTGGTCTCGAACCCTCTCACGTGGCGTCGAACCCTCTCACTTGGCCTCTACCCTCTCCCTTGCCACAGAACACTCAGTTGGCCTCTACCCTCGCACTCGGCCATGAACCCTCTCACTTGGCCTTGTACTCTCTAAATTGGCCTCAAACCCTCTCACTTGGCCTTGTACCCTCTAAATTGGCCTCAAACCCTCTCAATTGACCTTGGACCCTCTCACACGCCCTCAATCACTCTGACTTGCCACCGAGAGCTTAGAGATGCCCACGGGCACTCTCAGTAGCCCGCGAGTGCTCTTATTGGCCCTCGAGCGCTCTGAAAGGCCCGCAAGTCCTCAATGTGGCCCGCGAGTGCTCTGAATTGCCTCCGAGCGCTCTGAGTTGCCCTCGAACACTATCACTTGGCCCCGAACACTCTCACTTGGCCTCAAACCCTCGCACAAGCCCTCGAAACCTCTCACATGACCTAAAACCCTCTCACTTGGCTCCGAACCCTCTCACTTGGAGTTGGACCGTCTCACTTGACCTTTACGCTCTCACTTGGCCCGGAACCGTCTCATTTGGCCTACAACCCTCTCACTTGGCCCACAACATTCTCACTTGGCCTCGAACCCTCTCACGTGGCATCGAACTCCTTCACTTGGCCTCTACCCTCTCCCTTGCCACAGAACACTCACGATATGCCTCTACCCTCTCACTTGGCTCTGAACCCTCTCACTTGCCTTCTACCCTCTCAATTGGCCTCAAATCCTCTCACTTGGCCTCGAACCCTCTCACTTGGCCTTGTACCCTCTCAATTGGGCTCCAACTCTCTCACATGGCCTCGAAAACTCTCACTTGGCCTTGGACCCTCTCACATGCCCTCAATCACTCTGACTTGCCACCACTCTTAGTGGCCCGCGAGTATTCTGAATTGCCAGCGAGCTCTCTCAGTTGTTCTCGAACCCTCTCACTTGGCCGCGGACCCTCTCGCGTTGCCTTGAACCCTCTCATTTGGCCCTGAAACCCTCTCTCTGGGCCTTGAAACCTCTCACTTGGCCTTGAACGCTCTCAATATTCCTCGAACCATCTCGCTTGGCCTCGAACTCGCTCACTTTGCTTCTACCCTCTCACTTGGCCCAAAACACTCTCACTTGGCCCAGAACCCTCTCGCTTGGCCTCGAACCCTCTCACTTCGCGTCGAACCCTCTCACATGGCGTCGAATCCTCTCAGTTAGACTCTACCCTCTCCCTTGGTTCAGAACCCTCTCACTTGGCCTTTACCCTCTCACTTAGTCCTGAACCCCCTCACTTGGCCTCGAAACCCTCTCACTTGGCCTCGAACACTGTCACTTGGTCTCGAACTCTCTCAATTGGCCTTGAACCCTTTCACTTGGCCCCGAACGCTCTCTCTTGGCCTTGAACCGTCTCACTTGGCCTTGAACGCTGTCAATATTCCTCGAACCCTCTCAATTGGCCTTGGACCCTGTCACTTGGCTTCTAGACTCTCACTTGGTCCAGAACCCTCTAACTTAGCCTCCAAAATTCTCATTTGGCCCCGAAACATCTCACTTGGCCCCGAACCCTTTCACATGGCTTCTACCCTCTCACTTGGCCACGGACCCTCTCAATGGCCCTCAATCACTCTGACTTGCCACCGAGAGCTTACAGTTGTGCACGGGCGTTCTCAGTGGCCCGCGAGCGCTTTTATTGGCCCACGAGCGGTCATCATGGCCCGCGAGGCCGCTATGTGGCCCGCGAGTGCTCTGAATTGCCCCCGAGCACTCTGAGTTGCCCTCGAACACTATCACTTGGCCTCGAACATTTTCACTTGGCCTCGAACACGCTCACTTGGCCTCAAACCCTCGCACTAGTGCTCGAACCCTCTCACTGGTTCTCAAAATCTCTCACTTGGCTCCGAACCCTCTCTCTTGGAGTTGGACCCTCTCACTTGACTTTTACCCTCTCACTTGACGCGGAACACTCTCATTTGGCCTACAAACCTATCACATGGTGTCTACCCTCTCACTTGGCCCACAACATTCTCACTTGGCTTCGAACACTCTCACATGGCCTGGAATCCTCTCACGTGGCGTCGAGCTCTCTAACTTGGCCTCTGCCCCCTCCCTTGCCACAGAACACTCTCAGTTGGCCTCTACCCTCTCACTCGGCCCTGAGACCTCTCCCTTCGCCTTGTACCCTCTAAGTTGGCCTCAAACCCTCTAACTTGGCCTCGAACCCTCTCATTTGGCCTTGGACCCCCTCACATGCCCTCAATCACATGCGCACGGGAACTTTCAGTTTCCCGCGAGGGCTCTTATTGGCCCACAAGCTCTCTTAATGGCTCGCGAGCACTCTATGTGGCCCGCGAGTGCTCTGAATTGCCCCCGAGCGCTCTGATTTGCTCTTGAGCACTATCACTTGGCCTCGAACACTCACTTTGCCTCAAACACTCGCACTAGCCCTCGAACCCTCTCGCATGTCCTCAAACCCTCTCGCTTGGTCCCGAACCCTCCCAATTGGAGTTAGACCGTCTCACTTGACCTTTACCCTCTCACTTAGCCGGGAAGCCTCTCATTTGGCCTATAACCCTCTCACTTGGCCCACAACATTCTCACTTGACCTGGAACACTCTCACTTGGCCTGAAACAGTCGCACTAGCCCTCGAACCTTCTCACATGTCCTAAAACCCTCTTACTTGGCCCCGAACCCTCTCACTTCGAATGGGACACTCTCACCTGACTTTTACCCTCTCACTTGGCCGGAACCCTCTCATTTGGCCTCGAACACTCTCACGTGGCTTCGAACTCTCTCACTTGGCCTCTACTCTCTCCCTTGCCACAGAACACTCTAAGTTGGCCTCTACCCTCTTACTCGGCCCCGAATCCTCTCACTTGGCTTTGGACCGTCGCACATGCCCTCAATCACTCTGACTTGCCACCGAGAGCTTGGATTTGCCCACGTGCTCTCTGTGGCCCGCGAGCGCTCTTATTGGCCCACGAGCTCTTAATGGCCCGTGAGCCCTCTATGAGGCCCGCGGGTGCTCTGAATTGCCCCCGAGTGCTCTGATTTGCCCTCGAACACTATCACTTGGCCTCGAACACTCTCACTTGGCCCCGAACCCTCTCATTTGGAGTTGGACCGTCTCATTTGACCTTTACCCTCTCATCCATCCTCTCCCTTGCCGCAGAACACTCTCAGTTGGCCTCTACCCTCGCACTCGGCCATGAACCCTATCACTTGGCCTTGTACCCTGTAAATTGGCCTCAAACCTTCTCACTTGGCCTTGGACCTTCTCACTTGCCCTCAATCACTCTGACTTTCCACCGAGAGGTTAGAGTTGCCCACGGGCACTCTCAGTAGCTCACGAGTGCGCTTATTGGCCCTCGAGCGCTCTTAATGGCCCTCGAGCACTCTTAATGGCGCGCAAGTCTTCTATGTGGCCCTCGAGTGCTCTGAATTGCCCCCGAGCGCTCTGAGTTGCCCTCGAACATTATCACTTGGCCTCGAACACTCTCATTTGGCCTCAAACCCTCACGCTAGGCCTCGAACCCTCTCACAGGTTCTCAAAACCTCTCACTTTGCCCCGAAACATCTCTCTTGGAGTTGGACCCTCTCACTTGACTCTTACCCTCTCACTTGGCCCGGAACCCTCTCACTTGGCCTACAAACTTCTCACTTGGCGTCTATCCTCTCACTTGCCCCACAACATTCTCACTTAGTTTAGAACACTCTCACTTGGCTTGGAACCCTCTCACGTGGCGTCGAACTCTCTCAGTTGGCCTCTACCCCCTCCCTTGCCACAGAACACTCTCAGTTGACCTCTACCCTCTCACTCGGCCCTGAGCCCTCTTACTTCGCCTTGTACCCTCTAAATTGGCCTCAAACCCTCTAACTTGACCTCGAACCCTCTCACTTGGCCTTGGACCCTCTCACATGCCCTCAATCACTCTGACCTACCACCGAGAGCTTAGAGTTGCCCACGGGCACTCTCAGTAGCCCACGAGTGCTCTTATTGGCCCTCGAGCGCCCTTAATGGCTCGCAAGTCCTCTCTGTGACCCGCAAGTGCTCTGAATTGCCCCCGAGCGCTCTGAGTTACCCTCGAGCACTATCACTTGACCTCGAACACTCTCACTTGGCCTCAAACCCTTGCACTAGCCCTCGAACCCTCTCACATGTCCTCAAACCCTCTCACTTGGCCCCGAACCCTCTTACTTGGAGTTGGACCCTCTCACTTGACCTCTACCCTCTCACTTGGCCCGGAACCCTCTCATTTGGCCTACAACCCTCTCACTTGGCCCACAACGTTCTCACTTGGCCTCGAACATTCTCACTTGGTATCGAACCCTCTCACGTGGCGTCGAACACTCTCACTTCGCCTCTACCCTCTCCCTTGCTACAGAACACTCTCGGTATGCCTCTACCCTCTCACTTGGCCCTGTACCCTCTCACTTGCCTTCTACCCTCTCAATTGGCCTGATACCCTCTCACTTGGCCTTGTACCCTCTCAGTTGGCCTCAAACCCTCTCACATGGCCTCGAAAACTCTCACTTGGCCTTGGACCCTCTCACATGCCCTCAATCACTCTGACTTGCCATCGAGAGCCCTCTCTAGGTGGCCCGCGAGTGCTCTGAATTGCCAGCGAGCTCTCTCAGTTGGCCTCGAACCCTCTCACTTGGCCGCGAACCCTCTCACATTGCCTCGAACCCTCACATTTGGGCCCGAAACCCTCTCTCTGGGCCTTGAAACCTGTCACTTGGCCTTGAACGCTCTCAATATTCCTCGAACCCTCTCGCTTGGCCTCGAACTCGCTCTCTTTGCTTCTACACTCTCACTTGGCCCAGAACACTCTCACTTGGCCCAGAATCCTCTCGTTTGGCCTTGAACCCTCTCACTTCGCCTCGAACTCTCTCACATCGCGTCGAATCCTCTTACTTCAATTCTACTATCTTCCTTGGTCCAGAACACTAACTTGGCCTTTACCCTCTCACTTGGCCCTGAACCCCCTCACTTGGCCTCGAAACCCTCTCACTTGGACTCGAACAATCTCACTTGGCCTAGAAACCTCTTATACTCCCTCGAACCCTCTGACTTGTTACCGAACCATCTCTGTTGGCCTTGAACCCTCTCACTTGGCCTTGAACGCTCTCAATATTCCTCGAACCCTCTCACATGGGCTTGAACCCCCTAACTTGGCCTTGAACCCTGTCACTTGGCTTCTAGCCTCTCACTTGGCCCAGACGCTCTCATTTAGACTCGAATCCTCTCTCTTGGCCTCGAACTCTCTCACATGGTGACGACACTCTCACTTAGACACTACACTCTCCTTTGGCGCAGAACACTCTCAGTTGGCCTCTAGCTTCTCACTTGGCCTCAAACCCTCTCACTTGGCCTCGAAACCTCCCACTTGGCTTCTACCCTCTCACTTGGTCCAGAACCCTCTCTCCTGGCCTCGAACACCCTCACTTGGACTTTAACACTCTCAACTGACTTAAAACCCTCTCACTTGGCCTCGAACACACTCACTTGGCCTCGAACACTCTCACTTGGCCTTGAACCCTCTCACATGGCACCCAACCCTCTCACTTGGCCCAAATCATCTCACTTGAACCTGAACCCTCTCACTTGGCCTTTCCCCTCTTACTTGGCCACGAACCCTCTCACTTGGCCTTGAACGCTCCCAATATCCCTCGAACCATCTCAGTTGGCCTCGAACCCCCTCACTTGGCCTCGAACCCTCTCACATGGAGTCGAATCCTCTCACTTGGCCTCTACCGTCTCCCTTGGCCCAGAACACTCTCAGTTTGCCTCTACCCTCTCACTTGGCCCTGCATCCTCTCACATGGCCTTGAACGCTTTCAATATTCCTCGAACCCTCTCGCTTGGACTCGAGCCCTCTCACCTGGCCCTGAACCCGCACGCTTGGCCTCGAACCCTCTCACTTCGCCCCGCACCCTCTCACATGGCGTCGAATCCTCTCAGTTGGACTCTACCCTCTCCCTTGATTCAGAACCCTCTCACCTGGCCTTTACCCTCTCACTTAGTCCTGAACTCTCTCACTTGGCCTCGAACACTCTATCTTCGCCTCGAATCCTCTCACTTGGCCTTGAACGCTCCCAATATCCCTTGAAGCCTCTCACTTGGCCTCGAACCCTCTCACATGGCGTCGAACCCTCTCACTAGGCATCTACCGTCTCCCTTGGCCCAGAACACTCTGAGTTTGCCTCTACCCTCTCACTTGGCCCTGAACCCTCTCACATGGCCTTGAACGCTCTGAATATTTCTCGAACCTTCTCGCTTGGCCTCGAACCCTTTCACTTGGCCCAAAACCCTCTCACTTGCCATCGAACGCTCTCACTTGGGTTCTACCCTCTCACCTGGCCCAGAATCCTCTCGCTTGGCCTCGAACCTTCTCACTTCGCCCCGCACCCTCTCACATGGCGTCGAATCCTCTCAGTTGGACTCTATCCTCTCCCTTGGTTCAGAACCCTCTCACTTGGCCTTTACCCTCTCACTTAGTGCTGAACCCCCTCACATGGCCTCGAAACCCTCTCACTTGGCCTCGAACACTCTCACTTGCTCTCGAACCCTCTCACATGGCCTTGAACCCTCTCACTTGGCCCCAAACGCTCTCTCTTGGCCTTGAACCGTCTCACTTGGCCTTGAACTCTGTCAATATTCCTCGAACCCTCACAATTGGCCTTGAACCCTGTCACTTGGCTTCTAGACTCGCACTTGGTCCAGAACCCTCTAACTTGGCCTCGGACCCTCTCAAAGGCCCTCAATCAGTCTGACTTGCCACCGAGAGCTTACAGTTGTGCACGGGCGCTCTCAGTGGCCCGCGAGCGCTCTTATTGGCCCACGAGCGCTGTTAATGGCCCGGGAGCCCTCTGTGTGGCCCGCGAGTGCTCTGAATTGCCCCTGAGCGCTCTGAGTTGCCCTCGAACACTCTCACTTGGCCTCAAACCCTCGCACTAGTCCTCTAACCCTCTCACATGTTCTCAAACCCTCTCACTTGGACCCAAACCCTCTCACTTGGAGTTGGACCCTCTCACTTGCCTTTTACCCTTTCACTTGGCCGGAAACCCTCTCATTTGGCCTACAACCCTCTCACTTGGCCTCTACCCCCTCCCTTGCCACAGAACACTCCCAGTTGGCCTCTACCCTCTCACTCGGCCCTGAACCCTCTCACTACGCCTTGTACCCTCTAAATTGGCCTCAAACCCTCTCACTTGGCCTCGAACCCTCTGACTTGGCCTTGGATCCTCTCACATGCCCTCAATCACTCTGACTTGCCACCGAGAGCTTAGAGTTGCCCACGGGCACTCTCAGTGGCCCGCGGGCGCTCTTATCGCCCACGAGCGCTCTTTATGGCCCGCGAGTCCTCTATGTGGCCCACGAGTGCTCTGAATTGCCCCCGAGCGCTCTGATTTACCCTCGAACACTATTACTTGGCCTCGAACACTCTCACTTGGCCTCAAACCCTCGCACTAGCCCTCGAACCCTCTCACATGTCCTCAAACCCTCTCACTTGGCCCCAAACCCTCTCACTTGGAGTTGGACCCTCTCACTTGACTTTTACCCTCTCACTTGGCCCGGAACCCTCTCATTCGACCTACAGCCCTCTCACTTGTATTCTACCCTCTCACGTGGCGTCGAATTCTCTCACTTGGCCTCTACCCTCTCCCTTGCCACAGAACACTCTCAGTTGGCCTCTACCTTCTCACTCGGCACTGAACCCTCTCACTTGGCCTTGGACCATCCCACATGACCTCAATCACATGCCCACTGGCACTCTCAATTTCCCGCGAGCGTTCTTATTGGCCCACAGGCTCTCTTAATGGCCCGCGAGCCCTCTATGTGGCCCGCGAGTGCTCTGAATTGCCCCCGAGCGCTCTGATTTGCCCTCGAGCACTATCAATTGGCCTCGAACACTCACTTGGCCTCAAACACTCGCACTAGCCCTCGAACCCTCTCACATGTCCTGAAACCCTCTCACTTGGCTCCGAACCCTCTCAATTGGAGTTGGGCCTCTCACTTGGCCCGGAACCCTCTCATTTGGCCTATAACCCTCTCACTTGGCCCACAACATTCTCACTTGGCCTCGAACACTCACTTGGCATCGTACCCTCTCACGTAGCGTCGAACTCTCTCATTTTCCTCTACCCTCTCCCTTGCCACAGAACACTCTGTTGGCCTCTACCCTCTCACTCGGCCCTGAACCCTCTCACTTGGCCTTGTACCCTCTAAATTGGCCTCAAACCCTCTCACTTGGCGTCGTACTCTATCACTTGGCCTTGGACCCTCTCACATGCCCTCAATCACTCTGACTTGCCACCGAGAGCTTAGAGTTGCCCACGGGCACTCTCAGTGGCTCGCGGGCACTCTTATCGCCCACGAGCGCTCTTTATGGCCCGCGAGTCCTCTATATGGCCCGTGAGTGCTCTGAATTACCCCCGAGCGCTCTGTGTTGCCCTCGAACACTCTCACTTTGCCTCGAATACCCTGAGGCCAACTCAGACCGTCTCACTAGGCCTCGGACCCTCTCACATGTCCTCGAACCCTCTCACTTGTTACCAAATAACACATGAAGCTACACACTTTCGGCAAACCTTGTTCTGCAATAACACGTTTGGATTATATATATATGCGAACACAAAAATAACAACAGTAACTATAACTGCATATACTGCTCTAAAACAATTCAAGACAAAATCACGCAAGCACGAGCAATATAATGGCGTTCACAGATAGATAAATAAATAAACAAATAAATAAATAGATAGATGGATAGATAGACAGAAGATGGACAGGCAAACAGACAAATAAATAAGTTAATTAAGTAATATGGCCTCTAAACAGAATCTTGTTTAAAATCTATCGGTTGGCTTCTCTACAACAGGTTAAAAAAAAGTGCTTCTGTGGCAACATTTCAGATGCAATAACACCAACTGTGGCCGTAGCTTTACCGTGGTTATATTTTATGAACAGTTGGCAGAACTAATGCACCCTAACAGATGGAATATCACCAAATATAACCAGATCGCGCCATAATGGGGGGAAATGTCACACTTGTTTTTTGGGGTATCCCAATAAGCTGTGCCCTCTGTATGCTTTCAGGCTCGCTGAAGCCAAAAAAGAGACATTTTTACTTTCTCTACTGGTAAGTAGCGGAAGTATTGTATTCCACCCAAAAATTCGATGTCGAGATTTCACCGGAAATATATGTTTCGAGGCCCCCTGAACAAAAAAAAGCATTTTTAGAAAAAGGTCCGTGTGTGTGTCGGTGTGTCTGTCAGTCTGTCAGTCTGTGGACATAACTCAAAAACGAAAATTAGGTTAAAAACCAAAGTTGGTATTTAAGTTTAATGTCGTTCAAGGATGTGACACGAAGATTTTGAAGAAAATAGCCCCACCCTAAACTACCCTTTACATGGAAAATTTTTCCAAAATTTTGATTTTCTTGAAAATGGCTCTAACGATTTTGATTAAAATGCCATATGTTTGAGATGTTTTTATGACGAATGAAATGTATATCTTGAATTTTCCGGCTATAGCCCCTGTAGTCGTATTTACTCTGGACGACTTTTGCATAACTCGTAAAGCGTTAGAGATAGACCAAATCATACTATACAAAAAATTAAGATCTTGGTAAAATACACAATTTATGACCCAATAAATTTTCTTATAGGTTGAACCATTTCGGAGATATTCCTTGTTATATGTGTGAGTTTCGGAAAACTTAGAACTTTAGCGAAATGCAATCACGTTGTTCATTTTTTATATGTTAATCGTGCAAAGAGAACGGAATCTCAAAGGTCAAAAAGATTTGACTGTCGCACAGTCTTCTGTATTCTAAAATTTCCCTTGCACCTACAAGGACATAAGCAATAAGATAATTTGTACGAATGTTTATCTTAACTAACATGGAGATATAGGAATAAGAGTTTGTTAGAATGGTTAGTACAAGAGTGGGGAAAGTCATGTGAGTGCAACACATCAGATTTTTTTTCTTAATGTTAAATACAATATGGAAAAGCAATTTTGATTTATTATTTCTCTTGATGGGTTTTTTAAGTATTGCAAAAAGTAACTGAGTAACCACGAACTGTAAGTTACTTACCAGATCTCGAATGGTTGAGAAAACTCGACACCGCGGACTTGTTATACCCAAAATGCACTTTGAACCTGATAAGTATCACTTACAGTTCTTGGTACCTACGCAATACACTAATTGTAGCTTAAGCCGTTCATGTAACATTCGCTCATTATAATTTATGTTACAAAGGGCATGATAGTGATCGTATTGCTGTCGCATGCATTGTAACTAACCACTTGTGTGTGGAATGGACTTGGCCTTTGCTCTCAAGGTCTGTTTTCCTTTGAAGAGCAGCCTGGATTTACACGGCAACCATTTGGCTAGCAAGCATAGCAATATCCACCTTCTTGACCAACCACTCTTTATATTTGACAGACATTAATCAGTATCTGCAACACTTAACATTCCGCCTTTGAAACAAGTTTTGAAAAGACAGCCGTCTTAGAAAACAGAAAACTACTTAAGTTTTTTCCTAAAAAATATATATCACTTTTTAATTTTCTAAAATATTAATCTTATCTTAAAACCCCGAAATGCAAAACCATTCGTGATGTCAACAGAAGTCAGGTTAACTTTCTTCAAAGATGAAAATGAAAATGAAAGCAATAATTGAAAAATTTTATAATGAACATTTTAAATTGACAAAAACTAAGAAAACAAGTTTACGAGAATGCTGGCCCCTTAGCTCAGTCATCTGCTGTGTAAGGCGTCCCGGGTTCGATTCCCGGCTGGAGGGTAGGAATTTTTATTTAAGACCCAAAGTTCAAAAGCACTGTAAAATGAATGAACAGCGTTGGTGTTGAGCGACTGTTCCAAAAAGTTAAAAGCTGCCGATTTGACCTTAAATGTTAAAGGCACATATAAATGGAACATTAAAAAATCTGATGTGTTGCACTCACATGATTTTCTCTACTCTTGTACTAACCTATTTACGAACTCATATTCCTCTATCTTCATGCTAGTTGAGACAAACCTTTGCAGAAATTATCTTATTGCTTATTTTCTCGCAGGTGCAGGGGAAATATGGGAATACAGCAGCCTTTGAGCGATAGTCAAATCTTTTAAAGCTTTGAGATTCCGTTCTCTTTGCACGACTAAGGTATAGAAATAAATAACCATCTTGTATTTGACGAAAGTTTAAGCATTTCCAAAACTCACACAAGTAACAAGGAATATCTCCAAATTGGTTCATTTTACAAAAAATTTACTGGGGCATAACTTTTATACCTATTGTTGATAGCACGATTAAACTTCGGATTTTTAATATCTTGAAAGTAATTTCAAAAATAAGTAAATTATTGTATATTAAACTAATTACGTTTGGCTTGAGAGATGTAAAATATATATAATACTTTCAAAACTATATTTGTGGCCTATAACCCCTGTTGTCTGCACGTACCACCCTGCGCACACATCTACATTAATGTCATTCCTTAAGAGGCCAACGTGCTTTCACATGACACCTTTAAAAATGTATAATATCCATATCATATCCATAACATCGATATATCACACTATGTTGTATAATTCGATCGGTATATGAACTAAACCCTAACAGAAAACATGTAAATATTAAACCTGTAAAAATGATACAAGCCCTAAGATCTGCCACCCCAATAAACAATTGCAGAGTATTTCAATATGGCAAAATCAGCCTAAATAGAGTAATAAGGCAAAAAACGTGCAACCCTCTTGCTGTAATAACTTTGAAAATCACTGAATTTAATTCTCAACAGATGAGCACGCCAATAGAGGGGTAAGAAAATTCCCGAAGCTTACGAAGTCAGGAAGTCACATGACTTCTTTCATCGGACTATGTTCCCATACATAAACGCCACGCTCCTGGTGGCCAAAATGCATATTGGGGCTAAGGGGACATTACAGGAGTGACCCAGGGATCCTCAATCTGTAAACGTTAAGGATTTCACTGCATTACACCTACGCCATCAGATCTGGTTGATGTTCAATGATCCCTTTCTTCCGAGTTTTAGTAGCACTGCTCATAACCCTGTCCATTTCTAACTGCACTCCAAATTTGCTAAATATGTGACGACGGCCAAGCACTTAACGTGGCGGTGATACCTGAAGTAAACATCTCACTTGGGAATGAATAAGCGAAGGGTGCAATAATTAAACTCATTGCAATGTGAATCTGAGGTGAATGCTGTAAAAAACAAGTATACAAGACAAAGCCATAGCCTGAGGTTTTTTAATAACGATATATGAAACAACAAAGCACACAAACACGACCGCTCATTAACCATCCATGTGTAACATCCTGGTTTTCTATTGCTCCACGCTGAAAATAAACTCGTTTTGTTTTTCCTATAGCTACGCCAGGGGGCTCATGTGTTCGCAATTCCACGCCCTTGTTGTTGTTATTATTAAGAACAATTCCAAGCTTAAGTACCCTTTATAACGGTCTGTTTTTAGAAGAGACTTCTGCAGGCTTTTACTGCGTTCATATACTCAGGTGTGGTGCCTGAATTAACACGAGCATAATGTTTTTTATGAGTTAAAAAGTGCAGTCTATTACTTTTAAATTAGCTCTGCATGCAATCTGGAGGAAAAGTGTTGCTAAAAGCAACCGAGAAAAAGCTGTTTGAATCACGGGAGGTTTTTACCGTGTGTTCACTAGAGTACTCCATTTCCCGAGTGTGTTTCTTCCGTGAGGTGCCCATATTTACGTACCAACACTGCATTTTACACAGATCTCCATGACCGGCCTAAGCAGCTGAACAATGGGCGACAGTTTCCTTGCGTGAAACGAATGAAAGGTGACAAATAACTTCTGTAAGGTCAGGTTGTGAAAATAGCGCTGACTGGAGATCAGATGTAATCTAAGGACAGAATATGAACTAAGATCTATGTAGAATCACATTATATAAAACTAATCTAAGATCACTGAGTCTCAGCTTAACTTGATCTTGGTTCCTAATATGCGTTTGGCAGCATCATAAAACAGCTAAAAATCGCTGCATCCAGGCAGCAGCAATCATTTCTTTTCCAGCGTCGGACGCATCCAACAAGGTGTAGCACGATAGAAAACTGGCGCGAAACAAGATAGAGGTTAAATTTCACTCGCGAAGAAAAAAACATTGGTGGATATTGTAATTGTAAACTGTAAACATATAGTGGAATAACAAAGGAAAGGATGTGCGGAGAAAGAAAGCGATAATTTGTTTCTAGGAAAGAAACTCTATGGAAAGAAGGCACTGTGAACTTTAATTTCCGGTTAATTATGTATTTACGTACTTCTCTATTTGTGTTTTATTTGCATATTTTACCTATTATTAGATCAAAACATATTTAAATCCAACACATTTTTCTTAAATTTTAACAACACAATTGCAAATTGATTTCACTTTTTATGTTTCTAGAAATAAGCCTCAAACACTTAACTTCATCTTTTTAGGTTAGGAGTAATCCGTTTTTGCTTTGTAAAACTGCTTTTTGGACACAGTAGCATTTGAAACAATGCTCTTATTATCCAAAATAACTTTAAAATGCATTACTTACCATGTTATTTTGTTCCACAATTCCACCCACAATTCTGCTGATTTAAGTTCCATCAAGTTAACTGGAGAAAATTCACCTATCAGATTTGACCACATAAAGATGCCATGAACTCAAATCAAGGTTGCACAATTATTTCTTTGCTCTCACTCACTTGGTATTATTCTCACCGTTTGACCCCGAGCACACATTGATATATCATGTATTTTGCGAGCTGTTTCCGATGAACCCCTTTATCGACACTCCTACATTTTATAGTAAGATCTAGTGTTCACAGTTTGTGAATATGCACACCGCGTTCATACCGAGTTACATGCCCAGAGCTGGAGATGTCCAAATCGGTAGTGAATATACCCATGTTTCCCTGAACTTGTCATATAGCTTTCTCTCGTCATGTAAACTTTCTGTTCTCCTACTTGTGGATAAAATTTTCACAACATAAAGTCAATATCCTCATTTGTAAAGAGATAGATTAGGGTCACCCCATACAGCTTTCTCCATGAATTTCGGACGCATTCGTTTCCACGAAAAAGACACGTCTCGCAAAAATCCTAGTTTTCATTTATAATCCGGGATTTCACATCATCTGAAACTACTTCTGGAAATATTTATTTGGAATAAAGAAGAACTAAAAAAACAAGCTTTCGTAGGAACGTTGTATAGAAAGTATTTACAACTAACTTATGTGTAGAGAAAGTCATGTGAATGAGTTCACATAATTAGTTTAGTACCTGGGCGACCGAGCTTTGCTCGGCGTTTTTCGCCCAGTATGAATATAATAGAGAAAGAGATGTCAATGTGATAGCTAAAAGTAAGTAGAGAAACCACTGTGAATGTAATATGTAGTATCTCTATTTCAAACATACAGAAAATTGCACGACTTATTTGTAGAAGAGTGAGTAGAGAAAGAGACGTGAATGTGTTACCTGAAAGTGAGTAGAGAAAACACTGTGAAGGTAATATGCATGTATACAAAAATTTAATCAAATCTGTAGAGTCGTTTCTGAAATACCGGGAATATATATAAGAATTGCGCAGTAGAAGCGGGAATAAAAATTTTTATTTTTTATGTAAAATCGCGTTTTTTCGGGAATTACACCTATGTAGCTGAACTTAGAAAGCAAAACCCTATCTGAATACAAAATTTGATCGAAATCGTTAGAGCCGTTTCCAAGTTGCGCGGAATAAATATATATTTAGTAACGCCGTGAACTTTTGTACGTGAGTTTGGTGCAACGCAGTTGTCAGAGCGAGTTCAGTAAGAAACAGAAATTGCTCGAGTGCTTACTAAAGAAATAAACTATGTCTTTAATAAATCTGACTACATCGAAATGCTTTTAATGTGGAGGGAAGTTGGACTTACCGCTAGAGAAGGAAATAGAAAACAAAAGCATCTAGAGCCCCAGCATCTCCAGTCTGGACCAAAGTGTGAGATAAGCCAGGAAGAAAAGGAAGGGGATTTGTGATCCAGCCGCTTGAACTGATTTTAAGGGCTTAAAGCACTGTTTAAAATACAAGTAAAATTGGCTGTTTCCCCCTAATTGAGTAGCGTAAGGAATATTACACTCTAATCCCGCCAAGGAAAGATTCTGCCAAAATTAAGAAAGCGGGTGGAAAATTTAATTTGCGAAAAGCTCTGAGGGTTCACTGGGTCGCGCACAAGATACACACGCAGAGGTTAGCAATACGGCTGTACACATAATGAAGCTCGAGATTATTTTTAATTATTCCCCCATTAATAAAACCGAGAACTTGATTGCTTTATAGATAAAACTTTCTATTAATATAATTTGATTTGGAGTATTACTCCATGCTCCATTAATATCAGAAGATCTATAAAGCTTTCTACTCAGTATAAAATTCTGAAATTTACGTAAACTGTATTCTGCTCAAAATTATGAATA
Organism: Tenodera sinensis; assembly: GCA_030765045.1. Lineage (NCBI taxonomy): Eukaryota > Metazoa > Arthropoda > Insecta > Mantodea > Mantidae > Tenodera > Tenodera sinensis. Next base: position 37,330,996 of record CM060965.1, on the reverse strand, counting down.
TATGTTCGTGAGTAATAATTGGAACCTTACATTCAATGTGTACATGAAATTAACAAAGAAAAAAGACAGAAACAAAATATTAATGCAATCCCTGAAAATGTGGTTACAGAATTATAAAGAGCTGTGCAACTATAACCAACAGGAAGAAATTAATATCACAACAATGGACGTACAACAATGACGCTGCTTTCCATCACACACCGGGCCACCGAGAAAAAAAGGGCATTTAAGGTTAGACTGCCTCGCGTAGCTGTTTGTGTGTACGCGACTGTAACAAGGGAAGCGGCAGAAACAAGGAACTTTTAGCGTCTTCTCGAGACTTCTAGTTGAGTCATTTCCGGCGCGCGTGTGTGGGGAAAGATCACTGTGACGTCATTCCCGTATATAGAAACACGAGGCAGGAACAGAGTGAGTTGAGTGTGAGCCAGCTGTGCGTGTGTGTCGTCATGAAAGTACATAGGTCGGTGAGTCGAAAGGAGCTTAATGAGCGTCGAGTGGTTGCAACGGTGTGAGGAAGACAGAGAAGGTGAAACCACTGAGCAAGGTTATGGGAAAAACAGTTGAGTTGTGATAGCCCGAATGACAGCAGACTGTGTTAAGGACAAGGAGAAACTGTGTATTTATGGAAACATTTTATAAAACGAAGTGATATAAAAGTAAAGGACAGATTTTTGTCATTTTGTTACATTATATTTCTATTTGGTAACTGTTCAAAAGGAGTGCTTATTTTCAATAAATGCACCAGTTACTTCAAAGGTTGCGTAATACCTTCCTGGAAGACACCCAGTCTGACCTGCACTGAAGGAAAAACAATTTTTGGAAGGTTTTCGTTCAGAAATTTCAGTGGCTTTACCACCGCACGTGTTTTCCTTTGAGACGATTCCAGCGAGCGATTTAACTCTAGAGATAATCATGGCTTTTTTCTTTGAAGAGTTTGAAACACAGAAGACTCCTTTACAAGGATTAAAGCTTTCAAAAGAAGATGGGAAGAACATGGCGAAGCAAACGTAATTAGTAAAGAGAACAGAAAAAGCAGAAATGTCTTTTGGTATCCAAAACCAAATTAAGAAGACTATATATCTTAATTAAAATGGTGGGCGCCGAAAAGGGACCCCCAGTTCGGAAGTGGTTCACAAGGAGTCACGCGCAAGTTTTCCTCTAATTTGAAATGTAAATTTATGCCAATTAATGAGCATGAAAAAGAGGAATTCTTCTTTGGCGACGAAACAGCAAAGGGACTAATTCTGTAATTGAACATTGCCAAAGAAGGCGCTTTAGTCCTTAGGCAGCTATGGAATGAATATTTCATTTTTCTTTCTCGTGATCTTCTCAAAAGCTTGGAAAGGCAATTTTTCATCGCGCGTCGCTATGATTCCTTTTTCATTCCGGTCGTGTATCTGTTTGACATTTTATAAAGGAAACTCGGTACCTTATTACGAAAACAACACTAATTATTTTTTACTTATATCGGAAGTTGATTTTGGAACTTAACTTTTCTGGAAACAAAAGTTTATGGAAACAAAGTTATAAATTGTTCGTTATTTTGAAGCTTTTCTTTCCTCAAGGATGAAGTTTCTGGAGAGGCTTAGAGAAGGGTTCTGGAAATGAAACCGTAAACAAAAAAGTATTCCACTCACATGACTTCCTCTACTCTAGTATAAACGATTCTTCTTGATCAAGATAGACTTTTGCAAAACAATTATCTTGTTGCTGATCATTATATCATGACTGAAATTAGTTTCTCTTTGCATGGCCAAGAAATAAAAAAGACACAACACTCAGAATACAAGCTGTGGAAATGAGATTCCGCAGATCATAAACGGCATATCAAAGAAGAGGCAAAAAATATTATGCAGAAATACGGCAAAAGTTAATCGTAGATAAACTAAATACAACAATAGTGAAATAAAGAATAAACTGAAAACAACAGTTAATAAGAATGATTAAAACAGAGTACCAAAAGCAGCATACAACCATTTACCACGAAGAAGAAACTTGTGAAGACCTAGGAAAAGATGGAAGCAGCAGTAATAAGATATCTATACCGCGAGGAAGAAGAAGGGAGAAGGAGGTGACAAGACACACACACGGACCTTTTTTAAAAATGCTCTTTTTTGGATTCAGAGGGTTTCAAAAAATATATTTCCGGTGAAATCTCGACATCAAATTTTTGGGCTGAATACTTCCCCTACTTACCAGTAGAGAAAGTAAAAATTTGGATGTCTTTAAAACACACAATTTATGTCAAATACTTCTTTTTTTCTTTTCAGCGAACCATTTCCGAGATATTCTTTATACCTAGTTTGTCTTAAAGGCTGCAGATGTTTATCGCATACGATTTGAAAGTGCTTTCGTAAATAAAACGCTAAGTTAAACCGCCACTGCAACACAATGCACGCCCTAGTGTTAAAGAATGGCAATGTCTGAGTATAATGGAAGGAGGTAAATCCAACACCTCCTTTCTCAAATGTTGGACATCGCTGGTTTAAAGTGAGTGGAGAAAGTCATGTGAATGTAGATTTTATCTACTTTCAGCCAAAAGTAGGTCTTTGTGAGTTCTGTTGCTGATGTTTCACCACGATTGAAGCAATAATTTAACAATGAATGTAGTCTTGCGAGTCGATATTGTATTCAGCCAGCGGGTTGCTCTGGTGAGTAAGAGGGTAACTAAGTCGACGAAGTTTCAGATGGGCTTACTCTAAAGTTGTTATATAAGGGACGGGGGTAACTTCGTATCCCATCGCTGGTTTTGCAAAATAATATCACAAAATATGTTCCATGGCGCGAGTTTGAACCAAATTGCTGAAGGGATCGCATTATCCACATAATTGCTCTCCTCGCGATCGTGTTCCCCTTTCCTAACATAACTGCCTTAATTTTCTTGCTTCAGTCAATATGCATCAGTCGCTCCAGTGGACTGTAAACTGGTCCGAGTCGAGTCGAGGCAAGCAGCCAGGCAGGCAGCCAGGCAGGCATCAACTTCCTAACAATCTCCTCTTAAAGCGATAGTCTTATCAAAACAAATGTTCATTCGCGACTTTCGCATTCCTCTTTTCACACTTCATTAATTCTGGTTGTCTCTCAAGGGAGCAGATAGCAATATAGTCATTTTTACTTTGTCTACTATGTATAGACAGTAGAGGAAGTGTTCTATTCCACCCAAAAATTCAGTGGAAATGTATGTTTTGAGGCCCCCATCCCTTTCTCTAGGCAACATAGCTAAAAAACGAAAAATTGGTTAAAAGCCAAAGTTGGCATTTAAGTTTAATGTCTTTCAAGGATGCGACACGAAGATTTTGAACAAAATACCTTCACCTTAAACTACCCTGTACATAGTCTTGTTTACTCTTGATGCCTTTTGCATAGCTGGTGAACCGTAAAAGGTAGACCAAGTCTTACTATACAATAATGTAATTATTGTTAAAATATACAATTTGTGTTTGAAATTACTCGTACTTTTTGTGGAGTGAGCCATTTCGGAGATATTCCTTGTTATTTATGTAAGTTTTGCAATATTTAAGTTTTCCACAGTTGGAATATCGGTTACGGTGAGTTATCTGATAAGGTATTTCTTCGAGGTTTTCCCCAATGCTGAAAGATGAACGTGGGATAAGCTCAATGGAGCCCAGGCTCATTTGAGCTCATTTCATTCATAGTCCAATATGGCCTAACGAGTTAAAGGACATTAAAGCTTAAATTCATGTGTACTGTATACTATTTTTCTTCTGTAATGAGTAATAGAACATAACATCAATTACTAACACCTGTTGAACATGATGGTTTAGGTAGCAAGGTCACCCAAATCAACATTGGATGTTAACCTCCGATTGTTGACCTTAAAGGCTATAACTTGTAGCTCATAGTTAGCAGTTGTATGAATTAATTCACAAGAGGATACTATTAAATATAAATAAAATTAGCTTGATAAAACTGAAATTCTAAAATTCAAATATTAAGCATGATTATATTACAGGTGTGCTACAGTAAGATAGTAAAAGTTAGGTGACGTCACACACTGAGTACTATATGCGTATGTGCTAAGATGCTTCTGGTGTTCCTGAGGCAGGATTTCAGTTCCTTACTCTTTTACTGCTTGTTGTTCCCGTTAATCCTTGTATACCATTGACATTTTTACCTTCTTTATTTCAATTTCTAAAGATTCACAATACCCTTCAAATACAGATCTACACTTCAGATACATTACACTTCTTTTTCACTTTTTACGAAGCGGTGGTATTTATTTCTCGAAGCATTACACGATCGCCTTCCAAAGCCTCTATATTTTACATTTTGCTATGAGGGTTTAGAAATAAACATCTCATGGACATATCTGCAGGGGAAAAACACACACACACAGGTAGATTAGTTAGCTGGTACTAAATACTGCAGACTCGACTTTGTACCAACACAGCGGAAAGTAGGTCAAAAAACGCTACTGTTGGAAAATAAAGTCTAGTACGGTATATTTCATGTAACATGCACAAGGAAGATAAATAATGATAAAGGTGATCCTGTAAATGTAGCACACGTATTGACTGTATGCTGTAATCCCTTCCCCATTTAGCGTGTTGTTTTGTTCCATCGCAACCCCCTCCCTCCCTGCCTGCCCCCTTCAATTCCAATGCAGTATTTAAATGATAGGTTTAACAAAAATAGCGACGCGTTTATCGTGTGCGCCGAACACAAAGAGCTCTTGACTTGTCAAATATTCGCAGGCACTAAAATAATTTTCACGTCCATCACGTGAGGCTATGTATAATGGCACTGTAATTATGTCTGGCCCTTCTCTTGTCACTAGCAATTAAACGGCACAACAGCTAACGAAAACGTATGTTTATAATACTCGTGACTCTACACGAACGCAGAAAACTTACAATTAGTTCTTTTAATAATTATCTTCGGGAGAACAGATTTTCACAGTCGGAGTCAATGTAACTGGAAGTTATTTTCGGGTTGTTATATTTATATGGTGGTTTGTTGGAGATAATGTTCCAGTTATCCACTTGTTGCATGGACAAGTATTACAAATTTCGATCCGGACAAGTTGGAAACTCTTTCCTCAGTCAGATAAACACGTGTCTCCCGGAAAGTGACCCGACGATGTAAGGCACGATGGGGAAGAATTGCAAGCGAAGCTCGATAGGGGCGCTCATTGTCCCTTTAGGCTCGTACATCAACCTCGAGGCCGAAGGTTATCTTCCCGTGGGCCTTGTCGCTGCCCTATCCTAAATTGAACCCTGAGTTATGAAATAAAACGCTAGCACTAAGCTGGGGAAGTCGTGATACAAAGGTTTCCAAGGAGCTTCGTCGGCAAGGGGTAGCTTTATCGGGAGGGGTTGCTTGATAAACATGATGTATGGTTTCCACTTGGAAATTTATACTTCACGTAGGTGCCGGTCCTTCTAAGCGGGAATAATGTTCCCAAACGTTTCTAAATTGCTTCGAGACATTTAAATAAATTCTTGAAAAATAACAATAGAAATACCTATTGTGTATACCTCTGTTATCTGGTTAATTGACTGCATAAACTATAATTATGGATGTAAGATATAAACAATCATACATTGCACTCATATTACTTTTTCTACTCATTCCTTTACAAGAATTCTTACAAAACATTTATTTGTGAACATAACAGGCCTACGTAATTACCATGTTCACTTAAAATATACTTTAAAGTAAATAAAATATACTTTAATAATACACTAAGTAAAAATACAAAACCAAAATAAAATGTATCAGTTAGTTTTTGTTTGAACAAAAGAAAAAATATATGATGTGTTGCACTCACATAACTTTCTCTACTCTTCTACCTACTAACTATTCCTAATAAACTCTTATTCCTTTATCTTCAAGTTAGTTAATGTTATTCTTTACACGACTAAACGGATAAAAAACTGAATAACGACCTTCTCTTTGAGAAAAGTATTTGCTGGGACCTTCATCTCGCAACTGTTCTGTCTGCTCGTAACCTAGACACACACACACACACACACACACACACACACTACACACACTTTGCCTGTCTCGCAAAATGCTGGCTTCAACGATTCACTCACTAAACTGCCTTGTTTAAAAATCTTAACAACTGTCTCGCTCAGCACTTAAAACCTCGCGTCAAAAATTACTTCTCTCTCCGTCCCGATTCGCTTATACAGGCCAGGTGTATTACCGGCGAATTCTCTAGAAAATGCACCTTTTTTTGATATTTCTCGAGAAGGCTAGAATCGATCTTTGTTTCAGCCCAACTGTACTAACTTATGTACCGCATGCTACCTAGCAACGTCGTGGTGCAAGATAACCGTACCTAGGGCCCCTCATTGACCGGCGGTGGCGCCACAATGTTATTTTGGAGTCTAGAGATGGACATAGCCTGACGTATGAGCATGTTAAATGGAAGATGCCTCTCTTTACTCCATTTATTTAAAACACCTAATCATTCGGTACTTTAATAAAACTGGCAATTGATTTTACATTAATGCAAAGTCTTACAATATTACAGAAATTAACCAGAGATGACATAATTAATAAACAAAATAAATAATAATGGACCTAGATAGGAAATAATTTACAATAATAGTATTTATTAATAAAAATGATCCAATGTGCATGAAACGTCTCAATATACTCCTGACCAACGTCAATACACTATTGCCACCTTTCTGGGAATTTCATTATTCCGTCACAGAGCCATTGTTTGGCGGTTCAAAGTTTCATTTTGCTCTTCTGAACCTGTGCCAAGTTCCGTGGAATGCACATTTCTCGCACATTTTGTGATTCCTTTCCAAAAAAACTACGCAGTTCAATTTTGACCCTTCCATCTTGTACATGACTATCTTTACTTAACAACAAACAAGCGCTGTTCTTTCACTGTATACTCACAACTGCCATCTAGCGTCTGCGTGGTGTACTAACATCAGTTCATCATCGTATGAGAGGACGTGTCTCTAGATGGAGTGGTATTTCTTAAACAACACAACTGTAAATAATTTCTGAATGATTCTGGTAGAAATATTTGAAAATTCCAACCAATAGCAAAGAACATTTTCGAAATAGTTCACTCCACAAGATTTTGTGTGTCAAAGCATTTACTTGAATGAGATCTACAAGTTCTCAAAGACTTCCTCAAATATTTTATATTTATTTATGAAAGGTTATACGAAGAAGCTACAAAAGAAGGCAGGAGACATCACGTTCTTGTGTTTTTTCCCTTGCTTATTTGCAGCTTAATAAAAGAGCGTTAGGTTTCTACATTTAACATTTCTCTCACGCTTCCTCCTGCCATTCCAGGAGATAACTCAAAGTCTGGTGCTGTTTTTCATTTCGAGTTTGGTTATTAATGACAGCACCATCAGCTAAAAACGTCAGGACCGACCTGTGTCGTTTGAGTTTTATTAAATTAAACTAGTTTGTATTCCAGGAGGCTGCGCCTACATCCAAGCCAACATGCATACCAATATTGTTAAGACCTCTGTAACAAAGTTTGCTTGCAGTCTGCTTAGCGGATACGACTTTCTTATCCATGAACTTCCTTTACTGTTCCCAAAGAAAACTGAGAATTGACTAATTTAAGAGTATCGAAATATTAATCTACAGTATTTCTGTCTGCTTGTCCTTAATAGAGATAAACATTCATTGCACAGTCGTATTTATTTTGGGAATACGAATGATACAAATACAGTAGGTCTAAGCGATTAAGAACGAGTCGCCATGTGATGATCTGAAACTTCGTTCTCTTTGCATGTCCAGGATGCGGGGGGGGGGGGGGGGGGTGAAGAAAGGAAAACAGACGATTTTGCATTTGTGAAAAGTTTTTACAAACACTTAAATTCAAATCCATAAGAAATGGTTTTTACTAAAAAAATCTGCTACAGATCGGGTGGTTTAACGAAGACAGCATTTTTTTTTGTGCGCAGTAAGATATAGCATATCTCTTACGGTTTTCCAGTTATTCAAATGTCCTTCACAATGAGAAGAACTTGAAGTGATTTTCTGAAAGCTCTTGACGATACCTTTAATATCCTGGGTTGTTTGTACAAATTGGCCCATCAACAGAGAAATTATGGCCAAAATAAGGTTTAGAGTAATTGTGGCTGTTACGCGTAAAATTGTGGGTTTTTTTAGGAATGACACCTGTATAGATAAACTTAATAAGCAAAACCTGTCTGAACACAAAATTTGATCGAAATCGTTAGAGCCGTTTCCAACTTGCGCAGAATATATTTATATACAAGAATTGCTCGTTTAAATATATAAGATTTAAGGTGTATGCATTTTCTTCATTACCTTCATGTCGCATACTTGGCAGATATTAAATTTAAATACCAACTTTGGTTTTTAACCGACTTTTGGTTTTTGAGTTATGGTGTTCAAAGACACACACAGACTCGCACACACGGACATTTTGTAAATTGCTTTTTTTTTATTGAAGGGCCTCAAAACATATATTTTCAGTGAAAGCTGAACATCGAAAGATTGGGTAGGATACAAAACTTCCCCTAGTTGCATACGTAGCAGAGAAAGTAAAAAGTGCAGAGGCGATAGTGGAAGTGAGGGTGTTTTCAAAGCTACATTTAATTGCTCCAGCACCTCGCAATGGCCCTTAAATACATTGGAATGAAGCAAACTCCGCCAATAAAAGGGCTCTTATCCCTGCCTTAAGTTAACACTGCCCTACTAGTTGAAATCAATTTTCCGATATTAAGGCACGATTTTTTCGTCGTTTTTCTTTTGGGCAGCCTCCCTTTTTGCCTGGGTTTTAAATTAAGTAGAGTACTTTGGTTGTGCAACTAGAGGAAGTCATCAGGATAATGGGACGCGGACGGCCGACTGGGGACAAAATCGCGATTGTTGCGTCAAGATGCTCTTCTTTGCTCCAGTCCGTCGCATGAGGTTGCACGGTTCACTGCACATCAACTTTCACGCTTGCGTAATTTATATCTTTTAACATAACTTTGGTATCTACTATAATAATCAGTGGTGCTTTGTTGTAACAAAACACGCTATCAAAACATACACAGAGGTTCAACAAAACGTAAAATGCAATTTAATACTCAGATATACTTTATTTAAAAGTTACATAAATATTCCTTATCTTTTGTGGTTTTAAAGTTTTGTTTTTGGAATGTTAATTCGTTTTTTGAATAATTACATTAAACTATATTTCAAGGTTAGTATTTCATATTAAGCTTTGTTTTAGGAAAGTGACCAGAACTCGGCTTCTATCTGCATAAAGAATATTGTAAATGTATTCTGAAATTAGTAAAGCAATTTTTGTAGATCCTTTAAGGGTACATTTTTTCTTCTGGGTACACCTGTCAATCAGAGGAGAGGACTCTGGTCACTTCCCTAGAAACAAACACAAGTTTTATTTAAAACTCTACACTAATTTTTGAATTATTAAGTTTAAGATTTAGGAAAATATACTTTGTGTGTGTGTGTGTGTGTGTGTGTGTGTGTGTGTGTGTGTGTGTGTGTGTGTGTGTGTGTGTGTGTGTGTACGTGTGCGCGCGCGTGTCTAAGACGAAGCTAAGATGTATCTGGAAGTCCCTTTACCGCAGGAAATATTGGGTGATGTGACACATGCTTGACAAAATCTTTCTACACAAAAAACTTTATCGTCTGTCGGGGGCCCTAATGACCTAGTTGTCGACGGGCCCTTAAACCCAAATCACTCACTCACTCACTCACTCACTCACTCACTCACTCACTCACTCACTCACTCGTCTGTCGGGCACTCAAATATGCTGTATCCGACAGATGGTAACACGGAACAGAGACTATCAATAAACTCTACTGTATATTGGAGATATCAATTTATATAAACCTCGCTGCAACACAGCGTACGATTTTGAGGTATTCTGCTCTCCTAATACCCTCTATCATTTTTCCATTGCTATACTCATAATGAAGCTGTAATAAAACCTTGTATACAAATATTTATCTGATAAACATGACATAGTTAGGAGATTAAGCGTTTTTAAGAGTAGTTTGCACAAAACTGAGTACAGAAAGTCATGTGAGTATAAACATCAGATTATTTAACAGCAATACCAATTTTCAACATTCGGGTGTTATTTTATATACGACTAGTAGACATTATTTAGTGCCTAACACTTTCACCGATTCACCATCGAAACTGGTCATAAAATCTGATTCGTATTCAGGAAGTTATGTAAATAAAAGCGTTAATAAGAATTTTATATTTTTCCTCTGTTAAACAATATGCATTTGTGAGACATGAAACATTTTGAAAAACACTAGAGCACACAAACTATAATATTTTGGGGAGATTTCACGATGTTGACCTTGCAGGTAAATTAATTATCTCGTATTCACATCTATCAACTTGACATAGCCTAGCCATGGCGCCCAACTTGAATGAGTGTTTACTCTGAAATAGAAGAACATTGGAAAATACTTATCATTCCTGAAAAGTCTAAAGAGAGATACGAAAGATGCTACAGTATATATACCTTAAGTTAAACCATCAAGACACACTGACATGAAGGTTATGTTTCAAGATTAGTATTTGATATTTCATTCATACATCACATTATGTTACTAATTATCTCCCAAGAATTGTATGCAATACACGCGTGTAAAGTGTTTTTACTAATCCTTGTCTTTCCAAACTTTTCCTCGAACGCTCACCATCCTTATATCGCAATATACTGTTACCACGCTTGTGCCCAGCGTTCCTTACAGTTAGCTCATAAAATACGACGCAATACGCTCCCGTCCGCGCGATGCGTGAAGCTTTATTACCGAATTATGGGCTATAACTTACGACCCATTAGCGCCTGCTCAAATCTGATGGTTGATTATGAGAGCTGCTGTTAATTTACACATCCCTAATGTATCTAAATCTGTCTCTCATAGTTAGGATTGGCGAGGGGTAAACTGCGAATCATTCCATACCTCCATAGAATAGTAAAATACAAAACACACTCTTTATTCGAGTAATTATATCACGGTTTGAACACCTATGGGATTAACCAGCGCTTTTGGCTCTCTCATAAATTTCTTTCCCTTTTGTATAAAATTGAGATTTATATCAGAGCTTTATACTTGCATTATAAATAGGACTGAGCGTACCTAAGTGCAAATACGTGTTGTAGATAAGGCAATCTTATAAACTACTATACCATTTTCATAATTCTTTCTATATTGAAAAGTTCGTTCTTTGTGACGGATACAGGTTAGAGTACACACCCACTTTACCTGGAAAGCACTAAAATATTATAAACGTATTCACAAGGGCCGTGTTATATATTATGGACATGTTGACAAAATAAAATTGCTTCCTTGTTGCCCTAGTAATTACATCATTTTCTGATATTGTTGCCGGAAACAGAGTAATTTAACAATTTATGCCGCCATAATAAGCCGTTTTAATGTTAGAATTGTATAAATAAAGCTTTGAATTTTCTTTAAGCATACTATGGAGTAGAAATTAGTTGTGTGTGTATATGCGCGGGAGTGAAGGAGGTGGAGAGCAGAGGGTAGAAGGGGAAGAGGGAGAGAACATAATGTAGGATAAATACCACTAGGATTTAAGATTAGTCTTCCAATAATTGAATGTCACTACCAAATATTCCGTCACACGGAGAGGTTTTCGTGGTTTTTGAGTTTTTTAAAAACGGCTCTTAGTGTTTATTAAAATACATTTTTTTTGGTATTTCTATGGTGCACCTTGGTTTTTTCAACGAAACCTGAGAACACTTCTTCATTTGGATTAAGTTTTGTGTACCTTCGTATAACAAAACTTTCGAAACTTTTTTACATGTAAAGATGAATGAAAATAAGTATTCTTAAATGTTACATAGAATTGTCATTGTTAAACGTAATTGTAATTGACTTCCACCGTGTAGAAAGACGAATCATAGCTAAAAAAATCTACCAATATTTTCAGAAGTAAAATTTCTTTACATAAAAATGTATTTCTATTACAAATTAACGTGCTTTATACGTAACCCAGTTCAAAATAGTTCATGTTTATACGTGCATTTTTGTAGGTCCCAGAAAAATGTTGTTTAGAAACGTCTTAATAGAACTTTATTTATGCACAATGCAGCTACGTAATTTGCTCTTATACGTATTAAATTTTACTGAACTTTATGTAATTATAATGAACATACAGCATATGCTATCTTAAAAGAAACTGGAGGCGTATTTTCCTTGTTTCTACTGACAAAGGTGCAACTAAAGAGGGCGGTTTTCGGCCGCGGAAACAAAAGACAAAGACGTTTGCTGGTAGAACCGGCGGTTTTTGACGCGAGTTTCGTAGCAACAACTAGGCGTAAGGATAAAAACGTACGGTATCTGGTGTTTACTGATTAACAGCTCTTTTTTCAGTTTTCAATTGCTTTTAATCAGCTATGGAGAACAGAAAAAGGAAATGTATATTAGATAAGAAGGCAAAATTCATACGAGAGGTGGAACTTAATCCACACCAAACCAAAACCGAAATTATTTTGGTTGTGTGATGCAGATAGCATGGTGAAAGAGCGTTCTGTTTTGTGAGGAACTATACTTGCCAGTGTTGACAATGACAGACACATACATACTGCTGGTGAAACATTAAGAAGGAAGTAAAACCTTGGACATGCAGCACCTAATATATCTCCGTAATTAGGGATCTCTGCGCCTGAGAAGCGGGTGGTATCATTAAATTGGCTCGTTAAGCCCAGGCGTGCGTACGTGGTGTGGTAAGCCCACCTGATCCTAGCCAGTACATTCCGCATGTTTGTTCTGAAACATCAAGTGTCAAGTGTCAGTCGGCTGGGTGGATACCTCCACAAACACGGAGCACTGGCACAAATTAAATTACAACCTGTTCCCAAATAGCTGCCTTTCTTCTACTTCCTGCTACACCTTCTGATTTACACTAAAGCTCATACAGCTAATGATAAAGTTTGGCGTCAGCGATGATGATATATACAAAATTAACACACATTATTAATGAAGTAATACCCGGTTGGCGGTATGGACAGTTTTTTCTAACCAATGTGTGTGTGTATGTGTGTGTGTGTGTGTGTGTGTGTGTGTGTGTGTGTGTGTGCGCGCGCGTGCGTGTACGTGCATTTATTGTATGGTTTAACAAGATGTACATTTTCTGTAAGGATTAGTCTTTCGCTTGCGATTTACCGGCTATGCAAAAATCAAGCGTAAACAGGACTACCTAGGATATAACCAGAAAATTCAAAATATACATGTAATTTGTCATAAAAATGTCTTAAACATATGGAATTTGAGACGGGAACTTCTACGTATATATTTGTAATTTTAGATTAAGAATGTACATAAATATAAGATTTTAGATATAAGTATAACTTGGTATTGTGCAAAGAAATTGCCTTTTGAAAGTAGGTTGACCTGAACAAGTTTCTAAAGGCCTCTAGAACTAAAGAAATCAAATCTATGTCCTTAATTTAGTCACATTAGAGTTCATTAAACAGTTAAATAATGTATCGAATGGACAGTATGGGAAATCGAGGTGCAAAGTGCAACGGTCTGACAGTTGGGTCTGGATGGCGATGTGCCCAGGAGTGTAAACCTCGTAGCGCTAAATAAGTATAGCTTCGCGCCAAAAAAGGAACGTCGAGGTGGAAAGTGTAACGGTCTGACAGTTTGAGTCTGGGTGGCGATGTGACTAGAAGTGTGTAAACCTGGTATCACTAAATGAGTATAGCTCTCGCGCGAAAAAGAAACGTTCGAGGTGTGAAGTGCAACGGTGATTAGTGAACGTAAAGCAGTTAGCATCCTAAGGGAGAAGCACCAGAAACTTGCTCAGGTCGGAAATTCGAGGCAAATGAAGTGTTGAAGAATAAACTTAGTAAAAGCCTGTGTTGTGTTGTCATCTAACCTCGCGCCCGAGAAACATCCTCTCATGCCTACCTAAATCCGGCACCCAACGTCCAGAAACCGCTACAAACGGCGCTCCAAGTCACGATCCCGTTACAAATGGCATCCCAACGTGGTGGCTCGACAAAGAATGACAACCAGAGGATCACCGAGGGAAGCAGTTGACTCGGCGAGAATAAATCGACGCGTAGGAAGAAGGCGAACTTCAACCCAGGGACAGCAGTAGAAGCCGTGGACGCGAAAAGGAGCCGACGACCAAGTAACATCACGAGCGACAGGAAACAGCCTCAAGACCTCGGAGGAAAGGCGCACGAGGTGCTGTTTCAATAAGCGAGACAATCAACATCAGAGGACGACCACATCAACCCAGCAACGCAAGTCACCGAAAGGTTAGAGTTAAACAAAACAATCTTATGTAAAGACAATATATATCACAGTTAAAATAGTAGATGCATGGAAACAAATGTGTGGAAGAATGAGAGGACATTATATACTGTATGATTGAATGGGGAAGATTAGAATAAGGTAATTTTACATAGATGCTCCTTCGTAGCGGAAAGCTAAGTAGAAATACCAAAATGGAGTCGTTAGAACAGAGTAAAGAAAACAGTGCTGAGAGCAGCGATGCAGTAGGGAATACTTCGGGAGATTGCTTTAAGATACTCTTGAAAAAAATAAACGAAATGAGTACTAGAATAGAGAATATGGGTGAGAAATTGGAAAGTAAAATTAGTGGTCAGGGTAAGGAACTAAACGAAATGAGTAGTAGAATAGAGAATATGGGTGGTCAGGTTAACGAAATGGGTGAGAAATTGGAAAGTAAAATTAGTGGTCAGGGTAAAGAACTAAACGAAATGAGTAGTAGATTAGAGAATATGGGTGGTCAAGTTAAAGAACTCTTAGACGAAGGATTTAGGACCCAAGAATCAAAGCTCAAAGAACATTTAGATCAAAAGCACCAGGAATTTGAGGAGAGAATGAGGGAGCAATTAAATACACAGCAGGGGAGCATTTCCGAAATCCAGGAAGGGTTAAATTCCTTTAGAATTAACGTAGACGAAAATTTAGAACGTATGAAAGAGATGTGTGAAAGAAAAAATGTAGAAACTAGGAAAATGCTGACGGATGAGCTAACAGCTATTAAGAACGCAGTGCATGGGGAGGTAAATGAAACTTTGCAGGTAGTGCACGCTGAATTAGAAGCTGAGGGACAAGAAATTAATAAACTTAAGGAAAACACGGAGAGACAGCTATTAGCTCATCTAGAAGTAGATAACCGTTCAAAAAAGAACGAGAGTAGAATAGTGGAAATCCAGGGATCTGTAGAGAGAATAGAGATACAATTAAGAAGTATTAATAATGGTAATGCGACAAGCGCAGTTGACAGTAATGGAAATAACTCAATTGTAAATAGCGCACAGCATGAGGCTGTAGCTATAGAAAATGTGACACCTAGCTCCTTCCACGTGAACCCGTCTAATACAGGAAATAGTCTTAGTCAATATGGCCAATTACTGAATGAAGTGTCTGTTCCCATTTTTGAAGAGTCTGAGGACATAAATCCTAAGCAATTCCTTATCGACTTAGACCGCTATTTCGAGATAAAGGATATACCGGAACAGCTCAAAATGTTTGTTGTGCGTAAGGCTCTGAAAAATAGATCTCTGACGTGGTTAAGGCTTGTTTTGGGGGAAAATTGTTCTTACGAGTATTTCAGGCAAATGTTCCTTAACAAGTACTGGAACGCGACTACGCAGAACAAAGCCAGATCAATATTGAGCAACGGCCGATACAATGAACACGGCCGACAGTCGATGGCGGACTACGTGTTAACTTGCGCGCAAAATTGCAGATTAGTCGATCCTCCTGTAAGCGAAGGAGATTTTATTTCGCAAATTATTAAACATTTCCCTCAGCAGATTACAAATTACCTGATCGTAGCGAGACCGAAAGATATTACTGAATTAATAGATCTTGTGTCAGCTTTTGAAAGTAGCAACTGGGAACGGGAGTTTGATCATGGTTCGCGGAGAAATGAAAGGAGGAGCTGGCGTGGTCAGCCGAGTTCACCGCGCGCCAACAGAAATTACAATGGGAACCATAACCGAGACGTTGGTATCAGGGAACGATACCGAGATGACCCGCCCAGATTCGAGGGTAGGCCAAGAAACGGCAGACGAGAGCATCAGGTAAATTTAATTACAACGGAGGCGAATTTCCATGACGGGCCGTACCGACCTAGGGGACGTCGAAACGGGCATAACCCGAGAACCCCGTGGAGAGCCCACGACTCCGACGAAGAGTATTACCGTAGAGAAGACAGGGGGAATTACGGTAGCGGATACAGCTCGCGAGGAAATAACCGACGGGGCCAAAGAGGGGGAAATTCTAATATGCCCGGAGGTCAAGAGATCTTAGTGGCGCCTGTGAGAGAAGGTTTTGCAATAGTGGATGGAAATGATCCGGAAAACTAAATTGCGATCTTGTTGTGGACCGGAAAAAGATTGCACCGAACCCTGGGGTGATTTACTGCACAGGGCTACGGTCCGAATTAAATGATGACGAAAGTGAACAATTGGCAATACTGAAGAATTACTCGGACGAAAACGAAGTAGAATCCCCGGTAATAGAGGTTAAAGTAGGAGGTAAAGCGGAGTTATTTACAGTAGATACCGGTGCTACCATGAATGTATGTAGCGCGAAATTTTTCCAAGGGTTGCTAAACCGAAATGTCAAGATGATGACTTTACCTACTTCTAATGTGGTTTGCAAGGTAGCCGTAGGCAAAACGGTGCAAAGGATTAAACTGCAGACCATGCTATGCTTAGAAATCGGCGGGGAGGTGTTTGAGTACATATTCTTAGTGATCGATAATTTGATTTGTGATGCCATTATTGGATGTGACATGTTGTACGACCTGAAGGCGGTCATAGACTTCGCAAAGGGAAGTTTAATTTTAAATAAAGGTGAAAGGAGAATAGGTGTACCGTTTGTTCGTGACATAAAACAAAGTGAGATTGTTGGCATGTTAAATGAGTCGGATATAGGAGACGAACACTTATTTATCCAGCATATGCGTGTAGAAACGGAACCGGTTGTAAAGATTGCTATCAGGTATAACAAACCCGAGGGTAAAAGACCTCTTTTTAGTGAAAAGGCGGTGGGTACTTTGGAGCGAGAGAAGGGGAAAGCGCCCGTACCCTTGTTCGTGGAACAAAGCCACCAAGTTCGGCAGGCTGCAATGAAAGAAAAGCTGACCGAGTCTTACCAATTGACCAATGAACAAATGAGCCGGTTAGAAGACACATTAACTAAAAATGCTAACACCTTCAGTAAATTACCCGGCAGATGCAAAGCATATCAACACAGTTTCGAGGTAAAAGACGCGAAAGCTTGTAATTACCGACAGAGGGAACTACCATTAGCCATACAGACGCAGGCTAGAGCTATTATCAACCAAATGTTAGAACTAGGAATACTTAGAATCTCAAATTCTGATATAATTAGTCCCGTTGTTTGGATAGCGAAGAAGGATGGCAGTTTAAGGAAAACATTGGATGGACGGGGGGTAAATAAATACACCCTTCCCGACTATTTTAGGAGCGAATCTATTGAGCAGTTGATCACTAAGATGTCCAGGGGCCGATATATTTCCTCGATCGACTTAACGGCGTCATATTGGCAAGTTGAGCTCAAAGAAGAGGTTAGGAAATACACGAGTTTTATCTTCGAAGGGATACAGCTAGAATATACTGTCTGCCCTTTCGGAATGCGTACCTCGGGAAACGGTTTGCTTCGGGCCATAAATGAAATTTTAGGGGATGCCACGAGGACGTATTTGCTCCATTATGTGGATGACTTCTTGATCATAGATAAAGATTTTGACGAGCACATGAAACATGTAGATTACGTGTTGACGAAACTTCGAGAAAACGGAATGACTGTAAACCTCGAAAAATCTAAATTCTGCGTAAAGGAGGTAGAATTTTTGGGATACATAATAAATGAAAAGGGGCTAAAACCTGACAAAAAGAGAATAGATGCCATCATGAATATTCCGCCCCCTAAAACGGTTAAACAAGTTAGGAAACTGAATGGCGTCTTAAACTATCAGGCGAAATTCATTCCTCAGTACGCCAGTATAATGGAACCTATAAGGGAATTATTGAGAAAAGGGGTGAAATGGCATTGGGGTGCCACCCAGCAGACGGCGTTCGAGAAGATTAAGCAGTTGTTTGCAAACTCTATACTACTTGAGAGGCCTAGGGATGGACTTCCTTATGAAATTTACGTGGACGGTTCATGCCAAGGGTTTGGAGCTATTCTAGGGCAAAGGTCAGCTCCAGACCAGTTCCATGTTATAAGTACGGCTTCCAGGGGGCTGAACCACGTAGAGAGAAACGCGTCAGTGACAGAAATCGAGATCTGTGCGATGTATTTTGCCATTCAGCGATTTAGAACTTACATATACCGCAAAAAGGTAAAGATCTTCTCTGATCACATTAGTTTGTCTTTTCTACAGAAATGTAAGTATACTAGCTCAAAGATGTGTAGGTACGCTCATGAAATAATGATGTATGACGTGGAAATCCTACATATACCGGGAAAGATGAATACGTTCAGTGATATGTTATCGCGACTAACCCATCATGCTGAAATACCCGATAATATGGGTGGAGTGCTAAGAGAAATTAAAGTGTTGAAACTAGAGATACCAATGGATAGGGGATTAAAGGAGAAATTAAAGAAAATCAGCGAATTGCAGAGGAAAGACTGTAAGTTGGTCGATTTAATGGTCAAAGCGCCGGAAATAGATGGACAGGTGGAAGGTAGTTTGGGAATGAAAGACGAAGTCTTATATAAAAAGCACGGAGCCATTAACCCGAAGTGGAAGACGTACATTCCTGGTAGCCTGGAAAAAGAAATTATTACGACGTTCCACAAAGCGTTATGTCATTCAGGGACGGACAGGACGACTGCTACCATATTGGAAAATTTGTACATCCCTAAGTTAAGACGAAAGGTAAGGCATACGGTTACGGTGTGTGACGTATGTCAAAGAGCGAAGCCACTGCAAGTCGCGTACGATTACGAGACGAACGCCATCCTACGGGATAAACCAAGATCCTTAGTTACGGTGGATTGTCATGGCGAGTTACCCCGAGGAGCGTTTGGATATAGATACGTCATAGTATTTGTAGACGTGTTCTCAAAGTTCGTTAAGATTTACCCGGTTAAAAAGATCGATAGTGCCACATGTTTGAATAAATTGCTGAAGTACTATATTCCCCAGGTCGGAAAAATGGACGCATTGCTAGCAGATAACGCTACCATGTTTACAGGAAAGAAGTTCGTTAACACGATGAAAGAACAAGGTATCAAACTTTACCACTGTTCGCGTTATCGGCCGAATAGCAACCCGACCGAGAGAACCATGAGAAATCTATCGGTGTATCTGCGAGTATCCTGTAGTAAGCAACAAACGAAATGGCCCGAGATGATACCGACAATTGAAAAGATATTAAATGAATCGGTAAACCAAGTCACGGGATTCAAACCGGTAGAGTTAATGCAAGGCAAGCTCATTAACACGATGGGTGCGAACATACCGCGAACCCTTGATGTGGAAGGCGCCGTGAGTACGTCGCAATTAGAAATTATGGAAATGGCCGCAGAGCGAATGAGAAAGAGGGCGGATAGACGTAAAGAAAAACATAAGGCGAAAATGAGGAAAAAGTGGAAATTACACAAAGGCGATCTCGTATTGGTGAGAAACAAGAAACTTTCTAGCGCCATAAACAAATATAACCAGCGCATGGGACTTTTATACAAAGGTCCGTATAAGGTAGTAGAGGAATACGGAACTGACACGTACTTGCTTATGGACTTGAACAGCGGTAAACTAGGGGGAAAATGGCATAAGCAGCTTTTACGTCAGTACCTTCAGGACGAGATCAGAACCGAAGAAGAACCAATAAAGGAAGAGCACGCAAAAGTACATAAAGAATAAGTATTCGAGGTAAGATACGCCGAGTCGGCCTATCAATTCGAGAGTTTCGTCATTACAAAATAAATGGTGTCAGGGGTCTAATTACTTATCAAAGGGAGACCGAAGATGCGGGAAACACTAACAAGCAACAATTGAAATGAAAATGATGGTTTAAAATACGCGCGAAGCGGTAAATAAGTTTAAAAAGACAGATGAAGGAACAATGGTAAACTTGGAAGGATATAGGTAGAAATAAGTGTACAATTAGTAGCTCGTAAGTGTGATTAGATTAGCAGTGCAGAATGTCATTATATGAAACACTGGTTTAAGAATTTAAAAAAAAAAAAAAAAAAAAAAAAAAAAAAAAAAAAAAAAAAAAAAAAAAGAAAGAAAATGTAAAATTAGTAGCTTGTAAAGGTGAGTAGATTAGAAGTACACAATGTCATTATGTGAAACTCTGGTTATGAACTAAGGGACCCTGGAAGACATTGAACCCTTGTGTTTACATGGGCCAGGTAGACAAGGAGAACCTGTGTCAGTGACCTATATGTGTGATATTGTAAAGGAAGAAGGTGAAAGTCCAAGACAGGTAGATAATTGAAAGCAAAGGTATACTACGAGGAAGTGGACATTGTCATGTGTAGGTTAAGCTGAAGTCAGGACTTCGGAGGAAAATAGAATTTGGTAACCAAAAAAAAAAAGGAGAAATCTCTAAAAGATCTTCCTGTTTTTCTTGTTACAAAATCCGGCGCATTTGAGACGGGAACTTCTACGTATATATTTGTAATTTTAGATTAAGAATGTACATAAATATAAGATTTTAGATATAAGTATAACTTGGTATTGTGCAAAGAAATTGCCTTTTGAAAGTAGGTTGACCTGAACAAGTTTCTAAAGGCCTCTAGAACTAAAGAAATCAAATCTATGTCCTTAATTTAGTCACATTAGAGTTCATTAAACAGTTAAATAATGTATCGAATGGACAGTATGGGAAATCGAGGTGCAAAGTGCAACGGTCTGACAGTTGGGTCTGGATGGCGATGTGCCCAGGAGTGTAAACCTCGTAGCGCTAAATAAGTATAGCTTCGCGCCAAAAAAGGAACGTCGAGGTGGAAAGTGTAACGGTCTGACAGTTTGAGTCTGGGTGGCGATGTGACTAGAAGTGTGTAAACCTGGTATCACTAAATGAGTATAGCTCTCGCGCGAAAAAGAAACGTTCGAGGTGTGAAGTGCAACGGTGATTAGTGAACGTAAAGCAGTTAGCATCCTAAGGGAGAAGCACCAGAAACTTGCTCAGGTCGGAAATTCGAGGCAAATGAAGTGTTGAAGAATAAACTTAGTAAAAGCCTGTGTTGTGTTGTCATCTAACCTCGCGCCCGAGAAACATCCTCTCATGCCTACCTAAATCCGGCACCCAACGTCCAGAAACCGCTACAAACGGCGCTCCAAGTCACGATCCCGTTACAAATTTTAATCAAAGCCGTTGGAGCCATTTTTCGAAGCTCTAAACTTTAGAAAAATTTGCCAAATTTTAGGGTGGGGGAATTTTCTTCAAAAGTTTCGTTTCCCATCCTTGAAAGATATTAAATTTAAATGCTAACTTTGGATTTTAAACGACTTTTCGTTTTTGAGGTAAGCTATTCAAGCATACACACATATACAGACATGAACCTTTTTCTAAAACTGCATTTTTATTCAGGGGGTTCAAAGTATATATTTCCGGTGAAATTTCGACATCGAAATTATTTGTTTACTATACGTAGCAGAGAAAGCAAAAAAGATAGCTTTAATAAAAATCTGCACTCACATGACTTTCTCTACTCTTATACTAACCATTCTCACAAGCTCTTATTTCTGTATCTTCTTCGTGTTAGTGGAGATAAACATTTGTACAAATTATCTTATTGCTTACTTCCTTATAGGTGCAAGGGGAATATCCCAATACGCTAGGCTTTGTGCGATAGTCAAATCTTTTAAAGCTTTGAGATTCCGTTTTCTTTGCACAGTTAACATATAAAAATGAACAACGATGTTCCATTTCACCAAAGTTTTAAGTTTTCCGAAACTGACCCAAATAACAAGGAATATCTCCGAAATGGTTCACTCTACAAAAAAAATTTATTCAGACATAAATTGTGTGTTTTAGCGAGATCTACATTTTTATATATTAAGAGTTTGTCTATCTCTTACGGTTTACGAGTTATTCAAAAGTCATCCAGAGTAAACAGGACTACATAGGCTACAGCCAGAAAATTCAAAGTATACATTTCATTTTTCATACAAATATCTTAAGCATAGGACATTTTAATCAAAATCGTTAGAGACATTTTCAAGAAATTCAAAATTTTCAGCAAATTTTCCATGTAAAGGGTAGTTTAGGGTGGGTCTATTTTCTTCAAAATCTTCGTGTCGCATCTTTGAAAGACGTTCAACTTAAATGCCAAGTTTGGTTCCCAATCCACTTTTCGTTTTTGAGTTATACTGTCCACAGACTGACACACACACACACGAACCTTTTTCTAAAAATGCTTGCTTTGGATTTAGATGGTCTCAAAACGTGTATTTGCGGTGAAATCTCGACATCAAATTTTTGGATGGGGTGCAATACTTCCCCTACTTACCAGTAGAGAAAGTAAAAAAGACAACGCATTAAACAGGCTTTGATGGCCCCAATTACCGCTCTGAAAAGTTTACTGAGTAGTATAACTCGACAAGGAAAACGCCGACGACGATTGCCAAATGTGTTATGGTTGCAGAATAAGCGAAGAACCAAGTGTAACGTCTTCATGGTAACGTGTGAGGCTCGCGTCAGGGAGATCCCGCGTTCAAATACCATGGGCCGACCACACTAACTGAGGTTTATTCATGGTTTTTCAGTCGCCAAACGAAATACCAGTATGGATGTTTAATGCCAGTTCCCAAAGTTCCACCTTAAGTCCCAAACAATAGAATAAATGAAAAATTGATGGTAATAGCGAATGCTGTGCCATCTATCCACAGATAATGTAAGCATATTGTCACCGCGCCCGCCGCATCTAATTGCCGACAACAGCAGTGTCACCCATCGCATTATTGTCGGCACTATCGCAAAGGAGCCGAAGGAAAGAGACAGAGAATGGCCGCATTGTTGGGGCGCTTGCCGAAAGAGAGAAAAGGATAGAAGCTTCTGGAATCTTCCGCTTTGTATTCCAGCGCAATAACTGAACTTTCCAGAATAGTGCCTGGGAGATATAAATAGCGGTAAAGTGTGAGAAGAGGCAGTCGGGTAATGGTCGCTTGGATGGCTAGACATCCAAGATCTGACAGATCCCGCCGTCAGTGACAATACAGGAACCCACCCTGCACCATCAGACATTACAAAGACAAAAAACCTGTAACATATAACGACCTATACCACCACACGGGTAAATCCGTAATTAAACGGATAGGTACCGTGGCCACCTTACCATCCGCCTGGGTTAACCCAGGCGACTAGTACTCACTCCTGGACTCCTGGAAGAGGCAGTCAGACGTATGTGAAGCGTTGAGAGTCGTGCCGACGGAGAAGGGACAGTTCTTTGTGTTACTAATTCGGAGCCGTGCTGTTGGAGAATCGGAAAAGACTTTCTTGCTGTTGCAACAAGTGTACAAAGTTACTGTTTACGGAAATAAAAGTGTTTCTTTATCTCGACTACATCTGTCTACTTTACTTCACACCCAACCAAAAAGTCACAATATGGACTGGATTACACCCTAATGCCATCTACCGCCACAGAGACGAAGGACTGTTGGTCCCTCTCTCTAAGTTGTGTTATTCTGAGTAATAGACTAGACTACCAGATGGCAGGCTGAGAACAGCCCGAGGTGTGTCATTCGTGTACCTGCCCTTTTAGGGCTTAACCACTGTATGACGGGAATTAGGATGTTGTAGGATGGCTGGTGAAGAATGAGGATTGAGGGTTGTTAGGAGGTAGCATACATTTATGCTCATCGGGTGTTAATTTCAGCGTGCAACTATCGTTGGGCACTGCTGATGTGTGGTCCAAATATGGATATTTGGCGAAACATTTTGGACTTCCAAACTACTCTTGGAAGGACTGTAAGGAGCTCAGCTTACGCTGTTGATGGGGGCTGAGTAATAGCTTAAGTGTGCGCAACACTAACCACCTAGAAGACAAAGTGTGATTAGCAATAAAGTGGTGTATTCGTTTGTTACAATATTAAAGCGGCTCCTACCTGGAGAAAGACTTGCACTGTTGTCTGGCAGGGAAATAAAATCTTTAATAATAATATTGAATTGTAATCGTTATTATTACTATATTGTATTAATATATTTATTAACTTATTTACTTATTAATATTAGGGTTATTCAACCAGCAGGAACAAAGTTACTCACGACCGCCTTTTGGAATGACGAAATTAACCTCTCCGTCATGTGGCTAGAATTACGTCACAGTGCAGGTTACACTCGCTATCTGTTTGAGTACCAACTTAAATTTCATAATTCCTAATTGGACCACTTTTTGAGCAGCGGTTCTGGCCGAATCATAAATACTGACAAGGATGATTTAGAAACAGGGTTAGATATTTTTCTTTCAACCTTCAACCCAACATCTGCCTCTCACGGTTATGCTCATAACTTGTGGAATAATTTTTAAGGTATTTGTAGAAAAGGTCTACTAATAGATTTCTTTGTGAATATATTCAGAAAATAAATCCCAAGTTAACTTGGAGTGTATGGAAACATACGTTCTTACATGTCAACTCTGTGCTAACTTTTGCCGAGTTTATACATTTAGTTTCTTAATGATTTTCCATTTCTCCATCGATTGCATCCTTACTATTTAAGTTCTGACAACAAAACAATTTGAACAAGTGATACTTTATGGTTCATTTCATTGGTTTAGTTATCCAAGGGTGTAGATATGAAGAAAAGTAATTTAAAACAAAAGCGTAACAATTTAAACTCATGAAATAGAAGTTATTAATTATTGCTTCAGGGGTGACCAATGGTTCATTCAGTTCTGAAGAAGGATTTTAAGATGACCGTTTATTTCTTATTTAGTTCTGATGATAGCCATGAGTTTGAGATGGCCATTTATTTATTTAGTTTCTGATGATGGCAGCGGAGTTTCGTATGGCCTAAAGTCATGTAGAATATAAGTTTGGAAATCACATAATGGACTTAAGGAAAGTAGTATATAATGAGTTTACAAACTTGTAACTTTACAGACTATTTCTATCCAATAAAAGAAGCTTCCGCAGGAACAAAAGTAAGAAGATGAAATATAAATATTTCTTAGCCTTTAGGGCTGGTTGATCTGCTGAGGCTCAAAAGCACAAAATCATAAATATTTAGATCAGGAAGATGCATATGAAATACGAAGAAAAGGAGAGACAGAGAAACGTCTGACTTAAAAAGGAGTCCCTTAAGATGAGAATTTAACATAGCTGCAGTAAGAAATAGAGAAAATATTCACTAGAGCGTTTATTAAACATGACTACGGCATTTGGGGTTTGGGATGGGTGGAGGGGGGGAGGGTTGCGGGGTTCTCTTATTTCCCAAGATGAGAACCATGCGCAATTTAAGCCTTATAGTATGTCTAAAAAGTTCTTTTTCACGCTGTACCGTGAGGAATTTAACTTTCTCTATGTGTCAGAAGAGCAGTAGTTCACATTGAAGTGAACAAGGTTCGAGTAATAGAAGTAATGAGGTAATGTCGATATCATTTTTGTCCCAGGCAATGGCGTAATGCCAGTTCACTATACATTATCATTATATTTAATGGACTATAGCATAGGGTGCACTTCAACATTTATGATATGAAGTTATTTTCCCTTTCTTTCTAAGAAACGTTAAATTAATTTTTTCTACTAATATCACTGTCGTACAAAAACTTTTTCTATTACTGGAGGAAAAATGAGTGATTTATAAATACATTTTAATAAATTCAAATCTATTTTTAGTTTGATATGTCAGAGATATTTGAAGAGTAATAATATTTTAAATTTATTTTAATATATTTATTAATATTTAATATAAATGAAAATAAAACAAATAATGACATTTTATTAATGTCATATCATATATAGGGTGTCCCAAAATTACACTGACAAACTTTGGAAGCTGAAGATATCATTTTAAACACTTCTTGTTAAAGAAAGTTTTTTTCCTGCAGTACTTCGTTCAAGCGCTAGACGAGTTACTGTCATAGATTACTGCCTCTCACCCAGTTTAAGTATTTACTGCAAAATCAACAATGCAAATTAGTATTGTATTTATCTTAGTAAGGTAGACAATGTTAATTCAAGAAACAAACACGGAACAGGTAAACATCTCATTGTTTGCAGTTAAATCACAGCTTTACTATTCAAAATCAGACCGACAAATTTTTAAACCACAGAAATGTCTGGTGTCTTTTTAAGAGTACGGTAGAATAGGCCACGTCGATGCACTCTTTGTGTTAATCGCAATGGGCGTGCGTTCCACATTTTCTTTGAATAGAGTTTTATGTGAGAGGCGAAGAACCAGATTTTTCCGCTTCACATTTTTTTTTACCAACTTTCCAACTTCTTTTAGGCCATTTTTATGTAGAAGAGGTGGTAGAGAAAGAACTGTGATTGTGTTTCTAAACGAAAGTGTGCAGAGAAAACAATGTGAATGTGATGTTGTATAGTAAAATGGATAGCATAAAAACCTTCTCCATGAAAAAACATACACGTGCCGAATTTCGAGGTGACGCACAGAGGACAAACATACAAACATTTGCGTAAATATTAATTACTTTACACCGTAAATGAAGTACTCGTAAGCCAAAGGAAGATATTTATCAGATAGTCGTTCACGTCGTATCCGCGAAGCAGAAAAACAAATTAGCTAATGGCCCTGGGAAAAGTTGGATGCGTCGGCGAGTGTGTTATTCCTATTGACATCTCACACACTTCAAAGTTTGTTATTAACAACCCGAAGAACTTTACTTTCAGTTTCGTAGCTCTTTGTCATATCACAATTCAAGTCTCAATAATAGGACAAGTTTATTTCTCCATGCTTCTGAACATGAGGTATGTTAAGTACAAATTTCAAACCGAAAACACTTTTACGTTCTTCACCACGTACACAGTTGGTACAGTTCTGAGGTCCCCTGAATCCAAGAAAAATAATTTTTAGGAAAAGGTGTGTGTGTGCGTGTGTGTATCTGTGTATTTGTGGACAGCATAACTCAAAAACGTTTAATATCTTTCAATAATGCGACACGAAGATTTTGTCAAAAATTCCTACAACCTAAATTACCCTTTACATAGAAATTTTTATAAACATTTTGATTGTCTTGAAAATGGCTCTAACGATTTTGATTAAAATGTTATATGTTTAAGATATACAAATATCTTATGAAAATGAAAATGTATATCTTTAACTTTCTGACTATAGTCCATGAAGTCCTACTTACTCAGGATGACTATTGCATAGCAAGTAAACCCTAAGGGATAGACCAAATCTTACTATGCAAAAATGTAGGTCTTAGTAAAACACAATTTATGTCTAAGTAATTTTTTTGTAGAGTGAACCATTTTGGAGATATTATTTGTTATTTGTGTGAGTTTTGGAGAACTTATACTTCTGTCAAATGGAACATCGTTATTCGTTTTTTATGTTAACCATGTAAAGGGAAGCAATTTGAAAGCTTTGGAAGATTTGACCATCGCTCAAAGTCTACTGTATTTCCATATTCTCCTTGTGTCTACAAGAAGATAAAAGACAAGATAATTTGTACAAATGTTTATCTCAAATAACACGAAGAAGATATACGAATAGGAATAAGAGTAAGAGTTTGTAAGAATTGATAGTACATGAGTAGAGAAAGTCATGTGAGTATAAAATATTAAATTTGTTCAGGTTCTGTCGAGGTAAAGGGAATGAACGAATGAACGAACGAACGAACGAACGAACGAACGAACGAACGAACGAATGAATGAATGTCAAAGCAGTTGACCGGCTCTTGAAAGATTTCATTATTGCTTAAGCCTACTATATTCTGCTATTCCCATTATACCTACAAGGAAATAAGTAATAACCACTTCTAAAATAATTTTTTTCGATTAACGTGAAGTAGAAAATAAGATTTTTAAGAATAGCTAAGACTATAGAAAGTAAAAGAGCACAGGCAGAGGAGAGCTAGTTTTAAAGTATTGAAGCACGTTCCCAGTTGAGTTTTTATGATTTTAGTAAATACATTGTCGAAACAGAGAGAGAGACAGAGAGAGAGAGAGAGAGAGAGAGAGAGAGAGTAGAAAGACAGTGAAGTGTGTGTCAAGGTTACCTTATTTCAAGGACACGACGAATGTAAATTGCCTTAGCGATAAAACAGAGGACTGTCATTTCGTGATTCAGTTTTAGAGGGGAAATAAAGTGACAGAAAAATCAACTGATCTTTGTCATTTTTCCAACTAGAGATTAGAGATAGTCAAATGTTTCAGAATTGGCCGCTTAACAACTGGCCTTAAAATGCATAGTCTTTACATACAATAGCGAGAATTGGAAAGGGCTTGAGTAGACAGATTAACTGGAACGTTTAATAATCTTGGAAATGACTTTTGGAATATAGTAACTTAAAAATTGGTGTATATTCAATTACACATTGAGCTAGGATGAAGAGATTATTAAGATGCGCAAAATTTATGTTTTATCTTAAGAAAATGGGAAGAATTACATATTTAAAACAATTTTACTAACAAATTACACCAGGGGCGTAGTGTCAATGAACCTTCGTTGTGCACGAAGACTTAAGCATTTCCAGGCGCAGTTTTATGTACTCCAATGATACTTATGCAGAGGTACTCTGGTGGTGTGTCAGAGTTCATTCTTGCCTTAACCAGCCGTCAATTAGAGGAATCCTGTAGTGGTAGCAATATATCCTGCGGTTACTTCCCCTGGGGTCAAGCCAGGATTTTCCGCTCATTAACCCAGCGCATTAAACTGCATTCATGGGAAAACCACCACCTGACAGGTTTCCCTACTTTAATCGGCAAATTCCTGTCAGATCCTGAATATCGATGTCGGCTCACTTCAGTCATACCAACCCAACAGACAATACAAGAGCCAGCAAGACGGATTTTGGAGACAGGTTAAAAGTAAAGGAAATGGGATGTGGGTGAATAAAACCAAAAGTTGAAATAATTTTATTTCTTCTACTATTGTACATAGTTGCAGTGAATAGAGGAAGCATTGCTTTTCACCCAAAAGTTTTATACTAAATTTCACATGTTTTGGGACTACTCTGAAACGATTAACTCCTTTTTACTTAGAAAAAGTCTGTAATTCTGGGAACAATATAACTAAAAATATCTGATCTGTTGCACTCGCCTGACTTTCTCTATTCTTCGTCAAGAGTAAACAGAACTACATGGGCTGTACCAAAAATTCAAAATATTCATTTCATTTGCCATAAATATATCTTAAATATATGGCATTTTAATCCAGATTGTCAGACATTTTCGAGAAAATCAAAACTTTCGAAAAAATTTTCCGTGTCAAGGGTAGTTAAGGATGGAGAACTTTTCTTCAAAATCTTCGTGTCCCATCTTTAAAAGATATTAAACTTAAATACCAACTTTCATTTTCAACGGACTTTACATTTTTGAGTTATGCTGTTTACAGACACACACACACACACACACACACACACACACACACACACACACACACACACACACACACACACACACACACACACACACACACAGGAACCTTTCTCTAAAACTGCCCTTCTTTGGATTCAGAGGGCCTCAAAACATATTTCCGGTGAAATCTCGACATCGAAACTTTGAGTCGAATACAATGCCTCCACTACTTTACTATTTGTAGCAGAGAAAGTAAAAAACGAATAGTTGAATAACTACAACTTTTTTTATTTCAGTTCAGCGTCTTTGCAGATTCCGTCAACAAAATTTTCACACATAACACCATCAAATAATATTTATCTAGCCTATTTCATAAATTAAATGTAAATTTAAATACTATATCGGAAAGAATGCATCACAAAATGTTAAATTCTATATAAAAAAAAAAACAATCCACTAACTACAAGTAGTGCTGCCGGACTTACTTAGCCCTGCCAACTGAGGGAAACAAAATCCAGGAATTGCACGTGTTTTGCTTTTCTCTTGCTATAACAGAAAACAAGTTGATAATCTCAAATCTCACTTTATATTGGTATAAAGTTTTCAATTATTTCAGTTCATAATTTGATGCATTGTCCTCCATTTTTAGCTTTGATTGTTAGTTGATTGTAATGTGTAATAATTTGTTTTTCAGATAGATGGGAATACAGTTGGCAACACTGACTAAACAAAAGAGTGACCTAGTGTACCTTTATCATTAAAACAATTTACAAGTGCAACTCATAACTGTTTTGTTCTCTTGTAAACTTGACACACTTCACCGTCTTTCTACTCTCTAACTCACAAACAGCTGGTTTCGACGATACACTCACTAAACACTCTCTCAGCACTCAACTCGAAAGTGCTTCAAAACTTAAAAACGAACGTACTCCTCTGTCTGTGCTCTGTCGCTTTTATAGTTCCAAACAGCCGGTGAATTCTCTGGAAAATGCACATTTTCTTGGCACTTATCGTAAATATCCCTGCACTAGAAGTGTCTTTGTTCTGCCGCACTTATAGTCGTCTTTTTCTGACTGTTCCATTCTCGTTGGGCCACGTATTTACAAGCAATGCTGTGAATTAGCCAACACCGAGTTTGTTTTGAACGGCGACTGCCGGCCGACGTCACAATACAATGTAATAAGCCTAAGTTACAATTATTAGCTAGGCAGTGTAGGTTTGTCAGTGTATGGGGTTCATTAGCGAACTCCGTGTTAGGCAAGGTAAAGGCAATTAGGTCAGTGTAGTTAGGTGATTAAGATTATGTGGGAATTGAGTCAACCAGAATACTACTAGGTGTGCCTGTAAATGAGACGCAGTTATTAAGTGACGTAGGAAAGTTCTGAAAATAGAACGGGAAAACGATTCTTTGGGTTTAGAAACGTACAATATAACAGCAATGTTTCATAGACGACTTTAGGACTTGTTCATGTAGATAGAAACGTTGGTGATACTTAGGAGATGGGACTAATCGAATGCACCACTAAAATATTTTTTTAGACCGTTAATAATAAAAGTGGGCCTTTTAGTAGTTGTGTTAAAAGTAGAAAATTCTTTGGCTCAGTAATCAAAAGCTGATAATGCCAACTATGTTTTCTTGTGGAATATGACCCTCGCCTCATTCCAGTAGGCCGTAAATCACACAATTACACAATGCTTGCTTAAAATAATTCTACAATCAACATTTCAGTTTTCTCAAAAGATGAGTAAGGTTAGAAAAAAAATGTAATATTAATTAATTAATTAAATTTCGTTACGTTATTTTCGTCGTTTTATTATTTCCACGGCCTCCCTTATGTGGAATATTATGGTTTTGTAAAAGTCATGTTGCCAACACTATCACTCAACCTTCTCTTCTCTTTTTCTTTCTGTAAGTTTTACTCCCTGAGGTCGATAAGACTTGAAACAAGTGAAGTAACCTTATAGCATGTCTTTCATGTTAGTTTTCTCATGACATAACCTCGAAAGTATATTATATTTTCACTTGTGTGGTGCATAAAGGGAGAATAAAGGGAGCTGTGCTGTTTTAATCTAGTCGCCCAGACACGTAGGGGCGCTTCAACAGATGGATGGATGGATGGATGAACAAAACGCTGCCATGTATGCAGGCAAGGGATCACATTAGAATTCTTTCTCGGTGTCACACTGAGACAAATGACCGAGCATTGCTCCCTCGTGAGCGCTACTGCAGTCAAATAAGATTCCTGCAGCATCCCTATCCTCATGGGTGTCACAGCATCTGCGGTCTTCTACCACTAAGGCGAGGAATCGATGAGATAAAATCTGATGTTATAATCTCCACCCATTCTGATTTAATTTCACATCAAAATCATTAGTTAAAATTTCTTTCACTATTTCTTTCTAATAGTGAACTTTTCCGTAAAGGTTTCGATGTATATTACTGCTTTAACAACATGTAATACCGTATAAGGTACATTTGTTTACCATTCTAACGGTTAAAATATGTACAAAATAACAAATTCAGTTGGAAGGAAGTAGACTGCGTGGGATGTTTACAGAAAAGTTGATTTCCCATGAGAAATCTCCAAACAAATGACATTTTAATCAAGCGGCTGAAAATAAAAAATAAGATGTGTTGCACTCACATGACTTTCTCCACTCTTGTACAAACCATTCTTACAAACTCTAATTCCTATATCTTCTTCATGTTAGCTGAGATAAGCATTTCCAAAAATTATTGCTTTTTTCCTTGTAGGAGCAAGGGGAATATGGGAATACAGTGGGCTTTGAGCGATAGTCAAATCTTTTAAACCTTTGCACGGTTAACATATCAAAAATAAACAATGATGTTGCATTTGACGAAAGTTTGTTTTCTGAAACTGACACAAATAACAAGGAATATCTGCAAAATGTTTCTCTACACACACACACACACACACACACACACACACACACACACACACACACACACACACACACACACACACACACACACACACACACACACACACACACACACACACACACACACACACACACACACACACACACACACATATATATAGACATATATATATATATAGACATAAATTCTGCGTCTTAGCGAGATCTGTATTTTTTGTGCAGCAAGATTTTTTCTGTCTCT
This sequence comes from Tenodera sinensis, assembly GCA_030765045.1. Taxonomy (NCBI): domain Eukaryota; kingdom Metazoa; phylum Arthropoda; class Insecta; order Mantodea; family Mantidae; genus Tenodera; species Tenodera sinensis. The sequence continues at coordinate 37,298,399 of CM060965.1, read as the reverse complement.
TACACTTTATGAGTTATTCAAAATTCATCCAGAGTAAATACGATAACATAGGCTATAGCCTGAAAATTCAAAATATACATTTCATTTGTCATAAAAATGTGTTAAACGTGTCATTTTAATAAAAATCACTGGAGCCATTTTCAAGAAAATCAAAATCTTCGAAACCTTTTCCATGTAAAGGGTAGTTTAGGGTGGAGCAATTTTCTTCAAAATCTTTGCGTCCCCTCCTTGAAAGACATTAAACTTAGATACCACCTTTGGTTTTTAACCGGCTTTTCGTTTTTGAGATATACTGTCCAGACGGCTACACCGGCGCGCACACACACACTGACCTTTTTCTAAAAATGATTTTTTGATGTAGGGGCTCTCAAAACATGTATTTCCGGTGAAATTTTGATATCGAATTTTTAGGGAGGAATGTTACACTTCCACTTACTACTAGAGAAAATGAACATATTCCCTGTAAAGGGTAATTTGGGATAACGGGAGATTTTTATGAAGTGGTTAGAGTCTCATGCTTGAAAGATAATGGACTTAAATAAAAGGCGAATTTCCAGAGAAATCCATGCTACTTCATTCTCGCCCGTAAAAGTGAGGGACGGTGAGTGAGGGTATTTTTCTGAGACAAGGGGAGTGCTTTTTGTTGAATGTTCAACTAGACAGAGGTTAGCACTGTGTGGGTGTGGGTTGATGAATAGTAGAGAGAGAACTGTGTCCACAAAGAGAGTTGGGACATTGATACATCGGTTTTTGAGAGAATTTTTAGTAAGTGTTGTAGCAGCTTGATAAAAGAGAGAACTGAAAGAGAGAAAAGTGTGTCAAGGTTACCAAAGGACTGAACAACTGAGTTTCAAGGTCACGAACTGTAGACTATGACAACGATTAAAAAACAGAACTGTATTTTTGGGCTGCAGTTTTAGAAAAAAAGTAAAATGATAGAAAAAGAGTAATTTTATTACAGTGGTGTCAGGAGTGGGATTTGCTACATTGTTTTGTTACAGTACTTTAGTCATTCCTTCAAGGTTCATTCGATAGTCAGTTGTTCCCCGAGTTTGCATGGAAATACAATGAATTTTAAGGGTAATACATAGCATCCAGTTCTTAAACAGGAAAATCTGTAATGCAGCTCGTATTTCTGCAACTGTTTATCTCAAAGTAAAGTAGATGAAACAACTTTTCGAAAGAGTACGTTGTAGGTATACCCATAATAAACGGTAGAGGGGAGAGTAAATGTAACATATTTTTAGAATGACTGGAATATTTAAAGCTGAGCTAGAAAGGAAGATAAGTGTTCAAGAGAAGAAAGACCAACTGGTCCTTGGTCTAAACTGTGCAACTCTCTGCAGAGAAGAGGAAGATTAATAGTTCAGTACCCGCATCTGGCTGACTAAAACCACTGTGACCCGGGACTTTTGACCTGCCGGCTTTCCACTTAGTCGATACCTCCACGTGACACAAATATTCCACGCTGATGACGTAGGGTGATTAATGACGCAATAAACACGTCACCGCCAGAGTCAAACACGCACATGCGATAGATAATCATGTAAATATCTGAAATAGCTGTTTGAACAAGGTAATTTGGTCTGTGGTGAGTATTTCTGCATACCTGTTCATACGTCGCATACCTCCCAAGAGAGAGTAAATCTGCGATCGTTATTAAATGCATATTTCTGTGAATATGCACGCCCTTGCTTGCTGTTCATTACCGGGAAAGGGGGGGATGGGGTGAAACATCGCAAAATCTATTATTATTGGGGGATTTCCCAGATATATTCCCTAACTGGGACGTAAGGTAAACAGTGAACAAATGAAATGAAACGAGTTAGCAGAATTAGAGCGCTTCGGCAATGTGCTTTTCCCCGAAACAATCACTGCTATAGAAATAGAAAGCATAGTTCTATCTCTTGCATCAACAGAATTGAGATTCCTTTGCTAAGCTAAGGTTTGTACAAGTATAACGTTTAAAAAAATAGTTTTGAATGCTGTTTCCCCATAATTTTGGAGTACTGATTGCAAATATAGGGGACGGATTTTCATGTGCTAAAAGACTAAGTATTTAATTCTTTTAGTAAGAATTACATAAAAATATGTTTTCAGAATGCAAAATATATTGTTTCATATTACAGAACTGCAAATAATTATGTTAAAAATCAGTCACCAATTACTTTGAGGCAGTGGTGGATTGAAACAACTCGCAATTGTAGTGAACCACGAAAACTTTCTTAAATGAAAGATCATTATTCAACTTTTTATCTCTTTGCTGTGCAAAGAGAAGGGAATTTCAAAGCATTCATATGGTGACCAGCTTTAAGATATCTGACTGTCGCTCAAAGTATTACCATATTCCCCTTGTACCTACAAGAAAGTTAGCGATAAAGTAATTTCTGCGAATAGTTATTCAGTTGTTCTGTTGTAACGTAGACATGAACTTCACAAACACTACACAAGTGTTAACAATTCAGTCGGAAACTCAAAAATTGAGTAAAAACTAACTTCTAAGTCCATACCGACTGCTTACTTGCAACGACGACACAAGCAACAAAAACCAATTTGTCTGAACGGAAAGTTATTCGACTTTGTCCGCCCTTTTTCGCTTAAATCTACTTTTCTTCTAAATTCATCTTGACTATTTCTTGAAATGTAATTACTTTCGTCTTTTGCGTTGGTGTATTACTTGAATCGCAGAATGCAATTTCGTCTTTTGTTTCCTTCGTAATGGTGTTTTATTTTGTATCGTTATCCCAGACTTACATTATCATTGTATAATGTATGTGACAAGAGCGAGCTAAGATTTAGATAATAATGGGGAAACTGTTTAGATTGCCGAGCTATTTAACCAGAGGTCCACACAGCCATTAAGGGGAAGTATTAAGTAAATGAGTGGGTAGATGGTGACATTACAGGGCGACAATTACAGAGTAATCCTTAGTTCCAAATATTATCTGTAGCAATGCAGTGAGGTGTTTTCACATTGCAGATAAATTTACCAGTAATGTGGTTGTAAAACAAGTCATATACGGAACTTTTAAATCACGCACATTGAGACACACTACATTCGTTTCCTTCAATTTTGAAAATAAATATTATGACCAGCATACATAAAAAGCTTAGTATATACTTTTTCCTTTAGCAAATTATCGATTTAGCAAGCTGTGTATAGGTTATACCAATGATGTCTAACTTGTTTCTTTAGAGACGGCAGTCTCGCCGCTCATTATCTGGTTGCTCGGCTAGCAATCGGGTCGTTATTTTATTCTTGTGTAGAGTAAGTAGTTGTAGATATCATTACTGAAGTAAAAGTGAGAAAATTAGTGAAGTGGTTATCACAATATAATGTAGTAAGTTACGCATTTTACATTTAAACCATGTTCCTTCAAACACACTGTTAACGCCACTGGATTGCGTTGAGTTTCCTCTCCCTGCGACACTTAGTTTAAACGACACAACTTCCAGCTTTCTCCAAGTTTCAAGTAAAAGCCAAAGAAAAGTATTTGGAGTGTTGGAAGAGTGGCTTGAATTGGGACGACATCGTTAAAACCTCTTTAAAGTTTCAGAAAACACACGAGGGCTAATGTGATTATGCAGCTAACTGTCCTCGGCTCTGAAGTGAGACAAGAAAGCTTCACATTTTATTCAATTGATTCCCAAGTGCCTCCTCCTCCTAGGCTCAGTGGTTCTCTAATGGTGCCTGTACCGGTACTGCCACTTTTCAACATTAAGTGGGCGAAATACGAGACTTCCTTGCTTCCAAAGGCTTGAATTTATTTAAATCCTCAGTCTTCACATGCTTCTGGCGCAGTTTAACAACCTTCACTTGTTCACGTTCAAAGGGAACAAAGTTGAGGTTACAACTGCTTAAGTAGCGAGCGAACAGTTTCCACTCCTGCCACATCCAACAATATCACACATTCTTATTTATTATATTTAAAATAATACTTCAGTTTTTACTTTCTCTACTTGTCTAGCAAGTTTTGTACCGAAACTTTCTATATCGAGAAATACACGTTTTGGCGACTCTGAATAAAAAAGAAAAAACAAAGCCCACAGCAAAACGTGTAACGAAATTATATCTGCAAATGTTTATCTCCATCATTGTTAAACAAATGAAAAATAACCTTTAGTAGGAAGAGTGAGGTTAGAAACCTTTAACTGCAAAGGCGATATCGGAACGCTAGTGTAAGAAATGATTGAAATGGTACTCAAATAGAGCAGGGGTGCCTAGAGCTCAAATTTACCCTTAAAGATGTTCTCTTAAGGGAAAATCCCGACAAAAATCCTCAACCAAATAACTTGCCCTAACCGAGATTTGAAATCAGGACCCCTGAAATATCGAATGTCAGACAGACTCGCTACTACTATAGAGCCGAATTTTCTAATTTGTTATAGACATAATAAAAGTAAATAAACTAATAGTCGAAAATCCAAACGGTCCCTATATGATGACTTTGAAACTCCGTTTTCCTTGCATAAATACACAATACTTTCAGTTGAGAAGAGTTTAAAAGTATTTCAACATTCAGTCACTTAACAAAGAAAATCTGGAAAGTGGTTAAAGTCACCGATGTTGTTTTGTTGCACATATAATGTGTGATCTAACGAGATCCATACTTTTATGCAATGAGGTATGGTCTTAATTTATCGGAAGGTCGGAGCCGGGGACTCGGAACGCCTGATAACCAGGATGTTCTAGAAATTTCGTTTTCTCGAACGGCTTTGTGAGGACTGTGGTGACTGCAGCGAGTGCTTATTGCAAGGGAATAAAGAGGTCTTGTGTTCAGAGTGGACAGTCCGGAAGAAGAGACCACGTCGAGCGTTCTTTGGTAGGTACGCAACTACGTCGCGTAGGAAAGTGAATTGAACGTAAAAGCAAAATGAAGTGCGAACTGTGGAACTAGTTCATATTTAGGAAGTGACAGTGAGCTACGCGAAGTCTCGATGAAATATGTACTAGATTGTAAAACAAGTATGTATGTTTCTTTTGTATGTTTGTTGGAGTGCAATTTTGAAACTTTTTGTTTCCTGGCATAATCATTTGCTATGTTTGTATGGGATGAGATGGTACTTGTATTTCTAAGGCAGGATCTCAGTTCGTTACCTTTCTTACTGCTTATTTTGTCGTGTTTGCATGCAATTCTTGTCTGCGGGCGTTAGCGACGGAAAACCTACAATTAATTTGCATAGAGTGATAAGACTTGATCTTTGTATATCATCAAAAGTCTGTTTGGGTGGCTCACTTGGTTAGACGCTGGCCTACTGAACCCAAGGTCACGGGTTCAAGTTCGGCCCAGTCCGATGACTTTTAAGTGCGCCTAAAAACGACAGTTCCATGTCAGTAGATTTATTGGTATGTAAAAGAACTCCTACGCGACGAAATGTCAGCACTCCGGTGACGCTGAATCTTGCTATTTGTTTCACCAAAACATAAGACGAACAGTTTCCAAAGCGTCGATATTTCACATTTTGTTATGAAGGTTTATAAAGCGGTGTAATATTTAAGTGAGAATGAAGACTGAGTGAAGTAACTGTTTAAAAAGCTATACGTTTTTTAGTTTTGCACAAACCTGCACAGAACTTTTTTTAAAATGCGTTTTTATCTAGGAGGGCTCCAAACATGCATTTCCAGTGAAACTTTGGTATTGAATTTTTAATAGAACTTGATATTACTGTTTCTTTTTAAATTATATAGAGGAAAATCGGCACTAATCTTGACAGTTGGACTGGAAGGCTGTGCCGTACATAACCTTACTTCCCAGGTTAGTGGTTAAACAGCCTTGTTTCATCACAAACTCGTAACTGAACTAATGCAAAACGACTATCGACAAGGATATATATTGTGCCTTTACCCATGAGGTGCCTTTTATAAGTTTGGTTTAAGCGTATTAATTGTTGCCGAAACAAGCCACTGTGTGGAGTACCGCCATAAATCTGAAAGAAAGGAGACCGCCTGTCGTCGAGGAGTGTGCGCCAGTAATACCACGTTGGGCTTGCTTTATCCCGTTAGCTGATGGAATTGCTTCCGTTTCTCCCTCCCCCCCCCCCCTCCCCCCTCTCTCTGTCTCTGTGTGCAAACCGGTCGCTTGATATTTCCTAAACCGATAATGAACGTTTTCTATGCTTTTTCTGTATGAAGCTATTGGTTCAGTTTAAAACGCAAATAGTGGATTTTAAAACCGGACTAGTTGATTACTTGGTATTGCCCTTGCGACTTTTTAAATTCGGAACAAGCTTGTATTAAGGATTAACATCTGTGAGGGTAAAACTGGTATATATCTGATTGTTCAACTCGTATGACTTTCTCTACTGTTGTAAAGACTTAAAAACCCTTGGTCTATTTAGGGTAGGAGTGCTTGATTTCGTATGATGGTAGATTCACATATGACAAATAAGTACAATAAATTCATTTAAGTGAAAGGTAGGTACAGGGAGTAATGTATTCAATAATGTTCAATTGACTGTATAGATGGAAACAGACTAGGGCTGAAGAAGCGAGGTTTTGCTTATCAATACGGCTACTGCTATCAAGACACCTTTTACACAAATAATTACTTTAAATGAACATAAACACTGTAAACAGAATGTGTGTGTTAACTGGAATGTCAAAGTTTCTTTATTACTGCACATTTTAACCCCCTTCCTCTTTATAATCACTGAGGTTCTGGTGTTTCCAGAGGAACGTGTCTCTGGTGTAGTTCATTGATCGGAAATTGAATCTTCTCGTGACAATTGCTCTCTATCCAGTGAGAGTGCTGTCTAAACATTTTACCAACTTATCGGAAATGACATCGTTCCGATAAAGAGTCCCCACGTTCTACTAATGAGGGAAGTAACTTTAATAGCGCTTTGTTTCCCGTTAGGGCGTGGTGTGAGGGTGAGATAGGACCTGGAATTGAATTCCCTGCAGACTTGAAAACAATACTAACGACTTGCATTTTATGTGAGCACCAGTAAAACCCCATCATTAATCTTGTGTCCGGGGGGAATTTTCTCCTTTTTGCATTATCGAACCATTACAGCATTTCAACCTGAAATTAAATACTAAGCCAGAATTTTACTTTTGTCATTGTAATTCGAAGTAAACTGGAAATTTCAAGAGGTAATTACAATATTACCATATTTGAAAAGTATTTTATATATTGAGATATTTATTTTTGGGTCCTCTAATAAAGTTGAAGTAGAGTTAGAAAGTTCCTAACTTAGTGTTTAAGTTGAACATCTTCCAAGAAAGTCATACGAAAATTTTGAACACTGTTTAAAAATACAGCTAAATAATTCTGATTAAAATGCCACACTTTAAAGACATTTCGATCCTTTATGAATAACATGCGAAATATTCCTTATCCGGAATACATTTCACTAAGATGACTCATACACCTCTTCCACTCATAATTCACAAGTTCTTTGTCGAAGATAGAAACTCGCTTCAAAGTGTTGACGTCATGAACAGACGATTGAATGGTGGGAAAGGCCGAAGAAATTTGTAAACCTGCTTTAGCGTATAGGATTTACATTTAGTTATAATTAGTTAGCTGATTAATTCATTTTGACTTGGTTTTACCTCTAAATTCCAAATATTAATGAATGTTAAATGATTAGTATTCAGCCGAGTACCTAGGATGTGATATAGGTTTGCTGAAAATAGTATATTACATGTAAATTTACAAATTCCTGCCCAGCACACACTGATGTACATGAAAAATATGTTGGACAATAAATACATTTCACTATCATGGATTTAGAAAAAGCATATGACCTTTACATAAGTTCTGGGAAGTATTAGAAGATATATAGATAAACAAATTAATAATTAGTGCAATTAAAATATGTACAAAATGCTGTATCTAAAATCGAAGTTGTAAAAATAGTATCAGAAAAAAATCAAAGTAACAAAAGGATTCCATCAGGGTTGTAGCATATAGCCCACATTATTAGGGTATTTATCTTACATAAAAATTATCAAATTGGAACAAGGGATTTTCAGGAATAGGAGTAGCAATAATTGGATATGGATCAGTAGACACAATATATAGACTGTTATTTGCGGACTACCAGGTAGTAATTGTGCAAGAGTATGAAGATAAGGAATTCATGATTAGAAAGTTTCTAGAAGAATATGATAATTGGGGACTAAAATACATTTAGAAAACACGTTTTATATGGGCTGTGGAAGGGAAACCAAAGACTTATATGTACGTATATGAATGGGATGCGGAAAAGAATAAAGTTTTCGATAGTGAAAAGAAGTTTTTTTTTTTAATCTCAGAAGCTACAATGTGTCCTTAACTTTCTGATCATGATAGTACGATAGGTAGGCATAAAATGTATAAACTGCCTACAAATGTGTATGATAATAAATAATACCAGCTATATTGCAACGCCATATTGTGTAGTTTTGAAAATAAGCTTTGCAAATGTGAGGACACATGAACCGGAAATTCTGTGGTTCGATATGTTTCCAGTCTGATTTAACTTTTCATTCTCCTACCCAATGACGTATTCAACCTTGGAATCAATATGTACGTTTTTATTTAAAAAACAAAAGCAAAACAGTGATTACAATTCTTCATTTGCAGAGCTCATTGGAGCGTATAGGTTATGATAACACACAATAAACTAATGCAATAACAACGAAGGATTTCAAAACAGGGTATAATATAAATAAACTTGTATTGATTAAAAGGACTAAATAATGGATATGAAGTATCAAGCAAAAACATGCGTGTTGAGCTCACATGACTTTCTCTACTCTTGCACAAGCTATTCTTACAAATCCTTCTACATTATGTTACTGGAAATACATAAACATTTGTTATTGAATAGTTGGGCTGCCCATTAATTTGGGCCCTAATCCCTCTGCATTCTAAGATACTGTCGCCCATCGCATTATTGTCGGCACTACCGCAAAGGAGCCGAAAAGAAGAGACAGAGAATGGCCGCATTGTTGGGGCGCTTGCCGAAAGAGAGAAAGGGATAGAGACTTCTGGAATTTTCTGCTTTGTATTTCACCGCAATAATAACTGAACTTTCCTGAAGTTTCCAGAATAGTGCCTGGGAGATATAAATAGCGGTAAAGTGTGAGAAGGGACAGTTTTTGTGATTAATTCGGAGCCGTGCTCTTGGTGAATCGGTAAAGACTTTCTTGCTGTTGCAACGAGTGTACAAAGTTATCGTTTACGGAAATAAAAGTGTTTCTTTATCTCGACTACATCTGTCTTCTTTACTTTACACCCACCAAAGTCACAATATTCTAAATTTTTTTGACGTGTGCTGTTTATTCTTTAACTACAGTTAATCAATCTTAATCAAACCTTGTAACTTACTCGTATATCACGTATTAGTAAGTGAAAGTATGATACCTGTTCTATTGGTTTCCCATCCAGTATTATTTTAGAGCGTATTGAATATTTTTATTTAAAGATCATACTTTAGTTTTATTTTCAGATATTTTCAGGTTACATACCTTACTATTTAAGTCCAAACCAGATTGTAAATAATCTTCCGTCCTTTGTATAATTATTGGGTCATCGGTAAATAGTAAAGTATAATAGCTAAATTTCTTTGAATCTCAACCCCCAAGATGGTGCAGGATGGAAAATTTTGCTCTTAACTCATTACTTAAGATGAACTATATCTACACAAAAAAAAATTCTTTTCTTTTTTTGGCCCACCATTGTTACAAATCGCTCACTAATATTAAATTTTACATAACCTATAAAGAATGTGAATGATTAGACACAACATGAAATAGTTGCAACACTTTAAGCCTAAAAGCTTTATTCAAGAGCATTACATACTGCGCCTGTCTTTTTCCAATGTAGTTCACGTCAAAACGTCTTTTATTTTTAGCACATATGTTGTAGAAAATAAGAGGCGTTCTTTGAGGTAAACCCAACAGCGAAAGCCCTTTCAGATGTATTTGAGTGCAAAAGACTCCAGTTTGCTAAACATTCAGTTGAAACACACAGAGAGAAAGCCACGTTCTACAATTACACGCACGTATGTGTGTGTGTGTGTCTGTGAAGTGGTATTATGTTGGACAGAAAACTCGAGGGGCTTTGCACGTATTTAAATACTTGAGAGACTTTTTCGTTCATTTTCCTAGTTTTCATATTTGCATGAGAAATACTGTTTTATTTATGCAAATTCTTACAGGAGCGTTTAAACGGAATTCTACTTTCATGAAGATTAATCATGAAAAGAGAAATTTGAATGGATAAAATTCTTACCTCGTCGGTGTCGGAATCCGGGTTGGATTCATTTACTTGACTCACTCTGGACTGTTTGGTTGATTTTCCTCAACTGTTGAAGAATTTCATCTTACTTGCTATTATTCGTTTCTCGAGATCTTTTGTTTAAAACCCAAGATTTACAGCCATATAATGAAGTTGTAGCTGCTATAACCTTATATAGTTTCCTTTCTCATTTTTCCGTAATAATTTCCGAAATAATTTATTTTTCCGTAAATTTCGCACTTCTTTGTTATTTAACACCATCTTGACTCGTATTGATTGAACTCCAACCGATATTTTCATGTTAAAATCTAATGTATTTGACTTAATTTAAAGACTGCCTGTTGTAAAGCATTTTCACTCTCACTAATGATCACTTGGTCATCAGCGAATAAAATGGTATAGGTCAATTTACTTTGTTTATTTTAAAATATATTTATACTTCATTTAGCCAAACCTTATGACTTTGTCCATACAGAAGCTAAAAAGCGGTAGCTGTTTTTTTTATCGCCAAAATTTGTTTACATGGCATTATTAAAATATTTTGATGTTGGTATTGCATACCTATCGTAACTTTATACACAGATACAATTTTATTTTGTGTTCCTGTATCTCAGTTGCTAAATTGTAGTACTATATTTGGTCTTTAGAATTAAATACTTTCGTATTCCATATGTAATCTTTGTAAATCAATTTTAGTAACCTTTTTAATAATTTATGAACTGAAATTGGAAGGTACTTTATACGCCATATCCGTCAGAAGGAATAAGACTTCAAATGTGAAATAATTATTAAACTTTCTTGAGAGGTTTTTGAGATAAACATATAGTTAACTTTGTTTGTCCCGTATGGATATTGGTATGTAAGAAGTTGATAAACCCAACCACCAGTTAACCAACATGAAAATTGGCACTTGCTTTTTTTTTTTTTTTTTTCGTGGAGAAGGTTTTTACGCACTCTATTTTACTATGCAACATACTACACACACTTTTCTTCCACATAACACATTCACATGTCCTTCTCTACCCACTCTTCTACAAACAAATCATTTTCCATGTTTCAAATATAAATGCAACGTATTAGATTCAAACGGTTTTTTTCCATTTTTCTTCCTGCTGTATTTGTGGTTCTATAATGCTTTTACATAGCGCCTTCTCAGTATTTTAATGTACGAATTTTTTATTCTTATATGGTATTCTCACAGTTTAAAGCAAAGGTATGTTTAAGTGTGTTAAGTAATATTTTTCAAACGTTTCTAAACAAGCACAAGGTTGTCTTCCTTTCATAGAAGTGGTTGATAATGGAGGAAAGTTAAGCTCTGAAACGCATTTGACAAATTATAACATAAATGTTGTTAACGGACTCACCTTTTAAATTAAAAAGCACAAGGTTGTTGGGCAAGTGGAACTCAGGCCTGAAAGTTGAAGTCAAATTACGGGAAACATAGGATATTTCAGCTAATAGGTATATATTTGTAGATGTGCAGATATATATCTGCGTATAGCTTTATATATGTGCTTGTATTTCTATGTATATGTATATATACATATAGAACTGCTGCCTTTTCAAAGGAAAGGAAGCCTATGGTGCCATCTAATAGCTTATATAATCACTAATATATCTCTAAGAATGAAATGAGTCAGTAAAATACTACTTCTATTTACTATTCGCAGTAGAGAAAGTAAAAATATTCAGTTTATAAGAAAGCAGTAAAGGTTCCCACTCACAGGAGCTATGTCTGGTTCTAGTATCTACCTGTTGTGCAAGAAGTATCAGGGAATGCTGGATGCCTTGATAATTAACATCAGTACATTATCATCGTTTCAAGATCATAATTCATTTAATAGTTTTCCAACAAACCAATCACGTGCAATAGTTTACTATCTGATGTTTTTTGCGTGGTCGTAACTGCCCTAATGAAGCCTTGTAAAAAAACATTCGATATCAGTTCCTATACAGCATTCGTTACCACGTTACAGCATTCGTTCTGGCCACTCTGCGTCACGCTATATTTTAGGTACCAACCAACCTGAAAACATACTAATCTTAAGAAGTAGAGTTATAAGATTTCAAATGAAGCACATGTTGATGCAATATTGTTCATTGTCCTGTCCTGAATTACCACTACAAATGTGTCAGTATGTGAGTGCAGTTAAAGGAAGATTTTAAAGTATTTAACCCTCTGTTCGATGAATTAGTTTACTATATGTACCACTCTTCTTCTGATTCCTGGACAAGTTTAGATGTCTCTGTCACAGACACCTTAAAAGAATTAGAAGGTATGATTGTTTCAGGTCAGACGAAATAAATTTGTCATCAATTTACAGTAAAACGCACCGAGTTTAATCCCAGCAACTGCAAATAAATGTGACTGTTGTAAAGGATGGGAAGGTCACACGTAAAATAATCGGTGATATGGTAGTGAGGATGATGATGTAGTTGCATTGGACTAAAACTGCATGAATGTGTACCTCTGAAAATGAAAATCAACTGTTCAAATCCCGGCTATGGCATTGCATTTTTCAGTCCTGATTTTACCTCTAGAACAATATCAATATTCTGAAACCTTCATAAATATCTCTGTTGCCAAATGGCAACACGCATTAGAAGGTTAAGACATTTTAAGTCGCTATTGAGGTAGATATCTCAACGAATTTCGAGAATACCTTGTCGTTTTCACCAAAAAAGAGAAGAAAAGAATATATCTTCTGTTTCAATCTTTCAGGTGGAACAAAATCGTATACAAAGAAGAACTGACATCTACTCTGCAACTACATGAAGCACTCTTTGCGTTTCTCCTCGATTATGGTGACAATAAAAGTGTCACAGTAGACGTATGTATGAGTTATATTCTTAACGTTACACATGCTTTCAAAACACATTAATGAACGTCTGCGGAACTAGTTCACGACCCATATTCTCGTACATCTTGCAACACTGGCATGTGACCTCATTAAGAACACTACAACATGTCTGCGTCTCTCGAGAAGAATAGCGAAGAGTTGTTCATTTTTTATTTTCTTTTTTTAAACAGAGAGGACGCAAGAAACCATCTACAATTCATTGTAGAATGGAGTCACAACATAGGGAAGGAGCGTGTTTATAACATACATAAGTGGGGAGTGATGCAAAAAGTTTAGAAATGCTATACAACGCCCGGCTGCTTTCTTGGCTGTGAAAGCAAATCGCAAGATAGGCGTTTGAGACATAACATCCTGCATACGTCATTTCATTCAACTCCGCATACTTAAACTTCATATAAATGCTTAATCAGTCGAATGTAAACTGAGATTTAAGACAAATATGACTGAATGTCAGCTTTTTACTTTCTCTGCTACGTTTAGCAGAGGAAGTGCACCATTTCGGATATATTGCTTGTTATTTGTGTGAGAATTGGAGAACTTATACTTCTGTCAAATGGAACATCGTTATTCATTTTTATGTTAACCGTGCAAAGAGAAAGGAATTTGAAAGTTTTAAAAGATCTGACACGTGCGCGCGTGACGTTTTTCTAAAAATGCTTTTTTTCTGGATTCAGGGACCTCAAAACATACATCGAATTTTTGTTTTTCTTAATGGGTACAGAATTTGAGGTTAACTTGGTGGGAGTGAACTAGATTATCATATACATCTTTATTTGATTCTATTCGTTAAAGGTTATTATGTTATTAAATAATTACGTGAGATTAAGAAAGTCAGATGTTCAGTCTGTTTCATACATTTGTGGTGGAATGCTATGGGATTTTTCATTCACTACTAGGAATAGTTGGGCAATACGAAATTGTAAGGAGCAAAAGGGAATAAAACGCTTATAGATCATTGTGCAATAATTTTATAAAAAAAAACGAGGGAGGAAAATGAAATTAATGCATCATTTGAGGCTAAAAATCTACCATTGCATGTTGGGAGTCAGCTGGGTTGTAATACATATTGAATATTAAGGGTATAAGTACAGCTATTTTGATAATTGGTAACTTGTGTATCCACTTCGGCATGTTAGTTTTTCGCTTTGTCTAACATTTTTCCCACAAACACTAATATGACTTACTACCTGATTTTTTGCATAGTTGTAACCGTGCCGCGATGCAATGGCAATGCCAATGCCTTTTAGTATACCTGTAAGCAAGTTAGGGGAGGTTGAAATTACCTACTATTGAACGCGGAACGTGCTTTCAGTTAGGTCTCAAAATAGGTGATTATGATTACGACGTTTCCTGTGCACTAGTTTTGGTTGTCTGCATTTTGTAATAGAACAGGTATGAGATTACCTCTGCCCCATTGGACTGGCATGATGTAGTGTGTTTTGAATGCCAACCCCTCTATTCCCCACACGTATGCTGTCGCACGATATTTTGTGCCAATCATTATGTATTCGACAGACGAGTACGTAGATATGCTTTTGATCTATGGAGAAGCAAGAACAAATACACCAGCGGCTCAGCATCTATATCGGGAGAGATATCCGAATAGACGACAACCAACAGCAAACACCTTCCGGAATGTTGAAAGGCGTCTGCGTGTAACAGCGTCACTTGCAAGAATGCTCATCATAGACACGCATCAGCAACATCGGGTGTTAATGCAGAAACGCCATCCAGAACAATCCGCATACTAGTACACGGGCAGTTGATCAGGAGGTGAACATCAGCTAGTCTTCTGTAGTGCGAATATTGAACACTAATAAGTTTCATCCTTATTATTTGCACCTACACGGGAGAGATTTCGAAGCTCGTGTGACCCTTTTAGAATGCTTGCTGGAGCGAGTAGCAAATTATGTGGGATTTACATCCAGGATACTGTTTTCTAACAAATCAAGATTCCGCAACAATTTAACTGTAAATCGCCACAATATGCACTATTGGAGTGTTGATAATCCTCATTGGGTAAGGGAGACAGCACTCCAGGAGCAGTGGGGTGTGAATGTCTAGTGTGAAATCTTGGGAGACCACTTTGTTGGACCATTATTCTTCCAGGAGCATCTAACCGCAGCAAGCTACCTGGAATTCCTGTAATAAGGAGCTCCTCTTATTAGTAGAGAATGTGCCACTGCGGGAGCGAATGACGTGTCGGTCCAGGATCGTCTGATATCATTTGAACGCTGCACATCCTGGTCATTGGATAGGAAGAGAAGAACCAGTCTCCTGGCCTACCAGATCACCTGATTTGGCACACCTTGACTTCTTCCTCTGGGGTTATTTGAAAGGAGCTAGACAATCCATAAACCCTACGCCAGCGTATGACAGTGGTCTGTAGATCTGCTACACCAAATCAGAGGCTCCATCCAACAGCGTGCCCAGGTGTGCATTACCCAAGAAGGTCACTAGTTCGAGCACTTGCTTCGTTAGAGGAGTCGTGTTTCAGGAATAGAAAAAGTCATTCCAGCACCACAAAACATACCAATATGAAACGACATTTTGAATGGCACAATAATTCTACGTAAGCAAAATTGTGTTTAAGTTCCATGTTAAACTCTGATAATGTAATTTCCTTGTTTTCTGTGTTCAAATGTGTATAAATGATCCTTATTTCAATTACATCTACCTATAGGTATGTTTAAATAATATCTAATTGTAATTCACCAGTAAAGAAACATCAAGTAATGCCATAAACATAAATAAAACAATTAAAGATGAAAGTAATAATTTTTCAGAATAATTGAAAATTGTGAGAATTACACGGTAAAAAAATTATTACAGACAGTATATGTGCAGAATGCCGTGTGATTTATAATTTACTCTTAAACCACACGTGATAAACATACAGTACAAGTACATAGTTATCAGTTATCTATTATTTGTAGAGGTAAACGAGGAAATGAAACAAATCAAATGACAACATTTATCTGTTAACGAAATGCACAAAAGGTCAAGTTCCAGAAACAAAAGCTGCGCTTATTTTTGCTGGCAGTGGTGCCAACGCTCACCGTCTGCGCTCCAAGTGAAACTTATTCGCCAGGGTGGGAGGTGGAACTGTTTCACTAAAGAAAATAAAAAGGACAGGTTTGGAATGCTAAAATAGCGGCCAAGAGGGTCGTGTTTATCGTAGTTCCTCCACACTCATCCATTTTCCCCTTTCTCTTTTCCGCTCTAGGAATTTTCTAATGTCCTCCCTTCCTCCATGGTCTCCATTTCGAACGTTGCCAGTTCCGCTTTCACCAAAAACTTCGAGACATAACTCTGCGTGGATATTAAAATCTTTATACTTAGTTGCACATTAGGTAGTGGAAAAAATTGCTGACCCACTTTTTTAACGAAACGGCTGAGAAAGAAAGGCTGTATGCGTGGAGAGAGATAAGTTATGTATATGTAAAATGGAAGCGAATGAAATATTCATAAAAATAAAATGCTTTATGCTTGATAATTGATTATAAGCAACTACCAAATTAAATCTGCTGGTGCCGCAGAGGCTAGGTACATGATTGAAAGAGTCAAGAACGGTTTTAATTTAACCTACCGCCAATTCAGCACAGGAAGTTTTTTTTCAACAATAGAAGTCACAAAAACGACTGGCAGGCTGAGAACAGCCCGAGGTGTGTCATTCGTGTACCTACCCTTTTAGAGTTTAACCACTACATGACAGGACTTTGGATGTTGTAGAATGAGTGGTGAAATATGGGGATTGTAAGAGTATAAGGAGGTAGCATAGTCTATGCTCCTCGACGGTTAATTCAGTGTGCAACTACCGTTGGGCACTCCTGGTGTGTGGTCCAAATATGGATATTTGAAAAAATTTAGCGTGCGTTCTCTAGGGATATAGTCCCCAAGAGACCTAACCAGGGCGCTTCGATGTAGTGAAAACTGGTCGTAAAATTTGGTTGCCCGGCGACTAATTTCGTCCTCCACATACGGGAGGGACGAGGCTTCGTGCAGTAGTCTCGTAGGTAATCTGCGGTATACAGAATAGATTATCCGAAGTCCTCTATTCTGTATACGCTGTAGACGCAGGAGATGGGTGTCTGCAGCCATGCCCCAGATTTCGCAGGCATACAGGAGGATAGGGATAATGAGAGCCCAAAAGAGACGTAGCTTTAAGGGAATTGGCATCCCCGACCGCAGCATGGGGTACAGTGAGGCAATTGCCCCGCCGGCCCGCGCTGACAGGTCGTTGATGTGTTCTCGAAAAGTAAGGTCCTTATCAAGCTTCACTCCCAGGTAGGTAAATGTGGGGAAGTTGGCGGGAAATATGATTTGAAGCTTTCCTGGCGACGAACATATTCAAGATGCTCTCATGCTTCGAGCCAGGTGTAGTGATGAAAAGACATCGACGTTTCGTGAGTGTACATCTCTCCCATCTTCAGGATGAATAACTAGCAAGAGTGAAGGGGCCAGTATATGTACTGTTAGCCAGTTGGTACCGAGTAGGAAACACCACTCCGTTGGAATCTGTGTTTTCTGAGTCAGCAAACACCAGACCAGCCTACCGCCACTACCTGCATCCCATACACTGGCAATCTTTCCGGCAGAATCAGTAGAATTCTCGCAAAACACAACATCAGAACCGTCCACAAGCCGCCTTTGAAGAACCAACACCTAGTGAGGCCGGCAAAGGACAAACTGCACCTTAATGTACCAGGAGTATACCGTATCCCCTGTGAATGCGGGACGCCGTACATAGGGCAAACCGGCAGGACCATTTCCACCAGAGTCAAGGAGCACGAACGGTCCGTACGATTAATGCAGCCTGACAAGTCAGGGCTGGCGGAGCACTGCTTTGAAAAAGACCACAGAGCTAACTTCAAAGATACGACCATTGTGGCAAAATGTAGCGGTCTCTGGGAACGGAGGGTTAAGGAGGCTCTGTCCATCTCCTCCGAGAAGAGTACACTGAACCGGGGCGCTGGATTGCAGTTTAGTCCATCCTGGAAACCAGCCTTAAAATTGGAAATCGACCGACTCAGAAAACACAGATTCAGAGGGTAGCTCCAGAGAGACCGCGGCGCTATAGGCTTTGTCCTGGAAACCCAGGGCGGCAGCCTCCACCACACGCAGCAAGTGCTGAGATGTTGAGTGGCCAGGCCGGAACCCAAACTGATGGGGAGGGATGGCTTGAATGTCCCCCAAAATGGGGGACAAGCGGACTAGAATAAGCCTCTGGAGTACTTCCGAGAGTACAGACAGGAGACTTATGGAACGGTAGTTTGCAGGATGAACCGGGTCTTTCCCTGGCTTCAATATGCAGATCACCCGGGCCTCTCTCCACTCGCGTGGAAAGTGACTAAGGGCGAGACGCATATTGAAGACCTTAGTGAGGAAGAGCACGGCCTTGAAAGGAAGGTGGCGAACATGGCAGGGGTTAACCCGTCAGGCCCCGCAGCCTTTTTGCGGTCGAGGCGCCGGAGTACGTCCTGGAGCTCACTTGGCTTGATGATGGGAAGCCGATCCGCCTCCTCATGAGGACGTCGAAGGTATCAGCATACCTCCTGACGGACACGGTCGGAGAAGTCTAGGTCCTTCGGATCATCTCTAGGACGCATAGTCCTCTCCAGGTAGTCAGCAAACACGTTTGCTTTGGCTTGGGATTCATCGGCCAGGCCTTGGGTGCCTTGGATAGGTGAGGTGCGTAACCTTCCTAGGTTCCTGAGTCGCTTGGTGATCCTCCACAAGTTGTCATCCTCTAGGTTCAAACGAGTCATCGTGTCCTCCCACGCGCGCACTCTGTGCTCGCGTAGACGGAGACGAACCTCGTGGCGTAAACGCCTTAGAAGCGCTAGGTGATGGGGCGTGCGATGCCTCTGGTAGCGCCTGATAGCTGCCCAAGAGCGGCGGATGAGCAAACGAAGCTCTAAAGTCAGGACATCTGGATGAAGTGGAGCTGGGGTGTGGATAGTGAGGTTGTGGACAGTTCGCTTCACGACGGAGATGAAGGAAGGGACCACAGCCTCTAGGGTTGGGATGTCTGTGATGTTGGGGTTGGCAGGGATGAAGCCATTCAGGCAACTTCTGACGCAGTCCCAGTCTACGTTCCGGTGTTGAATCGGGACCTCGTGGCTGGCAACCTGGGTGTTAATGATGGCCAACACGGGGTTATGGTCTGAATGAAGTTCGTTGACCGATGTGAGTGATAGATGATATGGAAAATGTTTGATGATTGCGAAGTCTATGACGGATGGCCGTCCTCGACCTCTCGAGTAGTGAAAAGGTTGCCAAGGACCCTCTACTCGAAGTAGGGGGTCCGCGTCTATCATGCGGATGACATCGTTGGCTCTACCGTCTGCACGGGGGCCACTATGCCAGCGCTGATGCTTAGCATTTAAGTCCCCAGCTATAATGGCGTGAGAGTGTAGGGCGAGGATGGAGAGGTAGTCGTTAACAACGAGCTGTCTCTGGGCTGGATGATAAGCAGACACCATCAGGACCTCAGTACCTCCGAGGTGGACACAAGTGGCTGTGATCTCTAGGGTTTGAAGTGGAGGGAGCTGGAGGGGTTTATGGACCATACTACTCTTCGCGAAGATCGCTGTGCCGCCCCCACGGCGCGGCGGCCGACGCGGTCCGATCTGAGACAGTGATAGCCCTGGAGTAGGGATGTGACGTTCTGATGGAGATGTGTTTCTGACACTAGAATGAGGTCTAGGGCATGCGCCCCAGCAAAATGGTGGAGCTCATTCTCCTGACCGGCCAAGCCACACGCGTTCCAGAACGCAAACCCAAATGAGGTGCGAGACCTAGTTTGATCCGCCATTCTGGGGCGTGCGGATCACGGTAGTCAAGAGAGCAAACGCCTCCTTGGCAATGGCCATTTCGCTGGCTTGGTCGTTGGCAGAAAGGAATCTGACCAACAGTTCAGAGATGTTCTGGCCATGCTGCAACCACGCCAGTACATCCTGGAACTGTGGTGTGGGAAGCGTAGTGCTTTGTTGTGGAGGTGGTAGTACGGGAGGGCTCGGTATCACCTGACCCTCTTCGACCGCGACCTCCCTCTGCTGGCGGGCGCGCGTGGGAACCCCACGCTCGCCGCGAGCTTCGGAGACTGTACCAGGCCTCCGAGAGTGTCGCAGTTGCGTTGGAGAAGTTGCCGCATTACAAGCGGTTTATCCCGACTGCTTATGTTGTACTGTAGGGCAGTTATGTTGGAGAAGTTGCCGCATTTCAAGGGGTTGATCCCGACTGCTTATGTTGTACTGTTATGCAGTTGTGTAGAAGAAGTTGCCGCATTTCAAGGGGTTTATCCTGACTGCTTATGTTGTACTGTTACGCAGTTGTGTAGAAGAAGTTGCCGTTATTCAAGGGGTTTATCCCAACTGGTTATGTTGTACTGTTGCGCAGTTGTGTTGGAGAAGTTGCCGCATTTCAAGGGGATAAACCCGACTACTTATGTTGTACTGTTATGCAGTTATGTAGGAGTAGTTGCCGCATTTCAAGGGGTTTATCGCAACTGCTTATGTTGTACTGTTGGGCAGTTGTGTTGGAGAAGTTGCCGCATTTCAAGGGGTTTATCCCGACTGCTTATGTTGTACTGTTACGCAGTTGTGTTGGAGAAGTTGCCGTTATTCAAGGGGTTTATCCCAACTGGTTATGTTGTACTGTTGCGCAGTTGTGTTGGAGAAGTTGCCGCATTTCAAGGGGATAAACCCGACTACTTATGTTGTACTGTTATGCAGTTATGTAGGAGTAGTTGCCGCATTTCAAGGGGTTTATCGCAACTGCTTATGTTGTACTGTTGGGCAGTTGTGTTGGAGAAGTTGCCGCATTTCAAGGGGTTTATCCCGACTGCTTATGTTGTACTGTTACGCAGTTGTGTTGGAGAAGTTGCCGCATTTCAAGGGGTTTATCCCGACTGCTTATGTTGTACTGTTAGGCAGTTATGTTGGAGAAGTTGCCGCATTTCAAGGGGTTTATCGCAACTGCTTATGTTGTACTGTTGGGCAGTTGTGTTGGAGAAGTTGCCGCATTTCAAGGGGTTTATCACAACTGCTTATGTTGTACTGTTAGGCAGTTATGTTGGAGAAGTTGCCGCATTTCAAGGGGTTTATCCCGACTGCTTATGTTGTACTGTTACGCAGTTGTGTTGGAGAAGTTGCCGCATTTCAACGGGTTTATCCCGACTGCTTATGTTGTACTGTTAGGCAGTTATGTTGGAGAAGTTGCCGCATTTCAAGGGGTTTATCCCACCTTATGTTGTACTGTTACGCAGTTGTGTTGAAGAAGTTGCCGCATTTCAAGGGGTTTATCTCGACTACTTATGTTGTACTGTTACGCAGTTGTGTTGAAGAAGTTGTCGCATTTCAAGGGGTTTATCCCACCTTCTTATGTTGTACTGTTACGCAATTGTGTTGAAGAAGTTGTCGCATTTCAAGGGGATAAACCCGACTGCTTATGTTGTATTGTTACGCAGTTGTGTTGGAGAAGTTGCCGCATTTCGTACGTCACCTTCATTCCTGCAGCAGGTCTCAGATTAGTCTCGACAGGAGCTCTAACGTTTCTGGTTGAAACTCATCCTGCTGAAGCCAATCACAAGCCTTACAACCCCCGACGGGCCCTGACTGGTGGTTCGTACCCATGTCCGGGAAGAAACCTCAACATAGCCCACCGTCCAGTCGCAACACGCCGAAAACCGTGTAGTAGTTTACAATGAATAGTCAAACTACCGGGGAAACCACGAAAAAAAACCATGGAGTCACAGTTGGGGGTCACGAGGAGTCAAACCCTGGATCCACCCCTCTTGATAATGCCACAAAATACGAAATACGTACAGAATGTGTACATTTCTGGGTACTGTTTGTTATAAACATTTTATTCACTGCGTCTCGTATGCAAATTCAAAGTTATGCTAGGATTTTCGCAATATTCCTCTAAACTAGGCGCATACAGCTGAAGTACTATACATGGTTCGTTTTTGTGGCAAACTACCACAAATATCTTCCGTGTATTTTAGTTTTCAGAGATCCATTTCCATGTCAAGAGTACCATGAAATTTCTAACAATCTTTGTTATGTCAGCAAGAATAACGCTAGCATAAAAATGTCGATCGTAAAAGATAGCACAGTATTTGCTGTCATAAAAAGGGGGTTGCATGTTGTACAATCTGCATATTTACATCCCCGACAGTGGTATTGCTGTCACAGCAGATAAGCTTTCGTTTGCACATACAATAGCTGCTGTTTTACGACTCGCTGATTTTGTGTTGTAAAACATATGGCAAATACACTACTCGTAGCTTTTCGTGTCGCTATAGAAGGTGAATTTTATAATCACATAAATTTTTCTACCCATTCTTCAAAAACTTTTTTAAAAAAATTGTTTATTCTATCTACTTCATGCTAAGAAATTCAACTTTGCGTAAATCGCCTTACTAAATTCTTCGTATAGAAAAACTATGACAACTTCTTGAGGTGGACTAGCACCTCGACGCAAACGCGATCTGTTGTACCTATGCCCCAAACAGGTACCCCTGGTAAGATGGATAAGGTGAATGGATCCTAAGGGCGGCCTCCCATGACAGCAGAGTGCAGAGTCCCTACATTTTCTCAGAAACACCCAGCGGAGGCTGGCTTAGCCCACTTCCTCCTCCCCCCCCCCCCCCTTTAGGGTTGGTACTCCACGGGGGGGGGGCGTGGGACTGAGTAGACGCTTTCTCTCCCCCACTCGGGCCTCTACCATCCCATAGGGTGCACAGAAACCATTAGGCTCGCCATCCAATCCAGAGGACGAGGTTGCCAGAGCACATTTGTTCCTCCTGCCGCGACGCTCGCCGACGCTTCCAACCCTGAAACAAATCTAGGAGGGTGAAGAGTGAAAAGTGAAATTAAATGATTAATCCAATGAAATGGAGGGACAGGAAATTTGGAGGATTATGGTAGTCCTTCCCAGCATTCGCCTCGCGACCCGGGTAAACCTCCGAAAACCTATGGGTGAGGATCGAACCCGCGACCTTCCGAAGGCGGGCCACAGACATTATCGCTGAGCCATCTAATTTGGTAGGATTAGGCAATAATCAAACCATTTAAGAGCTTATTACTAGATGGGTGGATTTGCAAGAAAAACAAACAAATAACAACTTACCATTTCAGAAAAATATAAGTTCTTTAAAGTGCAAGCCAATATATAGAAATATCCAGCATTATGTATACATTGTGTGCCTTAAAGGAACCTATTTTTTGTAAGATAAGATTTTGTCTCATCTCTTACACTACCAATTAGGTAAGTCTTCAAAATGAAAAAGGAATTTAGAGGCTATTTAAGAAATACATTTCATTTGTCATGAAACTTTATTTAAATATGTGGTAATTTAATGTATATTTCACTGGAAATACACGTTTGCAGGCTCCATGAACTCTCCCTCCTCAACAAATCTTGTTTAGAAAAAGTTCTGTGGTGGGGTCGTGGTGGTTAGTGTGGTTAGGAATGAGGGCGTGGGTGTATGTGGGTGCGCGAATGTGCGGGTGTGAACAGTATGGTTCAAAAACGAAATTTTGATTACACACCAAACTTTGTGTTTAATTTCAATATTTTCCAAACATGTTAAACTAAGATTGTCGGAAAAATCTTTCAACTCCAAGCTTTACAGACTTTTTAAAAATGCTGATCTCAAAAATGACGAATTTAATTAAAATACCATAAGTTTAGAATATTTTCATGACAAATACAAGTTTATGCAACTTTTCTGGGAATCGGTTACAAAATCGTCTTCATTTTGAGGTAGCTTTGCATAACTGGTAAATGTTATTGCTTCGAATGTTTCAATTCTTTTTAATTTTTATTTTCTCTACTGCTAAGTAGAGGAAGTATTATATTCCACTAAAAAATCTGATGTCGAGATTTGACCGGAAATATGTTTTGAGGCCCCTGAATCCAAAAAAGCATTTTTATAAAAAGGTTCGCACACAGAGAAACACACACACACGCAGCATTTTCGGAGGGACTAAGAAGTTATTAGCGGTGAAATTTCGACACCGAAATTTTATGTGTAATACATACTTCCGCTAACTATTATACGTAGTAGGGAAAGTAAAAATGTTACAAGAATTGTTTAATAAAGTGTGCCTATGTTGTATGTATGTCACTCTTGTTCCCTGTTCTGCTGCCATGGATAGATCCATAACTCGGGCAGTGGTGGAAGTAATAAACTTGTTTTATTTGTGTACCGCAATCAAGCAGCGATAGTAAATGGCTAGAGCATAGGGCAAATATAAATAAAGTGTTTTAAATCTCTGTTGTGCGTTTGAATATTTGGGAAATTAATATAACTGATAGGACAAGACAAGAGAGAGAGAGAGGGGGGGAGGGGGGAGAGAGTGCGTGTTTGACACTTATATAAAATAGATACTGTCTGAAAGAATATGTGGGAGGTCTGCTAATCGGGGGAAAAACAACACGATGCGCGAATAAAATGCTTGTTAAAAATTTAAAGCTGTAAATAAATACAGAAGAATAACTAAACTGGTGACATTTAAATAAAAATATCACTATATTCATTATGTGTAATAAAAAACATTAAAATCTTATGGCTGAAATATAAAAGGCCACAAAAACAGCAAGAGGTGAATAGTTGAGTGCAACGAGTACTGGAAAACCGACTTTCCAGGTGTCATACAATGACCAACCAAAATCATACACAAGATGCCAGACTTCAACAGCTTAAACATAACTTCCTCAACCGTTTTCCTCTATATAGTGTGTAGTTGAATAAATAAAAAAATGAGTGATTGAATATTTTATTACCAGATGTCACTACCCTGTTTTCGTTTACTTCTGCAAATGCAGAGCTTTAAAGAATGAATTACTTGCATATTTCTCATTTATTGCTAAAATAAGTTCTAGCTACAAAATTAAATAATTGGATTCCAACCTGTCTATTGGAATAAATTCGTGAAGATACGTTTGGAAATCGCGCAATTTCGGCGTTTGTGTGTAAAGCGGAAGGTCAGGAATGTTGACAGTAAACACTAGCTCCAATCATTACTTGCTGCAGCTGATAAGAAATACAAACACCAGTTCTGGAGGCTGGCTTACTTTGTAATTTTACTCGTATAAACGTATGCAAAGCAGTGCAAGTGGCATTTGAATGTAGGAGAACTTCCTTGGGCAGCTGCAGACACGGAAGTGACTGGGGTTCATGTACTGTTCGAGGATGGCTACTAGAAAAGCACATCGTTGTTAATTTGGCAACGTGGCCAGGCGCGCCGTACTCAACAATATGATATCCGTGGAGGGGATGCCTGGCATTGTTGCGAGCAGGCTGGGGAGGGGGGCAACGACGAGAGTGGCCGCCCGCCTGCCCGCCCGCCCGCTACTCGATCAATAGGCGTCGTGCACAGCTGCAGGGGATTCGCAGGTGCACACTTTCCTCGTTAACTCTATTTGCATTTTTTGTAATTCCACCACCACCACACTTTTATGTGCTCAAGAGCTTCAGATTAAAATAGAAGCTTCTCGTTACACAGATACTGTAACCGTGATCCGCATTCCTCAAGCTTGTTGGATCTGGGTCAGCTGAGCTCTGCAAACCACCACCAAGTGCACACAAATCTACTTCACTTCCAAACCTTCCTATATGCTTGTCATAAATATAACAATAGTAGTCGTGACAATGCCAATCCATATAACAGAACTTATACTACCAACGGGGTTGGTGGGAGCGGGGGTACTTGGTGACCACCACTGCTAACACAACATGAACAATTTTTAAAACAAATTTAGGTATTTTAAAATTGAGTATATCTTCTCATGTTTATAAAGCTAATACTTAATATTCTTTAACTATTCGTTTTTCACTTTTTTTTTACATGAAACACATTATACCACCGGGACAGTACTTAATGACCACCTTGACATCTCATTGTTTCTCAAAAAGACCAACAATAAAAGCTTGAAACAATAACGCAATCGTAGTAGAAACAGTGATTCACAATAACGATTTTAATCAAAAAGTTAGAAGACAGAATTTAAAAAATTACAGAAGGTGGGTATATTTATTGTACCGGGAAAGAAAGGATAAGCTGGTTTTGAAGCAGGGAAACGCGACAGAACGCTATCTCAAGTTCACTTCTGATACGCGCGGCCGCCGTCACAATGGTTTGTTGAACAGGTAGAGAAAGTCATATGAGTGCGAAACAGATTTACTTTTGTTGCCAAACTATCCTTAGTG
Source organism: Tenodera sinensis (assembly GCA_030765045.1). Classification (NCBI taxonomy): domain Eukaryota; kingdom Metazoa; phylum Arthropoda; class Insecta; order Mantodea; family Mantidae; genus Tenodera; species Tenodera sinensis. The sequence goes on along the minus strand of CM060965.1, from coordinate 37,272,084 downwards.
AGCAAGGGAATCCTTCTCTTGCAAGATATGTTAATGAAGGAAACTAATTTTACAGATCCGTTATAGACCCAGTGTCTGTCGGCGACATTAACTTTCAGTGTGAAATGTTGGAAGATTAATTGAGACATTCTCCGCGTTTGGAAGTTACTACCACTGCATCTGGGGAAGTAATAACTGCACTAACGTCATGACGAATAAGTCTCTGCTGGAGAAAGTTAAGAAGTTCTAGAAATAATATTTTTCTCGAGTTTCTTTGGTGCTTTTAGTTTTTTGCTGCCTCGCAGAAGTCCTAGCTGTAGCTCAAGGAATTACTTGGCGAGATGGACGTTAAGAAAGGGATTTAAAGTTCTTCTGTTCCTTAAGCCAAGGATGGGAAGAAATCCTGAGAAGTTCCTCAGGATTACCGTCTTGTGTACCCTTAAGGACCTGACGCAGCCAAGCACGACGCTGATTTTTGGAATTTATGAATTCATCCTCTTCCTAGAGCAGTTCAATATTACGAATGGCTAAAGGTGGTGTATGATATGACTGAATTGCATTTATTGAGTAATGAAACATTTGCAGCGTTGAGCTGACCTTGAATTTGGGCTCTGGCACTTCTGTAATGGGACAACCTCTAAGATTTCTTACATACGTTTACATTTTGATGTGTGTTATTTATTTCTTTTGCTAATGTCACATGGCCTGGGGTAGCACTTCCTCATTCTTCTTTGGTTTCCTATATACTGGCAGACTTACCCGATAGCCACTTCCCTGTGACGTCATGTTTTACATGTAGCAAATCTTTGTTGTCCATCCTTCTTCCAAAACATTCTAACACATACGTAATATCCTGATTTTTCCATTTAAATTCTTCATATAACATTTCTTCTTTTCTAGGTTTATTGCCACTTATATATATATATATATTTGTCTTAAACGTTTTACACTGAGGCTTCAGTATTGCACGATCAGGCCGACAGATGGAAGCACATGCCTACGCCTTCTAGTTTGTTTATACAAATGGGTGCAAAACTATGTACTCAATTTTTGATAATCGATATGTTCAGAACAAAATTCCATAGTTTGGTAGAATCAGGCTGAAATCCAGTGCCGTAGCCGGGATTTGAACTCCGGATCCTTTTTGTTGCTCTGGTCACTGAGCTACCATGAAAATATGTCGACACGATATTGGATAACGAATCTAATATAAAGCGTGTAAAAAAATCTGATGTGTTCCACTCACATGACTTTCTCTAATCTTGTACTAACCATTCTTACAAACTCTTATTCCTATATCTTCTTCGTGTTAGTTGAGATAAACATTTGTACAAATTATCTTATTGCTTTTTTCCTTGTAGCTGCAAGCGGAATATTAGAATACACTAGGCTTTGTGCGATAGTCAAATCTTTTAAATCTTTGAGATCCCGTTCTCTTTGCACAATTAACATATAAAAAATGAACAACAATGTTCCATTTAACGAAAGCTTTAAGTTTTCAAAAACTGACACAAATAACGAGGAATATCTCCGAAATGGTTCACACTACAAAAATGTATTTGGACATAAATTATGTGTTTTAGTGAGATATACATTTTTTTTGTATAGTAAGATTTCGTCTATCTCTTACAGTTTACGAGTTATCCAGAGTAAACAGGACTACATAGGCTATACCCAGAAAATTCAAATTATACATTTCATTTGTCTTGCCAATATCTTAAACGTATGACGTTTTAATCAAAATCGTTAGAGCCATTTTCAAGAAAATCAAAGTTTTCTAAAAATGTTCCATGTAAAAGGTAGTTTACGGTGCAGATATTCTCTTCAAAATCATTGTGTCGCATCCTTCAAAGACATTAAACTTAAATACCAACTGTAGTTTTTAACCGATTTTTCGTTTTTGAGTTTGTTGTCCACAGACACACAAACACACGCACGAAACTCTTTCTAAAAATGCTTTTTTTGGATTCAGGGGGTCTCAAAAGATATTTCCGGTGAAATCTTGACATCGAATTTTTGGGTGGAATACAATACTTCCCCTACTTACCAGTAGAGAGACTAAAAATGCACGAGTTCACAAAGTAATGCATTCTCTTTCTCTTTTAGATAACTTTAAATGTACCTCTCCAGGTGGAAACCGAAATTCTAATGTCAATATATATATTTGATAATAGAAAGAAACAAAAGGAGATTCTGGTCAATAGTTAAGGGGAAAACGTAATAAAGCTGATATGTTAAAATATCAAGAATGGAAGCCTAGGCAGATTTAAATGAGTGATAAGGTTACATTTGTTGTTTGTACTAAGCCATAGTGATTCAGCGGGCTGATTCCTATCTTACCAGGCGCGGCTCCTCAGGGTAGGCAGGGTAGGCATTGCCTACCCTATCGTAATACATCAACAAATAATGTTTAACTATGATTCTGTATTTTATCATTTGAACCGTCATTTTCCCCTAAATTGCAGTTCAAGAAAAGTTTTCTCGGTTATAATGACCAGTGCATGGTCAAATCCTTTAATCTCAATTCCGATTCATCAAAACTGCACTGCGTGTTTGAAACGCGCGGCAGAAATGATACGCATGGAACCTGGGTAGTGGAGAGCCAGCAAGCTTAACCTCTGCCTGCCCGGCCCCATTTCCTCAGTACGAGGCCCTTGAACAGGGATAAGGAAACATTCGGTCTGTATATGCACTCCGAGCATGCGTAGACGCGTCTGCCAGCAGTCCGAACACTTGCCGGCCCAAATCCGAAATTATAGGACATTTTCCGAACAGCCATACTCCACGAACGAAGATCTCAGAGATCTGAATCGTATCGTTATCTCTGTGTAATAACAGCATGACCGACTTAATTAGTGAACTATTACAAATTCCGCTTTCGCGGCGCACTGACAATGAAAAGAGGAGTGTTTTAGCTATTTAACACAAAGCTGCAGTCAGACAATTTTTCAATTTCTTAATCTATTTTAGTCATGGGCGTAGCGAAACGGGGGCAAGGGGGGCCCACGGTCCCCCCTTGGAAGTTGGTGAACTTAATGTGCAGTCAGTTACTGACTTTTAAACTATTATTTTAATTTTGATGTAAAGAACAATTTTTGTTTAGCACAAATTAATACGTTTATCTGAAACAAATACTATATATTTTGACAATAAAATAATGATTTAATATTATATGATTACAAATTTCCAACATGTGCCCCCCCCCCCCTGGAGAAAAATCTGCCGACACTCGTGATTTTAGTTTTGGCGGTAATTCGTCCGTAAGTCACACTCATTCACTCTGCTCTTATTAAACAACCAAACAATATATTGTTTGCGTTATCCGCAATGACTTCGCCCCCTATATTTCAGATAAACGGGGTTTATTATTATTATTATTATTATTATTATTATTATTATTATTATTATTATTATTATTATTATTATTATTATTATTATTATTATTATTATTATTATTATTATTATTATTATTATTATTATTATTATTATTATTATTATTATTATTATTATTTATTATTGTTGTTTTTGTTACTGTTACACTTTGCCTACCCTAAAATGTTGACTGCGAGCCGCCACTGTATCTTACCATGACGTGCTCTAAAGTTAGCCAATCGCTTCCTTCGTGTTGCTCGCGCAAAAACAAATGCAACGCAACACACACTCGTCTTGAATCGAGCCGAGAGTACACGTGCAATTTCTGAGTTGTACGTAAGCTAGCACGTATACATAATTCGACGGTTGCTAAAGGGTGACAAAGTTAAAGTGTTATACGTTGTAGTTGAAGTTACAAAGTTACATTCTATTTAAATATCGTCGGCAGTTCTCTACAAATCTGGAAATTTACAAATAAAGTGATATGTTGGTTAATTCTTCGTTTGGTTCCATTCCTACCATAGCTCACGCACACCTGTAGATTAGGATCTCTTGCTAGAGCTAGTCCGGACACCAAACACGAGATCTTATAGAGCTTAAAGGCGACGTCTTCGACGGAGAGGAGCGTTTGCGTCAAGGTATGAGGAGTATTTTTATTTGAATTGTTTATATTTTTATAATGCTAGTTGGAAGAAGTGCAATTTCTCTCGTAGGGAAGGAACATACGCGCTAATCAAGTCTGAAGGTTGCACATGCAACAGTGGGTTTAACTTTGCTGGTTGGCACTACTTTCTGCTGCCCGTGTTTGCACGAAAGCGCACTTTAGCGGTCACGAACTGTCAGCTTGCTCACCGTTTTGACGTGTCGTGTCGTGTCAGATTGTTAGGTTGGTAGGTACTTATACAGGTCGCCTTTACACCGAATATAATTTCTCGAAAAACGTGAGAGTCTGCGCATGCGTAGCCTAGAGCTCAGTTCATCGTTAATACAGTAAATCGCAATCAACTGGTTGATTGTTCACCAATACACTGACTGTTCATGCATCAGCTGCCGTATTACAGAACCACCATACTTTTCGGACTATAATACACTGTTAACTATAAGACGCACATTAGTCATTAGACTGCAAAGCCAGACTAAAAATAATTTTTATTAGGTTATAAAACCAAAGTGATGAAATCCAAGAAAAACTTCATCTAATCTCTCCTTCCCCTTACTCTCCTCGCATAACTGCTGCCATTGAATGCAGTGTTGCCAGATAGCGATAGATTTCCCGCGGCATCGAATATACCGTCATTTGTAAGACGGCAGAAATTATTATAAATCAAAATAAAATTAAAATATAATTGCAGCAATAAAACAAATGATTAATGCTAATTATGATAAAATATTTCACGAGCATAAGTTCTTAATAACACTTTCGAGTATAAGATGCACCTGAAGTTTGGAGGCAATTTCGAAAAGAAAAAAATACCTCTTATGGTCCATAAGATACAGTACTGACTCCACAGATTTCGGAATTCCAGAAAGGTTCAATAAAATCGCTTGCTGTTTGAATTTTTCGCCTGTACCCATTAAACGATAAACTCTTAGCGGCAGGTATAGCTCGCGCAATCGTTTTTAAACAAAAACCTTTAAATCAAAGATTGAATGCGAGTCAAAAGCGTATTTCTTTGCTCAGATATTATTGGAGTAATAATTTCATATGTATCTAACTAGAGTACGCGCAGCTACTAACAAATTAAATACCATTCTTACAATACGGATTTCATCCTCGCAATGAATAAAACAGTTAAAGCCTTGTCACACTTTAATTCTTTTATGCCTGGGATATCTTTGTTCTCTGTGAATTCACCGTGAATATCATCATCGTCACTGTTTTCCAGCCCATTGTTTTGAATTATAATTCTTTCATCACAACACACACCACAGAGGCACAACCTTCAGTACAGTATACTCTGCATACCCTTAAACCCCTGTAACATGCAACCCACCTTACTGGCGCCCCCTGAGCCTTTACGAAGTGCAGCTTCGAGAAGTGGACGGCGTTTCGGAACATCTGTATATGCAGTAAATTTTATTTTTTGTGCTTTTTTTCGTCGTTCCCTCCAAATAACTTCATTCCCTCCTTGATGACGACACTAGGGTAGTGTGGAGGCGGCACATGTTGCAGTAAACCGCTTAGTAGTTCTGAAATACCTACAAATTTTAAGAATATAACATTGAAACATTGTCGGAGAAAAGTAATATCAATACCTTTTAGTTGTACAGCCTCTCCCGTTAATGCTGTCACAACGGAAGCAATATCACTTCCTGTAATACAGGACGATATTTATGCCTGATGGCATGTAAAATTTCAGTGCACAAATAACAAGGTCACACAGGTGCACAACGCTGCGGTTGTAGGGACACTGCTGTTGTGACAGCATTAATGAGAGTAGGTGTACAATCATTTTGGAACTCCATTATAAACAAATAATTTGTGCATAATTACCTTTGCAGGAATAAATAGATTATCAAAGAGCCCTTAATCCAAGAACAGTGAAACTCATATAGCATATTGATTTCACTCCCAATCACTTCAATCGTGGTATTGTTATTAAGGCAGATGGTACAGATGAATGGAGCAAACGTTCTTAGTTCATCTGAAATATCGTTCTATTTTGGAAATGAAGCAAGAGTGAAATCTGTAGAGGATGCAGTGGTTTAATGTGATGACCTCGGAGCTGAACCGCGTTTCACTAATTAGATGGCACTGTTACTGCACATCTCACCCCTTCTCACTTCTTTGTTCCAGCAAGCGGAGAGAACATCGCACCTCACAACCTCCCCTATTAAAGAGCATTTTCGTTAAAAGGAAAAATAGAAGAAAGACAAGCTAGACAAAATAAATAGAGCGTGATAAAAATAAAAACTGACGTTAGATTTACGCAAGATAAAAAACGACAGACAAGCATGAAAAATGTAGAGATCTGTACAACAAACAGCGTGTAATATAAACAAAAACAAAATGTAAATAAGCACGTCATGTTGAAAAGTATTTGGTGGATACATGAGACATATACATGGAGAAGAAAAAGTACATAAATATGCAGAACATGAATAAAACAGCACGGAAATATTGCTAGTTGTGAGCAATACTGTGTATGCAGTTAGTCGTCAACTAAAAGTTCAAAGGATAAAGATTCAGACCATTCTGTTGTGCTTTTGTTCACTCATGTAGGGGACTTATAACGAGAGCCCCAGGAACAGTTCAAATTGTACCAAGACCGTCCTCCTGACTCAAGTTTTGTCCACGTTTTTCTTTGTCCTGAACTAACATACCAGGAAAACGAGTGGGGTAACGTCTATAACACGCATTCCGGAGGTCGCAGGTTCAATGCCCGTAGCCGCGCACTCTGACATGGGTTTTTCCGTGGTTTCCCCAAGCTACTTAGGCAAATTTTGGGGTTAATTATTTCATACCACGATATCCTTTCGATTATTTCCCTTCATTCCATTTCCTTATGATTTTTCAGGTGCATTTTCAGGCGTGTAGTGTTAGCAGTGCCGGGCAGATAGCGCGGATGATTGCGTATGGCAACTACTGGTCTCGGCGCTAGGTGGCGTTTGGCCGGCCTTGTCCTCAGTATGAGGTGTGATGGCGCTTGGCGGGGCCTGCCACTGGGATGAAGAGATCTAGGGTATTATTTCTCAATAACCCTCCACAATAATTTATTTCCTTATAAGCCCTCTGTATCTAGAACATCCAGGAAGCAAAGGCAACCTCCTGTAATAATTTGTTATATGACTGGCAATGTTGACTTTCTTTTGTCTTCTTGTAATTAATGAATGGTGGAGAGAAGTGTTTGAAATTGACTTTTGTCTTTAAATACAAATAAGTATATTTAAAAGTGTGATTATCGACGAATTAAGTGATATTCGTGAAGCTTGAACTGCACTATAAACCTTCTGCAATTAGCATGTATCATGAATAGTGCTGCCCTTGGAGAGGGGTAACGATTTATTAAGCGACCAGAAAATACCAATACTTGTCTTTCAGGTCTACTAGTTATAAACATGTTCAGCCAGTGGCATGAAAGTGTTATCATTGCAAAGGGGTAAAGGAAGGGAAAAGAGGGGAAGCTACAAAGACCTCGTTAAATATTCGTGATATCGTTTCATTTTGCTGAGTTCGTTTTGTGTACTTAATTCTGTTATTTCACAAACCTACTTATACTCTGGAAGTATAAATGAGACTGTGAATCTGCGTCAGAATTTAATGCATTGGTGTCATTGAAGGGAGGAAGTATATATCTAAAAATTGTATGGACCCTGCCCTCTGCCCTAGTGTCTCCCAGCTCCGGGTTCCCTCTGTCTCCTGTCACAGCGCTCCTACCTCAGTTATTTGTGTATTTTTCATTTGTTGCTAAAATGAGTGTTTTAGCTTCAAAATGGTATTAACCAATTGGATTCCAGCGTGTCTATTGCGATAAATTCGTGAACATAGAGTTAGCAGGCGCGCAACTTTGGCGTGTGTATAGAGCGGAAGATCAGGAATGTTCAGGTAAAAAATACTAACTGCTCATGTCCAGCGATATGTGTTCGGAAAGAACACTACCCCTCCCCTCGTTACTTGGAGTAGCTGTGGAACATGGCGAAACAAGTTGGCGAGCCCTGATCTGCTTTGGACTTTCACTCGTCTTGCATGGGGTAGCGGAATCCGAATAGTAAATGAAATATTCGCCTGTTAGTTCTATTCTGTTGTCAGACTGTGCAGATAATATATTGAACAATGGTCAATTATCTCCTTTACCATTCAGGACATATCAATTTGTTGTGGGACCTTTTAGCCCTCATATTTGAATCTACCATAACCAGAAATCTACACATTCATACCCCTAGTACCTAAGTAAAGAAATATGAAATACTTTCAGGTAGAGGAAGGAATAGAAAATTAGCTAGGACAGAGGGAGTAAGGAGGAAGTAAGACAAGCTCTGTGTCTATATATAGAGACTGAATTTACCGTAATATATTCCATGCATATAGTCGAGAGGAGGAACTTAATCTATTTCTAAACCGAGGTTCTTGGTAACATCTCGGTTACAAAAGTGGGGCAAGCCTTTGTACGTAGATCCACTGGATTCATGCCATGAAGTTTACTCTGGTAAACACAGCTGCGGTTTCGTTCTGATTAATTTCTCCTGTAGCACACAAGCGCTTTCAGAGATCAAGTATGCAAGAATTGCCTTCAAATTCTCAACGGATCATTTAATGCTTAGACAGGAATACAGCTAACCCTCGATAATAATCAACGCGTGTAGCTCTGCTCTTGGAATACTTCCTGCTTGTAAATAATAGTAGTGATTGTTGTCTTATAGTACTATAATCTATTGTTGATTTCAGATTCTTTTATGTTGTCTCCATGTGCAAGTAATTTTTCATTATTGGTCCTTTTTGAGATACAATGAAATGTTTTAAAATTGCTCAGACATTTGGTGCTCACAAAGTATCCTCCCACCCCCATTGGCAGTTTAAGTTCTGTAACAATTAAAGCCACAATTCTTAGTCACCTTTTCGTGTGCATGGGGCTGTTTCATGCAGTGTTGATGGCTGGCCTCTCGGTCTGGGCGAACACACTCACGGCACTCCTACACACGATGCGGTACTAAAAGTTATGACTTTAGTAATAAGGCTTGGTACTGTTAGGGTTCAGAGTTTTCATATGTATATCCTTCATTTCATCCTTATTATCATTATTTGGAGTATATGTTCTAATTATGGTTAGGTGGTTTCTTCTATATATATCATATTAACTGTCATGTCTGTTTAGTTTCGATGATGTGAATATGGACAATCCTCTTTTAGCATGCTGAACAAACTATTTTAGTAGAAATTCAGGAAAAACGCTTTGGTATGGACATGGGAGAAGAAAGACTGCCAAATATGATAATTAAGTAATCCCAAACGGAAGAAGAAGAAGCAAGGACGCCCACGTGACATCTGGAAGAAGAGTATTATCACTGCTATATTACAGAGAAACTTACCGACCATAGGTTCCCATCTCACATCCTTCACACCCAGTCTGCAATCCCATATATAGTGGATGTTGTGCGGGACAGAATCCGCAGGCAACATTTGGCATTGCCTCAACCTACACCTAATCCTTTCGGATTCCTGTCCACCGGCACTGCGTCGCTCAACGGTCCCGCAAGCGGCCGGTCAAGCAGACAGTTAGGGCAATGGTAGCCACAGGATGGACAGACAATCAAAGGTCGGACACATCCCGCCGTCAGTGACAACAAGGAAACCTACAGTGCATTTTACATTAATCCGATCCTAATTGAAGTTCACACATGTCATAGCCCATGTTCCATGCAGAATGCCTTTCTGCAGCGGTTACAATAGATGGTTGTGATTCTCATCTGTTTTGCAGAGCATATGTAAGATACAGTGCGTTTTCCTGGTAGAGGCAGTGCGAAAAAGATGACCGATTATTCATAAAAATACAATAATTTTATTCTAAATGTGAAACACTAAGTCAAATAAATTAAAAGTTGCTAAAACAGCCGTAAATGATTACCTAAGTTGCCGAATACGACAAAAGCAAAATAAAACGGTGCAATAAACCTACCTTGACTCCTAGTGGAGTAAGCTGCACTATAGGTAAACGTTCGTCATATTTACGACATGACGTCCAGAAGTCAGGTAAATATAAATTCTTCAAACGCAATCAGGATATTGGCATAGCACTGACCCAAACAAACTCTATTAGTGAACGAAAATAAAACATAGCGATATAAATTTTACGAGATTTATTTTTTAGGGCTAAGGAGACGTAAAATAAATACAAGAAAAAAAACTAATGCAATTAGCAGGATTTTATTTACCAATAAAAAACGTGACAGTCCTTTTTCAGGTGATATTTATGTTACATTAATAACAAGACTATGAGTGAAAAAAATTCTATTAACTATATCAAGTATTTCACAAGCTTCAAAAACATTTGTAGTTATTTATACCTCGAGGATTTGAAGCACGGTTTATAAATGTGTCAGAAGTGAAGAATGGATTTAACTGGGAAGGTAGTGATTTCAATCGAAAAGGGTGTGGGAGGAAAGAATGGAATGTGATTGTGTTTGATTGGGGCGCGTCGGTTTGGAATGCAATAATATGATAGTGTATTTCATTAAACTGGACCGAAATGAATATGAGGAGGAGGAGGAGGAAATGTGAGCAGGGCTGCGCAATGAACCAGCTATCTCTTATGGGGAAATGAACTGAATGGGAAATGATGGGATGGAACTGGAGCATTGCAATGCAAATCAATTAATTTCGAATAAATTGAGTTTATATGGAGTGGCATGGTGAAAGGTGCGATGGTATGGGACATGGTAGAGGGGGGGGGGGGGGTAAACCAAATGGGGATGCAAAGCAGTGGGGCGTTAAGGTTAGTAGAACTGGGGCAAATAAATTTATTTAATGTGTACTGCTGCGAGCACTTGATGGGGATGATTAATATGAGATGGTATGAACATGGGTTGGGGGAGGTGCTCCAAATTTTTATTAGTAGGTCATGAAGTTTGATAAAATAGCGTCACCTAATCTGAGGTTGTTTGGGTTTTGTACTCGTACAAGAGCACAAGGGCTGGGCCTGTAGCTTAGTCGGTAAAGCAGCTGTCTACTGTGCAAGAGGTACCAGGTTCAATTCCCGGCTGAGAAAGTGGGAATTCTTTTTCCACTAGAATTATTTTCTTAGAGTCCAAGTGTGAATGCGAATTTCATGTAATAAATTAAAGAAAAATCAAAGTCATAGAAACGCAAAGTTTAATACTACCGCTAAGCGAGTGAACACCATTGCTCTTAAGCAATTGTGTGTGTATACACAGAGAGAACAGAATCGAATGCACTAGTTTAAAGTTATTTCGGAATCCTGAGTTTCAAATAAGGCACAATCTGTGGATATTGTTTGCAGAAATGATATTATATGATGGCCATATTGTCACAAACGACATTCTAAGACACTTTATTCTATTACTTAATTTCTATACTGAAACTAAATTATAAAGACTTTTTTTTATCATTAACGCAAATTACACTTTGGCGTAACCTTGGAACTGACAGATGTTCTATCGTAACTTTGACACAAATACTGATATCCTTTTTTCTAAGAAACAGCTTCCGACGATACACTCACGAAGAACTGCTTCACACGACATACAGCTCCAACGCGACGATAAAATATCTAAAACGACACTTTCAACACTGCATGCATACAACATACACTTAAAAACTAAGTTGAAAATCTGGTCTCTATCGCCATCCCGACTCGCTTATATAGGCCGGGTGAAATGCCGGTGAACTCTCTGAAAAATGCATGTTTTTCTGAAACTTCTGGTAAAAGTGCCCTACACGTGAGCAGGTTCTATAATTGTTTGGATTCCCTTTCTTCTGACCGTTAATTGTTGTCGGCTGCGTATTTACAAGCAGAGTGTGAGATACACTGAGTTTCTTTTTGAACGATGGCTGCATACTGTAACATCGGATTGAGGCTCCTGGGATTTCTATGAACTGTCATCGAGGCTAGAATAATGGACTAATATATAGGATCTATGTTTTTTGCAGCACTTCCCCATTACCCTTAGTAAATTACTGCTTTATCGTATGTGTAACTTAAAATAAGAGCTTAATGTTTCAATAAAAACAAATGTTTAAAATTATAAAAATTTTAAAAATCTACTTAGCCATCTAGTGTTTAGAATGTGCAACACGTATGATCTAATGCTCTTTAGAATCATTAACGAAAAGCTACTCAAGTAAAGACATATTGGCAGTAACAGATTTAAGTAATTTACCCGGTCTATCATACTAGTAAGTAAGAGAAAATAAGAGGTCATTCACATTGAAAATTTAGCATTAACACAACGATGTAACTTTAACGCCATGTTATTTCACAACCACAAATGAAACAAGTACTGGCCAATCAAAATAGAGCATGAAACATGAGCTAATATGGCGTCCTGCGAATTGAACCCATAAGAGTTTGTGAACACGCTTAAAAGATGTTAAACTCGCAAAAAAGCTCCAACTACATCAGAATCTGTTGCAAATTTTATAGATATTCCAGTGATTGCTGGCAGTTAGCGAGTCAACACATGGTAACCGAAAACCTAGGATGCAAAATGGCAGAAAAATGTGATCTGCTGTATGGAGAATCAGATTGGTTAGTTTATGATTGACGTAACGTAATCATGAAACCTTGGATTTTGCAAACTTCTATGTTTACGGTCATTTTTATGTCAACGTTAGGCAATGTGAACGCGTGCGTTAAGATAACACGAAGCAAGCTTTCCGTGCTTGTCTTCCGCTAGACCAGACATCTAGTGGCATTCTCCTCAACTAGTTTATCAATGTGAGGACGTTATGTCTGGGAAACTTAATGCAAGACTGCATGTTAGGTTGTGATCTGACAAAGTACTTGGGGGATTTGTACTTCTATAATTTCACAACACAATCAGGCAGAAACAGTTCCTGTGTTTGTTGTTCCAGAATATTCTACTAGTTGTAGCCATGCATTCAGCACTCCAAAGTTGCACCATATGGAGGGCACATTTCTTCCTCATGCATTTATTTTTGTGACCTAATGCAACTAACGTACAGAAACACATAATATACAGTTTCCATTACGAAATGGAAATCGAGTAAATTTCAATTTTGTTTGCACCTCTGAAAATAGCTTGTCCCTGGTATAACACAGTGGAGAGTGGCTGATCGAATTTAACAGGCCGATTAGCCCAGTTTAATACGAGGCGAACCAAGCAGATAACAAACCCCCCACCGCTATTAGGGGCTGTGGAGCAGGCATCCAATTTCCTGAATACACTATTTGATGCTAAGCATAGCCACCATAGCGAAAACTCTCTAAGCCTTAGCTGCAGAGATAACGGGCAATGACCAAGCCCTGTGGCCCGAAAATAACTATACAAGGACGTGATGGTTAGCTTGGCACAGTAGCCAAAGAAACGGCCATTCAGAGTTTGAAAATAACGTGAGAAAATCAAGTCACGACCTTTATACCACTAATTCCTGATGTTCTGCACTCAGATGAATTTCCTCTCTTGTGCAAGATACTGAATTGTGTCAAAATGACAGAAGTCCACTCCAGTTACTTTTCTATCAGTTTTTCTTCTAAACTTTTGCACAAAAACACAGTTCTTTTAATGACGTTAACAGCGATAGAGCTTTTACTCAGTCTTATACGCACTATTCTTGTATATGCTTATTTCTCCGTATACTACAGTTTAATTGGCATAAGCATTTTCAAATTAACTTACTGCAAATTTTCCTGTAGCTGCAAGGGGAATATGGGAATACAGTAGGCTCCAAGCGATAGTCAAATGTTTTAAGAGCTGGTTGCTGTGCGATATCTTTGAAATTCCGTTCTCTTTGCGAGGCCAAGAGAGAAAAAAATGAATAACATATTTCTATTTCAAAAAGAGTATAAATATTTGCAAATTCAGACAAATAACAAAACATATCTCGGAAATGGTTAACGCCACAAAAGCTATTTGGGATGCATATTCCACATTAAAGAGCTATTTATGATTATCTCAAAAATTGGCTCTAACTTTTTATGAACATACATAGGTTTGGAGCATTTTCTTGACGAATGAGGTGCGTATCTTGAACTTTCTGGGAATAACTTCTGAACTGTACATTCTGAATTACGTTTGCATAACTAATTAATCGTAAAACTAGACAATCTTATAGCCTAAAAATGTATATCCCGTTATGATAATTTATTTTCTGTAGAATTAACCATTTTGAAATTCCCTGTTATTGGTTTGAATTTTAAAAACTTGTACTCCTCTCAAAAGGGAAGTTGACATTCGTTCTTTTTTTCACCCATAGAAAGAAAGCGGAGTTATATAACAACCACAGTTTCAAAGATTTGACTATCGATTAAAGCCTACTGTAATGTAAAGGACTCGTATGTAGCCTAAGTTCCCAATATGGCCACCCTGCGTAAACCCTGCAGCGAGTGGCGCAGTTACAAAGTACTAGCGTGAACTACAACAGATGTCACTAGTAATACATACAAGGTGCGAGGAGTAGCAGTCCTAAATCTTGTGCTTAATTTTGAGCGTAAAGGTGAGTTTTGGACACGTTTTTGTTAAAAAAATGTATTTTATCTTGAAATGAAATTATTATAATCCAGCGTTTTGCACCACAGAAGCCCTGGATTCTTTGCTTTATGGTAGAACAGATTTCTACCTTGGATAGTAAACACAAATTGAGCAAACAAGCAATAGGAAGCTGTTCAATTAGGACTTAGTAACTATGTACTGCTGCATTTTAAACTATTTGTTTGAAAAGCAACTGTTAATATCAAAATATTTTCTTAAGTTTATTCAATTTTCAAAATTGTGTGTTTTAACTATTTACAAAGCTTATTCTCACCTCTTTATATGTAGTTTACCACAGCGGTCATATTTGGAATAATTGTCATGATTGCATCATCATTTCGTACCTCCAAATCAAGTTATTATTACAGTATCTTATATCTCATTGTAAGCGCATATGGGTATATAACAGAGCATGAATTGTTCTCATGCAAGAGTTATAAACAATAATACACTTAGAGTATACAGTTATTCTGCACGTCGTTAGTTTGCATTCTTCCACCACCATAAATGTTCGTCTGAAAAACACTTTATACAGACAAATTAATAAATTTCTGTGGACATTGTCTAACTCTATGTGACGCCTACCCAAGCCATGGAAAGACAATTTAATATTCACTTTACCAACTATATTTACCATCCTTAAGTTTAGGAGGCCTTTCTACCACCCCTATAATTTTGTATTAGATTATTTTAGAGGACTTACATAGAAATATCGCCTCAACTAACAGTATTTTAGTTGCCTGGCAGATGCTGGTACGTGTAAAATTGTTGCGAGTTTAATCAAAATTGACGTTCACTGAAACTTTGAATTTCCTTCAGGAGTAAGACATTACAAGTTGTCACAGAAGTTATTTCGGCGCGTGACTCGTAACGAATAAACAGTTCTACTATCTCATCTCGATGAAAATAACTTTCTTCATTTGCTGAGAGAGAAAGCAGTTGCCGAAGTTTGTTCTAATTACGAGCGAATCCTCACTGCCTACAAACAATGGCGTTTTGGCAGGTAACAGCACTTTACGTCTTACGAAGTAGATATTAAATTCTGAACGACGGAGACGGGAGACAATACCTATTAGGATATAGACGAGTTCTGCAGAGTCTGGCGACTCAATCTGCCGTTATTAAATTTACGCACGCTATGCAAGCGTTCTAATATTCTTGGATATCGACAAAACTGTTCCAGAACTCATTAAGCCCATTAGAACTGATATCTATATCTGTACTTCCGTATAACCTCGCGGGGCAGAATGTATACAGGGCAACAAAGCGAGCCATACCTTTTATCATTACGATTATTATTAATTATAAAAATAGTTGTTATAATATACAAATATACAATATACATTTAATGAAGTTTAACTATGCTTTTTACTGCTTCCATCCAAAAATGCATCATAAGTTTTTGGGGTGCTCTTGATTGCTTTCCTGTTTTCCAGTTTCTAGTTTTGTCTATTGAGCAGGTTTAGCTTGGTGTCGGTACAATAGGCCCGGCTAACAGGCTACAATTATCATTCACTTATAATTATCAATATTTACAATATTCAGTTTTTGGGCTCATCAAAAACCCATACGCTTACCATTTTTAGGTCTCTCTCTCTCTCTCTCTCTCTCTCTCTCTCTCTCTCACACACACACACACACACACACACACACACACACACACATAAACACACGCGCGCGCGCGCATTCACTCCTGTTGTCCTGTATCGCCTCTCCGGTTGCATCTACCATTGAGGCTTCACTTATTTCAGTCATATCGGAACCAATAGTCTTAAGGTTGACCAGTTTATGTCACGAATGGAACGGAACAGAAACTCGCAGCTGTCCGTCTTCCACGGAAGCGTAAACATTCACTGTTCGGAATATTCCGACTGGAAACTTAACACATTCTCTTTAGCTTCATTGAAAAGCAGTAATGTTTGCCTATTGTGCATTTTTACCTTTTCTACTACGTTTAATAAAGTAGAGGAAATATTTTATTCCACAATGACTTACAAGGACGCGACACGAAGATTTTGAAGAACATTGCTTCGCCCTAAACTACCGTTTACATGAAGAATTTTGATTAAAATAGAATTCAATTGTCGTCAGCTATGTATTTGTATTTACAAGCCGCGTAGTGGTGTGAGGTAGCTAGACCTTATTTGGAATTTTCTGCCTATGTAGCCCTGTTTACTCTGGATCACTTCTGCACAACTGGTAAACCGTCAGAAATAGACCAAATCTTAGTGTGCAAAAAATGTAGAACTTGCTAAGACGCACATTTATGAATTTATGTCTAAATATTTCTTTTGTAGAGTGAATCATTTCGAAGATATTCCTTGTTATTTGTGTGAGTTTTGGAGAACTGTCAAATGGAACATCGTTATTCATTTTTTATGTTAATTGTACGAAGAGAACGGAATTTGAAAGCTTTAAAGGTTTTGTCTATCGGGAATATTCCCATATTCTAGGTGTACCTACAAAAATATAAGATAATTTCTGCAAATGTTTATCTTAACTAACACGAAGAAGATACAGGAATAAGATTTTGTAAGAATGGTTAGTACAAGAGTAGAGAAAGTCATATAAGAACAACACATCAGACTTTTCAAGTGGAGTTGCACCAATCAGTTTACTCCAATGTTCACGAAATGTTAACGTGATGTATTTTGTAAGCGGATAACGAATAGGTATGTCAGGTTATGTGTTTTCCATGTCAGGAAATAGAAAACATGAAAGCACTAATTAAAGGCATGTCTGTAATGGCAAGTAACACGCTGGAGGCGTCATTCTAACCGGATTATTTGCAACGTTCTTGATGTTATGTGGTTTATGCAAAGTATGTATCAATTAAATTAAAACTGTGGTAAAGGGCATTAGAACGGTTTGAGAATAAAGGTATTTGTTTATCTGTTAGGTTAAATAGAACAGTTGACGTCCCTCAGGGACTAAAAGTAGATTATCATTTCGGTTTTCAGGTTTTGATCAGCATTAAAAAATGTGCAACGCTGAGATGAGAAGCCGTGCTTCTGTTGCTAGCCCACAGGATACAGTCATATCATAATTCTCTTCAGCTATTTCGAGACTTGACTGAAATCACATTCCGAGTTCAATAGTACGAGTTGTATGCCAGGCCCTTTGTCATTGCCACTTCGCGAGTTTTTGTACCTAATTTAGCCTTTTAAGACAATTTTAATCCTTTGCTGGACGTTTTAATATTATTAATGAAATGGCAAAACTTATTATGTATTTTATTTTAGATGTACAAGGAGTAGTACACGTAAAAAGTTATATAAACCGTTATTTAATATTATGTGCGTTTTGACTGTACGAGTCCATGTTGGATGAGGCATGTCCCTAATTTCTTGTAAACAAACGTCTGCTCTAAGTACAGGAATCCGCTATTTTCTTTTTATTTGGTGTTGTTAATGTATCAAATGATAGGTCCATTTTATCAGAGGCATTTGCTGTGTATACTGTAACAGTTTGGGACATCGAATCGTCGCGTCGGAGTTGTTTGTTGTGTGGGACAGTTTTGATCAGCATAATCGTCAAAGCCAGCGGTTATTAGCCAGAGAGAGAGAGAGAGAGGGAGAGAGAGAGAGTAGTATAACTGGATGGTAAAAATGTGTGTGTCAGTGTTATGAGAGGACAGAACAGCCGTGTATCGTAAGATAACAAAGAACTGTGCGTTAACAATAAAAAGAAAACCGTGCATTTGTCTTAAGTATTAAGAACGAAAAAAAAAGTAACTGGACTTATCATTTGTTACAATTTTGTACAAAATACTCGATTTCATTTATTTGAAACCTTACCTAGTTCTCGAAAGCTACATTTTTATCGCAAAATACTATTTCGTAGAATTTATTGCATTTTATTGCAATATCCCGCGAACGAGATCTTTGTATAAGTTCGTTTGTTTCTCGTTACGTTTCAATAAGAACTCCTAGGAAAACACGTCACCCGCAGCACAGCTAAGGCAGAGCAGTTGCCAAACTTTCTATTTTAGGGAGAAATTCCCAGCTGGAAATTAACTAAACCATCTTTTACATGCTCGATTTGTTACTGAATCTTCCGGTAGATGGTACAAATTTTCTACCGGCATTGTGAGGCGGTTTTGCCCTTAGTAAAATAGAATAAGACGTCGGGAATGTTCCTTTTTGCTTTCCATAGTTTGTAAACACAGGTTTACACTGTTCCGTCCAACGTCAGTCACTAACACACACACTGACATATCCAATAGCGGGTCTGGTTGTTGGTCTCTAAGTCGTAAGGGTGGTTAGGCAACAATGATAAGGTTTTCAGGCGCTATAGATGGAACTTGCGAGCAAAACAAACGAACTTAGGAGACAACCTGATACGCTTGTCGAAAGATATAAACATTAACGTGATAAACCAGGATTGCAAGCAGTCGTGTAGAGTGACAAAACTGTCAGTGAAAGGCGTTCATTTTGCTGTACTCAGCACTTCCTTCCTTCCCTCCCGTGCAGTTCAACTAATAAAAGCTGCAGATACGCTGCTATGGCAAAGACATGCACAAATATTGCGTTGTACGGCTAACAAAAGAATGATCGGCATTGGAGGAATTTCATTGAAATAAGTTTTAGAACTCGCTCCTGCCGAGCGCTGAAAGAATGAAGAACAAGAGAATTCCACTCTATATATTCTCTCTCGTTTTACACTTTTTACCATTTTACAACTTTATTGGTCCTTTTCAGAGATAGAAAAAGACAAACGAGCTACGCATTCGAAACAAAATATGAAGAGGTACACTTTCCAGGAGAGAAACAGATGTTATTTCTACAGGCATGAAATAAAGATGAGGTAAAATGTAATTTCTTAAAGCAGAAAGTCGTATGAGATTTGGAGGATATATTTAGAGTATATGAATACGTTCTACCGTTTTAAGATCTTTCCTCTGCATGATTGCTAGTGTCTAAATGTGTAATTGCTTCACATTGGATCATTGCGATGCAGAACAAGTGGTATTAGTAATGTAGTCGCCTTTCTGTATTACAGTTTTATTTTCTTTACTATGCACTTAACAGTCAGTACAAGAAATATTGTGTTCCTTCCAAAAATTGGTCACGAGGACTCACGGAAATACATGTTTTGAGACCCTTGAATCTAAAAAGAAAATACAGTTACAGTTATTTTAAGTTTAGCACTTAAAATAATAGAAACTGTAGGTGTGAAATGTTTACTATTTCTGGCGGGATATACATTAATGGAAAAATGCAGATGCTGGAACAACTAGAATCATAACGAATAACCACAGCAATAACTAAGTAGGAGCACTGATTTCAATGGAAATCGAGTTGTGCCTACCTCTGTCTGGACAACCCTGTTGCAAGGTTGAAGCTACAAAGCTTCACCAAGAGTCCACATGCAAATTAATTAAACACTGTATTGATCCCTGGTGAGCAAACTTGTGTGGTGTGTGCACATAGGCCTTTAACTCTTCAAATTCGCACGAGCTCTTTGAGGCCAAAACTATGAATTTCATTACTGCACTGTGCAGTTGACAATGGCGGCAACGGATTCCTACGTTAAAATAAAGTTAAAACCACAAATATGTAAATATTATTCTTTGCAAACACGGCCCATCTACAACAAACGCAAACACTTATACCACCGCAATCAGACACACAAATACTGACACTACTCATGTCATTTTCCTTTATTTTGTTTGCGAGATTCCTGATGACACATTCAGGAAAATGATACCTAATGGTGTAAATTTAATGTTCATAAACTTACAGTGAAACGAGAATACACTAAATGCCCCGCCCAGTGTTATTACTGGGAAAAAATAGAGCAAACCAGAATAGTAATGGTAATCTTTCTGTTTACAATTTTAAACTGCTTACGTATGACTCCTTAATGACTTCGTGGCTTCATAATTCACTATGTTTATGAGTTTTGCAGTATTTATACTTTTCAAATAAAAGTTGGTCGTGCAAAGAGAACGAATTTGAAAGCTTTAAAAGATTTGACTATCGCTCATAGCCCTCATTATTGCCATATTCCCTTGCATCTATAAGAAAATCAGCAGTAAGATAATTTCTGCAAATGTTTAAATGAATATAAACAAGATAAAGGAATAACGGTTTGTAAGAATAGTTCAAGAGTAGAGAAAGTTATATAAGTGCCACACATTAGATTTTTTACCTTTGATTGTAAGGCAGAATCTTAGTTCTGTAACTTTTTGCTGCTTGTTCTAAATCAGTGGTGACGTTGTCAATCAGATGTCAACCAATAGTATTTTTAGTTTTTGGAAACACGCACTGTAGAGGAATATGCAAGAGGAACTTATGTTTGAACTTAACGTCAAGAAGTCGCCCCTAAGTCTGTGCTTTTATACGCCTATCATTGTGTGTAAAGACAGAAAGGAAAGGAAAATAAAGTCTTACGCAATAATGGATGAACCCGTCATAGCTTATGCAAGTGAATCCTGGATTATTAATGAGAAGGATAAAGGCAAAACATAAGCAGCGGAAGTTAGAGTTTTAAGGAAGATAAAAGTGTGTACTAGAAAGGATGATATAAGAAACGAAGCTATTACTGAAGAGGTACACATTCATGATTTAGCTGCTAAGCTGGTAGAAACTGGAAAACCCATGTTAAAATAACGAACAAAGAAACAACTATACGTACCTATATATATGAAGCGGCCAGAACAAAAACGACTTTAAGATTTGCAGAGCAAAACAATTCTATACCGTTTTAGACGCTGTTCACGTGCTGAGCTTATTTACATGTTTCGAGAAAAAGTGATTTTCAAGAGAACTCGCCGGTACTTTGCCTAGCCTATATAATCGAGTCGGGATGAGAGAGAGTTAGCAGTTAGTTTTTAAATGTGTTGTGTGCAGTCTGTGTTGAGAGAGTTTGAGTATGTGTATCGTCAGAGAAAATTTTAGACATTTAACCATCGCGCCGGAGTTGTTTGTTGTGCGAAGCAGATTTTAGTATCATCGGCAGCAGCCGTTTGTTAGACAGAGAGAGAATGGTAGAGCTCTGAGCAATATTGTGTCAAGGCTACGAAGCGACAAAGCAATTGTGAGATTGCAGGTATTGTTAAAGAATAAAAAAGGGAACTGCTTTTGTGATTTAGTTTTAGAAGAGAACTGAAGCTATAGAAAAAGTAACTACTTCTCCACCAAGCATTAGCTTTTGAACAATAGTCAAATCTTTTAAAGCTTTAAAACTTCGTTCTCTTTGGACGGTTAACACACACACACACACACACACACACACACGCACACGCACACGCACACGCACACGCACACGCACACGCACACACACATTCACATACACATTCACACACATATAAATAACAATGTTCTATTTGATAGAAATATAAGTTCTCCAAAATTCGTACAAATAACAAGGCATATCTCTGAAATGCTTCACTGTAAAAAAAAATGTGTGAAAGAATGGCCAGCACTTTGAAGTGTTAAAGTAAATATGAAGATATTATCATGACTTGAACCAGGTCGTTTGTATTAGAACAGACAAATGTAAGGGTTTATTTCCTGAGAAGAGTGTTAGATGTGAAACACGCAAGAGCTTGCTGTAAGATAAGTGGGCACAGATCTGAGAGGCGCTTTGCTGCTGTAGGTAACATGGCGTGCTACATACCTACTGGAACCTAGGTTTGGGAAAACACCACTTAATCATTAGATTAAGGCAAGGAGGGAAGTGTGGGCTTAACCTACCTGTTGCAATAACACTATAGTGTAGGGGAATCCATTAACACCTGCGTGCAGGCTGGCTCATAATGACAGCTTTGTGTAGATATCAACTGAGTCAACATCATCCATACACACCTGCCCTCTCATTGGCTGACAGGGAAACTGCCCTCTTACTTCCTCATAGGCTGTGAGAGGAGCAGAGCAAATTCTGAACAGTCAACGTTACTGGAGTCGTAATTGTGCGAAATATGAAAACACTTATTATCTTTATACTAGGCAATATGATTCTTCTAGCCTGGATAACTTAATGCTTCCTGCGGTTGAGACAGTTGAGTAGTACAATAACATATAAAATTGTAATTAACTTGTAAAGTGCCTGATAAATTGTAGTATACGCTAGGAAAGTAACCGTATAGACATACAAATAACTGCCACGTGACGTCATTCGCATAGTTTTGAGTGTGCGTGTATGTCTACGGGTGTGTAAAATTCTTGAGAAACATTTGTGTCTATATCTTCAGAGATAATGGTAGACATTTAATAGTCGCGTCGGAATTACTTTGAGTGTTAAGTGAGTGTATCGTCAAAGCCAGCTGTTTGTGACAGAGAGTGTAAAGGGAGACAGTGAACTGTGAAGATTACGATAGAACAGGATAAATTCGAGTTGTAAAATCACGACGAATTAGATTGTGTTAGCGATAACACAGAGAGCTTTATTTTGTGCTTCAGTTTAGAAGAGAAACTATATTGACAGAAATTAACTGGACTTTCTCATTTGTCACACTGGTGTCAGAAGTGGGATTTGCCACATTGCCATTTAATGATTTATTTCATTTTGTACTTCCGACGATGATTTTAGTGTGCATTCAGATACAATTTCATGCCTGTTTTTCTTACAGTCGCCTTTTGACTTTTTTAACCACACTGTAGCTGTTTTTATTAACCCTTTGGCAAATACCTTTAAAGCTATTTTAGGTGTATGTAGTGAAATAAAGAGATGAAGAAGTTTGACAAAGCTAATCTGAGTGATATCGTAGTAATAAAGCACTCTAACTTGTGGGTGTCCTTTGCTAAGCGAGCGTTAAGAGACCGCAAGCCATCTACATTATTAAGCAAGTTTGGTTGCAAGCTCACCGCCATCAACCCTGTCGTTTCCACTTAATTGAAGATGCAAATGAAACGATATGTTCGAGCTGTGGATTTCATAAAGGCCACCGCCTCAGATAAAACCGCATGCCTCTAATAGCTCACTGCGGTTTCATGCACAAACAACCCTCTAACTCTAGGTAAACTCCCACTGACTGACGGTTTCATGATAAATCAGATTTTTCACGTTTGATTTCTGGTTTTAAAAGCATCCAATTGTGCACTCATTCATTAAATCAATTACCTACAGAGCATGGAATTAACTGCTAATTCTGTACGTGCCCAACCTGGTTTATTTATAGTGAATAAATAAATGAATGAAAAATGTTTGGCTCTGTTGGCAATTCCCAGATATATTCGGATACAAATTTGTGTGTGTGTCTGTGTGTGCGCGCGCGTCATTTTTATGACAAATGAAATGCATATCTTACATTTTCTGGCTACAGCCTGTTCTTGATGACTCTTGAATAACTCGTAAACCGTAAAAGATAGACCAAATTTTACCATACAAAAAATGTATACCTTGTTCAGTCTTTTGAGACAGTGGAAGGGGAAGATAACCACATCTCATGGCCGGCGCGTGTGTAGGAATCAAAACAACCCAGACAAAGTTGCAAAATTTATACAGTCATTCTGACATGAGTAGTGGCGTACAAAACTCGTACTATAGATAATTTTCTTACAAGAGGTATATGGGAATACAGCAGGCAATGTCATTTCATCCTCTTTGCACGGCTAAGATACACAACTGTGAATAATGACCACCCATTTGACGAAAAAATGCCTCTAACGATTTTGATTAAATTGCCATATTTTTAAGATACGATTTGTATCGTATTTGTATCACAAATGCAATATATATCTTGAATTTTCTGGCTATAGCCTAAGTAGACGCAATGCATGTGCATAATTTTTTTTGTGGAGTGAACCATTTCGGAGAACGGAATTTCAAAGCTTTAAAAGATCACTCAAAGACCTCTGTATTTCCATATTTTCCTTGCACCTACAAGGAAATAAAAATAAGATAATTTATGCAAATGTTTATCACAACTAACACGAAGAAGATATAGGAATAAGAGTTCGTAAGAATGGTTAGTAAAAGAGTAGAGAAAGTCATGTGAGTACAACACACTAGATCTTTAGTGCAGTATTTGTTTCTTATAGTAAGATTTGGTCTATCGCTTACGGTTTACTAGTCATCAAAGTCGTTAGCCATTTTCGAGGAAATCAAAATTTTTGAAAAATTGTTCATATAAAGGATAGTTTAAGATGGTGGAATTTTCCTTAAAAGTTTCCTATCCTATCTTTGAAAGATACCGAACTTTAATACACAGACACACAATTTTTAAAAAAAGACTTTGTTTTTGGATTCAGGGGGCCTCAAAACGTGTATTTCCGATGAAACCTGACATGGAACTTTTGGGCAGAATGTAATGCTTCCCCTACTTACCAGTAGAGAAAGTAATGTATATTACGCGCGCGCGCGCGCGCACACACACACACACACACACACACACACCAGAATTGCTCATTTAAAGATATTTCATATTACATAATAAAACGTAATTTGATCCTACATTTTCAGTTTGTCTTTATCAATCAATATTTGTATTGAATAAATGTTAGGACTTTGGAGCATATTCTTTCCCATGTTTTTCTGTCCGTAAGAAGATTATTTTGGTACACAAAGCTTTGAACTAAGGGTCTTGTATTTATTGAATTAGTTGTTTGCCGTGCTTGATCCCGAGGCAATTTCTCTGCCACAAAACAATCTGCCAAGGACTACGTCTCAATTTAAAAGGCGCTCACATTGGCAACTGTCGAGAGAAAGGGGGGGGGGGGGTTAGCTAGCTCTCCGTAAATTGAATTTGCCGTGGAAATTAGGGTCGGGTTGCACCTGCGACTGAGCCCCTGGAGGGAGCATACCAGAATAAGATTGATCATTTCCTCCCTACCAATTTATAAGCTTAAACGCTTATTTTCTGCACACTTTCGTTATCGGAGCAACTTGGCAACCGGGTAAGAAAGCGATTTGTGCAAATGGGAACCGAGTCAAATGAACTGAAAAGACGATGACCTAGTGGAGTTGAAACAAGGGCGCAGAAGATAAAGAAACCGAAGGGAAAGTCTGCGGAATTATTTGCGTGATTTATATTTATTAACGTTAGTTTTTCGTTTCAGGGACAATGGAACGAAAAGTCTAATTTTTTTCCATAATGCAGCTTTTCACATAAAGATTGTTAAAGTTTTGATTGTGAGTTTACAAATCTAATCAGTATCAAAATTATAAAAAATACACCCAACTTAGTTGGTAATGTTTAGGAGTGCATTCAGGAGGTCCCGGGTTCGATTCACGACGACATACTTATCTACCAAAGGTTCATTTTGTTGTTCTTTCTTTGCTTTGGTGGTTTCTTTCCAGGGTCCTAAGTGTCGGCGAAGGCCGAGTGTGGCGCAGCTGTGTGAAGTATGCGCTCTTAAATAATAGATGCAAGAGCGTCTTTAATTTCTGCAGGTGTAAGAAATATAAAACACTAGGTTACGGTAAGTTTGTTTCGTAAAAATATTAATTTATTCGGCATTGTAATTGGCAACGCCGAGCTGATGGGATCAAGCCATCTGCCCGTATTGTACCCGACGGGCGTGTGCTTCGAGGCAAGCACTTCCGTCAGATATAAACAAAACACTCGCCCAGTGCGTTTACCGTACCGATGAGGCGGCCACTATCTCGGGCAAATTAACACAAATCCATGCTGAAGCTGCCATCCCAGCCACCAATGCTTATACCTGGCGCATGAACATGTCACCTGCCCTTCCCTTCCTCCTCACTTTTACCTCCCATCACCTTCCCTCTATCCGAATGTGCTGGCTGTTCAAATATCAGGTGAGGTGCGACAAACATTGCCACGTTTGAAATAAAAAAGGCGTTACAAATTCAAATAACAGCTTTTAACGTAATAATAGTAAAGTCAGTATTATTTCTGAATATTAAAGGATGAGAAAATTAGTACACAAAAATTAGGTTTTATTAGCAGAAAGGGAATGATTTTGCTTCTGAGGGATTTTGAAGGCCTATAGGGGTTTTTTCTACCGAAAACCTGGCAACACTGATTAAAAGGTGATGCTCCTACAGCATGTTAGGACTAATTTGGTCGAGTGTATAATCAAAGACATCCATTTTAAATACCTGCGTAGAACCTGGCATAAGGGTCGCTGTTGTTATATTAGACATAAATGTGGAAAATAAGGGACAGCTGACTCACCTTGTATAACTAACAGAGCAAGGTGGCTCCGCAGAAACATGAGACATTCGCATTTGGAAGATCCCGGGTTCAATGTCCCTTGGAAGTACCAAGTTCTTTGACTTTGGGTCAGTATGTGAAAGCTGACTAGACACATTTTTATTTTTTGTTCCTATCATTCCCATATATGTATCTCATATCATTTGTTTCAGGACCATGCGTCGGCGGTTGGTGTCTTGCGGCAGGAAGATGGATTTTACACTATGGAAAGGATTTCTTCCTGGCGCTCGGCAGAATTAGTGAGTGTAACATATATTTTACTCAATAATTCCCAAGATTAATCGAGCACTTTATCACCTGACAGTTACAGTTTCTGACTCTCAAATAATTTTGAATTATTTCAGAGGGCTTACACAAAATACTGTCTCACAGTTTGCCGGTTGTTGCCGGAGAATTTTTTTTCCTGAAGAATTTCCATCACTAAGCTTTAAGTTTGGCTATGTTAACAAAGCTTATTTCACCATGACCTAGCATATTTATTACATACAAAGGTAGGGCGCCTGATGCTTATGCAAATGTATGTCATTGCGGTGTTGAAGGTTGCGTGTATTATACCCATTATACTGAGATTAATGTAATGCCAGGGGTATGCCTTTAACGGCGACTTCTTGACGTTAAACTGACACATAACTCCCTCTATCATTTTCCTCTGTTGTGCACGGTTGTTTGAAAAAGTAATCGAATACTTCACCAGTGCTTTGTCAGACTCTGTAGATAATATACTCATTGGTTACTTATTTTCTTTGCTTTTCACTATAGATTAATTTGTTATTGGAGTTTTTATTAGTCATACATTACGTGAAATCTGCACACGCATACCCCTAACTTTATATTCCTGTATAATGCGTTTTGGTACTATCCCATCTCTAGTTCCATTACGCGGACGTGTTTGCTCTTTGATGTATAACTTTTATTTTAATATATTCCTAATTATAATTTTTATTGTTTATATTGGCTATACATTCAGAAGAATCCTCCCCACATACATGTCATTAAAAGGAGCTTATAAATAACTCGGACGAAAGGAAAGCAGTTAAGAAAATCGTTGATTTGGACACATTGTTTGATTTTATGGTGCTTTTAATTAATTGTTCTAACTATTATAAATTCGTAATGGGCAATGGCATAGCTCAGAAATGATTGTCATAAAAAAAGATCTATACTTTTATTGAAAGTTTTTGTCACTTACCTCGAGGTTACAAACTTGTGTAAGGTTAAAAATAAAATTAATATATTTTCAGACAAACCACAAGCATTTTAAGACTACATTTTCCTTAGTTAACATGTATATAAAATAGAATCGGAATGAAAGTTTTGGACCGAATTTTGGAAAACTTAAACTTACGTCTAATGGAGCATTGTTATTTTTTTGTATGTTAGCCGCGCAAAGAGAACGAAATTTTAAAGCTTTAAAATATTTGACTATCGCTCAAAGTTTACTGCCATATTCTCCTTTCACCTACAAGGAAATTGTAAGCAATAAGATAGTTTGTACAAATGTTTATCTCAACTAACATGAAGAAGATAGAGGACTAAGAGTTTGTAAGAATGGTTAGTACAAGAGTAGATAAAGTCATGTGAGTGCAACATTAGATAGGGATCTTTTCGGTGAAAAGTGGTTACCGAATTTTTGGATGGAATGTAATACTTTCCTACGTATTACACATAGGAGAGAAAGTAGGTAAACATAAATTTAGTGTGTAATTTGAGCACAAAGTGATCATGCATTCTTTACTTCATGAATAGAATGGGGCAGAGCGGTTCACAAATAGGAAATTTTGAAGCCCGAGGAACGACACACATTCTGTGCCGGAATGTTTGAGAGGAAGGCAACCCGGCAACGCTGTATCCTGACATGAAACATTTGAAGGTGTTGCCGATGTGGACTAATGGCCACATGTGTCGGACATTAGAAGGCAGTGTGAATATGCATCGAGTCGAGCTGCTGTCTCTCTCTCAGAGCACCGTAATTTTGCCAATCCTCCCTCCCCCCTCACACCCACTTCCGGCCTGTCAACTGCCAGCGTTGCGACAGTTATTGCTGCTATAGTGGCAGCCTTTCATTATCATACCCAGGACGCACCAACAATGCACAGCGTCAGAAAATTGCAAAGAGAGGGCAAAAACGTGCATTAGTGACGCTGAAATGGGCAAAATACCACCCCTAAAGTATAATTTTGTATTTTCCACTCCATTTAGGCTCTTCTGAAGGTCTTATGTAGTGAATTAAATTATGCAGTATGCGCAGAATCTAGATCACTCGCATTCTATTTCAATAACATGAACTATAGTGTTCAATAGATTAGTAAACATTTACTAAAACTGCAAAAATGAAGGATAATAAATATCTTGTAATGATTTTTAATATGTTGTTGATATTATTATAATGTCTAATATTATTATGCTGCCTATATTTTAACATGGTTATTTCAGGGGCTTTCTGTTACCTCTGTTTACAATTTCAATCATTTCAGAAGGCTTAGACAGAAACACTGCCAGAATCTTAAAAACGTGGAATAAACTGACCTCTGGTGTAGTTTTTATCGGAAGCTAAATTTATCTCCAGAGCTCAAAATGAAGAACTACACTCCAGGGATTAGGCTGATAGCCTGTTCAATATTAACTCAATTACTCCCACCTCTTTTACCTTCAGGTTTAGAGCCATACACGTACATTCTTTCTATATGTTCCTTCTAACTGTTCTTGTTTTCTTAAATTTTGTCAATTAAATAAAAAAGCTTTAATTCTTCACCTTTATCTACATATATAACAAAACTGGTACTGCCATTGTGTTACATAACTTCAATTTTGTTTCCTTTCGCGTCTTATTCCTCAGAGTTTTATTTATTGTTCTACAAATTTGTTGAAATTTATTGATTTTAGTTCCACACAATTATCTCTTTCCCTACAGTTATGTCAAAATCTAAATATCTTCGGACCTGTTCCGAAGATTAAAATGAAAAACTCTAGTATAAGTGGCAAATCATGATAGAAAATCTTACCACATAAATTTAGATCTGTTTAGGACACAATTTGTCAACACTGTTTTTCTGTTATTAATTATTTTGTGAGGTAGTAAGTCGCTATGAACCTTTTTAAAAGTTTGAATGTCTCTTTAGAGTATATTTTTTTCGTCAGTTTTAATTGTTTCATATAAGTGCCTTAACTGCAAGGGTGATAGTGGCAAACCTATTGCCAATTGTGATAATTTCTATTATTAGATTTCTGTTCCTTCACCTGTTTTATCGTTAACACAATCTACAATTCGTCATGACCTTGTAACTCATAGTTTTTATGTCCTATCGTAACCTTGACACACACTTCACTCTTGTCTCAAACAGCTGGCTACGACGATACACTCGCTAAACCGTTTCTCAGCACGCTTGATACTTAAACGCACGCCAAGAAAACCGGCTTCCAACTAGCTTATATAGGCCGGGTGAATTCTCTGGAAAATACACCTTTTCTTGAAATTTCTACTAAACAGTCCGACATTGGATTTAAAATATGTCGTATGGCTGCTATGACCGGCACAGAGTTCCAGTAATGCGAATAGTTCAGTGATCCTCCCTGTATAACAAAGACTCGCTGAAGAGTGAACCGTTTCTATGCAAGTAAATGAAATCAGATTACCTTCGCTTGATAAATAACCGTTGTTTTAACGCGAAGAGGGGAGTTAAGAGGCGGCAAAGAGGAAAAGCAAAAATAACACGTTAAATAAATAAAAGAGGGGAATTAAAATGCTGCATAAAGCTGTCTTGATTATCTGTTGCAGTAAACTGATCGAGAAACGTCGGCGTGTCTTATGACTATTAATGGAGTTACCTAATCAAGATTCATGGCATTCATGCGCTGCAAAATGAATGTGTAAAGCAGCAGCGGGGCGTCGGACACTGTAATTGTGTGTTTACGTTTGTTCAGTAAAATCCGTACTTAAAATTCAGTTACAGCGAGGTAACATATCAGCATGAACGTGGAACCGTTTAAGATGGTTCCTTCATATTGCATGAGCTACTCTGTCAATTTAGAGACATTTGAAGGGTAGCTTTTAGGAGCAGGGGCTTTCAACGGCTGGTAAACCAGCATACTTGGATTATTAAACATGAGCTTACACAGAGAGAGTGGGAGATTTCTGCTCTCGCCTCTAGCTTGTGATATCACTTTCAAACGCTTGAGGTCAGTGTAATAATACACGGATAAAGTTAAACACTGCTAGTGTTCCAACTAGGGACAGGATCGTTGTTGTGTATAAGCATTTTCCAGGTTAATGGCTATTCCTGCAGTATTGTATCAACGTTAGTAGAAAAGGTTACTTATATGGTTTTTCCCGTGTAGTTTTGATCCTGAAATCTGGCCAGGGAACGTAATCCATGAGTGTGCTTGGTACTGGTTCATATCACCTGATTCCATGTGACCGTTTCTCATCGATTATAATTTCGAATGGAAATTAGTTCCTGTTCATTAGGAAGTAAAACGCATGTGATACATAAATAATTTGCAGCCAATAAAAATGAACAATTAGAACATGCTGTGTATTCTAAAACCATTTCTCATTCCTCTTCACGAGCAATGAAAAATTGCTTTGGTTATACGGAATAAATAATGTGTTTTCCATTGCACTTACGTATTGTATGAGCACCACTTTGGTTACCTGAAAAAGAGAAATTAAAAATTAATTGGTATTCAGTATTAGCAGATTATTTTATAATATATAAGTTTTTCTGGTTCTACAATAATTAAAATTCTTTTTAATTAACCTTTATATCGTAATAGGATAACAAGTCAACAAATTCCACTTCTGACACCAGTGTAGTCTTTCGTGATATAAGCCACAACTGTTTTCTTCTCGTAATCATGACTCACTCCATTCTGTATTTCTCCACGTGGTCCTTGTAAAACGGAGTTGGCAACACGGTACTACAATTGGAAGCCACGCCTAGCAGTAAGACCGCTGATTGGTGCTAGCACAATGTTTTACTCGCTTCCAGTATTGCCAAAAATAACAGCTACTGCCCGTAACATATGTAAAGGTAATATTCCAACAGAATAGTGGTGTAATGAAGATAGTGTATGAAAATAAAACAGAAACCTGTATTTCAATGTTTTAAACTTAATAAATATCATATACTTCCTCATTACTACACATTGGCAACTATTTGGCCGCACGCGATTAAGGCTGTTGTGCCAGGGTGTGCGCCTAACGAAGGGTTAAACGATAAATACGTGATAAGATAGCTTTGGGGACAGAGATAATGCCACTGATAAAAGAAAACAAAAACCAATTATTTTTTATTGCAGCCGAGGGAGGCCACAAACAAGGTACTTCTGTGCACTTATAATTTCATTTTTGTAAAACAAATGAGGACGTCTGTCTCTTGAAATATGCTGATTAAAATTCAAGAGTATTGCAACGATGTCCCTAATGGATAGCTCAGGATATGACAAGGGTTGGACATTTTGGGGGAGAGGGGGGAGGGCCTAATTTAATCCATGTTATTCTCCTCAGACAGAACTGAGCTGAGCTACTCAAATGCAATTATAAATTGAAACTCGGCTCGGATGCCGTACCCTGGGAGTAAATCCACAGCGACCAAACTCGTTTGAATTGTTTCGCATTGTCAGACAAAAGGCTCTCTAGTGAATAGATTCAGATGTCCGCCGCCGCTCCAGACATGTTTTACTGCATCATTATCGAATCCATTTTCTCTTTTGTCTAGTTCACAAGCAGTTGGAATCACCATTCATTCCAAATAGCTTCTGTCTGGTAAACAGTCATGTTCAAATTCATCCATACAGTATTGTGATTAGATTACTCGTAGATTTATTATCAAAATTATATACTAAAATGCATAGCCAGTGTCATTAGAGGCCAATCACAGAGTGTTACAAGATTTTAACTTCTTGACGTTAAACTAAAACATTCCCCTATCATTTTCCTCTAAATCGCTTGCTTGAGGAAACGACACGCCCACCCCTACACAACAGCCAGTTTCTTGCGACTGTCGTATGTTATTTGATTGTTTTCTTTTTTTCTTCTCTCTAATGTGCCTGTCCAGTAACACAAAATGGTTTACTACTTGTTACGGACGGGACTTCCTATATGAAGAAAGCTGCCACAGCAATACCGTAAGCATTTTCAAAACTAAAACTTGTCTAGCACATAGTTTCCACCGAGTTGCGGAAGAAGTTATATCCTCTTTTCCGGATGTAAATGCTTTTATAGCCAACACGAAAAAGATATTTCGCAGAAAAATGTCGTAATACATGCAGTGAAGCACATAATTACATCAGCCTTGTTTGAAGGTCTTTCATATATTGAGAAGAATTATTTCAGTAATATAGTAACCGCAATAACTAACTCATGTGCGTCAAAAATGCTCGAGACTATTAAGACAATAGAAGTAGTTTCAGAGACACACAGTCATGTTTTTGTACGCTCCTGTTACGTCTGAAACGTAGCTTTTCAAAATACAAAAACTTTCTGCGAGCAAATCTGATGCGACTTCCTTTCCACAAATTTAGGAAATACATTATTGTTCTATAAATAAAGAAATAAAATTGGTCGATTGTTAGTTAATATATAGCCACTCTTTTGTCCTTTATTACGCAATTACTATAGATAGAACTTCATGATACTAAAATATGTTATTTAGCCACAAAATGATTTAAATAATTGGATTAAAGTGCTCCTATTGGAATAAATTCGCGCAACTTTGCTGTGTGCGTAAAGTGAAAGGTCAGGAATGTTGGTAGTGAAGCTGAGCTGCTCAGATACCGTAATGAGTGCTCTGAAAACTTGATAAAAAATAATCTTCCCCTCGTTACTCGCAGTAACTGATAACACACACAGATACTTGGTGAAACCAGTTTTCGAGCTCTGGCCACTTTCGACTGGTGGTCTGGTGCGGGATACACTCAGCCTCGTCAAGTCTCTGAGGGACCAATTGAGGAGCTATTCTGATAGAAAGTTAGTGTTCCTAAAAGTTCAAGCAGCCGCCTTACGGTCGAGGCTTGAGGCTTGTTTGTTTCCTAAAGTATTAAGACTTGGTGGAAACGCACAAAATTGACATAGTAAATGCACAATTAGGTTCAAAGAGTGACTAGAAGTAGAGGTTTTAATTTGGAGATGTTTTTATTTTGTTACAGGGATAATATTCCTTATCTATTGTAGTTTTAATGCTTTGTTTTTGGTATATTAACTTGTTTTGTTAAGAATTAAGAAATGCTGATAATAAGAGGTAGAGGTATTACACAACTTAACCTTAAAGGGGTACTCTAACACAAACTTTTAAATCTGAGGAAACCCTTTTTATTCACTTTTAGTACTTTCTTTGGCTCGCGCTGCTTCTTTGGTAAGCAAACCAACAAGCTACGCAGCCATAAAGAGTGGATATTACAGGTAGTGAAGAAAGCTGGTGGCTGTGACTTGCCCAGAATAAGAATGAAGAGGCGTCGTCCGGAATAAAAAGCTCCAGAAGGGTATGAAAGTGACACTTTGTAGGAAAGTGGGGTAAAGGGCAATGTGATGACCAAGTCAGGCACCGAGCAGATAAGGAATTATGGGACGAGACTGGCATTGCTAACCACGAGCTTCTTAAAGTGGCTAGCAGCACACTGCAGACGAGCAAATTACCACCCAATGTTATTGATGTCCATATGAAGTTTATCAAATGAACCGTTGGACGGGCTCACATGACCTAGTCGTCAATGGGCCCTTAAACTCACTCTCACTGACTCACTAGACGAAGATGCATAGTTGCAATCTATACAACAATTTGTTTAGTTTATATTATTCATTATAGCTATTTGTTACACTTAAAAGGTTGGTAGCAGAGCGTGGGTGCAACCTTGCACCTTTCCCATTCTATCTAAATTTTGAAGAATAGAAAGATCAAAATTACACTAAATGGGCATCATCGGCTCACATATGATTTTACACACACAATGCAACACAAATTTATTAAATCTATCTCCGATGCACACTCATTACTATAAAGTGTACTGATTTCCTTGAAGAATAAAAGAAATGTGAAATAGCGAGGCGGTTTTCTCGTTTTAGAGAATGTCGCCTGAATGTTATGCAACCACAGTAAACACATGTAGGAGAAGTTGCCGCATAAGCACGGCGAACTTTGCATCTCACCAAGTTCTTACTTCGCAGCTCCTGTCAGGGTTACGAAGTTAACCAAAGGCAACAGTGTTACAAGGGGGGTGGGGAGGGGGGCAGGGTTACTCTGTGACCACCACTGGTAAAAATTCTCTGAGTAATTTTAAAACAAATTCATTTTAAAATTGGATATTATATCTTTTCATGTTTATAACTGTAATATT
This sequence comes from Tenodera sinensis, assembly GCA_030765045.1. Taxonomy (NCBI): domain Eukaryota; kingdom Metazoa; phylum Arthropoda; class Insecta; order Mantodea; family Mantidae; genus Tenodera; species Tenodera sinensis. The sequence goes on along the minus strand of CM060965.1, from coordinate 37,237,112 downwards.
TAACATTGTTTAACTATTTTTTCACTTTTTTACATGAATTGCATTATATCGACAGGGTGTACTTTATGATCGTTTTGGCATTTCTTTATTTCTCAAAAAGAAACAACAATGAAAACTTGGAAAAAATTATGCAATTCAGATTCGTATTGCTAGTTAAAATGAAAGCATTATGCACCTGTTAAGAACGTTTTATGGAATTGTAGAATTAAAGCATAGAAACACATAGTAAATTTACATGAAATTTTAAGATTTATTTCGCATTTAATTACACTTATAACACTATATGCTTATTTAGTAATATTATTCAGACTGTTATTTTTTAATTTAAATACAAAGATTTGAACTCAACCCCTTCAGCTGTTCCTGTCATCCTTAGATATTGCTCGATTAATTGAGTGGAATAGAAATCCCTTCAAAACACCAAGATGGGTCAGTGGCGGCATAGTTTGTTCAGTTTCTTTGTTCCTTTTACCACTTACAGTCTTGAAGAAAGTAGAACAGCCGTAAACCGCCTCTGCCACTTCCACCGTCACAGGGTGAGCGGATGGTCATTTAGAAACGGAAGCTGGTATAATACCTCTCCCTCTGTACACAAGGACAGTGAAAAAGTGCCAAGTTATAAAGGTTACAATAATATGATTTGTTAATGAGTGTTCGAAAAGTTCTACATAGGAGAAATATGTTAGTACAATGAATAAAACTGTCTTATTGCTACACCTTTCATATTTTTATGTTACCAGGTTTTTAGGGAAAGAGTTTCAACTTTTCTTTCATTTAATTCGTATAAAATCGTTTTGTGAAGTTGATAACGTCATAGAATGCTAGACTCCAGGTAATTTCAGGTACTAGTCTGACAAATAGGCACATTGTGCAGGATATATATCGTCACTACAAAACTGTTTAAATTATAAGCAGATTATTCTGATATATTAAAGCTAAATTTACTTGCAACAAATATACATTAGCAAAGAGTACTACTGCCAAGTGTGTAGGCATGTGACAATACATGCTGAAGAACGTGTATATTGTATATTCTAAACTCGATCATAATTATAATGAGTTTAAATACACAGTGCATGTAATTAACCTTCATACTGCATATTCCCCACCAGATCTTCTACCCGACGTAGCGAACACGAACTGTTCAACATTCAAATGATATATTTCCCAGCATATAATTCAGTATTATAAATGAAACTTTAATCCGCTCAAAATAGCAAAGCCTACAAAACTCTCATAGTTACACCCTTTTTAATGTACAACAGTGGTTATAATAGGGAATTATAGAATTAACTTGATTTATTCGATTAATTCCTTTTTGTTATTTGGACCTATATAACTTTTAGCTCTCTAAATTTGAAGTCATTACGTGGTACCTTTTGTGAAACAGTTTTAGTGAGCGTTATTGTAGAAGCCAGCGGTTTGGGTGACAGAGGATTGAAAAACAGTACATAGATGTCAAGGTTACGAGAGGACAGAGCAACTGGGAAATGCAAGATTACAACGAATTGTAAATTGCGTTTTTGTACTTCAATTTTAGAAGAGAAAACAAAATGACAAAGAAAAAGCAACTGGGCTTTGTCATTGGTCAGAATGACGAGACGACGTTCGTTGTATGTTTTTTTCGTGGCGTAATAATATAGTTTATTTTTATGTGGGAAGATGCATCTTTTGCTTTTGTAAGCCAGAATTTCAGATCCTTACCTTCTTGCTGCTTGTTGTTCCTGGACCAAACTCTGTCGACATTTGTATAAAAACTCTTATCTGTGGGCGTTAGCGACGGATAAACTCTATTATCTTATATATCATGGCAAGACAATCTTTATATATATCCTTGACTTTTTGTTCTTATTTATTCTGAATTAAAATGATTTTGTAGTGCTGTTCAATTAGAGATATACTGGATGTGTTAACATTTACTTTTCTCATTTAGATTTCGAATACACTTTTTCGAAGCGTTATAATTTTTTCGTAACTTAAGACTAGCGTCTTCTCAAAGTCAGTATATTTTACATTTTCTTATGGGGGCTTACAAAGGAAGACTATCTCAGCTTGCTCTATACAGCCTTTCTATGTATTTCTAGAAATTATGAGCACAAAGTTGGCGAGGGAGAGATCAGTGTCAAACTCTGAAAGGAAAAATGGTTTTAACTACGTTGTTACATAATTTTATTTCTTAGTCTTGCTCCATTACGTTCATTTTCCACTACACAAAGGTGCGAGGTTCATCTCGTAACTCCACTGTTTAACTCCCACATATAACCGTATTTGGTCCTAGCGTCTTTTGTTCCCAAAGCTTTATCACGTGACTCCTCGCTGCGCGTTCACTAGCCCAATGCCATCTTTACCAAAACTTCGACTTTTATCTATCCCCACTCAAAATGCTATCTAAGGAAATATAGTAGCAGACAAATGATTAGTAGAAGTGATTTATTTTGTATTTCTTCTGGTTTAAGAAAAAATATACATCACTGAATGTTCAAGAAAAAAAAATTTAACATTTAGTGAGATCTCCCTCAGCTTCAATTATCGGTAATACTTGTCTGAGCATCCCTTGAATCAAGGTCAACTGTCGCTAACGTCTCACACTCAAATTCTCTCAACGGTGACTATAAATTTACAAACACACACACACACAAACACGCACACACACACACACACATAGCTAACAGCTATCTGTTGAATATTGACGACTCCATCACAAAAAGTGGTTCTCCTCGCTTCTGTCCTTATATAGATATAGACGAGAACGACATAGCATGGAGTTTTCTGGAAATCCAACTTTTTTCGAACCTCTCACAAGCAAGCCAGCAGTTCGCGAACAGTCTGGAAACGCTTTGTTCTGCTTCTCCATTTTTGTCGGCCACGTACTTAGAGGCCCCGCAGTGGCGAGATCTTGACCTGGAGCATCTGATGTGCTGTTGTTATCGTCACTTCTTACTGTTACTATTAATCAGATAGGAATAAAACTAATTTACAAACAGTATATAGGCGTGAGAGGGGGAGGGACATACACAGCTGCGAGAGAAGGTTGAAGAAGTACAAATAAAACAAGAGAAAGCGAAGATAACGGTAATGAAATACAGGCCACGAAAATCCGAGTTCCGACACAAAAAAGCACTATGTACGTTGTCCCTTCTGTGACAAGAGGCTGTAGACAAAAGCCACAACACAACTGCAAACAAAGCTTTATCTAGAAAAGGAAATTTGTATCTCCCTCAAACATATTAGTTTACTTCTCTTTCCTTTGTTTCTCCAGACTGTATGTTGTGTTTATGCAGTTTAGTATTTCACACGGCTTAACGGGCCTTCCTTGTTAAAAGTGTAATATGAAACGGTAGATAAGTCAACTGTCGAGTCTCTCTTCCTATCATTCTGCTTATTTTCGGAAGTATGCGCATAAAATTAATATTTCTCTGTCAGCAAAACGGATAATTTTGATGCATATCGCAATAAGATAGGCTTTCTGGGTAGGTATAGCTGGTAATTACTGATAAAGTCGACATACGTCGTGAATATGTCTCGGAATCATGCTTTGTTTCTTTAAATTGAACGTGCATCTCAGAAGTGTCATGTTGCATACAGCAGCTTAAAGGACTGTGCCTGCCAGATGACGTGGTCAACAGCATCGCCACTTTGAACCATTTCGCCGTAAGATTGGTAATACTGGCATACTGGGTGGAAGGGAACCTATTACTCTCCCAATATGTGCTTCGTAGAAGCATTAAAACAAAAAAATTCGAACGGCATTTTCTTCCTTGATTAGCCAATTTCGAAAAAAAAATGTTTTTGTTCCAAATTCGATAGGTAGTTCCACCAAAATGTATGAAGATAATAGTTTGTTACCTGTAAGATATGCAGAGTAAGGTATTTCCGACATAATTTCGGTAGTAATTATGAGATATCATACAATGTGTCGAGGTTGGTCAGGGACCTGAACCGGCTTCTGGATGTAAACATGTTACTCGCTTGCAATCAATTGTCAGATAAAGAGGCCTATTGCATGCAGTTCTAGAGCCTATTCACATGCTTGTTTACAAGAAGTTTCGAGAAGGTGTATCTCAAAAAATTCATACGCCATTCTCGGCTGAATACAGTTTATATTCTGAATTATATATCCTGGTAACTTTAGACTTGAGGCTATCAGGAATTTTAATTTAAATCCAGCAACAAAATTGTTCTAGCGTTAAGAGATGCTTACTTAAACTTCGCTTCAAGAATCCATCAAGTCATAGGAAAGTGAAGCAATTTCAGTAATATGAAAGATGAAGAATATCATAAGAAAGCAAGATCTACATTGGCTCGTAATTTCCAGATCAAGAGACAATATGCATAGCTTTGAGAGACGTTTTATTTCCTCCTTCTCGTATTTTTAGAATAATGGAACTAAGAGATAAAAATGAATGCAAGAATTATAAAATGAAGACAAAAAAACAGATACGAGAGGCAATAAAATAGCAAAAGCCATTTCATTATGTCTGTTATCTTGGATCTTCTACGACTCCGCACTCACCCTTATCTTTATTCTTTCTCCTTGCTTTCAACGCCATTTATTGTGCAAGTCTGAAAGTGTTGCAGTAGTGTTTGACCTGATACTTTTCTAAAGCCACATTCATTCGCAAAACTTTACTAACAAAACTCCCTATATGACAGTCAAGAAAAGGTCTGATTTTGATACTTCTTTTGGAAATGCATTGCAACAAATTATATGAACTATTCGCATTGTTTTCGACCACCAGGTGGGGTAAGGGAGGCAAGTGCAGGACCGTGCAGCAGGCAGCACGTGGCGGCACACAGAACTAAAAAAGAACACTGCAGACAATAATGTCTTCGGATGAAAGTATGTTAATGGCAGTCTAGTCTTAGTTAAAACACTATAAAACACTGAAAAAAAGGATAATTGGCTTAACCACATAGGCCATTTTGAACTAGAAAACAAAATCATTTCTTTGAAGGTATAATAGAAAACAGCCAACCCCTGTTAATCGATCTACAAGAAGAGGATATATTTACTGAGAATGACGATTAACGTTAAATTAATTTCATGCTGTAACTAGTACAATAAAAGACTACCTAGGAGCCTAACCCCTTCCCCCTCCTTCAAGCCCTGGCGGAAGAGAATACGAATGAACTGTAACGTGAGAAATCCCTCTCCTTATAAAAGTGTGACGAATTTTCAGTTACTTTTAATACCATCTTATTTCTTTTCTAAAACTGAATCGGAAAGCCAGTTCTTTTTTGTCGTTAACAGAATAAACAATATGTCGTGACTTTGTAACTATGTCCTATTGTAACCTTGACAAAAATACTACTCACAGTTCTACTACTGTGTCTGTCTAACAAATACCTGCTTCCGACGATACACTCAGTAAAACTTATTTACACAGAAAATCACTTCGACGCGACAATTAAGTGTCTACAACTGTTCCGACGATGCTCAAACTCTCCTACACTGACTGTGCACAACACACTTTAAAAGTGACAGACTATAAAAAACTCCAGCACTGGCTTGCTTACTCGCTTTATAGCCTAGAGAAACTGCCGGCACATTCTCTGGAAAATACACCTTTTCTCAAAATCTTTCTTAAATAACCTCGACAGGTGAACAGGTTCTAGAACTGCCTGGAATCACGTTATTCTGCCACGCTCATAGTGGACGTTGTTCTTGCCATTCCGTTGTTGCCGACAGCGTATTTGCAGGGAGTGTGAGATAGCTTGAGCTTCAGCGTCTCTTTGACGGACAGCCGGCGTCACTATTGATTCACTTATTTGTTATACCACTTCCACTTTGTTTTCTCACTTTATAATTATTCGTATCACCCCTGACTACGATTAGCTTAATCACTTGTTATTTTTTGTCATACCACCCGTGGTAGCATTCTGCTTCCTTTTCTTTGATATCGTATACATTAACACATTTTTACTATCGGATATCCTTTTTCGCGAAATACGATCTTTCCAAATACATGCGTGTCTATTCTGTTCACACTTCTTCAACCTTATTCCAACCATTCCACTTCGTCATATGCCACATCGTCCCCTTATCTTGACTTATTTCAACTTAACTTTGAAATTGTCCGCTTGCTGTTTGACTGATTTGCACTAATACTTTAATCTTCGACTATTTCCTCGTCGTTTGCTAGCTTCTGCTTTTTCCCACCGCCATTGTCAGTCTCAGACGCACGCGCACATGCATAGATGATATCGTGCCCGATCTCCCGGCATTGATAAAAGATATTAAAAGTTGTAGCTTTATGAACATCGTTTTTTATTTGTATTCGCAGTATTTACTCGGTAATACTCAGTTTTCTACTGATCTGGAGACCCTCCTGTTGCTGTGGGAAAGGCAGACAAGATCTTCTCTATGACGTAACGGGTTATCTCGTGCAACAGAGTAAACGAGTGGTTCAAGAGGGAGAAGAGTGAGATTTGTTCAGCTCTAGTACCACTTATTACTGGCTAAAAGGAGCTAAAAAGAGACATGAAAAATGACAAGGTTAGACATAGTATCCGGGCAATAAAAACATATACGATAATTACACTAAGTAAAAGAAACCTTACCTTTATTTCTTTAAATTGTTGCTACTTGTTCATAATAGAGCAAAAAAATGCTGTAGCACATGCATATACCAGGAAGAGCCAGGCTGCAAACATTCGAAATGTTCACCAACTTAAATTCGTTTTTGTTTCATTTTCACTATTAATATTTTGTTTCACATAGCATAATCTAATGTATAGGTCCAAACGGCGCAGTCAGTCCCTTAAAATATAACCTACACGTTTAAATTTTACCAATATTTGTAATGGTTCTAATTACATTATAAAACTAAATGACTTTCTTGACTATTTCCAGAAATTAGTATTACATAACCTCAATTGACTTTTCGTATATGCAAAATTTAAAAGTTTTACAGTATTTACATCCAATTCTTTCTTTATTACCCTTAATGAAAAATAGTATCTGTTTTATTTTGTTATTTAGTTACAATCTAGATGTTGATTTGGTCATATGCCTAAATATTTTTTATTGTTGACTTGTGTTGTTCATGATTTGTATAAGGAGTGAGTAGAAAAAGTCGTGTGATTCTGATGCATCAGAACTACTCCAAGTATTCAGCGATGCAAATTGCTTCGCAGTGGTTAATTTGAGAATAGCACATTGCTTGTTATCGTTGTCTTCTAGTGCGCACTTCCTTCTAACCCACAGATGAAGTGGCAGAATGTAATTTTTTGGTGGAGAGCCTCGTGTTCAACTCGTCTGCGTAACGATGCTGGAGTTGATTAAACTTTTCTGACTTCCTTGTCAAATAGTTCATTGGTAGTGAATATGCATGGCGTTCCGGCTCAGTTTCTTCTTTCTGCACCTTTTACGATTATTGTTAGAGACAGAAGTGTTAGAAAGTAGAGCGAAGAGAATTAAAATCGCCCTGTCTCGCTCGTTTTAAAGTTAACAAAGTTGCTGTGCACTTCCAAACTTGTTTATATAAGAAACACGATTTATTACAGGCGTCTAACCTAACCAACAGATTTGGGAACGCAGCGAGAGAATTATTTAATGATAGCATTAAAATGCGGGAATATAGGTTATAAATTTGATAGATGAAAAGCTATAATTTAACAGATATCACAGATGCATGACGTAATATGGTTGCTAAGCACATATTTTTTCATTTGTTTCAACATTATAGACGAAAATGGAGGTTAAAGATTAAACTTAATGGTATGAATTGGCACTAGTGCCAGAAATAGGGCAATTCCGCCCGATTTTTGCCGTTATAGTGAGCCATTTTAAAGCTAGGATTGAATAAAGCACATTTTCTGCGCAAATACTTCCATCCGTATACGGAGAGGCTATCAATTCTATGCAGTGATCCTGTAAATGTCATTTGTGACTCCCTTAAAGTGCACATTGTGAAAAATATCTTTGGTAAACATGTGTGCGGGAAATAAATTTCCGAGAGTTATGAAATAGCCCTCACATAAACATGAGAGGGGATATATTTTTTCTTTTGTGCCATCTACGTGCCGAATACAATAGCTTTTGATAAAGGTCACAATTCTTTCGCAATGTGTGACCCCGTTCCGGTTGTCGAAACACAAAGGGGTTAGCGCATTTAATTACAGATATAAATTAGAGTTGTACAAAGCAAATGGGTGGAGAATGGACCGCACTTGACTTGATGCAATAATTGGCAGCGATGCGAGCGAGACACGGAAGAAAGTGCCATATCGATAGACAGAATGCTTGTTTATCTTCTCTTTGTATAAATGGCTGGCGTCCAACACTCCATATGTAACAGCAGTCTGTGGAGGGAGAAACAGCCGCAAATTATTGCCCTTCTAACTGATTATGTTGCTTTCACATGCATGGTCTGCGATAAGCAGGGAATACAACAGCTGTACTGTACTTTTCTTCCGATTGTTACGTATTCGACCACTGTGATTTATAAATGCACATCGGTAATTACAACCAGAAGTGGATCGGAAACACATTTGTTCTTTTACATCACAATCCTATTTCCTTCGACCGCAATTTAGTTTTCTTCTTTCTTCCTCGCCCGTTTTCATGTTTGATGAACAAGAGAAAGAAACGATGAGGGAGCAAAAGAAAGTGAAGAGAGCGATTTCAACGTATAGTAGGTACGTGAAGTATTATATTCGATGTCAAGATTTCACCAGAAATACATTTTGAGGCCCCTTGAGTCCCCTGTAAGCAGCATAGCTCAAAAACTAAAGGTCGGTTAAAAACCAAGGTTTAATCATCAAGTTTAATATCCTTTAAGGATGCAACACGAAGATTTTAAAGAAAATTCCCCTCTACATGGACAAGTTTTCGAAAGTTTTGATTTTTTGGAAAATGGCTCTAAGGATTTTGATAAATTGCCATACGTTTAAAATATTTTATGACAATTTAAATGTATATTTTGAACTTTCTGGCTATAGCCCACGTAGTGAGGTTTATTCTGATGACCTTTGCATTACTGGTAAACCGTAGAAGATAGACCAAATCTTATTATACAAAAAATGTAGATCTCGTTAAAACATATTATTTATTTTGAAATGAATTCGTTTTTTCTAGAGTAAACCATTTCGGATGTATTCCTTTTTATTTGTGTGAGTTTTACAAAACTTATTCTTTCCACAAATGGAAGATCACTATTCATTGTTCTATATCTTAACCATGCAAAAAGTGAATTCTTCATGCTAAGAATTTGAACCATTAAAAGAGTTGACTATCGTTCAAAGCCTGTTGTATTAGAAATAAGAGTTTATAAGAAGAGTTGGTAGAACAGTAGAGAAGGCCATCTGAGTGCAATAAATCAGATTTTTATTCTTTAATATTAACCATACCGCAGAAATGCGACATACTAGATTATCTTTGTAAGCCCCCATAAGACAATGTAAAATATGACGCGTTGGGAAATGTTAGTCATATGTTATTAACAGGAAACAGGAAAAAAAAGTGTGAAAAGAATATAGTGTAACAGAAACTTCCAGGAGAAAAGGATATTTTAATATATCCAATGCATCTACAGTTTTAATTGAGTTTTAAACGTTTTACCGAGTAGTACGTATTATTTCCCCTTTTCCCTGTACTCCTTATACAGGAGGAGAAGGAGAAAGAACAAAGGACACAGATGGTAGACGTTGGTGTTGTATGTTATTAGGTAATAACTGTTGTCGACACTTTCAAAACAAGGTTTAAACTTTATCTCATAACCTAGAGTGCCGTCCTCCCTGTGAAGTTTCGATAAATGTCAGGCAGCACAGAAAGTCCCTTTTATATGAGTAAATTCAGGTAATACAATCAGAGAAGGGAAGTAGACATACAGATATGATCCTAACCTACAACTGCTGTGTGGCAGTTACACTGAAAAGAATCATATAAGTTGCTACGAGGCTTTGAATAAATTGTAAGTAGACAAACTGAAGACTAGATCAAGAGGCAGAGCTGAAAAGAACTTTACAATGCCATATTTCCGAAATCACGTTGTCATAAGCACTAAGTAGGTATATGGTTACATTTTACATAAAACTGAATAGGATTTATGTTTTTTGCTTTCTTTTCCATTCTTATTCAGCCAAACTTGTTTAATGGTTAAATTATATAAGTGCCAACCGAAACAATATTCATATAATATTATGACGCCAGTAGCTAGCTACAGCTAAGAGACGCTCAAGGCCAAGCTGCCTCACACCACACCGACAAAGGACAACAATAGACGGGCCGTAACAAAGACCGATTCTAGACTATTCGAACAAATGTGTATTTTCCAGAGAATTCACCAGTACTTCGTCTAAACTATTTAAGCGAGTGAGGGAGCCACTGTTTGAGGTTTTCAGAGTTGAGTATTTATTTAACAGTTTTTAATTGTGTGTTGTGTATAGTCACTGTTGAGAATCTGAGTGCTTGTATACTCAATAGACAGTTTTAGATATTTAATCGTCACGTGCAGTTGTTTGTTGTGTGAAGCAGTTTTTAGTGATTCCATTGTCGAAAGCAGCTATTTATAGAGTAGAACTGTGAGCAGTATTAGTATCAAGGTTACGATCGGATAGAACAGCTGTAAGTTGCAAGGTCACGAAGAATTGTAAATAGTGTTAAAGGTAAAAACAGATTTGTTTTGGAATATATATAAAGTGACAGAAAAAGAAACTGGACCTGTCATTTTCTCATAATGGTGTCAGAAGTGGGATTTGTAACATTTTCACTTGTTACAGTATTATTAGAAATGCTATTTTTTACTTACTTCCTTTAGCTAGGTATTACATTATCATATAAGGGATTATTTAAACAATTATTGACTGAAGTGAGATTTTCTTACTCACTACGTTCCTTCTGAAAATGCCATGGGTTACAAGAATATCGCGTATTGTGAAACTCACAATAGGTTTGAGAGATCTAAATAAAAATCAATGGTATTATTTACCTAACTTAAAGGCCCGTTTGGAGCATAACCATTGAATTCGCATACACAGCAGTTTCTGTTTAAGACAATGACATTGGAAAAATTGTACTTCTCGTTGTCCATATTGTACCAGTCGTAAATATATATTTAACACTGTCAATCTTGTCATTGGGAGAAACCTTGAGAAACATTTTCTTCTGTCTAAAGCTTCATTTCACTAAACTCTTTTCTTTCTTCTAATATTCTTTTATTCTCTTAATCCTGGTGGAGGAGGAGAAAGTCTTTGAAGTCCACATAAGGTTGCTTTTCTGCTGTCAATTTTATTCTTCACTACTTCGCTTTTCCATTAGCCCTCTTTCTTGTGTTCCGCAAATCCCATTTCCTTTAGTCTTGTGTATGTGGGGAGAGAGGAGGGGGAGGGTGCTTTCAAACAGGAATGAGATTAATAGCTGATGCTCAGTCAAATACCCTAAACCTTTAATATGGCGCATATTTATTGTTTGAAATCCAGCAAATATGAATTAAAATGCTATTGTTAAAACCGGTTGTTCGGTTGCACTAGACTGGACTGCGAACGGAGGAGATTACATACTGTGCAGAATTGTATATCAGACTCCTAAGAGGAAGTAATGAGATGCGAGCATCCTACGGGCGTGTTGGAACTCGCGCGAGTCAGCGTGAGGGTCCCTAACGTATGCTGGAGATTCAGAATCTCAACAGCAGGGTTTGCAAAACAAGCGTCACCCTCATGGGTTTCGACAGTGGTCCTTCTCAGTAGGTCAGGGAACTACAACACTAAACAGAGTTGTCTGTCAAGAATACCAGTTACAGTTCACAACGTTCACACAGCAGCGCCAAACACGCCCATCGCCAACACTTCCCACCGAAAGACGAATTGATTTGAAACTGAAATGAAAGGACGGGAGATTCGGGGCGGTGGATGTAGTTATACTTACTCAGTATTCATCGGGTGACCCGGGAAAGCCTTAAAAAACCCATACGTCAAGAAGATCGGTTGTGGGAATCGAATCCACCCCCTCCCGTATGGGAGTTCAAAACGAGGAATTAAGTATTTTGTTATGGGACTTCTCTTCAGCTCGTACGTTATAAGATTATATTTCATGGTCACAAATGAGGATGTTTCTCCTGCATTTCCTAGAAGATTAACAAGAGCTTGACGTTAAAGCTCGTCTTTTCTATTCCTTCATCTCCCTTGTTAGTTAGTCTCTTCGGAAAATAAAATTTTGCCTGCAGTGTGCTCTACTTCACGTACATACATACATGCGCCAAGTTGCGGCTGCAATTTGGAGAAGCGGGTAGAGCAAGCAACGAGTGCCTGTAAAGTTTATGACAGAAGTGGAACATCCCCTACGTTAATCTCTTGCTGACGTAAGCGGGTATGTTCAGAGCAGCTGTTCCACATATTATCACATAGGAAATAACGAGCATATCCTGGAAACTGCCGTCCGAACAGCAGTAAAGAACTGGGGACCGTTTCCCTTGGATTTCAACCTCAAGCAAGATTGTTTTCTCTCGTACGTTTTGGTGCCATTCCCTTATTGCTTTATTGCTTTCTCTACTGCTTACCTGTAGTATTCCACCAAACATTTTACATAGAATCACATTTCTATGCCCCTGAAACAAAGGCGTGCGTATTTTTCTTCATGTTTAAGTCCACTATCCTTCAAATATAGACCACGAATATTTTTAAGAAAGGCCAATCACCCCAAATGATCCTTTATATGGAACGTTTTTACTTTTTTACTTCTATTTTCTGATAAGAAACTATCGAAGTTTGTTAAAATACTACACAGTTAAACTATATAAGCGATATTATAAATGAACTGTGAAAAATGACACTTTAAATTACTTTTTGTCACTTTATTTCTGTTCTAAACCCGAATAACAAAAAAACAGTTCTCTTTGATATGTATTGTTCACATGACTTATAAATTCGTCGTGACCTTGCAACTCTCAGAGTGCTGTCCTATCTTAACCTTGACACAAATAGTCCTCACGGTTACTCTCTTAGTCTAATAGGCAGCTGCTTCCGACCTAAACCTGCTTCACACAACAAACAATTAAATGTCTAACATTGTCTCTGACGATACGCACACACAACAGACGCCTAAAAGCCGTGGTCTCTACGCCTTTTGTTGCCTAGGCAAAGTACCGGCGACATACTAAAATAGGTCTTTGTTCCGTCTATTGTTGTCCTTGTTGCCTGGCATCGTCGTGGTGTGAGGTAACTTGACCTTGAGGCCCTGTAGTCCTCTTTATTCAGAAAGAATTTTGTATGGCTTTGTAAACCACAAAAAATCTTTGAGACACAATTTACTTCAAATTACAGGTTTTCCACCTGTATTCGTTATTCCGAGGTATTCATTATTATTGGTTTAAACATCTCAATACGTTGTCTTGTTCTTAAAAAAGTTAAAATTTTCGATAGTTACATAGAAACAGCTCCCAAGTCCTGTAAAATTGGCTTTGTTAAATAGTTGAAGTCAATAGCTGATTCAAAACTTACCTATTAACAGAATTCTCTGCTAGATGTAATATCAAACTTACAAAATTTTGAGGTTATGTGAACAGCATAATTCATAAACAAAAATTCTAACAGTTGCTGAATTTTATACTTGCACCGGAAGAGTACAAGACTGTTCAGAAAATGCCCCCACTCCGAACTACGCTTCTTCTGGAAACAAGTTAGTAATTTTTCTTTTACCCAAAACGGGCCCTTATATTTAAATCAAAATCTTAAGCATTGTCCCTGCACCCGCGGCTAATTGACTTGCACCAGAGGACGGGCCCGATATCCTGTTTACGTTAATGAACCGTCCCCTGACAGGACAGTAGGCCGCACAGGAAACAATTAACTTTGTATGCCATCTGCGCTCCAGAGCCTTCGTTTCCTGGCATTCGAGAATATTCCCTTTCTAGAAACGTTCTCATTGTGTGCTAGATCTATGTAACTCTCACAGCTTTCGTTTCCTCGACGTCACCGAGAGTAGCAGAGTACTACGGTAACACCACTGAGGATTTTCGACGCTTCGAACGAAACGTCTGGAAGGAGATTTTCCACTAGACCACGGCCCACAAGCCCGGATAATCATGTTATATTTTATAGTAAGCATTGTCGGTGTTTTTTGGGACAGCCTGTGTATGATGAAGTTTGTTGGCGACTCAGTATCTCACATAGCCATAAAGAAAGATGGAACGTCTGACCTTGTTCGCCACCAAACATAGCTTCTCCAATAATTCTGTGATAAGTCGTGTAGTGTTGTCTACCGAGGTCATGAATGAGAGATTTGGAAACCATAGGTGCAAATAATTGTTGTATCCCTCCACAAACCCTATTTCCTGCTGGTCCCCCCAAACTTAGCTTTACCGTGAAATCTGAGACCACCTCGCTTTCTGATGTAATGGCACGGGGTTGAGCTGACCCCATTGTGACGTAGTTGATGGACGTGCTGACGTCGTGACAATACCAATTTTCACATGAATAATACAGTACACATATAACGAATAAAGTGAGTTATTATGGATGGAAAAAGTCGCTCGCATGCCCACGTCAAACTTGTCTGTTTATACATTCTATTTCCATCTACGTACATATTGATATTTCCGTCAAGTGAAAGTAAATACAGGATGTTACGAGTCCTGAGCTAGGTTTTCTACAATATTTGCAAACTTTTTCTTAACTTATCGAAGAATTCAGAATTGGCATAACCTTAAGTATAAAACTATAAAAATAAATTACCTATGTTCCAACAAATATGTGGTACAGAAGCCTTAATTCAAAAACCATAAAAGAAACACGCATGAAGTTTTATAGTTTTCTTTATGGATCCGAAACATGGACGTTGACAAAAGGTGACATGAGATTGTTGAGACTCATAGCAGATACCCAAGACTGGATAAAAGACGAAACAATGAAATAATAGAGAACACTAAAATTGAGCCCCATTTGTGTAGATGTTTTAAATCACTTATTTCCAGATTGACGGCGGTGTTTTCTCTTTACCAATTTATTTAAATGAGGTTTCAAAGCCGCACCATATTCACAGTAGAGCATAAGCTAAATTCATGTTAATGTAGACTTGGATTTGTTTTTTACGTAATTAAATTTTGAAAATAATTGTTCACAGCAGTTATTTACTAGTTTCAACTGCACCGTGTAGCTTGATTGATAAATTAAGCAGAAGTTTAGTATTTGTATAGCAAACACCTGTTAATGTTTCTAAAATGTTAGTACGTGATTTCGTGAAATGTTTGTTTTCATCGACATCTTTGAAGGGGCTGGGTGCAAGTGGAGTTTTCAGAAGACGTGTAGTCAGCGGGAAGTTCATCTCACATTCAATTAGACGCAAACAGAGGGCGCAGTGTGATTTCACTCAAGTGCCCTGCAAAGTTCCCAATTGTTAATTTGCATTCTGTTAGAAGTGAGCCATAGCCGAGGACAGATTTCCTTCCTCCCGTCAGTAACTAGGTTTAAAACCGGCTTTGATGGCGCCGTACAGGAACCGTATAAAAAGTGCATGCTTGCCTGTGAAAGCCGCTACTGCCGCCGCCGCCACGCCAGTTTGTTGCAACGCGAGCGGTCGGGCGGGCGGGCATATTGAGGAAACAGTGTTATCACACCGTCCAGTTGTGACAAAGTGCTTTGTCTACACAACCTTATCGCTTTTTAAGTTCACTAGAACTAATTACTGGCTTTCCAGTGAAGCTGCTTTACTTTCTCTGCCATTTAACTAAACCAGCAATTTCATTTATTTTCGGAGCGTTTCTGTAATTTATTTACACTTAAACTATGTATGGCTCTTTCGATTATTTTATATGTTTATTCTATGTTCTTTCATGCCGTAGCACCGAGCTGGATGACTCAGCGGGAGGTAATGGGTTCGAGCCTCGTGGTCGATCTTTCTGACCCATGGGTTATCATACCCTGCGAATTTCCTTTACCTCCATTTCGTTACATAAATAATTTCATTTCATGCTTCACCCCGTTAGGTTTCTTTCAGGGTTCGAGGCGTCGGCAAGGGTTGTTCTAATTCCCTTATACCACAGGGATATATTATATATATTTCTACAAAATATGTTTATCTTGAATAACGTTAAATAAATAGAAAAAAAAACCTTTTAAGAGCAGTTTAATAACGGGTACATAAAGTAATTTGAATATAAACATTATATATGTAAGTGTTTTTACAGGTTTTAACGGTAGGTTTACAACTTTGTTCTTTCGACCACAATTTTACTGATCTTTCTCAATTAAAATTGACAATTTATACAAATGAACATAATGGTGTATTATGCGACGAGTGTACAATGTCAGCGAGATAAAACGATCGGTAGCGAATTTCATAATACATATACGAGCATCTAATTGCATTATACCCGTTTGATACGACTGTTTGTGCCTGACCATCAATCAAGTTTAAAATTTTTATAACACATCTTTAATTACTACGTTGCGTGGTATTTTAACTTATTTTCAACATTTTCAATCATGTATTTGTTATTCAATTGCACATATGAGTATGTATCGTTGGGTCATTAGTTGAGAAATTAATGATTTTTTTGTTGGCCTTGCCTCAATATTACTTAGTGTCGTAATATATATATACTATAACTTTTAAAAAAGCAGACTTTCAAAAACAAGAAGGCAAATGGGATTTAATCACATTCATTTTTCTGTGACATATTTAGTTTTTCTAAACTCGTAGTAGTTGTTATTCGATTGAACATATGGAAATTCATAGTTTCGCTTTCAGTGAATGTGAATGGGGGCAGACGCTGATTGCTACATGCGGATATTTTGATTGGTGGACCGCAGTATCTATATGGACAGGTGGATATTTGATTGGTGGAGAGCAGTATCGTTATGAACAGGTGGATATTTGATTGATGGAGAGCAGTATCGTTATGAACAGGTGCATATTTGATTGGTGGAGAGCAGTATCGTTATGAACAGGTGGATATTTGATTGATGGAGAGCAGTATCGTTATGAACAGGTGCATATTTGATTGATGGAGAGCAGTATCGTTATGAACAGGTGGATATTTCATTGGTGGAGAGCAGTATCGTTATGAACAGGTGCATATTTGATTGATGGAGAGCAGTATCGTTATGAACAGGTGGATATTTGATTGATGGAGAGCAGTATCGTTATGAACAGGTGGATGTTTGATTGGTGGAGAGCAGTATCGTTATGAACAGGTGGATATTTGATTGATGGAGAGCAGTATCGTTATGAACAGGTGGATATTTGATTGGTGGAGAGCAGTATCGTTATGAACAGGTGGATATTTGATTGATGGAGAGCAGTATCGTTATGAACAGGTGGCTATTTGATTGGTGGAGAGCAGTATCGTTATGAACAGGTGCATATTTCATTGGTGGAGAGCAGTATCGTTATGAACAGGTGGATATTTGATTGGTGGAGAGCAGTATCGTTATGAACAGGTGCATATTTGATTGATGGAGAGCAGTATCGTTATGAACAGGTGCATATTTCATTGGTGGAGAGCAGTATCGTTATGAACAGGTGGATATTTGATTGGTGGAGAGCAGTATCGTTATGAACAGGTGGATATTTGATTGATGGAGAGCAGTATCGTTATGAACAGGTGGATATTTGATTGGTGGAGAGCAGTATCGTTATGAACAGGTGCATATTTGATTGATGGAGAGCAGTATCGTTATGAACAGGTGCATATTTCATTGGTGGAGAGCAGTATCGTTATGAACAGGTGGATATTTGATTGGTGGAGAGCAGTATCGTTATGAACAGGTGGATATTTGATTGATGGAGAGCAGTATCGTTATGAACAGGTGGATATTTGATTGGTGGAGAGCAGTATCGTTATGAACAGGTGGATATTTGATTGATGGAGAGCAGTATCGTTAAGAACAGGTGGATATTTGATTGGTGGAGAGCAGTATCGTTATGAACAGGTGCATATTTCATTGGTGGAGAGCAGTATCGTTATGAACAGGTGGATATTTGATTGGTGGAGAGCAGTATCGTTATGAACAGGTGCATATTTGATTGATGGAGAGCAGTATCGTTATGAACAGGTGCATATTTCATTGGTGGAGAGCAGTATCGTTATGAACAGGTGGATATTTGATTGGTGGAGAGCAGTATCGTTATGAACAGGTGCATATTTCATTGGTGGAGAGCAGTATCGTTATGAACAGGTGGATATTTGATTGGTGGAGAGCAGTATCGTTATGAACAGGTGGATATTTGATTGATGGAGAGCAGTATCGTTATGAACAGGTGGATATTTGATTGGTGGAGAGCAGTATCGTTATGAACAGGTGGATATTTGATTGGTGGAGAGCAGTATCGTTATGAACAGGTGCATATTTGATTGATGGAGAGCAGTATCGTTATGAACAGGTGGATATTTGATTGGTGGAGAGCAGTATCGTTATGAACAGGTGCATATTTCATTGGTGGAGAGCACTGTCGTTATGAAGAGGTTATGAAGTCCATTACAGTGGTGGTATACTCTATGACTGAGTATAAAAATATGGCTAAAAAGCAGCAGCGTACCACAGGCAGAGGGAGAGAGAATCAGTTATAAAATAACACTAGGTCATGGATCGCTAAATGTGTCAACATATGGAAGAGTGGTTCAAGTAATTTAAATTAATATTCCTAAAGGGATGTATATGCATATATCCAAATAACGTGTATTTGTATATAATTTTGTGATGATCCACATACATAGATTATTATGTGTCGCTATATAAGTGCTATAGATGAAACAGCTTTTACGTCTGTGTTGGGTATATTTTGTGTAACATTATGGGGGGGGGGGTGGTTATATAAAATGAAAAGCCGGAGGGAAAGAGGAACTGCAGTAAATAAATAACTAAACATACTGCGTACCTCTTTTAATATTTCCAATCCGTTTTGGCTTTCACGCTTGGCACAGAAGCAACAGAAATATTTCATGAAGCTGCAAAGTACTGCTGCCAGTCGGCGTTGTGGGCAAATTATTCGCAACGCAGCCAACGGAGCAGAAGTACCAACCTCATGTCAGCTGCGTCAGTTAAAAAAGAGAGATGTCCTACAAACAGCAACATGTATATTGGAGCATTTTAAAATTGAAACTGGCCATTTGTAAGCAACACATTGGAACAAGCTTTTATAAGTAACAGTGTCTCTGGAAATTCTCACAGCAACGGAAAAAAGAGCTGTTGGTGATTAATCACTTTACTTCATAAACTACTTTATAGATGGCGAAGTTTGTAACATAATATTATATGGGAATAGTTATAAGTGGCCTAAATAGAGTATGAAAAATGAAATTGAAATTACCGAAATTATTGTGATGATGATGATGATGATTATTATTATTATTATTATTATTATTATTATTATTATTATTATTATTATTATTATTATTATTATTATTATTATTATTATTATTATTATTATTATTATTATTATTATTATTATTATTATTATTATTATTATTATTATTATTATTATTATTATTATTATTATTATTATTATTATTATTATTATTATTATTATTATTATTATTATTATTATTATTATTATTATTACTATTATTTATTACAGTTTCATGGGCGATCAGGCGTGTGAGGTTTGAAAATATTGAGCTTTCGGCCATTCTAAACTCCATGGCCTCCGTCAGAATGAAAAATGACGTTTCATTCTGACGGAGGCCATGGAGTTTAGAATGGCCGAAAGCTCACTATTTTCAAACCTCAGACGGCTGATCGCCCGTGAAACTGTAATAAATAACGTGCGCCGTGAAAGCTTTAAATCTTACATTACTATTATTATTATTATTATTATTATTATTATTATTATTATTATTATTATTATTATTATTATTATTATTATTATTATTATTATTATTATTATTATTATTATTATTATTATTATTATTATTATTATTATTATTATTATTATTATTGTTATTGTTATTGTTATTGTTATTGTTATTGTTATTGTTATTGTTATTGTTATTGTTATTGTTATTGTTATTATTATTATTATTATTATTATTATTATTATTATTATTATTATTATTATTATTATTATTATTATTATTATTATTATTATTATTATTATTATTATTATTATTATTATTATTATTATTATTATTATTATTATTATTATTATTATTATTATTATTATTATTATTATTATTATTATTATTATTATTATTTAAAATTCAATTCTGTTATTTCAAATGGAATCAGCACTTTACAGGGTCCACTAAAATTCAAGAAAAAGGAAAATGCAATGTCTATAATGGTGTTCAGATAAGTTTGAAGAGGTTTTAAAATAATTGTGAAACTTTTTGGTTATGTACGGTAAAAGCTGCTCCGTGGAGACGGATTTTACACGGTTGATAAAGAGCGACGTATTTCAATGCCTGAATTGCATGACAAAGCAATGCATTTAAGACATACGAGAAACATCCAGAATTAAACAAAGGAAGGGAAAAAGGTATTGTGCATTAGAGAACAGTTTCCTCGCTAAGGAAGCGAGCGTAACTAAATGGCAGAGAAATGACAATGAGGAGCATGGGACGAATGAATGAATTTTCCTCAACAAAAACTATACACGTTTACTTATAGAATGGGCTTTGGAGTTAAACAAAATGATGTCTATGTCGTGGAAGTGTTCTGAACTCAGCTTAGGAGGCCATTGTAGACGCATCCGGGATTCTGTTCGCCTACAATGACATAGGAGTTTGAAGCCCGTTTCTAATGTAGGCAGCTCGATGTTTGATTTATTGACGAAATATGAACGTACCACTTCGACGCTCTCCAGCGTCCAAACCGTGCATTTCCAGACAGGGGTTCATATTTGAAAACGGATCAGTTTGCCGTCCCGCACAACACCGCGTTGTCGGGTTTTTATTGGGACATCCTGTATATATAATTTACATGTGAAAAGGTCAGTTGATGTTGATGTTTGTATTCATGTTGATATGTAACGTGACAGAAGTATTGATTACAGGACAAATCCGTTCCTTTGGAAGGCAACGGATTCGCCTGTTTGAGACGCACGCACACACACACACGCACACATCAGTTCTTACTCTTTGGTGGGCAAGCAGAAGCAATCTGGTCGACAGCTACTGTGGTCGCCCTACAAAGGAGATGAAAGACAACCATGGAGGTAGAGAGCCTTTCATCCCCGCACTGCACAAAGGGTGTACAGCACCCCTTACTTTGATTACATGTGCGTAATAATGCATTTATTTGCTATCTTCTGCATAGATGAAGGTGCTGCTTTTCAAATTGATTATAATCTTTAAGATGGAATATACAAAGCTATGACGTCAACAAACATATAACATGGAGGAATACAACTTTACACTTATACTGAACAGTAAGGGATTGCGAATTAATACGCTTTCTGTTTATAGGCATCTGTAGGTTGAAGGTGGATGATATCCTTCCACCCTCCCTCCCTCTCCTAACTCTCTCACATCATTTGACACAATTGTTACTTGCAGGAATCGAGATATTATTACTGGCATCTGAATATTCTTATAACCAGCAGCCAATACCATTTTAACATATATTGTAGATTGCCTTTTGTCTAAAACGTGTGCTAATGAAAGCGAATAAAATAGAATCGCAGTGCGAAAGAGATGGAAAAATTGTTGAAATGTAATTGGACTTATATACAGTAATTATAATGAGGTCTAACACCAAAACGAGTCTCGTTGAAAGCGGAGAAGCAGAATGCAGTAGGTGAAATAACACAATTAGACCTTAATTTTCGCTCATTATTCTTCTAGTTCTTTCGCTGGCATATTTTTGGTAGTACCCTCATTAGCTTGGTGAAAGTTAATTACTGAAGTATACCTACCCCTTTCGCTTTTGTTACTCTTGATTTTTTCTGCCGAGGGTCAAACCCCAAAGGCGCATTCGAAGCAGAACTTACATAGCCTGCTTTCAGTCATGTAGAAACATGTCCTTAGTCGGTGATCAATAACTATGAAAACTCAAGTTTTTGAGAAATGTTTGATTTTCTCTAAAATGGCTCTAACGATTTTTCTTCAAAATCTGCGTGTCGCATCCTTGAAAGATATTAAACTTCAATATCAACTGTGGCGCGCGCGCACACACACACACACACATACACACACACACACACACACACACACACACACACACACACAGAGAGAACTTAATCTAAAAATGCTATTTTCTTGGATTCAGGGGGCCTCAAAACATATATTTGCGGTTAAATCTGGACATAACATTTTTGTTCATTCCCAATTAATGGCATAGCGTGTGTGGGCGAATGACGATTGGTCCGGTATTTGTTTATTGGATTAGCTGCTGTGTGGGATGGGTTAAAGTGAGAGCTGTACATTGTTGTCTATTGTTGTCGATGTGCTGCCATTTACTGTTGCTGAAGCTGTTGATGATGTATGATCTGAATTTGTCTCTGGTCAGGTCTTTTACGTGGTATTGACATTGTTTTATAAAATTTAAGGAGTCTTTCCTTTCTAACTTTGCTTTTAAGTGTTTTATAAATGGTTCCATTAAATCTTTGCACCTTTTTTATGTCCATTTTTGTTATAAATTGTAGTCCCTAAGAAGATGAACAAGTTTCAAGTTTTCTGTTCATTTATTATTATTTTTCTGGGAATTGGCTCCTGGTCCGTAAAAGCCATAACTGCATATTTTGGTCAAAGATATGCTTTTCTTTGGTTTTTCAAAGGTTTAAAATGTGCATCCTCTCATTTTCTCAGCAGAGGAGAGAACCATTAGCAGTTAGTTTCTGAAATAGACGATTCAAATAACCTAATTGCCAATGATTCTCCTGGCTAGTGGGAAAATAAGAGAAAAGCGCATTAAGTTGTGAATTTAAAGTCCCTCTTGGCCGTAAAGGGGAAAGCAGCTCTCTCTCTCTCACGGTTGAGGCAAACCATAAAACTCCCTAGTCAGATTGGACAGACCCAGGCTCATTTCGTTCCGACGTGTACGTGAAATCCCTCAGGGATGATCCCCTTTTAGTCTGGGTATAACCTGAAACAGCTGCCGGCCGTTACCTGGTTATGAAAAACCTTGGTCAGATTTCCCCTCCCTTACTTAGTATCATTTATGGACACCCTATATCAGAGCTGACCGTAAAGTGGAGGAACCGTTCTTGTGAAATTGCGACGGACGGACGGACGGGAAGGGAGCCAGCCAGCAAGAGTAAACATAGCACAGCTTGTTTTCTATTACCCGATCTGTATCAGAGAAACTACTCCACCAACCACTGCAAATAAATAAAAGAAAGAACATAAACATATCTCATACCTACCGCTTTCTCCTTCTACCTCAGGCATCTCTTTTATATCTCCTGCAGCGCCGCCCGCATATGTGTACCCTTACCCTTCTGGTAATGGCTTTCAATCATATGCATACTATCGACCTAGCAGTCGTTAAACTTAACCCTCTAATACTACTGCCTTCAGCAACAACAAAGTTTGATCATAGTTTTAGAATACTGTAACAATCTTTTGTTTTATTTCATATTATATTGGTATTTAACAGTAAAATAAAGGCATTTCAGCTATTTATTACGTAAATGTATAAATTTATTTCAATATTATTGTAGTTTTTTCTTTTTCTTCCATTTTTTTTCTTTTACCTGATTACCCTCCCTTTATGTAGCACTTTATCTCCTGACTTACAAGCCAGTACATAGAGTCGATGCCTGTCGGATAGCAGACGAGCCTATTGACCGGACAGAGTGAAGACCTAGAGACAGGTGGTCAGCCAAGCACTAGGTATGATAGTGAGAAAGAGGATGATATGAAATGCAGGCGAAATTAATGATGGGAAAGGTGACAATGGAGCAATTGAGTGTCAGGGGAAACCGGAGAACCTGGAGAAAATCCGCCCTGATCCGCTTCGTCCACTACAAATACTATATGCGGGTCCCTGGGATCTAACCCGGGCTGCCTAGGTGGTAGGCGAACGTTCTAACCACTCGGCCACGGCGCCACCTCCTTTTCTCATTCAAGAATCAAAATCCGTGCAATTGCAGTCTAATGTAACACCATCATTATACACGAGCACCATTCCTTCACCACAGCCACATGTGATTGTATTCGCTGGGATTAAAGTCATGATGTTCGGCTCGCTGATGGCCCAATTCTAGAACCACCACCGTAGTAACTTCAGGGATATTGCTCTAAAGTCCGACCAAGCTTAATATCTTCTCACCACAACCCTTACTGCAGGTCTGGGACTTATTATGACAAAACTACAATTTGGCAAATCCCACTCCTGACACCAGTGTGACAAATGAAAATTCGTCTCCTATTACTTTTTCTGACATTTAATTTGTTTTAAACCGAAGCACAATCTACAGTTCTTCTTGATCTTACAACTCGGTTATTCTCACTTCTCGTAACTTTGACACACAATTTTCTGCCCTTATTTATTCTATCTTACAAACACCTAGCTTTGATGTTAGTCATTCAACACTCACTAAAACTGTTTCACTTCAGGGCTAGCTCCGACGTGACGTATTTAAAACTGTCTGCTAACAGCCTTTTATCTCCAATACTGCCCTCTCTCGCCGTCCCGCAAGCTTTTTATAGGTGAGAATGATATACTAAGGATGTTTTTAGAAATTCGCCCTTTTATCCAGCTTTTTTTTTTTTTTTTTTTTTTTTTTTTTTTTTTTTTTTTTTTTTTTTGTTCAGATAGTCCCAAAATATGTATTTCCTGTGAAATCTCAATACGAATTTTTGTAAAAATTTCTCTTGTGTTACCTTTACATGACTTTCTCTATCATGTATCGTTTATTACTGGGTATGCAAACTATTCTGCTGAAAGTTCATGTCTTATCTGCTTCATTTTAATCACAAAATCCTTCGCAGAACCATGTTCATTTCTATATTTCGTAATAGAAATAATCGGAACTTCAATATTTAAAAGTTTAAGAATCGAAGGCGTATATGTTGGCCTAAAAATGTCACAGTCCTACTCAATCAACATGGTTCTAAAATAATGACAGTGTTGAATAATGTAAATCATTAATATCGAATATCGCAGAAATGGCTCATGCCACAAAAATTATTTTGTTGTAAAAAAACATATTCATTTTTGTGTGGTGGTTTTTATCTATTACTTAAGGTATGTCAGCTCTACGAGAATATAAATAATGTATTCGGAATAAATAGGACTTCACGGCCTACTCTCACAGAATTCAAAATATACATTTTGTGTGTCAATATCCTTAATGTATGGTATTTTAATTAAAGTCGTTAGCGATTTTTGAGAAAGCAAAAGATTTCCAAAAATGTTTCATGTAAAGGGTAGTTGGGAGTTGGGATTTACTTGAAAATCTTCAATAGTATCTTTGGATGATGGTAAAACCGATCGTTGCGTCAGTTCTGGAAGCAGTTAAGAGGGTAGATGCTCTTTTGTTCAGGAAACACGTAGTGAGATTTATCTCGATTCAGGAGCACGCGCCATGGAGATCATCTCGAGCATCCGCTGCTGCATACGATGTTTCCCTTTCCCCATCTACTCCCGAGGGATTGCTTCCTAAGTCGCCTCTTCAATCTGGAAGTCTAAGGGTAAGACAATTACAGCGCGTATTCCTTCAGGACCATCGCCTGAGGCTCCTGTTTCCCAGCAGCAGAAATAGTACATTGCAACAATGCAAATTTGTTTGACATTTCAGTTTAATAGATTATTGAAATTCACTGTTAACAATGGTAGTTATAATTTCTCACATTTTTACGTAACGTATTTTGTTTCAGCAATTAGCTACTGTTGAGAGGGAAAATGTTTTTAATATATTCATTTTGAAATAGCGATTAATAATTAATACACGATAATTTCTACTGCAGATTAAAACATTTTTTTTCGTCCAGTACACATATTTATGTTTATATTCAAAACAGTAGGCGCCGTTTAAATCACTTAAAACAAACACAAGGAAAGGCTTTTACGCAGCTCTTAAAACCTGCTTTTAGCTAGCACAAATGTTAGGGATTTAACAGAATTTAATGTTATTAATGAGTCCGCAAGTTTATAAAAAATGTCCCCTGCAGCGGGTAACGGCTTCCAGACCATTAGAGAGCCTATCAATTTCCAATATTCTTAGCAGCGACTGTGGTGCACTCTATCAACCGTGGCGACGCTTTAATTTAAAACCGAAACTTTTTCTTTCTTTGTTGGTCACGGTACCCTGGTTTGTCGAGTGGCGTGAATATTGAATTTCTAGCCATGCTTAACGTTTTAAAATTCATGAACCAGCTGCAGGGGATTAGCAGATGTGATGGTGATGATACCTTCCCCAAAAACAACAAAAGTTCGTGTAAATCTGCACGCATTTGCATCATTCAGCTCTCAGCAAGCAGTTCAAACAAAGGACAAGAGCAAATCAGAACGCTCTATCTCATAGATAACCTAGATTTCCTTTTATACTCCTTTCATCTTTATGTTAACGACTGGGCTCAAAACCTGTGTTTAATATGCACAGGAGTTTATCCAGCCGTTACAAATGCATATATACTTCTTATACAGTTGCATTATTCATGTGCAAGTAATGCTTTATCTACGTTAAATTATTCGGCATAAATATCTGACTAGAATTTACGGGTTCAAATCCGGTGGGCCGAGCAACCTAATTGGGATTTTTTCGTAGTTTCCAACTTACGGAAAGAAGTAAAAGAAATCGGATGTGTTCCACTCACATGTCTTTCTCTACTCTTGTACTAACCATTCTTACAAACTCTTATTCCTATATCTTCTTCGTTACAGATGAGATAAACATTTGCAGAAATTATTTTATTGTTTATTTTCTTGCACGTGCAAGAAACTTTGAGCGGTAGTCAAATATTTTGAAGCTTTCAAATTGCGTTCTCTTTGCACTGTTAACATATAAAGAAAATGAATAACAATGTTCCATTTGACAGAAGTATAAGTTCCCCAAAACTTATACGAATAACAAAGAATATCTCCAAAATGGTTCACTCTACCAAAAAAAAAAAAAAAAAAAAAAAAAAAAAAAATAAAAAGATACTAATTGTGTGTTTTAGCAAGATCTACATTTTTTGTACAGTAAGATTTGGTCTATATGTCACTGTTTACCAGTTATGCAAAAGTCATCTGGAGTAAATAGAACTTTATGAACTATAGCCAGAAAATTCAAAATATACACTTCATTCCTCATAAAAATATCTCAAACATACGCCATTTTAATCAAGATCGTTGGAGCCACTTTCAAGAAAATCAAAACTTTCGAAAAATGTTCCGTGAAAAGGGTAGTTTAGGATTAAGCAATTTTCTTCAAAATCTTCGTGTGACATCCTTAATAGACATTAAACAGCAAAAAAACCTTTTGCTTTTTAACCGATTTTTCATTTTTGAGTTACGCTGTCTAAAGAATGACAGACACAGAGTGACACACACGGAACTTTTTCTAAAAATGCCTTTTTTCATTCAGGGGGCCTCAAAACATGCATTTTATTTGAAATCTCGACATCTAAGTTTTGGATGGAATACAATACTTTCTCTACTTACCAGTAGAGAAAATAAAAATGAAAATAGATGGTAATAGTAAATACTGTGCCATCTATCCACAGATAATAGAAGCAGATAGACTGGATGGAACCCTAATGCATCTGCCGTCACAGAAGCAGAGGTACAGTTGCGCTGCACTGATCCCTCTTGGACTCGTGAGGGAGTGAGATGAAATGGTACAGGGATAACACTTTGAATTAGTTTGAATTTTAAAATACTTATAGTTTTCTCAACTGGGAATTTTTCCACATGCTCATGCAAAAAGATGCAATTTCAGACACTAGAGACCGAACACTCTTCATAAATCTAACGATAGTTTTACTTAGTGTATTCCACATGGTTTACCTAAATTAACAACTAGAGCTTTTGTAACGATAGCTTTAGAAGAATGAGTAGAGAAAGCCATATGTATTCATTACTACAGACCTTTATTAATGTTATAGTAAATGACAAGTCCATTTACGTTTAATGTTTAATGCCTTGAAACACTTTTCTACTGGCTTCGACGATGCACTCGCTAAATACTTTCTCAACACTCATCTCGGAAAGTTCTTCAACACTTAAAAACAAATTTAACTCAGTCTGTTTCAGCACTTAAACGACTGCTTCTCTGCCTGAGCTCTCTCGCTTTATAATTCAGATCATGTACCGGCGAATTCTCTGAAAACTACACCTTTTCTTGAAATGTCTCGTAAGCAAGCCGGCAGTCGCAGGTTTCTTGAAGAGTCTATTGTTGTGCTTGTTTATAGGCAGCGCGTTGAGTATCTGTTTAACCGGCGGCCCACAGTCACAAACACGAACTGACGTATCCTACGGGGAAGGGGAACGACTTCTGTTCAGTCCTGACACAGGAATGTTTCCATAACTTAGCGGGTGGCGTGTCTTCAGGCGCTTAGCAGTGAAACTAGAGATAAACGCGAACAATTGATTAAAACCCATATTGTATAATTATTTATGGTTTTATTTTTTGCCATAAAAATAAAGCAGCAATTCGTATTTCACCCAAGCTTCTTAATTTGTGTATTCTTCTTCTAAAGCTAATGCTTTAAATATCAGTGGGCAGAAGAAGAATATTTATTCGATATACTTCCACTAAACTGAATTTATTTATGCTTAATTCTTGGTTTTATTTCATCAGTATATATTTGGAGCTGTTAGCAAGTATTATTTCTCATACTATTTTTCCCTTTTATCTCTATATATAGTTACTGAAAATGGAGAACATAGATTACGTAAGCCATAATCCGATTGTCTACAAAACAAAATACCCGTTTTTTAATTTATCGTCGTGAATTCCTTCCATATGCTAATTCCAAAGCCTGTAAATCGTGTAATACCCTTCCGATGAGACAGAATGCATATTTTGGTTGGTTAATGTATTTGTAAGCTGTATTTACTGTTAAACTAAAACGCAGACATACAAAAATAATACGATATTTTTGTTCTGCACGTGATTTATAGTATAACACCCGAACAATATTATCAGCAGAACCTTTCAATGCATTTCTCTCCCATTTATTTCGTAAATAAGCGTTAAAAACTAAATATTTAAAGCATTTCTAAACATGCAGGCGTATAGAAGTAGATATTTTTGGACGGTATATTTAAACAACATTACATCAGTATATGCTTCACGTGAATAACTTAGAGTACTCTGTTTACCAAGCAGTGGCACATGCAAGTCATGCGTGTTTATTTTCCCCCGAAGGCGTGGGGTGGAAAGTGCAACGCAGAGTGGGCAGGCCTCGCGATAGTAAACTGGAACTGGGTTCAAATGCTTTCTGCAAGGCCAATTACCCCATACTACCTAGGTCAGTAGGTAAAGCTTTCAGATATGAACACATGAAAGCAAAAGCTTCGCTCCCTTCCTGTATTGCACACTCTACAGCACAGAGTATCAACCGCAAAAGCCTTATCTTTTGAAGCAATGGCACTTACAAACTTCAATAAAATTCCAGTATAATCTGTATAACAATGAATAATGCTGGTGATTTAATACGGATCGTATTAAATCTGAACCTGATCGTTTATGTTTTGATACCTCCGTATTTTCCGTACACGATTAGGCAACTTCTCTGACATTAATGTGTTGCGAATTGCCGCACCTTTAGGCGTTAATAGAAAATGTAAAGCAACGAGACAGAGAATCAATTTAATTAATTTTCTAAACTCTCCGGAGTCTGGCAGTGTGAATGAGGGTACGAATGGGTGTGTTTGTGATTCTGTGTGTGACATCTAATGTATAAACCCCAAAGAAATCCATTGAAAACTGTGCAACAGTTAACACCATTACCGATAGCAATATGTTCCGAAGGCAAAAGGTTGGAAATATGACTGGAGTTAAAGTCGTGTTAAGGTAATAGATAAATTAAAAGTCTGACGTGTTATATTCACATGAATTTCTCTACTCGTTTTCAACAAGGTATTCTTAAAGACTATTCTTTTATATAAATATTTCTGGAATTGATTTTATTACATATCATCCTATGGTACAATGCGAATAGGAAAATACAGTAGGCTTAAGTGATAGTCGAATCTTTTAAAAGCTAGTCACTAATAAGGACTTCTAAATTTCATTCTCTTTGAATCGCCTGTAGAAAAAGCGAATAACGATTTCCCATTTTTGAAAAGTACAAGTATCGGTAAATTCAAACAAATAACCAGAAAAATCTAGGAAATGGTTACTACCTCAAAAATACATATATTTTGTGCTATGTAATTCAGAACGAGGAGGGCTTTAGAGGAGATATAATACAATTTGTTATAAAAATCTCTAAACATATGGTACTTTAATCAAAATTGTTAAAGCCATTTTTTATAAAATCGGGATTTTTTAAAAGTTTTCCCGGTAAAGGATACTTAGAGATGAGGTTTTCCTGAAAATCTTCCTATTTCACCTTTTGAAAGTACTAAAATTAAATACCTTTTGGTATTTAGACGAACTTTGTTTTTAGGTTATGTTATAGTCAGACAACAGACGCACGCACACATGCAGACGCGCATGCGCACACACACACACGCCCACGTGCACACACGCATTTTTCAAAAGAACATTTTTATGGACTTATGTAGCTCAAAACATGTGTTTAAAGTGAAATCTCGGCAAGAAACTTTTCATTGGAACGGAGTAAAATGTACAGGAGAACGTAAAAAAGCCTGCAAGTAACGCTTTCGTTGTTACTGTGCGCTGGTAATGGCTTTTTAAATGCTATTAAAATAATTAGTTCTAAAAACTTAATTCTGTATCGTTACCTTCTGTTCAACGTGTGTGCCAACTCACCTGTAACAAATGTGGTGTAAAATACCTTTCATAACTGGAGAACCTGTGAGGCACGTTCTCGTTTAAGTGGTGAACATGAATTTAAAGTTTTCTGAACAGAGGATACTCGAAACTGCACTTGAAAGCCACTAAACCGCTTCATACTGCCAAAGTTTTTGCAATAATAAAATCGAATTGCTGTATTGAGGTTGAAGTAATCCATAAAGCGATAACGAGAGTGAACCCACGTCCCTTTCAGCTCTTGGAAAGGCAATCCATTAAGAATCCTGACTGCCATGGTTATGACTCGACTAAAAAAAGTAAAAAAGATAGAGCCCCTTCAGACACAGAGCGGGGAAAAACTTCCAACCCCGCGTCGAAACTACGTGAGGCGTGTAATATTCAGGCTAAGTGCTGCCAACATTTAGGCACAATACAGAGTTCAGCGCTGCCACATGATGCAAGTCTGGGATTACTAGAACATTTTCAGTTATATGTTATTGCAGGGGCAACATTAAACTGTCTAGTGGAAAAAGAATTGTTTGTAAATGGTAAGGGGAAATACACTTGCAGGCCATTTCACCCATACCACATCTGACCATGTTCATTGCTCCTGAACATATATACAGATTATTTACTAAGGGCAGAAACACTAACCCACGCTTTTAGTACCATATTTTTCTTAAAAAAAGTAATATAATCCCCAATGGCAACAAGCCAACAAAGAGAGCCAAATCGACTCCTCTTCTTTAACGTAAACGTCAGTGAAACTCGCCTTCTGTTCGTCCCTGAATGTTAGTAAACAATTAGAAATTGTGTGTGTGTGTGTGTGTGTGTGTGTGTGTGTGTGTGTGTGTGTGTGTGTGTGTGTGTGTGTGTGTGTGTGTTTCCTGTTGTGGAAGCGGAAGGTCTATGTGTCTCCATTATTTTTGTTGTTCTTGTTGTTCTTCTCATCTAGGTGTGCCAATTTCTGTCGTGGCCCAGTTCCTGGCCAGTCGGTTATTGGGACGATATGGTGCTCCCATATTGACAAGACGGGCGGCTCTTCTTGGAAATGTTCCAGCAGATCGTGTCCATTCCTTCCTTACCTGCTGTCGTCATTTAATGTGCGCTCTCTTGACTTCATTCATAAATAAGGTGATGTCATATTTATTGTGGGAAGGGCGCACATACATATTGCTTGATGATGCATAGTATGACTTATTTAACTATGCAGCATTTTTACAGCTCATCCTATACGCCTGGTAAGTTCCTTTTTAATTCGAAGCTGAAGGGACAACAACAAAAAATTCAAATTACAAAAGCTACGCCTAAAACTGACAATTTAGCAATACCAGTCCATATATCATCGGGATCTTCCGTTGGCTCACTCTTTTTCGACACTTTACATTTTCACTCGAGGCACTGATTAAAAGTTTTACCTCCCCACCCTTCCAGGGACCTACTACGATAGGTATGCGTTTGGCGCGCCCGGGGTCCCGAGCCAGATTCCTCTAAGGGGTGGGAGGGCATATGCTAAACGCCCAATAAACTTTGGACCACATGTGTGTTTGACCTCCAAAATGATACCTCCCTGAGCACAGCCTGATGGATAGTTTAG
The DNA here is from genome assembly GCA_030765045.1 of Tenodera sinensis. NCBI lineage: Eukaryota > Metazoa > Arthropoda > Insecta > Mantodea > Mantidae > Tenodera > Tenodera sinensis. Next base: position 37,204,788 of record CM060965.1, on the reverse strand, counting down.
CGCGGTTTGCGGTTTGTAGGTGGATGAGTGGCGCAAGGGGTGACTGCATAACGCATAATTCCCATCCCCCGATTATGGACTTCTGTTGGTATCCGCTGATAAAGGTGAGTCCCGGGGAGGGGTCATTGCATTCCTGAAGGCAATTGGGTGCCCCTGTCTACACACTAGAATGTGACAATAGGGTGAGCAAGGTCCAGACAAGGACCCTCGCCTAAGACGGTTCTGGTTAAAATAGCCGGGTCAGTATATTCATGCAATGGGATGCTCCTGGTTTAAGCACATTCAGCGACCCAGGCAGCTAAAACTGAAAGCCAATCTCGAGAAGACTTATGACACGTGTTGGCGAGCTGGGATTCTACGTTCCCTTACACCTGGAACATAAGTGGAAGCCTACCACTGTTCTTCAGATGTTTATGAAGGACCGCGTTTTCCGAGTAAGAGTCGGCTTGTTTTTTTCTAATCCTTTTCTTCAGGACAATGGGATACCTCAGGGTTCGGTATTAAGTGTCACGTGCCCCTATGGATCCTTTAAAGTGGACTCGGCAGTGACAACGTGGGAACACAGAACAGTGAAAAGAAATGTAGGAAGGCAAAAAAGCGATGGAGTGAACTGTTTAAGTGTCATCTAAGAAATTTGTAGTCCAGAATAACGAAAGTGGAAGTCCTACGGGGTTGGCTAACTCAGGAAAAAGTTGTAAGCCACCTTCCGTCTCAATTTTAAGACGTGATTAAGTCTCCTGAATAAAGAACTGCAATACATTGACTTTTTATTCACGTCTAATTATAGGGTTACCTTTCTTTTCACTCCCACGATGTTCTTTAATTAACTTACTCTCCGACAGTTACCTGAGGCCTGTAATCTGATACTATCTTTAATTAACAAGAATCTTAATTTCTCTCTCCATTATTCCCGACAGAACGTTTTGAAACGTGCCGAATAACTCCAAAAAGTTTAAAGGCGAAAATGTTGTCAAGAAATGTGAAGGAATGTTTAACATAAGTATTTTAATGATGAGAATTTTGTAGCTGGATGTTTATAGAAGTTTCCAAATGAAATATTGTTTAATACATTGCTACAAGGGCAACATATTTTGCTTATTTTACATTCTTATTCTTTTGAAAAGTTTACATCCATCTCAGTCTCTTTTTAATATCCGAGGGTGGAAGATTTTTATCTTACTATCAGAAAAAAACAGAAGAATTAAATTACACATGATTTTTATATAGGTACTCGATATTTTTTACTTATTACTTTCTCCACTATGTATAGTGAGTAAGTTAAGTACTGCATTCGTCCCAGAATTTTGATGTTGAGATTTCACTGGAAAGATGTTTTGAGGCCTCATGATTCCAAAAAGAGCAGTTTTAGAGAAAGATGTGTGTGTGTGTCTGTGTCTGAGAGAGAGAGAGAGAGAGAGAGAGAGAGAGTGTGTGTGTGTGTGAGTGTGTTCATAACTGCAAACCGTTTTCAATACATAGTTATTCTACTATTTAACTTAAACATAAATTATGTATCTTTACAAAGCAATACACTTTGACTTCTTAGAGATTTGACACCTAATGGCTCCGATTAACTTATTTTGAGTTTGAACATATAATAAATGGGGTTAGGAGAAGAGCATTAAAACATCGTGTAAAAACTATGTGAATCTTCACATAGTCTGTGCTTAGCGTACAAAACAAGGCCTTTTATAGTAGGTACCCTGCCCTCCCTTGCTGCGGTGGATTTCTGAAAATAAATCACCAAGTTGACCCCCAAAGTTTGAAGAGAACGCAGCTGAATGCGCCTTTGATGTGTATTTCAGAAGCTATTGTACATAACCCTCTCGGTGCCTAAGAGGGGAAATGCGCGCGCACTAAAAGGATAAACGTCGGACTAAGAAGCCAATAGCATCTTAAGGGGACCGAAACCCAGAACGGTTCTACGTTTCTCACACTGCTGTACCATAGAATAAAAGGTATTTGCTTGTGACCGCAACCAACAATGCTTCTTTAACCTTATCATCACCTTCACCACGGCCGAGAGCGTACTTCAGGGTTCTGAACACATGATAACCTGAAGGAGTAAGTTCAGGGCTGTATGGCAGACGTCTTAACAACTGAAATGTCTGTACACGAATGACGTCATGTCTTGCAGCGGTGATGTGGGGACGTGCGTTGGAAAGATAAAAGTGCTTCTAGACGGCTTAGTATTGCCTGTTTTACCTTATCCTAATAAAAATTGGTCTAGTATTCTAGTTCTGTATTTTTTTATCAAGTAGGAAGTTTGTCTTTCTTTTCTTTTTGACTGATATATACAAAGTTTATAAAATTTTCAATTCCAACGTATTATTTTGTTTTCAAAATAGAATCAAACGCATTACTTACTGCAATTTATTGTGTTTAATTAAAGGGTCATTATAGTTCGAATAAAGGTATACAGTCTTAACTCTACATTAAACATAAATTTTACTTGCAAAAATTGAAATATATGAGGAATTAAAATATACAGAGGGTTTCACGTTTAGGCACCAGATGTCATATGTTGCAAATGTTTTGTGTCTTAGGCTGTACATATTCAAAGTTGCTTCTTTAAGGGTATTTTGTCAAGGAATCAACATTGAGTCTTTCGTTATAATGCATCTGTTGCATAGTTGTTTCCCCAACTGACTGTTCATAAGGATTAACTCACCCAAAGAGTGGATCCAAATGACTGCCGACAGAATATGTGGATATCACTTTGGTGTTAATCTCCTAAAACAACTACCATTACGCTGACAGATTTCATCGGGCGCTAAGCCTTTGTCAGCGTCTAAACCTCTAGCTATGTATTAGAAATAAACACTTAACGGTCTTCATAACTCTAAAACTGTGACTTAAAGTAGGCAATGACGTATAAATGAAAGAGGAATCGGACAGATTTTGTCTTCTTTTTATTCTAGCGCGTTTACTTTTACTGCTCCGAGAGAAGGGCCTATAGTTTTAAATGCCATTTGAATCTTTCGCATTCCTGTTGAAGCAACACAACCCATAAATATTCCGATCACTTGTCAATACTGTGCATTTCGGGCGATGTAGCCCACGTAAGGTTAGTACTATATAACTTAAGTTAAAAAACTGGCCTATTATACTTTGACAAATCACTACTTTTTCCGTCACTTTATTTCTCTTCTAAAACGGACTAAAAAGAAAGTCTTCTGATTCATCATTAACAGAAAACACAATTCGTCGTGACCTTGCCATTCACAGCTGTCCTGTCCCATCGCAACATTGACAGAAATACTGCTCTCTCTAACAAACAGATGGCTCCGACGATGGACTCACTAAAATGCTTCCCACAACAAACAATTCCGACGCGACGATTAAATGTCTCAAACTGTCTGACGATATACACACTCAAAGTCCCTCAAGATAAACTACACGACACACTTAAAACTAAGTCAATATTCTTACAAAATCTTGTTCTTCTATCCACTTGTTAATTTAGATAAATATTTACAAAAATAGATTAATTATACTTAATTTTACTTTAATAACAAGTAAATTCATTGACCGATATGTTAACGACGGTCAATGTAGATACCCGAGCCTATTTTATAGGAGCAATAATAATTATTGATACCAACTGCAAATGAAATAATATAGTTTCAAAAGCACATAGTATCTACTCTGACAAAAAGTTACAACTGAAATAACGATAGTGAAAAACTTAAAACAGATTTCTCTACCCGGACTAGAAATTCCATACATTTTCCATGACATTACGGAAAATAAATAAATAAATAGCATCTCTCCTTAAAAATGCCCAATCAAAAAGTAAATCTCTATCGCGCACATAGTATGTCCAGAACTTTTCACTGAAAAGTTCGATACCGAAATTTTAATAAAAGTATAGATTTTTAGATCTATTAATCCAAGAAAGTAGCTCAAAACAGTTGTCTGTCTCTCCGTGGGTGTGCGTGTGTGTATGTGTTATAACTCAAGACCAGAAGTCGTTCAAAGACCAAAATTGGTATTTAAGTTCAGCATTTTTCAAGGATGTGACATGAAGACTTTCAAGAGAATCCCCTACCACAGGTTTCCCCTTACATAGAAGTTTTTTTCGAGAATTCTGATTTTTTCAAAAATGGTTCTTATGCTTTTGATCCATACACCATATGTTTAAGATACTTTAATGAGAAATAAAATGCATATCTTGAATGTTTTGGGAGTTGCCAGGGGTCCTCTTCAATTTGGGTGACTTTTGCATAACTGGTTTGACGTAAGAGATAGGCAAAATGTTACTACATAAAAATCTAGATCTCCATAAAACACAGAATTTGGAGTGAACCATTTTGGAAATGATCTTTATTTGTCTAAATTGTCCGATACAGATCTAATGCTGAGACCAGGTAACAAAAGGTAATACCGGAACAGAAGATAAAGGACAAAAAATTCGTCGTAAAAGAACAATCACCCCAGTATTCAGCCACCAACACTTTACGGCCTAGCTATCTTGTTCGTTCTCGTTCTTGCTAGGATAGGATTGGAGGGTACGCCTCAGTGCGTGTTTTGTATGTATGCTCCGGGAGGAAAGGATTTATGAAGGACCTAAAGATGTATGGACGCAGAGACGCGCAGAGTTCCCTAGCACCCTCAGGGCTTGACCACCTAGGCGGCGTCCCTCCCAAGCCTCTGCAGGGTGGCTCATAGGTTCCCTACATCGGGGACCGGGGAAAGACCAACACAGCAGTGGACGGGGCCAAGAAGAAGTTGCAATTCTGTGTCATCTGTCCGTTTTTGACCGACGCACAGCTCCTGCAACGTGAAAGAGGGGGCCGAAATATGAGAGAGAAGAGGTCGGTGATAGCATGCAGGTTAGAGTGGGTGACCATCAGGAATCGATCCCGCAACCTCGGAATGCCAGCTTTCGCGCTACCGCGGAGCCACCTCTCGCGGTCCATATCTGAGTTCTTCGTTAATATTTGGTTGTTTCGTTTTCGTACTTAGGTTCCATGCCCCGTAAGAGTATAAACATGGACCCTTAATTACTATACGCCTTTACCTTCCATGTTTTGGACGTAGCCTTCAGCAAGTTAATTTTTAATGTCGAAGGGATGATTCTGAGCAGTAAACAATAGAGGAGTCGAAGATCAACATCTCTCGTATCACTCGCTCGCTAATGAGCTCCAGTACAAAGGTTGAAACAAGTACGTACGCATTCATTAAGGCATTGCGGGCTGCAGGTAAATACGGCGCTGCTCAGTTGTTTACTTCAGACGCTAATTAAGAGATTGCTACAATGAAATTTAGTATAAAACTCCCAAAAATTGACAGTAGAAATACTTATGAGCCAAAATTCAAAACGTATTTCGACTATACTAAAATACGTATATTTCTGAAATTTAGGTTAAAGTTTCGAAATTAAAAAAATTCATTTTGAAATTTCAGGTTTTTACTACTGGTAAGTAGAGGTGTTGTATTCCACCCAAAAATTCGATGTCCACATTTCGCCAGAAATATATGTTTTGAGGACCCCCTGAATCCAAATAAAGCATTTTTAGAAAAAGGTCCGCGCGGTGTTTGTGTGTGTGTGTGTGTGTGTGTGTGTGTGTGTGTGTGTGTGTGTGTGTGTGTGTGTAAAAAGTATGTACCCTAACATTTACACAAATAATGAGGAATATCTCCGAAATGCTTCACTCTACCAAAAAAAAATTATTCAGACATAAATTGTGTGTTTTAGCAAGATCTTTTACGGTGTACCAGTTATGCAAAATTCATACAGAGTAAATAGGACTTCATGGGCTATAGCCAGAAAGTTCAAGATAAACTTTTCATTTGTAATAAAAATATCTCAAACATAAGGCATTTTAATCGAAATCAGAAAATCGAAAAATTTTCCATGCAAAAAGTAGTTCAGGGTGGAACAATTTATTTCAAAATCTTCGTGTCGCATCCTTGAAAGACATTAAACTTAGATACCAACTTTTCCTGTTTGAGTTATGCTGTCCACATACTGACACACGCTCGCACACACACACACACACACACACACACACACACGTGCAGACTTCGAAAATCACATTTTCACTATATCGTCCTATGTCCCTCAACATAAGCCGAGTGTAGTAATACCTGGTGGGAAGGAACCGTTTGGAAATGAATCACACTAGGGTAGGTGGGTAAGTACCTACATAGGGCAGGTTCACTGATAACTAACAATAAAGGAACTTGGTCGTAACTTCCAAATTAGCTGCAGCGAGTGAGGGGAGCTGAGGCTTTGCTCTTAATTGCTATCCTTGAGAGAGAACCATTTCTTCTGTAATTTATCTGCTACTTCCCTCTCCTAGAACAGGAATAGGAAACAGTAGCTCTAATTAAAGAGAGGGTCAGCGGAACTCCTTCTAGTGGTCTCAAGCCAAGTGCCTTCGTCCTTTCTTTGCACTGCTGTTCATACAGGGTGCAACGATATTGTCTACAGCACTGCTGCTAGACTGGGAGCTCCACAAGAAATGCATTTCGGCATAACTTGTGTGTTCCAGCGTCTACGTTTTTTGTACAGTAATATTTGGTCTATCCCTTACTGTTTAGCAGTAATGCAAAAGTCATAAACAGTAAACAGAATTACATAGGCTTAGGCAGGAGATTCCAAAAATATTTTTCATTGCCCATAAAAATATCTTAAGCACGTGGCATTTTAATCAAAATCGTTAGTGCCATTTTTGAGAAAATAAAAATTTCCGAAAAGGTTTCTACGTAAAGGTTAGCTTAAGGTGGAGAAATTTTCTTCAAAATCTTCGTGTCGCATCCTTGAAAGATATCAGACTTAAATACCAACTGTGATTTTCAACCGACTTCTCGTTTTTGAGTTATACCACTCAAGACAGATGCATAGATACACACATACATGGACCTTTTTTTAAAATTGCTTATTTGGATACAGGGAGCCTCAAAACACATTTCCGATGAAATCTCAAGATGGAAATTTTTGGTCGAATACATTAGTTTTCCTATTACTAAACGCCGTATAGAAACTAAAAATGCTCTAGGGATTCCAAAACATATATTTCCCTTTGAAATCTCGATATCAATCTTTTTGGGTGAGTGTGTAGTAGGAAAAGTAATTGTAGATTTAAATCCAGCAATACACTGGCATTATATCTTTTGTTAGTTAAGCCAACATGGAATCATCTTGTAATTACTTAAAATATAATATTCCACAACTTAGTCACCCTGGGAGCCAAAATGGTTTCTTTTGTTCGGCCCTTCTCGGCCACAGAACATCTGCAAACACCAGTGCGGACAAACGTATGCAAACAAATGAAGAACGCTGTCCACTTGTCAAACTTTGCAGAGAAAAGTACTGCTCGGAATTTTTGCTGCGTTGTGGAATAGCTGACTAAAGCGCTGAGTGGCCATTTCGAGTCTTATTGGAAATTCAATATGAGAATTACCGGAATAAGTTTGGAGAGATCTATCTGTCTATCTGTCTCGCTCATTCTATCGACAGCGTTGGACCTGACCTAATTTCACTCAAGACCCAAGTGCAGATAAATGGCAATCACTCCAGATAAAAGCTATCTGCAAACTTGCACAAAGTCTTTGCTGTGTCATCTGATTTTATTAACTTTTTCTGTTCTTCACCTCTTGCTCACTTACTCACCTACTTTAATTCTTCATTTGTTGTTTCTGTGCGTAATTTCACTATTAATACTGTTCCATTCGTTGGAAGTCCGTAGAATAGTCACTTCGTACTTTATCTACTGGTAAGTAGGGGAAGTTTTGTATTCCACCCAAAAATGCGGTGTCGAGATTTCACCGAAAATATATCTTTTGAAACCCCGTAAATCTAAAAAAGAAATATTTTTAGAAAAAGGTCGGTGTGTGTGTGTGTGTGTGTGTGTGTGTGTGTGTGTGTGTGTGTGTGTGTGTGTGTGTGTGTGTGGTGTCTATGCACAGCATAACTCAAAAACGAAAAGTCGGTTAAAAACCAAAATTGGTATTTAAGTTTAATGTCTTTCAAGAATACGACACGAAGATTTTGAGGAAAATGTCCCCACTCTAAACTACCCTTTACATGGAAAATTGTTCGAGAACTTTGATGATTTTCTTGAAAATGACTAACGATTTTGATTAAAATGTCATATGTTTAAGATATTTGTATGAAAAATGAAATGTATATCTTGAATTTTCTGGCTATAGCCTATGTGGGACTGTTTACTATGGATGACTTTTGAATAACTCGTAAACCGTAAGAGATAGACAAAATCTTACTCTACAAAAGATGTAGGCCTCGCTAAAATACACAATTTATGTCTAAATAAATATTTTTTGTAGAGTAAACCATTTCGGAAATATTCCTTGTTATTTGTGTCAGTTTCGGAAAACAAAACTTTCGTGAAATGGAACATCATTATTCATTTTTTTATATCTTAAGCGTGCAAAGAGAACGGGATCTCAAAGCTTTAAAATATTTTTCTATCGCTCAAAGCCTAGTGTATTCTAATATTCCCCTTGCACCTACAAGGAAATAAACAATAAGATAATTTGTACAAATTTTTATCTCGACTAACACGAAGAAGATGTAATAAGACTTTGTAAGAATGGCTAGTACAAGAGTAGAGAAAGTCATGTGAGTGCAACACATCAGATTTTTAAAGTTTAATATCCCATTTAACTCACCTGACTTTATCTATTATTCTGCAAGCACTTATTTCTCTATCTACTGCATGTTAGTTGAGACAAACATTTACAGAAACTATGTTATTGCTGTAGGCGCAAGGGGAATATGGGAATACAGTAGGCTTTATGTGATATAGTGGTGGCTATACATATAATGACATTAAAACAGCATTATCTTTGTAGGGCTAAGAGAAAAGTATCAGAAAATTCAAACCAATAGAAATAAATACCTCGTAAATACTTTGTCATAAATTGTGTGCTTTCACGAAAGCTACATTTTTTATGTAGTAAGATTTTTTTCTATCTCTACCCCATCCTATCCTATCCCATCCTATTCTATCCTTTGCTATCCTATATCTCAGTCTAATATCAAATAAAACTCTGTCCTTTTCCTCTTCGTCATAAAGTGCAGGTGAGGTTAGGTTAGACACCGGATCATAAAGGGGACATTATCTCTTTCCTAGAATGTTCCAGGTTCTTACTTCTATGCGTTTTGGAGGTAGATAAAATGCGATATTACTCCATCAAGGTTGTTAAAGACATTTAAACTTCTCAAAACTCACGTTAAAGGAGCGTCTGCAAATCCGATCTGTTAAGTTAGTCTAACTGGGTCAGCCATTCTAAGGCTCCTGACGTTTTCATTTCGTTCCTTTTTATGAAAGTAAGCTGAACAAAGAAGGCCAAAAACAAAGACTCAGTTCAATCCCTTCTATTAAGTTAGCCGTTAATGCACAGAAAACCATTTGGCTACGCTTCGCCGAGCTCACTGTATAAACTTCGCCCGTTAAGACATATTTTTAGATAAGGAATTCGCATGTTGGGACATAAAGGACACGACCTACTTTAATATTCTCTTCAGAGTCACGCAAGCTATTAATGTCAGATTTGAAGCGGAATTAATGAAAAGTTCGCGAAGAAAAGGCAACTTAATGCCTAAGTAATAAGAAAATGTCACGGAATATTTAAGAAACGTTATAATTTATGTTCTCAACCTGCAATATCCTTTCATCATCTTAGTAGTTGGTGAGAAGAGAGAAAAAGCTGTTTTATTTTGTGTGTGTGCGTGCGAAATTGAAGAAATATTACTAATGTTAAGCTTTATATATTTTACGTGCAGGAAACTGCGACATTATCTTGTTTTAACATGTGCGTATTTTATAATGCCATAATTCAAACGTACTTAACACTGTAAAACCAACCTACAATGTTTTTTTACTTTATTTTAGGCTCCACACGTGGACCATTTATTTAATTCTACAATGAAATCCACTCCGAGCTTCATAATTAATTAATCAATCTTAAACCAATCACTGATAATCAGCATCCGGATTTGTATGAATTATAAATGTTCATCGGAAGCAGCTGTTCGTTAGGGAGAGAGAGAGGGCAGTAGTAGAACTGAGAGCAGTATTTGTGTTAAGGTTCCGATTGGACAGAACATCTCTCAGTTTCAAGGCTGTAAATTGTGTTAACGATAAAGGATGAATATTTAGAAGAGATATAAAGTGACAATAAAAGTAATTGAACTTGATATTTGTCACATTAAGATTATTATTATGTAAATCTGTCAATTGTTTTTGAATGCAAGATAAATGATCATGGAAATAAGGAACCATTTTATATCGGAGAGCACGTATTGCAGGATAGGAGTCAATGAGAAGTTACTGGTCACATGGAAATTGAGATATATGGGGCAAAGTTACATGGAACAGAACTTAATTGAATTGTAATGAGATTGTGACAAAAGGAGGTCAAAAGAGCAGCAGAATAGACTCTTTGGCTCCAATAATTAGGAAGAACAAGAAGATCGTAGTTTGTTCTCTTTTCCGTGGGAGTTGGTGTTTCGTGTAGGAGAGCTCAAGTGTGTAACGGGATCGTGACTTGGAGCGCCGTTTGTAGCGGTTTCTGGACGTTGGGTGCCGGATTTAGGTAGGCATGAGAGGATGTTTCTCGGGCGCGAGGTTAGATGACAACACAACACAGGCTTTTACTAAGTTTATTCTTCAACACTTCATTTGCCTCGAATTTCCGACCTGAGCAAGTTTCTGGTGCTTCTCTCTTAGGTTGCTAACTGCTTTACGTTCACTAATCACCGTTGCACACATACCTCGACGTTTCTTTTTGGCGCGAGAGCTATACTCATTTAGCGATACCAGGTTTACACACTTCTAGTCACATCGCCACCCAGACTCAAACTGTCAGACCGTTACACTTTCCACCTCGACGTTCCTTTTTGGCGCGAAGCTATACTTATTTAGCGCTACGAGGTTTACATTCCTGGGCACATCGCCATCCAGACCCAACTGTCAGACCGTTGCACTTTGCACCTCGATTTCCCATACTGTCCATTCGATACATTATTTAACTGTTTAATGAACTCTAATGTGACTAATTAAGGACATAGATTTGATTTCTTTAGTTCTAGAGGCCTTTAGAAACTTGTTCAGGTCAACCTACTTTCAAAAGGCAATTTCTTTGCACAATACCAAGTTATACTTATATCTAAAATCTTATATTTATGTACATTCTTAATCTAAAATTACAAATATATACGTAGAAGTTCCCGTCTCAAATGCGCCGGATTTTGTAACAAGAAAAACAGGAAGATCTTTGAGAGATTTCTCCTTTTTTTTTTGGTTACCAAATTCTATTTTCCTCCGAAGTCCTGACTTCAGCTTAACCTACACATGAAAATGTCCACTTCCTCGTAGTATACCTTTGCTTTCAATTATCTACCTGTCTTGGACTTTCACCTTCTTCCTTTACAATATCACACATATAGGTCACTGACACAGGTTCTCCTTGTCTACCTGGCCCATGTAAACACAAGGGTTCAATGTCTTCCAGGGTCCCTTAGTTCATAACCAGAGTTTCACATAATGACATTGTGTACTTCTAATCTACTCACATTTACAAGCTACTAATTTTACATTTTTTTTTTTTTTTTTTTTTTTTTTTTTTTTTTTTTTTTTTTAAATTCTTAAACCAGTGTTTCATATAATGACATTCTGCACTGCTAATCTAATCACACTTACGAGCTACTAATTGTACACTTATTTCTACGTATTTTCACCTATATCCTTCCAAGTTTACCATTGTTCCTTCATCTGTCTTTTTAAACTTATTTACCGCTTCGCGCGTATTTTAAACCATCATTTTCATTTCAATTGTTGCTTGTTAGTGTTTCCCGCATCTTCGGTCTCCCTTTGATAAGTAATTAGACCCCTGACACCATTTATTTTGTAATGACGAAACTCTCGAATTGATAGGCCGACTCGGCGTATCTTACCTCGAATACTTATTCTTTATGTACTTTTGCGTGCTCTTCCTTTATTGGTTCTTCTTCGGTTCTGATCTCGTCCTGAAGGTACGGACGTAAAAGCTGTTTATGCCATTTTCCCCCTAGTTTACCGCTGTTCAAGTCCATAAGCAAGTACGTGTCAGTTCCGTATTCCTCTACTACCTTATACGGACCTTTGTATAAAAGTCCCATGCGCTGGTTATATTTGTTTATGGCGCTAGAAAGTTTCTTGTTTCTCACCAATACGAGATCGCCTTTGTGTAATTTCCACTTTTTCCTCATTTTCGCCTTATGTTTTTCTTTACGTCTATCCGCCCTCTTTCTCATTCGCTCTGCGGCCATTTCCATAATTTCTAATTGCGACGTACTCACGGCGCCTTCCACATCAAGGGTTCGCGGTATGTTCGCACCCATCGTGTTAATGAGCTTGCCTTGCATTAACTCTACCGGTTTGAATCCCGTGACTTGGTTTACCGATTCATTTAATATCTTTTCAATTGTCGGTATCATTTCGGGCCATTTTGTTTGTTGCTTACTACAGGATACTCGCAGATACACCGATAGGTTTCTCATGGTTCTCTCGGTCGGGTTGCTATTCGGCCGATAACGCGAACAGTGGTAAAGTTTGATACCTTGTTCTTTCATCGTGTTAACGAACTTCTTTCCTGTAAACATGGTAGCGTTATCTGCTAGCAATGCGTCCATTTTTCCGACCTGGGGAATATAGTACTTCAGCAATTTATTCAAACATGTGGCACTATCGATCTTTTTAACCGGGTAAATCTTAACGAACTTTGAGAACACGTCTACAAATACTATGACGTATCTATATCCAAACGCTCCTCGGGGTAACTCGCCATGACAATCCACCGTAACTAAGGATCTTGGTTTATCCCGTAGGATGGCGTTCGTCTCGTAATCGTACGCGACTTGCAGTGGCTTCGCTCTTTGACATACGTCACACACCGTAACCGTATGCCTTACCTTTCGTCTTAACTTAGGGATGTACAAATTTTCCAATATGGTAGCAGTCGTCCTGTCCGTCCCTGAATGACATAACGCTTTGTGGAACGTCGTAATAATTTCTTTTTCCAGGCTACCAGGAATGTACGTCTTCCACTTCGGGTTAATGGCTCCGTGCTTTTTATATAAGACTTCGTCTTTCATTCCCAAACTACCTTCCACCTGTCCATCTATTTCCGGCGCTTTGACCATTAAATCGACCAACTTACAGTCTTTCCTCTGCAATTCGCTGATTTTCTTTAATTTCTCCTTTAATCCCCTATCCATTGGTATCTCTAGTTTCAACACTTTAATTTCTCTTAGCACTCCACCCATATTATCGGGTATTTCAGCATGATGGGTTAGTCGCGATAACATATCACTGAACGTATTCATCTTTCCCGGTATATGTAGGATTTCCACGTCATACATCATTATTTCATGAGCGTACCTACACATCTTTGAGCTAGTATACTTACATTTCTGTAGAAAAGACAAACTAATGTGATCAGAGAAGATCTTTACCTTTTTGCGGTATATGTAAGTTCTAAATCGCTGAATGGCAAAATACATCGCACAGATCTCGATTTCTGTCACTGACGCGTTTCTCTCTACGTGGTTCAGCCCCCTGGAAGCCGTACTTATAACATGGAACTGGTCTGGAGCTGACCTTTGCCCTAGAATAGCTCCAAACCCTTGGCATGAACCGTCCACGTAAATTTCATAAGGAAGTCCATCCCTAGGCCTCTCAAGTAGTATAGAGTTTGCAAACAACTGCTTAATCTTCTCGAACGCCGTCTGCTGGGTGGCACCCCAATGCCATTTCACCCCTTTTCTCAATAATTCCCTTATAGGTTCCATTATACTGGCGTACTGAGGAATGAATTTCGCCTGATAGTTTAAGACGCCATTCAGTTTCCTAACTTGTTTAACCGTTTTAGGGGGCGGAATATTCATGATGGCATCTATTCTCTTTTTGTCAGGTTTTAGCCCCTTTTCATTTATTATGTATCCCAAAAATTCTACCTCCTTTACGCAGAATTTAGATTTTTCGAGGTTTACAGTCATTCCGTTTTCTCGAAGTTTCGTCAACACGTAATCTACATGTTTCATGTGCTCGTCAAAATCTTTATCTATGATCAAGAAGTCATCCACATAATGGAGCAAATACGTCCTCGTGGCATCCCCTAAAATTTCATTTATGGCCCGAAGCAAACCGTTTCCCGAGGTACGCATTCCGAAAGGGCAGACAGTATATTCTAGCTGTATCCCTTCGAAGATAAAACTCGTGTATTTCCTAACCTCTTCTTTGAGCTCAACTTGCCAATATGACGCCGTTAAGTCAATCGAGGAAATATATCGGCCCCTGGACATCTTAGTGATCAACTGCTCAATAGATTCGCTCCTAAAATAGTCGGGAAGGGTGTATTTATTTACCCCCCGTCCATCCAATGTTTTCCTTAAACTGCCATCCTTCTTCGCTATCCAAACAACGGGACTAATTATATCCGAATTTGAGATTCTAAGTATTCCTAGTTCTAACATTTGGTTGATAATAGCTCTAGCCTGCGTCTGTATGGCTAATGGTAGTTCCCTCTGTCGGTAATTACAAGCTTTCGCGTCTTTTACCTCGAAACTGTGTTGATATGCTTTGCATCTGCCGGGTAATTTACTGAAGGTGTTAGCATTTTTAGTTAATGTGTCTTCTAACCGGCTCATTTGTTCATTGGTCAATTGGTAAGACTCGGTCAGCTTTTCTTTCATTGCAGCCTGCCGAACTTGGTGGCTTTGTTCCACGAACAAGGGTACGGGCGCTTTCCCCTTCTCTCGCTCCAAAGTACCCACCGCCTTTTCACTAAAAAGAGGTCTTTTACCCTCGGGTTTGTTATACCTGATAGCAATCTTTACAACCGGTTCCGTTTCTACACGCATATGCTGGATAAATAAGTGTTCGTCTCCTATATCCGACTCATTTAACATGCCAACAATCTCACTTTGTTTTATGTCACGAACAAACGGTACACCTATTCTCCTTTCACCTTTATTTAAAATTAAACTTCCCTTTGCGAAGTCTATGACCGCCTTCAGGTCGTACAACATGTCACATCCAATAATGGCATCACAAATCAAATTATCGATCACTAAGAATATGTACTCAAACACCTCCCCGCCGATTTCTAAGCATAGCATGGTCTGCAGTTTAATCCTTTGCACCGTTTTGCCTACGGCTACCTTGCAAACCACATTAGAAGTAGGTAAAGTCATCATCTTGACATTTCGGTTTAGCAACCCTTGGAAAAATTTCGCGCTACATACATTCATGGTAGCACCGGTATCTACTGTAAATAACTCCGCTTTACCTCCTACTTTAACCTCTATTACCGGGGATTCTACTTCGTTTTCGTCCGAGTAATTCTTCAGCATTGCCAATTGTTCACTTTCGTCATCATTTAATTCGGACCGTAGCCCTGTGCAGTAAATCACCCCAGGGTTTGGTGCAATCTTTTTCCGGTCCACAACAAGATCGCAATTTAGTTTTCCGGATCATTTCCATCCACTATTGCAAAACCTTCTCTCACAGGCGCCACTAAGATCTCTTGACCTCCGGGCATATTAGAATTTCCCCCTCTTTGGCCCCGTCGGTTATTTCCTCGCGAGCTGTATCCGCTACCGTAATTCCCCCTGTCTTCTCTACGGTAATGCTCTTCGTCGGAGTCGTGGGCTCTCCACGGGGTTCTCGGGTTATGCCCGTTTCGACGTCCCCTAGGTCGGTACGACCCGTCATGGAAATTCGCCTCCGTTCTAATTAAATTTACCTGATGCTCTCGTCTGCCGTTTCTTGGCCTACCCTCGAATCTGGGCGGGTCATCTCGGTATCGTTCCCTGATACCAACGTCTCGGTTATGGTTCCCATTGTAATTTCTGTTGGCGCGCGGTGAACTCGGCTGACCACGCCAGCTCCCCCTTTCATTTCTCCGCGAACCATGATCAAACTCCCGTTCCCAGTTGCTACTTTCAAAAGCTGACACAAGATCTATTAGTTCAGTAATATCTTTCGGTCTCGCTACGATCAGGTAATTTGTAATCTGCTGAGGGAAATGTTTAATAATTTGCGAAATAAAATCTCCTTCGCTTACAGGAGGATCGACTAATCTGCAATTTTGCGCGCAAGTTAACACGTAGTCCGCCATTGACTGTCGGCCGTGTTCATTGTATCGGCCGTTGCTCAATATTGATCTGGCTTTGTTCTGCGTAGTCGCGTTCCAGTACTTGTTAAGGAACATTTGCCTGAAATACTCGTAAGAACAATTTTCCCCCAAAACAAGCCTTAACCACGTCAGAGATCTATTTTTCAGAGCCTTACGCACAACAAACATTTTGAGCTGTTCCGGTATATCCTTTATCTCGAAATAGCGGTCTAAGTCGATAAGGAATTGCTTAGGATTTATGTCCTCAGACTCTTCAAAAATGGGAACAGACACTTCATTCAGTAATTGGCCATATTGACTAAGACTATTTCCTGTATTAGACGGGTTCACGTGGAAGGAGCTAGGTGTCACATTTTCTATAGCTACAGCCTCATGCTGTGCGCTATTTACAATTGAGTTATTTCCATTACTGTCAACTGCGCTTGTCGCATTACCATTATTAATACTTCTTAATTGTATCTCTATTCTCTCTACAGATCCCTGGATTTCCACTATTCTACTCTCGTTCTTTTTTGAACGGTTATCTACCTCTAGATGAGCTAATAGCTGTCTCTCCGTGTTTTCCTTAAGTTTATTAATTTCTTGTCCCTCAGCTTCTAATTCAGCGTGCACTACCTGCAAAGTTTCATTTACCTCCCCATGCACTGCGTTCTTAATAGCTGTTAGCTCATCCGTCAGCATTTTCCTAGTTTCTACATTTTTTCTTTCACACATCTCTTTCATACGTTCTAAATTTTCGTCTACGTTAATTCTAAAGGAATTTAACCCTTCCTGGATTTCGGAAATGCTCCCCTGCTGTGTATTTAATTGCTCCCTCATTCTCTCCTCAAATTCCTGGTGCTTGTGATCTAAATGTTCTTTGAGCTTTGATTCTTGGGTCCTAAATCCTTCGTCTAAGAGTTCTTTAACTTGACCACCCATATTCTCTAATCTACTACTCATTTCGTTTAGTTCTTTACCCTGACCACTAATTTTACTTTCCAATTTCTCACCCATTTCGTTAACCTGACCACCCATATTCTCTATTCTACTACTCATTTCGTTTAGTTCCTTACCCTGACCACTAATTTTACTTTCCAATTTCTCACCCATATTCTCTATTCTAGTACTCATTTCGTTTATTTTTTTCAAGAGTATCTTAAAGCAATCTCCCGAAGTATTCCCTACTGCATCGCTGCTCTCAGCACTGTTTTCTTTACTCTGTTCTAACGACTCCATTTTGGTATTTCTACTTAGCTTTCCGCTACGAAGGAGCATCTATGTAAAATTACCTTATTCTAATCTTCCCCATTCAATCATACAGTATATAATGTCCTCTCATTCTTCCACACATTTGTTTCCATGCATCTACTATTTTAACTGTGATATATATTGTCTTTACCTAGAATTGTTTTGTTTAACTCTAACCTTTCGGTGACTTGCGTTGCTGGGTTGATGTGGTCGTCCTCTGATGTTGATTGTCTCGCTTATTGAAACAGCACCTCGTGCGCCTTTCCTCCGAGGTCTTGAGGCTGTTTCCTGTCGCTCGTGATGTTACTTGGTCGTCGGCTCCTTTTCGCGTCCACGGCTTCTACTGCTGTCCCTGGGTTGAAGTTCACCTTCTTCCTACGCGTCGATTTATTCTCGCCGAGTCAACTGCTTCCCTCGGTGATCCTCTAGTTGTCATTCTTTGTCGAGCCACCGCGTTGGGACGCCATTTGTAACGGGATCGTGACTTGGAGCGCCGTTTGTAGCGGTTTCTGGACGTTGGGTGCCGGATTTAGGTAGGCATGAGAGGATGTTTCTCGGGCGCGAGGTTAGATGACAACACAACACAGGCTTTTACTAAGTTTATTCTTCAACACTTCATTTGCCTCGAATTTCCGACCTGAGCAAGTTTCTGGTGCTTCTCTCTTAGGTTGCTAACTGCTTTACGTTCACTAATCACCGTTGCACTTCATACCTCGACGTTTCTTTTTGGCGCGAGAGCTATACTCATTTAGCGATACCAGGTTTACACACTTCTAGTCACATCGCCACCCAGACTCAAACTGTCAGACCGTTACACTTTCCACCTCGACGTTCCTTTTTGGCGCGAAGCTATACTTATTTAGCGCTACGAGGTTTACAGTCCTGGGCACATCGCCATCCAGACCCAACTGTCAGACCGTTGCACTTTGCACCTCGATTTCCCATACTGTCCATTCGATACATTATTTAACTGTTTAATGAACTCTAATGTGACTAATTAAGGACATAGATTTGATTTCTTTAGTTCTAGAGGCCTTTAGAAACTTGTTCAGGTCAACCTACTTTCAAAAGGCAATTTCTTTGCACAATACCAAGTTATACTTATATCTAAAATCTTATATTTATGTACATTCTTAATCTAAAATTACAAATATATACGTAGAAGTTCCCGTCTCAAGTGTGAGCCTTAAGAAAGCACTAGAACAAAGTAGTTTGAACGTGGGAGGCAGCTATTGAGTGGCCTTCCAAGTCTGGACACCCACCGGAGTGTAATCAAATTTAGCAGAGTGGATAAGGCTGTAATGGACCGGACAGCAAAGCGGCGTCTGCAAAATGCCCTCCGCTACATTCAGCATTACCATTAAACACGCATTAAGGTTTATATCACAAGCAAATGTGTACATTCCTTAAGGGTATAGATTGCAGTAAAGTATTTGAAAGTCCTAAGAAATTTGACTATCGCTGAAAGTCGCTGTATTCCCATATTGCCATTGTGCCCAGTTCTGATAATTTCAATGAAAAAGGCACTTTTCAGAAAATTGATGATGAATGGAGAAATCTTGGAGTAAGTGATATTCCGTGTGAAATAACATGCCTGAACCTGGAGTGCTGTTAAACACATGTCAACTTGGTGGAAATACTGATTTCAAAGAACTGGCGGAGTTTGCATTGTCAGTGATTTCGTTCCCCCACAACTTATATTAAGAACTAATGTCAAAATTGATCTTGATTACTTTTATACAATACGATTCTAATGTGATCTCAGATCATGCTCTGACCTTAGATCAAATCTGATCTCTAGTTAGTGATATTTATGCAATCAATGAGTTAACGATTGCGTTTCTTTCTGATACAATAGAAAGCGCTGTTGTCCGTGAAACTTGATGACGATTGTAACAACGTGCAGACTGCTGTAACTGCAGTAACAAGCGTCCCTTTGTATTTGAAACAAGTTGATCAAATGAAGAAGCTGACATTCTTCACGGATTGAGGGATACAGTATGTAAAACGCCAGTGTCTCAGCCGTGTGTGCTTAATTTACAATTTAACTATCAATGCTGTAACTTCTTAACCTTGCTTTTAAAGGGAATACTTCCCAGTGCCTATCACGCATAGTGATTGATGTGCAGTACAAGGGTTCCCAGGTCGACTCCAAGCTGGTGGTATCTGGAGCACATCGATAAGAGCCCTCTGTATTACAGGAGGTTTAATCCATCCATCCATCCATCCCTAGAGATCAATACATGTACGCCATGGTAATTAATTTACGTCTAGTTAAGGGAGTAAGCTTAGCCTGTCCATACGATTGAAGGGAGGAGAGATTTAGACAGCTCATTTTCCTTACAACATACCTACCTACCCTTCACTGTTCTGGGCTCAAACTACAAGCACAACTCCACAGTCGTCCAAGTCATAAAAATTGCGTTACCTACATTTACGTGCCCACTATTCTTAGAAAAGGTTACACTTCTATATAAGCATTTCTTGTTGTTCGAGATGAACCTTTTCAGAAATGTTTCTGTATCCATTTCGTTGCAGGTTTAATTGATCGAAGTGTTATTCAAACCTTTAAAAGGCTTTGAAACTTCCTTCTTTGCATAACCTCAAAGAAAATATATATTAACAACCACAAAGTGACTTAATCCTTGACAAAAGTAATAAATTTTAAAACTGACGTGTTGCACCCACATGACTTTCTCTACTCTTGTACTAACCATTCTTACAAACTCTTATTCCTATATCTTCTTCGTGATGGTTGAGATAAACATTTTCAGAAATGATCTTATTGTAGAAAATGGGAATAGTAGACTTTGAGTGATAGTCAAATCTTTTAAAATTTCATATTCCGTTCTCTTTGGACGGTTAAAATATAAGAAAATGAATAGCCATATTCCATTTGACAGATGTATAAGTTCTCCAAAATTCACACAATGTAATACTCGTATAACAAGGAATATCTCCGAAATGGTCCACTCTACAAAAAAAAAAAAAAAAAAAAAAAAAAAAAAAAAAAAAAAAAAAAAAAAAAAAACCTTATTTAGACATAAATTGTGTATTTTAGCAAGATGTACATTTCTTGTATAGTAAGACTTGGTCTATCTCTTACGGCTTATCAGTTATACAAAACTTATCCGGAGTAAATAGAACTTTATGGGCTATAGCCAGAAAATTCAAGGTACACATTTTAGCGGTGCCCTGAGTTTGCCAAAGAGGGGAGGTTGGATTTACTTCCTTCCACTATATGTGCAGTAGGCATAAGCGATAGTAAAATGTTTTGAGCCTTTGAAATTCCGCTTTCATTGTAAAGCTAACAGATAAAAACCAATAACATATTCCTATTTGAAAAAAGTATAAGTATTGTCAACTTCAAAAATAAAGAATATCTACGAAATTATTCACTCAAAAGAAAAAATAAGTATTTGATAGAAATGTTTTTAGCGAGATCTAAATTTGTTATTTAGTAAGCTTTTGTCTGTCTCTTACTGTTTGCCATTATGCAAAAATCATCGAGAATGAAAGGGTCTTTTGAGCACATT
The DNA here is from genome assembly GCA_030765045.1 of Tenodera sinensis. Classification (NCBI taxonomy): domain Eukaryota; kingdom Metazoa; phylum Arthropoda; class Insecta; order Mantodea; family Mantidae; genus Tenodera; species Tenodera sinensis. Next base: position 37,183,870 of record CM060965.1, on the reverse strand, counting down.
CGCAGAAAATTCAAGGTATGACTTAGAAACTGCCATGGAATCGCGTGTTTAAGAGCAGCTAATTACGTAAGCATTTCCATAGGGAAAAGATTGGACACTGCCGGGGGAAAAGGCCAAACAGTCTGGCACAATGGTCTCCGGCGGTCAGAAGGAAACGGAGAGGACCTAGAACGTTCTGGAAGTCTGGAATATCCGGATGATGGATGAGCGGCAATTTGCTGAGGGACTGGAATGAAAGGCATAGATGGTGAATGGGAGAATAGAATAACCGCTGAAAAGTGGAAGTGCCCTCAAAAGCAAAGAAAAAGAAATGTAATGAATATACACTTTCATAGTAATAGAAAGTTGTATGAATGCAGCACTCTAAATTTTCGTTATGAAAAGTATTCATCAACATTAAAATCATACATATTTGACGATTAACACATTTCACAAAGTTGGTTTAACATTTTAGGTCATGGTTACTCGGAGCTTAATAAGCGGCGACATTGCACAAGTGATGAGAGGTTTTTTGCACATTTTGTAGCTAATCTTTGCCTAAAAGAATGTTAGGTTTTAATTAAAATTGGCCAACTACATGGTTTTCTCGTGAACGCGCAAGGACGACATTAGCTTCACTCGACGCTTTTGAAAACGTTTCCCCTTCTGGATGATATTGAATACAGGTTCATAAGCCATAGCCAACTCTATTCACAGTTGTGTAGCATATCATCTCAACTACCATTCATTAAGCTCTCTGGTTTGATGCCTTGCCTGCCTGCCTGCGGCAAATGAACAATTCATACTCCACCACCACCCAGCCTGCCTGCGGCGTGCCTTTAGTTGCTCCTGCTATAGCAGTTCGCATTTTCTGCTCCTGCTGCTGCTTTTACACAACCAGGCATAAAATGTGCATAATATACACCCAAGTACTGAAAATTAAAAGGAGACGTAGCTGTTGCGCCATCCTAAACATCTGAATATCGCCAAGTTCAAAGAAAGGCCAACCTTGTCGCATCCGCAATAAATTACCAAATACAGGGTGCCACTTTTATGCTGCTATCTCTTTATATGCCTTGTAACAAAATATCTACAGCAACAGGTTAATTAATGAATAACATTATGATTTTAAAGGTAAATAAAAGAAGCGCAAGTTATTTTCACTTGCGAATACCTTAGTGTGGCTTTTTTATTGCACTGAATGAAAGCCTCTCAGAGGCAACAGAAACCCCCCTGAAACAACCATGTTAAATTATAGGCAGCGTAGGCTGAGTTCTGTTCGTTTGTGATACAGCGAAGGGGGAAGAAGTGATTTTGATGAACATCATAATGAAGACAAATATAATCATACATCGAAAAGTGAATAATTCATTGTGAAATTTTGTGATATTCATAAAAAGGAACTATATCAACAATAATTGATTGAGATCAATCAAGTGTGGTGAGATTAAAAAACAACAATTGACTTCACAACCATTGCTTGCACCTAGCCATTTTGTTTGTTAGCGAAGAAATCCGCCAGATTTAGCCAGTAAATTGTAAAAGTATTTCATGAGAAGCATAATGATCTTTAGGTGTTAATAAATTGTTCAAGACATTCATTAAGACAATATTGATTGTTTTATCTATAAAATAGATCCCTACCACTACTACTACTTTCCCCGTTAACTGATTGGGATAAACTTCAGGTTGTCTTTCAATTTAGTTACGCATTTAGGATCTGTTTAGTATTTTCCGTCTTTCTGAGGATGGGAAATATTCCTGATAAAGAAAAGTAATAATACACTCCAGATGGGATTCGATCCTGGACCGCGGATAGTAATGTTACAATGCTAAGTAGTAATCCCAGAGACAGTCTATTTATTTGCTTTTACCGGAGATGAACTTTTATAACATATTTACACATCTACTTATAGGTATAAGAAAAGTAATCATTCGTAAAGCTCTAAAAAGCAGTCGCTTTGCAACAGGTTTTAAATTAAAAGCTAATTGCATAACACGAGAATAAACGAGTGGCAACTTGGAGCTTGAGCAAATTTGAAACATTTGGAAGTTTAACCAGTAATCAAGAACAACTTGCAAATGGTTAACGCCATAAAATAATTTGACACAAGTTTATTATTCAGAATGAATAGAACTTCCCAGAGAAAATTCAGGAAATACAGTTTGTCATCCAAATATCATGGTGTTTTGATCAAAAGCACTATATTCTCATTGTTGAGAAACTGAACAAATTATTTTCATGTAAATGGTATTTGGGATGGAGGAATTGTATCCAAAATCTCTATGTCCAATTTGTTGGAAGAGGCAAAACTTGGACACCAAGTTTCGTATTTAACTAACTTTTCGTTTTTGAGTTATGTGGTCCGTGTTGTTACACACATGCGGATTATTTTATGCATCTAAAGGTGATTCGTGGAACACGTGATGGTAATTAATTATTTCAACTCCACCCTGTATAGTGTAGGACTAGGTTGGAAAAGTAGAATCAGACTCAAAACTTCGTAGCTTAACCTGACAGACTTATTTTATTGAGGAAAAAATTTGTCTGGTGCTGGTACAGAGGGGCCCGGCTTACAGGCTAAAATTGACATTAATTATAATTTACAATATTTACATGGGTACTCTTGTTAGCTTTTATATCATCAAAAAACCCATACAGTGAGCGGCTTTAGCCCACCGAGAACAGTTTTTGGGCGTATTCTCAGTCTTTTGTATGTCCGTTTTTGATAGTTTTTTTTTTAACTTATATACACGGATACATACACTTTTTCTGTTCAGCAGGTTGTAGCTCATGTGGGCTTAACCAGTACGGTATTTCACCAAGCAGTATGGCTCAAAAGCTAACGTCTGTATCTCGAATTCGGGATGTCGCGTGTTTAAATCTCATGGGCCGACCAATCTCACTGGGTCTCTTCCGGTTTCCCTCAGTCACCTAAGTAAATACCAGATTGGACATTTAATAACACGGCCCAAAGTTCCAGCTTAAGTCTAAAACAATAGTATAAATGAAAAATAGACAGTAATAACGACTTTCCTGCCATCTAACAACAGATAACGAAAACAGACAGACTGGATGCCATTCAAATGGCATTTGCGCGTCACAAGCGGTTGCCCTGCACTGATTCCTTTATGTATACTGACGATAAAAGGTTATGGCACAGGGATAAGATCTAAAAGGCTAACTGTCCGCATATACCGATGGATGGGGTATCACCTAACAGATAGTTGTGGTATGACAATAGAATTAACGCCACGTAAAATAAATGTAAGAAAATAATGGCAATTAACTGTTTTTCAACAAATTGTATGTACAACAAGATTGGTAAGATGGTTCAAATCACGGGTGTAGTATTTTTAGTCTGATTGTACCTTTCCAACTTCAACTTTCAAGATAGGTCAACTAACACGAAGAAGATATAGGAATAAGAGTTTGTAAGAATGGTTAGTACAAGAGCAAAGAAAGTCATGTGAGTGCAACACGTCCGATTTTTTTACTTAAAATCCAGAAATATAAGATGATCAGTTATTACTCACCGCGGTTTGCTCATTGGTAACACACGTTGCAAAATACCGTAACCCTTTTCTAAAGGAATCCTGCATCTCTCTCTTCCAAAAAGCGAAACTACTATCAGAAAAGACGACGCGTCTATTTTATTTAGTTCTTCTCCTTATTATTCATAAATAAAAAAGCAAAGTAAAAGGCTCGTATATATGTTAAAATAATACGGTCTCTAAGGTCGTTAATCATCTGAAAGTCGAGAGCTTATGGCGTAAATTGGTTTGTCATTTTCAGCTAGCATACACTGAAAAGCACTTCCTCCGCTAAGCAGATAAAAAAGCCAATTTCCGTTATATAGAATGAACGTGAGGCAATAAACAGCATATGATAATTTATTCATTGAGACAGGACTTAGTTTTAAAATTCATTATTTTCCTCGGGAAAGGAAATTTAACGCAGTTTCATTTTGCCACACGCAGCTGCTACGCTACTCTTACGAAAGCAAACAACCTGTTTATACTCTATACCAAGTCTTAAACTGTTTTACGCACCTGCTCTGCATAAAGCAGTGAAAAATCTGATGTTCAAAACACTGGTGTAGGTTGTATGACTCCCCCACCCTCTCTCCCTCTCTCTCTCCCTGGAGGAAGACATATAATAAATAATATATATACAATATATAATAATAAAATATAATAATAATAATAATAATAATAATAATAATAATAATAATAATAATAATAATAATAATAATAATAATAATAATAATAATAATAATAATAATAATAATAATAATAATAATAATAATAATAATAATAATAATAATAATAATAATAATAATAAAAATATAATAAATATTTTTCGTCGTTACACCATCAATCTGAGTCCCTTCTTCCTTCTTGGTTGTAGAACAAGGAACAAAAGAAGTCAGCCTACACTACCTATATTCTAGGAGGATTATTTCAGAGGGCTTACACAAAATATTGTTTCAGTATTGAAATATACCCAGGCTCGGTTTTGTTTGCCATGCATGCTTCAAAATTTCGGTCTTGCTCAAGTTGTCGAATCTGAGCAGCTAAAAATTCACCTTCTTTGGTTTTAGTAGTTGATGGACGATGGAATTTTTCAGTATAATATGTAAACTCTTTGGCTCTTGAATCATGGCCTTTGCAAATTGTTTAATTAGGCCGAGTTTAATGTGGAGGGCTGGAAGAACATACCTTCTCGAGTAACTAAGTTTTCCCGTTGCAGATTTCTTTATCAACTTTCCAATTTCGTTTATGTTATTTCTTTTACGATCTCGATTATCCAATTGCAAAGGAAATACCCGTATTTTTGTAGCCTTAGTGCATCCCCAATAACAATGCAATGACTTTGAAATCGCCAGACACTTTCCATTTATGCTCATTGTACCTAATTACTTTGAGCATGGTTGCCCATATCTTATAACTCTCCCATAGCTCTCTTTTCATTATTAATTTATAATATAATTAATTTGTTATCAGTAATAGATTCATTAGTAGACTGAACATTTATGGTAGACATTGGTGCTTTCTACTGTGATTTAAATTACTTTTATAAGTTTACCATATTTTACGCAAATAAAGGTTCCATGTATGATATATATGTTCACATTACAGGAAAACTACCCCTGATAGCAAAATTCTCATTTCAGATTTGAGGTTAGATGTCAATTCCTTTAGAACTACATATTTGCATTTGTAGAACAGTGCTATCACCACGTCCATAAAATAAAATTCATGGCCGAACGCTTGTCCATTGATGCGCTGATCAACCGCGAAGTTTTCACACAAGAATAGTTTGCAAGAATAGTTTGCGTAAGTGAGTAGAGAAAGTCGTATGAATGCAACACAAGTTTTTTATTGTCAGCATGATTTGATTAATAATGATGGCAATGTTCACACCATTATGGAATATTTAGAGCCGCATATTGGGTCGGATAACGTCATTAAAACCTGCTTTGTTTGTTAAAAGCAGACGAGAATTAATTTTGCAAATTATGAACCGTGTATTGATTTCATTGATTTGTGCACCAGATATGCATTAACGAAATTTTCACAAAACGGGAGCGGCATCCCCTTGTGATCATGGAATGCATAAAATATGTCTATACTTGTACACATTTCATGTTTTTGAGCTTACATATTATTATACCAATAAATTATGCTTTATTAGGTATAAAATTATCATTCTATTCTTAATCATAATTCAAAAATAGCCCTGTATATTAATTTCAGTTCTATGTGTTGCACTCACATGACTTTCTCTACTCTTGTACTAACCAGTCTTACAAACCTATATCTTCTTTGTCTTAGTTGAGATAAAAATTTTTACAAATTATCTTATTGGTTATTTCCTTGTATGTGCAAGAAGAAAATTAGAATACAGTAGGCTTTGAGCGATGGTCAAATCTTTTAAAGCTTTGAGATTCCGTTCTCTTTGCACGCTTAACATATAAAAATGAACAACAATGTTCCATTTAACGAAAGTTCTAAGTTTTCCGAATCTGGCACAAATAACAAGGAATATCTCCGAAATGGTTCACTCTACAAAAAATTTATTTGGACACAAATTCCGTGTTTTAGCGAGATCTATATTTTTTGTACAGTAAGATTTTGTCTATCTCGTACGAATTATTCAAAAGACATCCAGGAAAAATATGACTACAGGGGGGATACCCAGAAAATTCAAGATATACATTTCATTTGTCATAAAAATATCTCAAACATATGACATTTTAATCAAAATCGTTAGAGCCATTTTCAAAAAATTTTCCATGTAAAGGGTACTTCATGGTGAAACAATTTTCTTCAAAATCTTCGTGTCGCTTCCTTGAAAGACATTGAAGTTACATACCAACTTTGGTTTTAACCGACTTTTCGTTTTTGAGTTATATTGTCCACAGACACACACACTCACAAACACACACACGCACACGTTTTTCAAAAATGCATTTGGTTTCGGAAAACATGTATTTTCGGTGAAGTTTCGATATCGAGTTTTATACTGGAATACAACACTTCCCCATCGTATAATATAATAATAGAAGAAAAATTTAAAGGCTATAACTACCACGTTGTGTGTGTGCGTGCGTGTGTGTGTGTGTGTGTGTGTGTGTGTGTGTGTGTGTGTGTGTGTGTATCTCGTAATTTCGCCCCGCTGGAATTCTCTTACATGCCACTGAATTTACTGACATTTGTCTTTAGCTTTTAAGCGCACATAAAAACCATTGGTCTACGCCGATTTGAACCCACAACCTTCAAAACTACCTAGACCGATATTTTAACGTTCTATAGTGGCTTAAAACCAAAATGTTATTTGTATTTCCTAATTCTCTCGCGACTGAATATAAAATTAATTCAGAACCGCGTTTGTTTCACTGTTTGCTCTTTCTGTGCAAATAACGTAAACGGTTTGGAATGTAATCCAATTTTCGCGGTGCTAGGACATCGAGAAGGAATATAGGCAATAAAAGACAGCAAAGCTCTGAACTCTGAAGGAAAGACCTTAAAGCACAGCAGGCGTTTGTCATTTATTCACTTAATTCGCCTCCAAGGTGCCATTCCTTGTTAGAAACAGTCTCTACGAAAAAATGATGGAAATAATTACGTTTAAAATGAATCAGTTTAGTAAGGAAGAAATAATTTCACATTTAATTCACCCTTGCTTTGTGGGGAGTCTCTGTGGACTGGGTGTGCCCCCCTGTTCTAAGCACAAAGCTCTTCCAGGTTAATTTCCGCGAAGAATTTTCCATTCCGTTCGTTCGTTCCTCCTCGCTTGTATCCGTTATTTCATCTCCATTTCCTTAATCTTCCCCGCTTTACCTGACATAGAACATATCCCTGTTCCTTCACTTTTAATTTCTTGTGCATTTGAAGTACGTGCTTGTAGCTCTTAATTACATCTAATTTCCTGTTCATTTACTCTCTTTGGCTTCTGCTCAAAGAGCCCTTATATCTCACCCTCACGAGTTTTCTATTCCGCTTGTATTTTTTATCCCTTGAAGATGTGTCTCGCTCTTATTAAAATATTTTAATGGCGGTTCTTGTTGGCGAGCAGAGCCATTGTGACGCAGTTTCCCCTAGAGGCATTAATTTCCGCATGCCTTGTCGATATTTCTTATACCGCATCAGTGAAACGCTTGACATCTGACGCTCGCTCGGCGATACCCTGCCAGTTCATTTCACTCTGTCATTTCTATTACAGGCAACGCTGCCTGCTGCACACTTGTAAAATCATTTATTTGCAGCAGAGAAATCGTGATGGTAAACGAGAAAAATGTTTACATCGGTGTGAAAAGCTTCTGAAATGTTGATATATTTACATCATGATTTATTATTAAAATTCTAATGTTACATTCACATGCCTTTCTCTAGCCATCGTCGGTTAAACTACTCTCCTATTAGTTTTTCCAATACGCACTTAGACAAAAAGTTGAGAAACTGTTGCCTTCGATGTCGTGATTTCACCAGAAATATGCTTTGAGGCCGGATCCAAAAATATACATTTACCGAAAAATGTCCAAGTCTGTTTAACTACCTATCAAAAATGAGACCTTCAAGAAAACTCCGGCATCCACGCTCATTTTGTGAAATAGGGATAATATAAGAGCTAGAGGTAAAGAGAGTGCCTTATTTCTCTGGTAAGGGATTGGGAAGGAAGTGATATTATATTGATTTGCGTAGCTGATGGTTAACTATTAAGTATACAGGTGTGAAGTCTAGGTGGTTCCGCATAAGCACCTGTGTTAGTGGGCAATGCTGCATTCCAATAGAAGAGAACGGCTGAGGTGCGATACTGCGCTGGGCTATGACTGAGACCCTGAGTGCAGTGAATTCGCGTGACTTAGTCGGAAAACGTTGTTCGTGTGAGTATAGTTCTAACTTCTACAGCACTTGATAAGATGGACAGTAGATGTGGTTTGGTGATGGTGCCTTGCTGATTTGTTGTCCAGAACATTGAGTGTGACATCTATTATTTCTAACTGCAGTGAACAGGTGCCTTCTTGTTCTTGAAATTTTTCTATCTTGGTGGCTGCTACGGAGAAACTGGTGAGAGCTGTTTTGGTAGTAGTCAGATGAGAGCTGTTGATAAGGACTTCTGAGTGCACTACATTTATGGCGTAGCTTAGCGTTTTCTCAAAGTTGACCAATCGGAAGTTGTTGCTCAGGATCTCTGCATGAAGGCCCTGGACGCCGATGGTCTTGGCGAAGCGGCTATAGCAGGGATTGTTGCGGTTGCAGTAGTGTAGGGCCCCGCAAAGCTGAAAGTCGCACCAGGTACAATGCAAAGCGCAAAGGTTTCTTTCACCGTACATCGTGCTGACTGGGTTAAGCTCTAGCTCCGTGTTACAACTGTCATTGGTTAGTAGTTATGCCTCACCCTTGCGAGACCCCGTAAGGCGATAAGAAACTGAGAGATGCTCCAGAACAGTGCATTTTACTATCAAGCTTACAAACCAAAACAAAATTTTCCCTATCAGGTTAAGGGACGTAAAACTTAATGCCATATATTCTGCAAGAGCACAAACCCATCAACTTCTTCTGAAATATTTTATTCTCTCAGTTTACTACTTCCTTTGTCACCTGTATCCAGGATAAACACACATAGTTTTGTACATATTACCTCGAGATATTGACCTACCATACAATAGAAGTGAGGATGAACACTCGACTTGTTAGGCAATAACAAAATTTCCGTAATCATTAAACAATGAGTCGTTGCAACTTCATTTTGTTCCTGATAAAGAAGCAATCCCTGAGGGAAATGATGGTAAACGTTGCGCAGGCCCTAGCTCCAAGCACCTCGCTTGTCTCCCATCATTCAACGGCGTATACACCCTTGGGACATGGGCGGCTGTTTGCTTAAGGATGCGTGTTTGTTTTTCTAATAAAGATGAAATTGTTAATCGATACGGCGTATGCTACCATTTGTTTGTTTTTATTATTATCAAGTTTAACAATAAGGGTGTCCGCCAGAGGGTGTAATTACAGCTAATTTGTGAGCTACGGAAGTTTGTCTCGAAAGTAGCAACAATATATACACCTAATATTAGATACACTATAGTCATCTAACGAGGGGCAAGTAGCAATAGCAGCTCACGACGATGTGATGTCACCGATACAACTAATATCTACATTAATTACTATGTTCCTCTCACGAGAATGTGATTGTAAGGAATGTGTTTGATATCAACAACTTTAGCGTATTCTGAGAAACATTACGGTTAGAGTATTGAAATTGAGTTATTATTTATAGACACCCTTTACCCACTATGGTGCCCCATTTTATACTGTGAGTAAAAGATCCCTTAATTGTGCTGAGAGGCCTAGGCTTGAGGTCATTTTACGAGCCATAAATCTACGACATGGAATCACCGGCTTTACTTCCCTTCCGAAGCTTTGCTAAGGATTTTTACGCCGGAAAATATCCATCCATCCGGTTTGAATCTGCAACTTCGGGATCCAGAGGCTAGCATGTTATCTGTAGAGGAGGGATGTCCAACCTTCTCTCTTTGGAGAGCCTTACACAGTGAACGGTTGTTGGCCATCCCACTCCTCAGTAAGAGGAACAGAGTTCAGTGTCGGACACAAAAAGGCAATTCTATGGTCGTTTCTGAGTCATAACTTGAATTTTCTGGGAATGTTTTCGGAAGAGCTCTTCATTCTGGATGATTTTTACTTAAATGGTGAACTGTGAGAGACAGACGAAAGCTTACTGAATAAAAAATATGGATCTCGTTAAAACACACAGTTTATTATAACTTCTTTTGAGTGAAGCTTTTCCGAGATATTCTTTTCTATATGTATGAATTTGCCAGTACATTTACTTTTTTTCAAATAGGGATATGTTATTCATTTTTTTCATTCCTTTACTTTGAAAAGACAGCGGAATTTGAAAGGCATCGCATAACAACCGGCTCTTAAAACATCTCTCTTTCGCTTAAAGCCTAAGGCAATTTCTGAAAATGCTTATGTCGATTAAAATGAAGTAGATAGAGAAATAAACATATGTACAAAAGTGAGTCGGTCTGGGTGGCTCAGTTGGTTAGACGCTGGCCTACTGTTCCCAAGGTTGCGGGTTCAACTCCGGCCCAGACCGATGGTCTTCTGACATTCGCCTGTCGCTTTTAAAGCCACGAAATCGCACCCGGACCGACTGATTTTTAATTTTTTAATATTATTTTATAGTGCCATCCATTCAATCATTCCGTTTCTTCTCGTGATACAAAAACATGATTTATGAGTGAGACGTATTGTCCTGGAAGACGATTTCGTCCGAAGAGTCGTTCTCGCTGCTGTTTTTGATGTGTTTTATACAACAATCTATGTTCCGCCTTTGGCAAGGAGTGGGCAAATGCTGTTGCCTGTCACAATATTGAACATGTTTTGTGAATGAAAACGTTGAGTACAATTTCCATTCGTTGTTTGTACCAAGTCCATAAACATTCCTGTACCCGCCCCCAGCACCAAAAAGTGACATCAGTGGACATGCGTGCATGCATGGTTAAAAAGCAGAAAGAGACTGTTCCGGTGACCCCCTACCTCCCTTTCGATTTATCATTACAAGCTACACAGTGCAGCGCTGTATGAGATTATGCATCTCATTTGTAGAGCAGGATCCGGCGGCCGCGGAAGTGGTGTTATTAATATTTTAGGGAATTTCTTCGTCATCACGTCCTCCATCCACTGTTGCTTCTGTCTTTTAGAACACAAAGAATGATAATGAACCGAATTTTGCAAGGGTCGAAACTGACAGAGCCAAGGGACAAAAATATAGCAACAAAATATGAGATAAAAACTGTTCTATTTGTGGATCCAGCCTTAGATCCATGCCTTGTATCCCTCCGCGATAACCTGATCAGCTGCATCTAACACAAACAAATGCCATCTGGACTCATGCTTCGTGTTTATGATGCAACAGAACGATATTTACTCGGAAGTTTTAGGAATAGCGCTGTTATCGCGCTGCATTGAAGTAGTATTTACCAGGGTTATCATACATCTTGAAAACTCACAGATAATCGCCAATATTTCAGGTACTAGTTTTTGTGGTGAAAGATAGTGAAGTCTGTGTCAAGGTTACGAGAGGACAGAACAGCTTTAGTTGTAAGGTCACGAAGAACTATAGATTGCAGCAACGACAAAAAGGGAACATTTTTTTAGTCACTTTTCGAAGAGAAATAGTGACAAAGTGGACTTGTCACTTCTGACACTGGTGTCGGAAGTGGGATTCGTCAGATTGTTAGTTGTCACATTATTATAAAACATTCCTTAGACCATCGTTAAGACTAACGCACAGAATTCACTAGTTGAAATCTCAAATTAAATGAGGTGTAATGAAGATTAATGAATATTCATTACACCTCAAGAGTTGCATGAATTTTTCATGTATAAGATATATACCGACACTGGATGTGGAGGTCAGCTTTAAATACACGAGCATAGATAATTCAAGCACTACAAAACTGGATCCTTAGCGGAGGTCCCATAGAAGATTACAAAGAAAACTCCACACAAGCTTGTGGAAGACGCTGAATAAAAGAAATTGGAGGACAATTCATGAATTGTGACGTCAACACATCTTTTCTGCGCACACGAAGTAAGTATACAATATATTATTGCAGCACACAATAGTACATTAACAATGAATCCAAGTAGAATTTAACAACGAAAATGTCACGAGCAAAACAGAAAGGTGTTCTGTTTCACAGGTTCAACAGAGGACCTTGATTACATCTTGTATGTTATGCAGTTGTTTCTTAATATTCTATGTGAGCCGGCGCTGTGAATTAGGAAACCTAAACCGTTACAACTGTAGTAATAATGAGACAGAGCACCATCTTGCTAAGACGGTCTTTCTTCTCCACATATGTAGCATAGGAGATTAACGATGGAAGTTCATCTTTGATCATGACGGAAGACGTTAAACACCTGGGGTCTCACTTGCACGTGGATTCAACTCGTTACGTCTCTTGACGCTGCCAGCCGGAAGCAAGGGCGAGAGGGAGGAAGGGGGTGTCGAGATGTACTTATTCCCACTTGCGAGGGAAGCACATCCTTCCCTCTCTTATGCTAGGAAAAGCAAACCCTCATGCACTTCCTGCTTTAGGATTCTCTGTGTGCCCTTTTTCAATAATACCCCGCTACGGGAGGACTCAGCACATGAAGATTAATTAAACTCGTACGGTTTTACTTAAAGGGGCAGACCCAGTTTAAAGAACTGCCGATATCCCACATTTTCACTACGTAGAGTACACTGGGGACGTATTGTACTCAACCCAGTGACTTAAAATCCAAAGTTGGTATCTAAGTTTAATATCTATCAAGGTTTCGACATGAAGCAATTAAAGAAAATTCCTCTACCCTAAAGTACCCTTTACGGAAACATTTTTCAAATGTTTTGATTTTCATAAAAATGGCTCTAACCATTTTGATTAAAATGTCATATGTTTAAGATATGTTTATCACCAATGAAATGCTTATTTTCACTTTTCTAGCTATAACCTATATAGTCTTTTTAACTTGGACGGCTTTTGTATAATTGGTGAACCGTACAAAAAATGTAGATGTTAAAACACACTTATTTGTGAGAGTTCTGCAATACTTAAACATTTCATAAATGCAAGGTTGCTATTCACTTTATCCCTTGGTCTTTGAAAAAGATTGGAATTTCAAAACATTTAAAAGATTTCACTGTTGCTCAAAGTCTACTATTCCCCTTGTACCTACAAGAAACTTAGCAATTTGATAATTTCTGCAAATATTTATCTCGACTAACATGACAGAAGAATAATACTTTGTAAGAATAGTTAGTACAAGAGCAGAGAAAGTTAGGTGAGTGCAACACATCAGATTTTTTTTCTGTATTTATTTTACGTCGCTTCAACTACTCTTCAAGGTCTCATCCCACATCATATCACCTTGCTTGGTCACCAGTCCACAGAGAGAGCAGTGCTGGGTAACTGTACCCCCATCTGTGAGGCTAGATGGCACTAGGGTGCCTACAGTCTATTTTCTTTTATTATTTGTGGATAGATGGCACGGCATTCCCTATTACCACCAATTTTTCATTTGTACCATTGTTTTAGAGTTAAGGTGGAACTTTGGGTCGTGGTACTAAATATCCAATCCGGCATTTACATTGACTGAGGAAAGCCACGGAAAAACCCCAGTTAGATTGGTCAGTCCATGAGATTTAAACCCGGGACCTTCCGAATGCGGGCCAGAGACGTAACCACCTAAGGCTAAGACATCACTCTCGGTTTGAGCTTCTAACTAGACTCGAAATTCCTCTTACACCTCCTTCGGCTATGTCGGTGACTTAAAACTCTGTAATTTTACACCCTGTTACCACAGAATGTGCAGCTGTTTTAATGCGGTACTGCAAGTGAGGTTCGATCTTAAGGACTTCCGCTGGGTTTATGTGAGTAGCTGCCCTGGTTTGAATCCAGGGCAGTACATGTTTTGGACTCCACCTTTAAAGTGGTACACCTCTGCCCACACCTTCCGTTTCAACTAATTTTTTCGGAAACGATTTCTTTGTTATATTCAAAATGTATCTTCCCCACAAAAATCTAGCTAGAGATTTAAATTTATTCCAATATACTATAAAATGTGGGTAATAAAATGTCCGTGTAGAATTTTGATAATGCTTATACCTTTTTACTTTCTCTACTGCTAAGTAGGGGAAGTATTGTATTCCACCCAAAAATTCGATGTCGAGATTTCACCGGAAATGTATCTTTTGAGACCTCCTGAATCCAAAAAAAATCACTTTTAGAAAAGGTCCGTGTGTGTGTCTGGCATTCTCTAAACAGCAAACTCAAAAATAAAAATCTGATGTGTTGCACTCACATGACTTTCTCTACTCTTGTACTAACCATTCTTACAAACTCTTATACCTATATCTTCTTCGTGTTAGTTAAAATAAACATTTGTACAAATTATCTTATTGCTTATTTCCTTGTAGGTGCAAGGGGAATATTGGAATACAGTAGGCTTTGTGCGATAGTCAAATCTTTTAAAGCTTTGAGATTCCGTTCTCTTTGTACACGTAACATATAAAAAAATGAACAACGATCACCCATTTCACGAAAGTTCCAAGTTTTCCGAAACTCACACACATAACAAGGTATATCTCCGAAATGGCTCACCCTACAAGAAAATTTATTGAGACATAAATTGTGTATTTTAGCAAGATCTACATTTTTTGTATAGTATAATTTGGTCTATCTCTAACGGTTTACCAGTTATGCAAAAGTCGTCCAGAGTAAATACGACTACAGGGGCTATAGCCAGAAAATTCAAGATATACATTTCATTTGTCATAAAAATATCTCAAACATATGACATTTTAATCAAAATCGTTAGAGCCATTTTCAAGAAAATCAAAATTTTCGAAAAATTTTCCATGTAAAGGGTAGTTTAGGGTGGGGCTATTTTCTTCAAAATCTTCGTGTCACATCCTTGAACAACATTAAACTTAAATACCAACTTTGGTTTTTAACCGACTTTTCGTTTTTGAGCTATGCTGTCCACAGACTGACAGACTGACAGACTGACAGACACACAGACACACACACACCTTTTTCTAAAAATGCTTTTTTTGGATTCAGGGGGCCTCAAAACATGTATTTCCGGTGAAATCTCGACTTCGAATTTTTGGGTGGAATACAATACTTCCCCCACTTACCAGTAGAGAAAGTAAAATTGCTTGTTATGGATTCAGGGGTCCTCAAAACATGTATTTCCGGTTAAATCTCGACATCGAATTTTTGGGTGGAATACAATACTTCCCCTACTTACCGGTAGACAAAGCAAAAATGTAATACAGCAAAGTGTAAAAATGTCATAAAACAGCGCATTATTATATTATGTTTTTTAAAAATCTGATGTGTTGCACTCACATGACTTTCTCTTTTCAACTTTCAACTTATTTTATTATAGAAAACATTTGCCCGGTGCCGGTACAGAAGGGCCCGGCTTACAGGCTAAAATTAACATTAATTATAGTTTACAGTTGACTTTCTCTACTCTTGTACTAAACAAATATACTCTTCGTGTTAGTTAAGATCAACATTTGGAAATAACAAGGAATATCTCCGAAATGGTTCACTCTACAAAACATTTTATTTGGACATAAATCTTAAATATTTAAACGAGCAATTCTTGTATATAAATATATTTATCCCGAGGAACTTGGAAACGGCTCTAACGATTTCGATCAAATTTTGTATTCACATAGGGTTTTGCTTTTTAATTTCAGCTACATAGGTGTAATTCCCGAAAAATCGCGATTTTGCATAAAAAATAACATATTTTATTCCCACTTCTACTGCGCAATTCTTGTATATATTTATTCCCGGTATTTCAGAAACGACTTTAAAGATTTGATTACATTTTTGTATACGTGCATATTACTTTCACAGTGTTTTCTCTACTCACTTTTAGGTCACATATTCACATCTCTTTCTCTACTCACTCTTCTATAAACAATTTTCCATAAAAACGTGACTTTGCACCAAGAAACATTTTTATTCGCACTTTTAAAATAAGTTATACCATGTTCTACATGTTTAAAATATAAATGCTATTACATTCACGCTGTTTTCTCCTCTCACTTTTAGGTAACACATTCATATCTCTTTGTCTACTCACTCTTCTACAAATAAATACAAAATTTTCTGTATGTTTAAAAGAGAGATGCTGCATATTACATTCACAGTGTTATCTCTACTTACTTTTAGGTAACACATTCACATTTCTTTCCCTACTCACTTTTCTATAAACAATTTTTCATAAAAACGTGATTTTGCACCAAAAAACACTTTTATCTCCACTTTTAAAATAAGTCATACCAAGTTCTGTATGTTTGAAATAGAAATGCTATTACATTTACACTGTATTTTCCTCTCACTTTTAGGTAACACATTTACATCTCTTTCTCTACTCACTCTTCTACAAATAAGTCATGCAATTTTCTGTATGTTTGAAATAGAGATACCTACTACATATTACATTCACAGTGGTTTCGCTACTTACTTTTAGCTATCACATTCCCATCTCTTTCTCTATTATATTCATACTGTTTTCGCTACTCATTTTTAGGTAAGACATTCACATCTCTCTCTACCCACTCTTCTACAAATAAGTCATACAGTTTTGTGCATGTTTGAAATAGAAATGCTACGTATTACATGCACACTGTTTTCTCTACTTGCTTTTGGCAAACACATTCATAATTGTTTCTGTACTCACTCTTCTAGAAATGTCATACAATTTTGTGCATGTTTGAAATAGAAATACTGCATATTACATTCACACTGTTTACTATACTCACTTTTAGGTAACACATTCACATCTCTTTCTCCACTCACTCTTCTACAAAAAAATCATATCATCTATACAACTTGGTTGTTTATATATATCCGACTGTTAAGCTCGAAAACCACTTAATCGATTACCGCGAAATTTGGCACGTATATGTAGTTTTTATGGAGAAATTTTTTATGACAACAATTTTACTACACAATATATTACTTTCAAATGGCTTTCTACTCGCATTTCTTTTACGTAGCACATTCATTTATCCTCTGTTTGCCCTTCAACATACAATTAATATAATATTCTATGATTGAAATATAAATGCAACGTATTACATTCACACGACTTTCTCTACTAATTCTTCCTCTACGAGGCACGATCAGTCTTCTTTCGCTATTCGCCCTTCAACATATAATTGATACAATTTGATATGTTTGAAAAAGAAATACAATGTATTACATTCATACTATTTTCTCTACTCACTTTTGTTTTACGTAACAATTCACATGTTATCCCCTATCTTTTATCAACTTCATACATACCAACGCCTATACATATCGTATGTTGAAGAGTGGGTAAATTCCAAAACAGGTTGACCGATCGCCACGAGAAGTGAAATATCTAATTGTTTTCATGGCGAAGGTTTTTATGCAATCCATTTTACCACCCAACGTATTACGTGCACATGTTTTTCTCGGCTCCCTTTTCTTTTACCTAACATACTACTCCATCTTCTAGAAACAATCCATACATTTTTCCACACACTTGAAATATAAGTGAAACGTATAACATTCACACGTTTTTCTACTCATTTTTGTTTTACTAAACACAATCACATTTCTTTCACTACTCCCGCTTCGGCGAACAATTACGAACAATTCATACAATTTTCTATATGATTGAAACAGAAATGCGTAGCACATTCACATGGCTTTATCAACCAGCTTTTCTTCATGTAGTATTTGTTATTGTTCAACAGTGGTTTTGCTTAGTGTTGCTCCGGTGTTTTAATAAAAAATAAAGAAATAGTTAAAAAAAAAAGTAAAGTAATCACAATTGATGTCAGGAGTGCGCCGAAAAGCACGATATGGAACAGTTGATGAAACAAATGTTAGCCAAGATGGACATACTGGGAAATGAAATTAATTCCGGAATGTGACAGAGGAAACAAAAATGGACAAAATGGAAACAAACATGGAAGGCAAAATGAAAATGTAAACTCCAAAACAGAAAAGATGAAGACGGGAATGTCTAATATGAAGAGAGATCTATCGGAGAATACTAATGAGCAACTGGCCAGGGTAAAGGAAGCCATGGAAGAACTTGACGGAAAGATGAAGGACCTTGGCGAATGTGTTAACGCCCTGGAGTCAATAGCAGCGGCAAGGAATTGAACTCCATAATGGAACAAATGCTCAACGAAAACGTCAAACTGGGTGGATATCTATGGGGGAGGTCTGCGTTCAGCAGTGGATGCTTTACAGCTGAAATGATAGTGTTTATGAAATATTTGTATCTCGTATTTTACATAGGTAAAGCCATATAAATTGTAAGTTTATGGAAACATTCATGAATAACACAGATGTCTTAATTTCATCTTGAACTTACATAAAGCTTATTTTAAAGAACCAGAGTAAAGAACTCTTGTGGAGAATTTAAAGTGTGTATTCTGAGGTTTCCTAAAGCTAATAGAACGAACTTCAAGCGCCAGTGAGTCTTATTAAAGTTATTATCCAGCATACAGTAAGATCCCAAGAGATCTTCATTCCCTTTCAAATCGCGTTTTCGTTATTCCTTTTTTTCACGCCACTTTCAGCAGTCGACCTGTTGATCCTCTGCAATCATATTGGACTCATCTCTCGCAGATATTGGTTTGCGGATTGATGCGCACCTTCACGGAATATCCATGATGTCATAATCGATGTGTTTAGATATGTATTCATCAGGAATATTGTTTCTTTGTTGTTAATCTATGTGTCATTCATGCAATACGGCAGATGATGATTCTGAACGAAGGATGAATATTCTAATTTACGCCCTGTTCTTCGAGTTTTTTTCAGTCAATGAATGACGTTGAACTCGTGTTTTCCTTTCTGTTTCGTTTTGTTTATAGCAGAACCTTTGTTCGCTCACTTGTATCAGGTGAGCACTACAGTGCGCTACCTGTTTCTCTTTTGTTTTGCTTTGGTATCTGCTGTCTCTGTCCCGTGCTGAGGTACTTAAGCAGCAAGTTCAGTTGCCTCACCTGAGGACCTTTCTTCCGGCTCTTCAGGTGTGTGGTTTTGTAACATAGGCTGACTGATTATTTACCCTGCTTTGTGGTCTAGGGATAAGCAGCTAGTTTGTAGTCCCCAAGGTCGCGGGTTCAAATCCGAGCCATGTTGGCTTCTATCTTTAATTTAATTGAACATTTTAGAACGAGAGGACCACACATTTAAAATAATTACTTTCTATACTACGTATAGTGAAGTAGAGGAAGTATTGTATTCCATCCAAAAATTCAATGTTGAGGTTTCAGTGCAAATATTTCTGAGCCCTCTGAATCTCACACCCCCATCCCCAAAAAAAACTTAATGTCTTTCAAGGGTGCGACACGAAGATTTGGAACAAAATTGCTCCACCCTAAATACCCTTTGCATGGAAAATTTTTATTTTCTTGAAAATGGCTCTAACGATTTTTATTAAAATACCGTATGTTTGAGATATTTTTATGGCAAATGAAATGTATATTTTGAATTTTCTCGCTATAGCCTATGAAGGATGATTTTTACATAACTGGTAAACCGTAAGAGATACAACAAATCTTACTACACAAAAAATGTAGATCTTGCTAAAACACTCAATTTATGTCTCAATAAATTTTTTGTAGAGTAAACCGTTTCGGAAATATTGCTTGTTGTTTGTGTGAGTTTTGCAGAACTTATACTTCTGTTAAACGCATCATGATTATTCAGGTTTTATATTAACCGTGTAAAGAGAACAGAATTTGAAAGCTTTAAAAGATTTTACTGTCACTCAAAGCCTACTGTATTCCCATATTCTCCTTATATCTACAAGAAGATAAACAATAAGATAATTTCTGCAAATGTTTATCTTGAGTAACAGGAATAAGAGTTTGTAAGAATGCTTAGTACAAGAGTAGAGAAAGTCATGTGAGTGCAACATGATGTTTTTTATTGTAATTGGATCCGTTGGAGAGCGATGGACTTTTTTCGGGTGTAAAAATCAAGGAGTAAACCAGTTGGTCTTGTGTCGTAGATTTACGGAACGTAAAAAGATCTCAAGCCAGATAAAGAGGCACTGACCTCCCGAAGGTCACGTGCAGGAGCCTTGGTGCGTACCTAAACCATTTCTATTGAGCCAAAGTAGCGTTACCCATGTTATGTGCTGTAAGAAAGTTCAATGGTTTTTCACCCTCACATTTCAATCAGTGTATATACAACTGGGAAAAGGACATTGCTTGAGATTTTTAAAAACTAAATACAAAGTATTTACAACTTGTTATTAAGAAGCCTATATTAAGAGAGAAAACATGTTTTGCTTTCTCCCTCAAACTCATTACTACAGCGGACTTAATTTTGTTTTACTTTGTTGGAGGAAGGAAAAATAAAAGGTTGGAAAAGCAGAGAAGAATATAAAACACATTAGATTCTTCCCCTTCCTTTCTGTTACGTTGTGCTTTTCCTGTGTTTACTTTATGAATTTGTTATGTTTTTATACATCTCTTGGCTCCCTTCATTTTACTATTCACCATCTTCTTCGTTGGTAACTACCTAAAGATTGTCATTCTGGTACTTGCCAACAGCTGACGTTAACACTGTCGAGAAACTCGACGTTCTAAATATCAAATAAAAATATGTTTAATTTACATAAACGTGTTCGATACTCAATACTATAACAAATTTTCTTATTTATGACAGAGAAAGCAGTCCCTTAGATCCAGAGGTTGTTGTAAACTGGAAAATCTATGTTCTTGGAGTGTATGCATTTTACCTTCTAAATTATCATGTGAATATGACCTATTTATGAGAGGTAAAACGTATATCCTCAGTTTTCTGAAAAGCTCCTGAAGTCGTCTTTATCCTAAATGAGTTTTGCGTAGCTGGTAATCCGTAAGAGACGGACAAAATCTGAACATACACAAATGTAAACCTTCTGTATTTGTGTATTTGTGCCAAATATATTTGTTTATGGAGTTAACCATTGTTGGGATATTTGTATTTTCTTTTTGAATTTGGAAATGCTTATACTTTCCTCAAATGGGAAGCTGATATTCGTTTGTTTATTCCTGGTCGTGCAAAGAAAATGGAATTTCAAAGCCATCATAAAACAACCAACAGCAACATATACAGTGTATCCCTTCCAAAAAACAAAAACAAAAAACCGCCATAACACAGTATGTTTTTATTATTCATGTTATTGTTATTGTTGTTATTATTACTATTATTATGTTGAATGTAACATTTTTTTTATATTTACAGCGTTCTTAAGGAGCCGACATGAAACGAAGAAAATGGACATATGGTATGTAAAAATACACCAAATTCTATTCAGTAGATCAAGCTCAGAGTTTATATCTTAACAGTTTTTCTTTGTGCTGCGCAGTGACGTATCAATACAAAGGGAATTTTTGTGTGTGTTGTCATTAATAATTTAGTACACACTGTGCCCATTAGTATTACATATTATATAGGACGTAAAATACTGCATCAGGCAGAGTAACCTGGCTAATATAAAATACAAGTTTCGTTTCGAAAGATTTATTCGTAAATACGTACTTTTGGGGGGGGGGGGGGAATGTAAATGTCTTATGGGATTAGCCCTTGCCCACGCTAGTGACCCGTGTTGTATCCAACCGGCGTGTGCTTCTAGCCAAGTACTGTCCTCAGATATAAACAAATCAATCGCGCAGTGCGTTTACCGTACCGCTAAGGCACCCACTGTCTAGGGAAAATTCACGAACTGAAGTGTGGTGCCTCACTGGTATGAATGTTACTGAAGTGATTACTATGGAAGATCGCTTTCATCACACAAGTTAGGGGTAGGGGGTAGAGGATAATTTTTGCGGCCTGAAGTCCATTAATACTAGTCTCTTCAGTTCAGCACTATATTAATTGGAGTCGAACTTTCTCCCACCTTCTCCATAACAGACACAAAGAGGTAAGTATCTGTGTGTCTTTACCACATCTATTTTTCTCTTCGTTTAGGCATGAATGTTTGGGGTGTGAATTTCTTTAGCATGACTGCCTTCGGAAGGGAAATGATACAGCTGGTCTCTGTGTGATGTTTGTCTCATGTAAAACAGTCCCTGAGTATGCCATTTCTCAACGTGTATGTTGGTTTCTACCTAGCGCACCTCGCGGGCGCAGGCAGCACTAATCACTGCGAACTCTAGTGGTGGCAGTCTTGACTGTTTAGGAAACCTCGCTAAGGTCCCACAGTTGCGACAACACGATTAATGATGACAACTAAAGTTACAAACACGCCTCTTACCCAAAAACACATGTACAGTCACAAACAAGATCTTGCTTGCCTTATCTTATATGTAAAAATCAATGTTTGTCCTCTACGCACCATACTTTTTAAAATATCTTCAAAAAAAACACAAGGCTATTGGACATGTGCAACCTAAGTGACCACGGTGCTGGGATAAAGCGTTAAACCACGGGTATTTATGACACTTGCGGTATAAAATACACTATCCACGTTTAACGTATTTTAATAGCAACGATGAAAAGTCAGATTACAACACATTACAAAGTGTCAATGTGACCATTTAACTCATGGTACTCATTAATCAGCTTCCTGTTGTTGATCTGAAGGTTCCAGTCAGTGTTACCAACACAAATTCAGTTGCCGGTTTCAGTGCTAAAATTCGCAATGAAATATCTCCGCACATAATTTCTTGCATCATACGATATAAAAGATTTGGAAAATCTACACATGAAAAAGTAGATGAAATAATGGAAAATTGCAATAATAATTGTACGCTTTAAAGTGCTCTATTACATTTTGTTCATAAGTTACATTCTCATTATTTTAGCGAGTATATATTGGATTGCTCTACAAAATGGTACGAATGCTGAGTATGGTAGCTTTTGTTTTTATAGGTTATGTAGCTTTTTCATAATAAACGCGTGCAATTCAGTGCGTTTTCTGAAGTTATCTTTTTCTTGGATTGCAAGTGCTTGAATTAACATTTTATTATACAAATAATCCCTTTTCTCAAAACTATCAAAGATAGCTCTATGCAATTTTGAGAAGACAAATACAGCACTTTGGAGGTTTTATGGAATTATGATGTTAATAATTAATGATGTTTAAGTTAATTTTTAAAAAATAATTTATTAATACATTTTCAAGTAAAAATTCCATCATTATGGAAGAAATTATATAGCCCTTAATAAAGAACTGTACTATATGATTCTAGCTCAGTAAACTTATAAGGTATGTATCTATATGCCATAAAATGTTGATCTAAATATCTCAAATAGTTTCTAAGAAAAGGGACATGCATTTGTTAAATTTAATATAGACGGAATTTTTTAGTTAACCTCCTTCAACGTAGTGTCATACCGGACGGTGAATGAATGAAATGGATGAAATGATGCTCAAATGAGCCCGAAGTCTATAGGCCTTTAAGTTACCCGACATTCGCAAAAAACTTATCCGAATAACCTAACCTAAGCGAGAGACAAATCTTTTGGGAGGCAGCTGTCGGCCAACCTAACACTATTACCTACTCCTAAAACAGTGGAGCTGAACCGTTTTTCCCTTGAATCGTTATTTTAGTGCTCTTATGTGGCATGCTTCATTGTTTATTTTCATGTTTTGTTTGCCCCCGGGGCCCTTGGTATTTGTGTCGCATGATCTCTATTTACAGGGGATGTTCACCATCTCAACAACTAATTTACATGTCTACAAGGTGGAATATTTGCATTAGTAACAATATAAATCGCACTGCGACTTGCAGATGTTAGGCCTGAACAAACAAAAGATATAAACAAAGGAACATCGCGCCTCCTTCATTTCGTGTTCAGAGTTCACAGCCTGCAACTTCTCTTTATTTGAGTTTACTTTGCCCATCTGCCATTTTGAAACTTGAACCGCACCTTCAAAATCTGAAAAGTACTTGAAACTTTGCAATCGTCTCCTGGGTATAGAGGCGAGGCCAGGCGAGGCGAGGTCTCTTATTGATATCATTCTTGAAACAGTTTGGGATTTTAGAACTTCATAGAAAGGGAAGTTTCGGTTCTTGGAACTAACCAAACTTTCTACAGTGTGTGGTTTAGAGACATTTTCTGTTCGAGTGAGTCGACTCATTCCCTGTAATGCTTTTCTACCGATATCTGTTAAATGTTAAATTAAATAAACTTATGGTTTTTAATGCGATTTTTAAAGAACGTATTGTTGAGCGTGTTACCAAACTATTTAGTTGATTTGAACAAAGAAAAACAAAGAATAGTAACATAGAAAATAAAACTAAGATGTTAAACAAAGAATATCAACTGCACCAGGACCTTCTAGATTAACGGACCTGACACTGCCATCTAAGTTGTACAAAAATGGCGTCGGCTGGTGGCGATGATTTCTGAAGTGTTTCCACACGCTGTTTTTCGTATTATTTTCTATGTCTTCGAGTTATTGTTTCTTATAATAATTCCTATGTAAGTTTGTCTTCATATTAACAAAGCGAGTGTTTCAAAAGTTTTATTTGGGCAGTATAGGAACAGGAATAAATGTAATAACGTTTTGACTGTGCCGTGTGCTATCCACGTGTTCATGTTTATTGTGTTTCATCTAGGACTATGGCTACATTAGCCGTATAGTGTGGTTAATTTATCTGTTTGCAAGTACAATTTGTGTCACGATTACAGTGGTGAGAGGTTGTTGAAGAAAAACTGTTCCAGCAGTGTATATTAATGTTGCCATACTACAACCTAACCTCAAACACGACAATGCACCGTAACTGTTGCATTCCCGGATTCAAATTAAAAATCAGAAACTTTCAGTTAAAACAAAAGGTAAATTACAACATAAAGCTTCTAAATTCAGTATTTAATTACAATAAATTGCAGCGTTATTTGTATTAGTTGCCGGTGTGTATATAACATGGTGAATAGTGTGAATAGTGAAAGACAATAATTTCGAGTGAATTCAATTAGTGGCATCTGCAACACCAACAGTTTGTTTCATGTAAGTAGTATGCTGCTCATATTTGTACATTATCTTTTGTCTTTGTAATTTAAATGTGTAGCTGTAGTTTAGAAGAAATGTGTTATGTTGCTGCATGTAAAACTGTAGACTATAGCAAAGTTTGGTAAATATTTACAAAATCGTCCCCTCGAGAAAACGAATGAAACATAGTGCAATGGATGCAGTTTTTATTGCTGATTACGATCTTGTAAGTTTTATTGTGCGCTCAAGCTTCGTGTTTTATTTATGAGAAAATTTCGTACGGTCGATGAAGTGGTTTTATTTCGCTTATGCGGCGGATATTTACCTAATAAATGTGCATAAACGAGTGTAATATATGCTACAATGATTGATTAATGCATTTACGTTGAAATGATTGCATAAACACTACCCAAATTGTAAATATTTCGATAACAGGACCCTGTCACCCCACTCATATGCAAAACTAACCTAACCTAAGCTAACACAATGTTGCTTTACAATACTGATTTAAGATTACGTATTTCATGTATTTCATTTACAGTGCTGTTTTAGGTTATTATTTTAAATATTTCATCTGCTTTTGTGGATTCCCCCAGTAAAATAAAGTGTCCTGAAGTGCTGAGTAATATTTTGTTGCAAACTGAGTAATCAAGTTCTCAGTAATAGTAACAGCAAAATTTCACCCTAAAGGTTTTGAATTCAGTAGGTAGCTTTAGGTCATTCTAAATAGCAGCATTTGTATATCAGCCATCCAGTATAGTATGTTTTGTGTAGGTATATAACATTATGCACATTGTACAAATGTGAAAAACAGTGTAAACAATGATTAATAATTCTGAGTCAACTCAATGTCAACACTTCTGTTTTATTTAAGTAACATGCTGCTTGCAGTTTTGTCTATCTTCTTTATAATTTGAGTGTGTAATGCAGTTACATAATGGCATGTAAACCTGTAGATTGCATGAATGATATTTGAGGTTATATATTTCATTGCCCATGGTTTATCGTTTAATATTAAATGCCATTCTTTTTTGTTTACTTGAGTTTATGTTTAAGACAGTGTTTTTGTGTTTAACACAGCCCATATTCACAAAATAGGCGTGTTATTACACCACATTTTTATTTTACTGCGTTGAAATCGTAGCCTGTAGACGAGTTGTTTACAAGTAGTTCCCACCACATAGGCCGCCATCTTGAATCACAGTGTCAGGTCCGGTATTTAGGAGGTCCTGACTGCACTCGAAAGTTTCTGGGATTCTCCACTAGGAACCGCCACACACTAAATTCTACAAGTTAAAATAGCGAAATAATCTCTTACAATTTGTAATGGAACTAATCTAACAAAAAGTTTCGTGCTTCTTGTTACTCCAAATAAATATTCAACTTCCATTTACACATTTCGTTGTACCGTACAATTGATAAACAGACAGATGAAGAGCTCCGCCTGATAACCAGTTTTGCAAATATTAAAATATGATGTGCATAAAACAACAGTTAATTAAAATCTACTGTTTTCACTCTGAAATTAGGTAAACAAGGACGCATAACCGACATTTGAAATTACACTGTTATATATAACATAAATAATACACTTGTGAATAAATTATATTATATTGCTTAACAAAAATTTCGCTTAGCCAAGCCACACAGGTTAGAAGTAGTAACTAACATAAAAAATATCTCATATATTCAGATTGATTTGACCTTTACCGTGAGTCAGTTTAAATCAATGACGTCAGTATTAGTTCAGCGAGTCCATTGTCTCAGAGGGGAGATTCGGTAGTGAACTTGGAACTCCATGCGTGCGGTGCATGGAAGTGTTTTTCTCTAGGACATTTTGTGCGTTATTTTCATGCACGATAGAGGTGACCACCGATCACAGAATTTGCATGGTTGAATCCTACTTTTGAAGTGAAAGAGTACAATGAGAAGTGTATTACTACGATATTGGCCATTGTGTAAATGATTTTCTGTGGTCTTGCCCCGAATTTGATCAAGTTCCGAGAAAAAACACGATAAAAAATTAAAAAGATTAGGCCTACCTAACTAAGGTTACTAAACTGAGTTAGGTTTTCATGTATTCGTATAATGCTCCAAACTGTTTTGTAATTTCCATTGCAACACCATTATTTTACGTTTGCATATTACTTTCTTAATTCATTCTTTGTAGTTTTCTTGTTCTTTTCATCTACCGCTGTAAAGAGTGAGGGCGAACTTTTCTGTAACACTAAAAATGTGTCGTTACAGCCGAGTCATTCTACTTACAAAAATCTTGCAACTATTTGAGCTGTATAAGGCATGGGCACGAGAGGAGAGGTAGTGACTGAACTTGCCTCACTCACCCCACATTCTCTTGCCGAATGATGAAGGTTGTTTTGATACAACAAGCGCAGCGGTGGCTTCGTTCCACCTGCGCGGCAGTAATAATTTCTACGCTGTTACCATTTCGTTTATATTAATCATATTTTGCATACAATAATTATTACAGCCGTATGCAGTGGTTAGGCAAATTACATAATGTTAAAGTTTATAACCTTCTTTTATCCTATGACATGATATTCATAAGATTTCCTTTTATATCTATACCATCTCAATTTTTACTCCCCAATTGAAGAACGTAGTATACCAAACTTTGCACCTAAAAATGCTGCGAAAAGCCAATAATTTTCATTTATCCTCCCAACTTCGAAACGCACAGTGCTGAATTTTGAATGGATAAGAAAAATAATTTAATGGGAATTATTTCAGTTTTGTTTCTAAGGCCAAGAATAAACAAATGACGACTTCCCATTTTTCTAAATTATAAGAATTTAAGCTAAAAGTAAGGAGAAGTGGTTAACTCTAAAAAAGGTACCTATTTGACATGATGGTTCAATGAAACACACAGTTCTTTCGCGTAGTAACATTTTGCTTATCTCTTACAGTGTCATGCACAAGTCATTGTGAATGAACAGGAATTCTAAACGTGCCTTTTTCATACAGGGAGCCTCAAAAATGCATTTCTGGTGAAACTTCGGCGTCGAATGCTTTGTTGGAATAAAATACTTTTCCTGCTTTAAGTATCCAATGGAACTATTGCGTAATTAGATTCATACATAAGCGGTTTAAGGCAAAGCTACTTGAAATAACTGTAAGGAGCTGTAGGGAAAGTAAGGATGTTTGGAAAGCACTACCCTTTGAATGATATGCCAATTACAAAGGGCTGCCTCGCACGTTACCAGAGGAAGTCACGAGGTCATTCCATAGATCAGCGTGGCGGCATCTGAGGGGATGAGATACCCTGACAGTATCATTGAGCTCCAGCAGGATAGTAATCATCCTGTCCGCACAAGTCGGCTGGCTTCAGATTGGATCTCTAGGTAGGATATCAGTGTGATAAACCAGCTGCCTTGCTCGCTCCCTCACTCGCCTGATTTGAACCCAATCGAGTTGGAATTGCTGCGTGCCTCATGATCACCGAGCGAGAAAAGTCGCCCCCTGCACCCGAATACACAGAGTACCATCATGTTGACCTACCTTACTGGATCTCATTGATTTTTGTCTTGCTCCCAAAGAAGATGGAGGTTAAGGTACATTACTCCTGGAACAGACTATCATCTTGTAGAGCTTACAGTCAGTAAGTTAACTCACTCCATCTCTCTCTCTCTCCATCTCCCACTCCCTCACTCCCCCTCTCTCCCTCCCCTCTCTTACTCCGCCTCTCTTCCTCCCCCTATCCCTGTCTCTTCTCCATCCTTCTCTGCCTACCCCTCTCTCCCTCTCTTTCCCCTTACCGTCTCTCTCCCCCTCTCTCTCCACCTCTCCCTCCCCTCTCTTACTCCGCCTCTCTTCCTCCCCCTATCCCTGTCTCTTCTCCATCCTTCTCTCCCTATCCCCCTCTCCCTCTGTTTCCCCTTACCGTCTCTGTCGCTCTCTCTTGCTCCCTCAATCTTTCTCTCTCTCTAGCTGCTCTCTGTGTGCTGCAGATTAACGTACATCATTATTTTAAAAAGCTGCTTCAATAGTCACTCAGTAATATATAGTTTAAAAGAATAATAAGCATGTTTTAATTAGGTAAGTTCTCGTAATATAAGCAACAAAAACTTTATATGTTGACAGTAAAATTATAATGGGAATTACATCAATATCATGAAAGAATGAAACAGCGTAAATAAATAAAGGTGTTCACCTTTACCAAATCTTACTTTATTGACAGTAATTGGGCGAGTGTGTGTGTAGGGTGGAAGAGCGCTGCTTCGGTCGTATAATAATCAAGGATTATACATGATTATTGTCAACAACACAATTATTTCAACAAAGATTTATTTCCTATCAAACATTTGGAGCCATATAGCTTCTTGGAGAATGGATATAAACATTGCCTGAATAATGCTGCAATATATTTTTACCATAATTCGAATAAATTTAGTCACAATTTAATGTTAAAATGCCATGCAAAGTTTAGTTTCTAAGAGATTTGGCAACATAATAGCTTTAGGAGCAAAAAAATATGATTTGCATTAACATGACTTTCTCTACTCTTGTACGAACTATTTACACACTTTTATTCCCCTATCTTCATGTTATTAGAGATGAAAATTTGCATATGTTATCTTACTGCTGATTTTCTTAAAGATACAAGGGGAATATGGAAATACAGTGGGGTTAGAGCGATAGTAAAGTCTTTTAAAGCTTTCAACTCCGTTCTCTTTGGACAGCTAAAACAAAGAATGAATAACGATGTTCTATTTGACGAAAGCTCGTTTGCCAAAAGTCACACAGATAACAAGGAATATCTCCGAAATGATTTACTCTACAAATTTAATAAACATATATTTCGGGTGAAACCTTGACTTCGAAATTTTGCGTTGAGTAGAGAAAGTAAAGTTTTGAAATATGTTATTGTGGTCGATCTGCTTTAATGCAGTGTGTTGAAAGTAGGAATCTTGTGTATCTTGTCGATACGTACAGGGGGTTGGCTGCTGCCAATGCCAGCTGCCGTTGTTCCCCCCAAATCGTGTGATGATGAATGTTGTGTTATGGTGTGTATTATTCCGCTGCAGTAATCCCAGCCAATATTTTAAACGTCAGCTGGTAGGCCGTGTCAGTGTGTCCATGTCGTTAATATCAGCGAATTATCAAACCAACTTGGAGAAACAGTGGAGAGCTAGCATTTGTCACAAGGGTGCAACATCATTAAAATAAACTACCTTGTGCACATTTTTAATGAACGTTTCACGTGTCTATGTTTATAAATCTGCTACTGTGTACATACACATCAACTGTTTTATTTTAACGTGCTTTGTTAGGTTTTGTGAGAGAAAACAGATGTGTAACACATGGGTTTCTCTACTCTTTCATAAACTATTTTGACATTTATTTTAGTTACTTCTTGTTAATCCCGAAACTGCCTGTTTCCCCCTTCTCTGCCTTACCTTCTCTCCTCTCTCCCCTTCTTCCCTCTACCCCTCCCCTCCTCTCTATCAGGTTTTGTTTAAATATGCTTCTATTTTGGACTGGAGGTTTACGCCACATTTTCTGCCTACTCTGTGAGAAGCTAAAAGGGTTTTTCCATGCAGCATGTGTGTGGTATATTGCAAATTGTCAACATTTTTCTGTGCCAGCAGCATGTGAAGAGATCCAAGATGAGAATATTTGAAGTGTAATAACACTTCAACACAGTCCAGCTGCAGGCCGCAAGAGGCTATCTAAATGTATTCGTTCACAGTTGGAATAAGAAAGTTGAGGCAACAGAAAATAAGGATTGTGTGATATGTAACATATCCTGGTGACATGCAGCGAAACACATCGAAATGAGATCTCGGAGAAAGGAAAAGGGGGGAGGGAGATGACTGTTGCACAGAAGTACCTTCACCCTATTTCCTGCCAGGCTTCCTGTACTCCGCTCCGGGTGAAAGTGCATTTTTGTAGCACTCTAGCTTGGAAAGTGCATTATATATACAGGGTGCTAAACTGAAGTCTGAAGAAGGTTGACCAGGAAACCAACATTTGTAATTACAGCAACAATTCCAGAGGCTCCAGAGGCAGTTCGAGTCGAGCGGGTGCAATTTTATTTGCCCCGTTCGAGTGTCATGTCCGCAGTACCTAGCCGTTATACGGCTTAACCTGCGCGATGGTTTCAATGGTGTTACTACAGGGATGTTTGTTACACTGGGAAATGATTGATGGAAACAAGGGGTTTTCAGATTTCAGATTATTTTATTAAAAGAATTTTGTCTGGTGCTGGTACATGGGGCCCAGCGTACAGACTTAATTTATCATTGGATTACAATTTTTTTGATATTTACAACAAATATACATTGGGTTTTAAGAAAACCCATACAGTGACCCTCTTTTGGGCCACCGAGAACAGTTCTCTTGTGTATAGTTCTTGGGTATGTGTTTATATTTTGTTTTTGTCTTTTTTCGCTTTTTTCTTGCTATATACATATTTTTTTACACACATGCATTCTCTCATTCACTCTGGCATATCATGTGATATGCCCTCATGCACGCACACACACATACATACACGCACGCACACTGGGCACTTCAAGTGAGCGTCCCGCTCGCACATGTTTGCTGGGCACACGTAACTATGCGTCCCAGCATTATAACAAAGGACTATATACACACGTTAACTATATACACTATATATACACTATGTACACTCCGCGGTTATCCTGGGCGGGGCAGGGTGCAGCTCCTGACCTGTTCCCTGGGGTGCAGGCCTCTAAGGTAGCGTGTGTGCGGCCTAGGGCCGTGTTTGCGTGGACGCGCATCAGTCGGTGAGCCGAGTGACGTTTAAAACATTTTAATACGAGCATGCTTCCGATGCTTCGGCTCACCTTTGCCGATATTGGCAATGACATAATTGTCGTGGTTTCTGATGCGCGCCCACGCGGCAGTGGCTCTTTTTGTAATTGCCTCGGGTATGGAAGGGATCTGGGTTTCTTGGTGAAGGGTTTGATTAGTGGTTAGGATGGGAGCAGAGAGGATTTTTCGGAGGGAGAGGTTTTGGAGGGTTTGGATGGTCTTCAGGGCGGTTTTTGAGGCATTTGCCCAGGCCACACACGCGTATAGGACTACCGATAAAATAAAAGCTTTATACAGGACGAGTTTGGACTTCAGTTGCAGCTGTTTGCTGCGGAAGATGGGGGCGCATAACTTTAGCCGCTGTCTGCCTTTGTTGGCGCTATTTTTTATGTGGGTAGACCAGCACATTGTGCGGTCCAAGGTAACCCCTAAGTATTTAACTTGCCGACGGCAGTGCAATACCTGACCACCGACCGTTAGGTCCATTGCCAAAGTGTGATGCCGCTTAGAGAAATGAATCAGCTGGCATTTGTTGGGATTAATTTTGATTTTCCAGTCATGTTGCCATGAAAGGAAGTTGTTAACATAACGTTGCATTTCTGCAAGGCCAAAACGGGGATTTCTATGGTGGTTGTATATTGCAGTGTCGTCGGCGTACATGGCGACCTTACATCTGGCGTCCACTGGGAAATCATTGGTGAATAATATGTACAAAAAGGGGGACATAATTGCCCCTTGTGGGACGCCAGCCCGCATCACTCTCTCCCGTGAGGAGGAGCGGCCCACTTGGACGTAAAATTTCCGTTTTTCTAAAAAATTGTGCAGCAAATATAGATAATTTTGAAGAGCCGGGAAATTGTGGTGCAGTTTGTAAATAAGGCCATTGTGCCAGCACCGGTCGAATGCGGCTTCTACGTCCAGAAATAGCGCCAACGTTGAAGCCCCATTGTTAAATTGCTCTGTTACGTCATCAGTTAGTCTGAGAAGCTGTAAATCAGTAGAATGTCCTTTTCGAAAACCAAACTGTGAATTTGATAGTTCATGAGATTCCGAAACTTGTTTTTGGAGTCGAAAAAGTATAAGTTTTTCTAGCAATTTACCAATAGTAGACAAAAGACTAATGGGGCGGTAGTTTTGCGGTTGCCTGGTGCTTTTCCCTTGCTTTGGGAGCATAATTATCTTGGCTCGTTTCCAGGTAGAGGGGAAATAGCCTTGCTGCAGACAGGCGTTAAAAATTTTAGTCAGTTGCACCAGGGCTTTTCTCGGGAGATGCTTAAGTTCCTCATTAGTCACTTTGTCTGGGCCGGCAGCTTTCCCATTAGGTAATTTCCTAATGAGCTTGTAAACTTCCTGCGGTGTTATGATGGGTAGTTGTTGCTCTTGCTTCTGCGCCACCCAGGTTTGTACCCATGTCTGTACCTCCCGCTCTATATCGCGGTTGGTAACTGGGTTCTCGCTGAATCTGTCTTCAAGACAGTCAGCGAAGACCTCGGCTTTCTCCTCTTCGGAGAAGTGCAGGCCGCCGTGAGAGGGGTTTTGCACAATTATGTTCGAATATGTATAGGTTATAGAACCTCTTGCACTGAGACATAGATTTACTGCACTAACATATTCTAGGAAGAAGGGATAAAGTTAGGAAATCACAGCGGGGTACAGAGGCGCGCGGAATTCGCTAACAGATCCTGGCTCGAAGACTGCCTGGACAGGTAGATGAACGACCCATTCACCAAGCAGCCCTCTTACTGTTCACTTTATACTATCCGCACCATCTACCGGCACCACTCTAAACATAGACCACGTATTAGATTCACACGGTTTTCTCTATTAATTTCTGCCTTGCGATATACATTCACATCTCTTATTCTACTCATTCTTCTACACACATGTCCTGTTCTTGCCCTTCAATAGCATCAATAGCTTTAACACATTGTGAATACATAGTAAATAACAAATAGAATAAGTAATTTTTAGGATAATAATTAATATTAAAAGTGACAACTTAACAATACTAATGACAGGAACACTAGGTATTAATTTAGAAATGTAAACATAGCATGTGGTATTGCAATATTTAGACCATAAAAGAACAATATACAATTATACAATTGTGCATATGTTTGAAACGTTTTGTATTCACGTGGTTTTCTCCACTCGCTTTTTCTTTTGCGTAACACATTCACATGTCTTCCTCTACTTACTCCTGTAAATATTCTGTCGTATATTATTGAAATAGAAATGCAAGGTATTACATAGTTTTCTCTACTCACTTTTCTTCCTGTTGTCCCTTTGGTTGCTGTTTATTTTCTCATTTTTGTTTGGTTTGTGCTTAATTCTTTTTTATTGTAATGCTATCTATTTTATGTAAATGAAGTTATAGTTTGTGTCTTTTCTTTATTATTGATTCCCCGCATTTAAACGACTTCTTCTATCCTCAATTTAATTAATTTTCTTTATATGGCTTCTTAAAACTTTATTTCTGTTGTTTGGAGTCTTCTTTCATCTGCAGCTTTGAGGTACCATACTTCAACTCTATATATACATTTTGGAAGCGTTTTGTTTAGTTTCACTTTTGTTCCTTTCCTTATTTTATTTTAAAATGTTTCAATTAATTACCGCTTTGTTCCATTCTATTTATTTTTTGTGTAAATCATTTTCAAGAGCACTATATGATATATCATAGGCAAGAAAGATAAATTATTTAACTTTATTTATTTTTTTATTATTATTATTGTTATTATTATTATTATTATTATTATTATTATTATTATTATTATTATTATTATTATTATTATTATTATTATTATTATTATTATTATTATTATTATTATTATTATTATTATTATTATTATTATTATTATTATTATTATTATTATTATTATTATTATTATTATTATTATTATTATTATTATTATTATCATTAATTATATTTGTTCGATTTTTTCACATTTGTCTTTTCTTCTAAAAGGGTAAGGCGTCCTACTGTTCTTGGAAATCTCTTCTATTTCTATTGTTTTTCAAATCTGCCCTATTCAATATCAAATTGTCAATTTCCTATGTTGGCACTGCTGCTCTATATAGAAATAGCTCCCGTACCACAGTGATAGCGTATTTGCATCTGGCGCGGGGGACCCGGGTTCGATCGGCATGGGACGTTTCCCGACTGGGAGGTCTGAATCGGGGTGCACTCAGCCTTATTAAGTCTCTGAGAGGCCTATTGAGGAGCTAATTGATTGAAAAGTATCAGTCTATGGTTTAAAATTGAACGGATGTATTCCATGTCCTTAAAAATACGTAGGAGCTCAAAATTAAAAGGTTTATTGATCTTTTTATTATAAATGACAATATTTAGATAATTTACGTCAAAAATCCAGAATAAAATGATTTTCGTTTTGAAACAATTTTTTCGCCACATTCAGTTTTTGAAATTCTTCCGCACGATACAGTTTCCATCCAATTTTCCTGTAAATTTCCTAAATACAACTATTTTAATCTGGTACACATTTTTCCTTTCAAAAGGTTTTTGAGTTACTAATTTTGGAAGCTGAATAGAAATTAAAACTCAAAAAATATAAATGATGGAACTTAGACATTATTTTCTTTTGAACTAGGGCTTCAAAAAAAAAAATGACGTGCCTGTGTGTTATAAACAGACAAATGCCATCGAATTAGATCCAGATTTAAAATTTAACTCCGAAACTAAATGATATATTAGCCTGATATTTAAAACAATCAAATGTTTATATAAGGAATACTGAAAATAGGCTTTATCAGATTATAAAATCACATTTTTAGTAGTACTTTGCCTTAAATTTAAGTTTTATACTCTAGCATGTGAGATTTAAAAACCTGATTAGTTAAAAGTAAAATTTTTTATATTATTTGATCTTATAAACACCACTAATTTTGGTTTTGCTAAGCAAATATTTAAATTTTGTGTCTATTACATCTTTCAGATTATTGACAGTTCTCTCAAGACCATCTTTGTTTTTCGAAAATAACTTGATCGTAAGTAAATGGAGTTTAGTGTATTTTCTATCTATATCCTCAAGTAGGTTGTTAAACTGTCATCTAGCTGGTTCTATTACATTATTATTAATGTTCAATTACAGTACTGAATGAAGGACTAAGTTGTAAAACATAAAAGTTGTTTAGAAACCTCCTGTATGGTACACAGTTGAAGCAGCGTAGAGAGCTAAAAGCCTGAGGCGTTCAGCAAGGACTCACAAGAGTTTGGACAGGTCGGAAGATCGCCAAGGGCCATTAGGGGAAGCCGACAAATCCTAACATCCTATGTCTCTCTAGAGATTTCATCTTCAAACTATAAAGGTTTCCATTATACCATAAAGGGTAACAACACTGGCTTCAAGTCTTCAGATATCATTACAGCGAGACGCTTTCGTAGCTGTTCTTTTATGTAAACAAGCTTAACATCGAGTTACAAAGCCGCTCTATCCAAGGAGAAGAAGCGCGTGGCGATATTGTTGTTGCACACTATTGTTACGTAAGTTAAACTTTGCTAGTAATTCTGTACAGGCACACACACACACACACTGCTAACAGCTGTCTCGGTCAAAACTTAATACGTTTAAGAAATGCTCTCTGTTCCCACCGTATTCGCTTATGTAGGCGAGGATGACGTAGCACGGATTTTTCTTAAGATTCGCATTTTCTCGGTAGTCCAAAGTTTCTGGAACAGTCTAGAAACGGTTTGTTATTTTTGGCATCAGCCACTTCCGAGATAGCCGATATTATTGTTTTAAAACGATACCCGTCGTGTTGTAAAGTGCTGTCAGTATCAGTTCCTTCTCGTAAAGTAGGAAATAGCACGAAATTTCAAGGTCAGTGTATATTTACCACTATCTGTAACGAAATACATCATAAAACAATGTATTATCTTGAAATAGAAGAGCAAGGTTTTACAAGGATGCTTTGTAGACGGATATGGGGTATAGAAAGTCACGTGAAAGCAATACACAGTATTTTGTCTCGTGTCAGCGATATTCTCCGAGATTTGGATACTGGTGCACGCCGTATGCAGGAAGCCTTGTTCATTTCGAATGACAGAGCTCAGGTTACGTCGTCGTCGTCTGGCAGATATAGGGCTTCAGTCGTAATAAAGCTGAACAGCCATGATTTGCCGCGCCAGTGGTTCCCTTCATAAGAACACAGCGCGCGCACTTCATAACCTGCACTCACGTTGTTTCAGATACCTACCTGCCTACCTACGGTACCGCTGCTCCTCTGTCTCTTCAGCTCAGCGACACTGAAAGCATTTTTGGAAACCAACGGGAGCGGAAGAAACAGAAAATGTCAGCTGACGTAACCGATTTCAAAATTGCATATTCTAGAATGAAACTTATGTGCTTATTCAGGGTGAATCGGAGACAAAGCTACGGTTTAGAGTGCCTTCAAACTATAAGTACTCCGAGCGAAACTAACGGCGCGTTAGTAAATTCTAAAATCGTATTACGAGGGTGGATCGGAAAGTAACGCACAATTTTTTCTGCACTACTTTTAAGAACAGTTGCCAGTGATATATATGAGGAATGGAAAACAAGAGACACTCCGGAACAAGATATTATTTGAATTCACACGTCATCAGTTCATAAAGGAGGGTAGAATGCAATTGGAAGAAAAGAGTATTTGAAACAAAGAGGTTACCAAGACTTTGCAGTTAATGGCGGGCATGGTTTCAACACACGCAATGAAAGAATACTTAGAATTAAAGAAACACAGAGGAATGGACAGCAACAATAGATAAAGAAATGGATCTCAGGGGATCGACGAAATTACAAGCTCAAAGAACAAGTGAAGTTGGAGTAAAACGAGAGGGTCCGGGAACGGAATTTATGTTTTTGTTTCTTTTGTTCTGCTTTGTTCTATTATTAGAATTATTTTACATCTGCCAAAAAATAAATAAAAAAGTCGGTATTGTATACAAAAGCATAGTATAATATTAATAATTTTACAGTAGAAATAAAATCTGAGAAACACACACTAGGTGCCAGGGTAGTGTCAATGCAGATTTTATTTTTATTGAGTTCTTTTTTGCTACCTTGGTATTGCGCCTGGAACCCTTAAATTTCACTAGGATATAATTCAAAGTTTTCACCACAGTTTCAGCCTGACGAGACAAGCGCCAAATATGGAAACAAAAATGGCGAGCTCATCGTCAATGAGTGAAGAGCAGCGAAGTGTATTGTGATTTTTTTAGGTTAAGGGTGGTACAAAGAGGGCCAAAGAAGTTCAAGTTTCCCCCTTAGATTTTAACCCCTTCAATGGCGTGCCCTGTACTAGCCCATAAGGTATGGCTACTACTCATGATAAGAAATTTCTATGACAAACTGAATGCACTCACTCTGCTTCTTTCTTTTAGGCAATAGTATCTAAAGCGCAAAAATATTTTCGTTTTTAAGCCATTTTATAACCTTTGTTCTACTTATTGAGCTATTTACCAGAAGGAGCGGCATACTCTTTCACCGTGGCCTAAAGTAGCCAATAAAATGGCCCCTGGCTTCGTACAAAGATAAATAATGGAAGTTTATAGCTTGAAAAATGTCCTTTGCTCTCCCTACTCTTATATAGTCTAGCCGCCCTCTGTCTCCTTTCACCTTACCCCTCCCTCCCGGGGACACCCTTTGACAATGACGCAAGTGTGGCGGGTGGCTTTCGACCGCGGAAACAAAAGACACTGACGTTTGCTGGCAGAGCCACGGCTTTTGGCGCGATAATGTCGTAGAAACAAACGAGAAATAAAGATAAAAATCCGCTATCTCTATTATATGTTTATTATTGAACAGCGGTTTAATCTTTCAGTTCTCAATTGCTTTTAATCAGTCATGGAGAACATAATTAAATGTTATACACTGTATCAAAAAGAAAAATGTAATCAAGAGGTGGAACTTAATCTAAACAAAACCATAACCTAAATTGCTTCAGACTTCGGAATTGCTCATATCACGTTACGTAACAACATGAACTACGTACGTGCTTAATTCAAGAAAAGTGAAACAAACCAAATTAACTGATTTCTTTAAAGGCAGGCCACGTTCAAAATGTTTTCTTCGCACATATCTTTGTTGGCTGTATAATTCTACGCATGGAAGCCCACTGGATTGCCCCTTTTTAAATGATGCGTTATCAAAACTCTCATTTTTAACTAATTCTGAGGTACTAATTATTTTTCCTCTTCCTCTTGATATATGTATAAACCAGATTCAAACTATGTAACTGTCAATTTAATTTTTTTCTTGTCCCTTCAGTTTTGAATTATCCAAGTTTCACTGTACGTAAATTACTATGAGGTAGGGAAGTACGTAACTTTAACACGTCGTGGTTTGAAACAATGCAGTGATGGTTTATACAATTTAACAGAAGCCTGTATGTTGGTGCAGTTTAGAGAAGCAACTAATATAAATTATGAAATCAATGGCCAGTTCATGCGGTGCATATATATGTGTTTCTTTTTGCCCTAAAATAAAAATACACAACGTTCACGATGGAAGTAGCGAAGCACGAAACAGTTGTCTGGCCAGGCCAAATACTGTTCAGATGCTTCATTACGCTCGTATACGGGCAAAATTATAAATTCATATTCATGGTATTACGTTCCAAGCCATTAGCGATGTTTTACATTTAATCAACGGTATCAATATACATGCGCTGCGTTGCTGTAAAAACGGGTTTGTTAATTCCAGAATATGGCACTCCCTGTTTCATTCACGCTCTTTGTAACAGGTAATTCATATAACACACTGCCCTGCACAGATACGTGCGTGTGGCAATTTGCAAAAGTAACATTCGTTTGCTTTATGTTTTTTTATTTAAATGTGTTCTTATGGTGTTTCTATTAACTTGTAGACTCAGTGAGCCTAAGTTTGTATGTTCGCTGTAGTGGAACTGGCGTGTTCGTTCAGATTTACAGAGGTGGGCTAACAATAGTTTGAATCCATTCAAGAATACTTCATTTTTAATTTCCTTTCTTAACGGGAATATCATTAAATAAATAACCCATCTAAAATATAAAATTATACAAACTAATGCAATATATTTCTGATAAAGCTCCTCGTTTAGGTAGTTTTATTCCGCATAACATTGCAACCTTTCCCGCCGTCTTCTAAATGCTGCAGAACGATCGCAATTTTACAACTGAATGTCTTATAAGATATTAATTGCATTTGCTTAAAATAAAGCAGGGCACACGCCTATCTCAGTTCTTAATAATTCCTCCCAAAATTAATATTTCCCTTTAATATTCACATCAAAAACATAGTAGACTAATACCACATTAAAACATATAAGCGTGTAAACTATGGCTTTAATGGCCACAAAATGCATTGTTACAAGACCTAGATGCCAGTGAATGACGTAATTAATGATACATTAAACAGAACAATTGTCATAATATATGTATATAATAGACAATTGGATAAAGGCACACTGCTAGAAGCTGAGTTAATGGGGACATGGCAACGATGCTAGGTGCAGAGGTTGCTTCACGATGAAGTAATCTACCACTCTATTATGTTCTGTTGGAAATAACTTTTGAGGAACTGAATCCAAAAAAAGAATTTTTAGAAAAAGTTCCGCGTGTTCAAAAACGAAAAGTCGCTTAAAAACCAAAGTCAGTATTTAAGTTTAATATCTTAAGGATACGACACGAAGATTGTGGAAAATTTTTCCATCTTAAACTACCGTTTACATGGACAAATTTTCCAGCACCTTTATTTTCTCGAAAATGGCTCCAACGATTTTGATTAAAATGCCAAATGTTCGAGATATTTTAATGACAAATGAAATGTGTGTGTGTTTGTGTGTGTGTGTGTGTGTGTGTGTGTGTGTGTGTGTGTAGGGGAATATTCTGTAAATATTTGTAATCAAATGTGTTTAATATTAATATCGCTTTTGCACAACGTGTAGTAAATTTTGTTTTTGTCTAATTGATCAGCTGACTAGATTCCACGTAGATGACGTCAGATAATTGCTAAATAATTAAACTAGTGCACATTGTATAGTTTCTATTCTACTCCGTCGCACAATTACACAAAGTTATCGCTACAATAGAGCCGCACATTTACGCGACTAATCTTTTTAGAAGTATAAAGTGAGGCATTGCTGATGCGACGTGGAAAACGAAAACAGTAAAATAAATTTCGTAATTACCACTAATTTGTATCAATTACTGTGGAAGCGGCTGTAATTTTCAGCACTCGTACGTTTCTCACGCAGATAAATCCATCCGATATCGCTCTCTTTTGGGCTTGTCACGCACGGGAAAATATATTGCAGTATCAGTGGCGAACTCACTGTTTCACTACTATTAAGGGGAGAAATTACACCGACAAGCTTTTAAACCAGAGGAATGGCTGGGGCTGCAAGAGTACGGCAGAATAGGACACGCCGATGCACTCTTTGTGTTAATCGCAATGGGTGTGCGTTCCAACGTTTACTTTCAATTGTAAAGTTGTGATTAACTGTAAACAACGAGATGTTTGTGTTTTGTTTTTGTGTTCTGTTTGTTTCTTGGATTAAGATTGTGTGCCTAAGATAAGTGAATACTTGCATTGTTGAGTTTGTTGTCACTTAAACTGGGTGGGAGGCGTCTAGCTCTTAAACAAAGCACCGCAGCGAAAAGCTTTTCTTAACAAAAAGTGTTTACAATAATGTTATCTATCAGCTCCCGAAGTTTGTCGGTCTAATTTTGGGACACCTGTATGAATGTTTTAAACTTAAGACACATGGTCGAGCGTCAGTACTCGTAACTGGAGTATAATCAGCATTATCCTCTCGTCATATAATATCCTGTAGTAATTATCGGCGTATGTAAAACATACTACATTGATAATGAACATGATTCGCTTGTTAGCTGTTTCAAAGGCACTAAAGGTCGAGTTAAATGAGGTTATAAATAACAGAACTAAGCAAACACGGAGTACAACTGCCATGGTTCATAAACACAGTTATCAATAATAAATATGTTTGTAGTTGTTTAGCACCTGTACGCCACTGCCACTGCCTCTGTCGTATTCAATCTCTAGTCTGTTTGTTCAAAGCTACACCTGATAGGTTCTCTCGGTATAATGAAAGTAATTTTCTCGATTTCGGATGTCGAACATCGCAGTTTATTTGCTGTGACCCATTCTGACACGTGAAATATTATTGGGCTGGGAATTCCAATAACGCAAGAGTAATTAGTTGTGAGTAGGATGAGTCGGTATCAACTGTCAGAGTTCGCGCTCTAGCCAAATTGAACATGAAACTAGCTGAGCACCGCCGCCGCTTCGGACGGACTTTCACAGCGAGAGAGAGAGAGAGATGCGGGTAATTTCGTGGCAAACTGGTACCAGTAGCTACTTCTGCTGGGGCCGCCTCGGTCCCTTATCTGCAAAAAAACAAACGCACATCTCGTCAACGGTAAAAACCGTTGCATACATTCGCGTACACAGGGATTAATTAATAAGCCATGCTGTTATTATATTTCTGTCGAAAACCTAGACAGAATTTTCCCCCATCTCACTGAAACATGCCCACCTCCATTTTAGTAACGCTACTAAGGGCTGCTTTCAGCAACAGCGCTAATTTATTATTATTATTATTATTATTATTATTATTATTATTATTATTATTATTATTATTATTATTATTATTATTATTATTATTATTATTATTATTATTATTATTATTATTATTATTATTATTATTATTATTATTATTATTATTATTATTATTATTATTATTATTATTATTATTATTATTATTATTATTATTATTATTATTATTATTATTATTATTATTATTATTATTATTATTATTATTATTATTATTATTATTATTATTATTATTATTATTATTATTATTATTATTATTATTATTATTATTATTATTATTATTATTATTATTATTATTATTATTATTATTATTATTATTATTATTATTATTATTATTATTATTATTATTATTATTATTATTATTATTATTATTATTATTATTATTACCATCATCTTGTTTAACGACGCTGTCAATTGCCAAGATCACATCAGCGTCACCAGTGTACCGGAATTTTCGTCCCGCAGGAGTTCTTTTATATGCCGGTGAATTTAGTGACATGGAGTACACTTAAAAACCATCGATTTGGGCTGGATTTGAACCCGCGACCTTGGGCTAGCGTC
This sequence comes from Tenodera sinensis, assembly GCA_030765045.1. Taxonomy (NCBI): domain Eukaryota; kingdom Metazoa; phylum Arthropoda; class Insecta; order Mantodea; family Mantidae; genus Tenodera; species Tenodera sinensis. The sequence goes on along the minus strand of CM060965.1, from coordinate 37,140,902 downwards.
TAACCAACTGAGCCACCGAGACCGACTCTCAAGAAGAGTAACAAAAAGTCACGAAAGATGGCAGAAACAATTAAAAGAATCGCTACTGAAGATAATGGGATGGAAAAAAGGGACATTGATGGTAACTCCACAGAAGAGGCACATAAGAGAGTTAAAATGTGTTAAGATTTAACTGTTTTATTCAATTGCAACAGAAATTATTACAAATGCGGTATTTAATTTGTTAGTTATACAAACTGTCTGCATAGAGACATGCGAAATAAAAATGTTAATGATACATGGGTGAATAACTCAGAATGAGATCACTGCTACTGAAGACAGTTAAGACAACATGCTTGACTTGTAAACAGAAATCAAAACTTTCGAATTCACGATATTCCACATTCTTGCCCATAGTGCAGCAAAAGTATTATTCTTCCCACTTCTCTAGGAATAGGAAGGTTAATTTGCATTTTTGTTGTTTCGAAGGAACCATGAGGCGTACGCCACTACTTGTTTACGTTTGAACGGGTGTTGATTGACTGAGGAAGGGCTGACGGAGGGCTTACGTGTTGCTCTATCCCTAACGGAGTATTACGTCATGTCATAAGCCGTTACAGTTTTGCCAACCCCTGCTATACATTTACCAAAATTCTTGCTACTTCGCACGTAATGTGTAGACTAAGTTGAACACCCAGAGACTATTTTACACTAGTTATTTGATGAACATCTCATTACTACAGCAATATTATAACTTTGTTAACTATTCTAACCGCGAGTAGCAAAGTTAATTTCTCATGTAGGTATCATTTACTGTAATGAGGTTCTACTTGGGAAACCTTGCACAAGGAATTACCTTGAAAGCAGAGAGTTTCACTGGTAAGAATCACCTTAAGTAAAACCAAGCTTTTCTGGATCTCCTTTTTGGCAAAGCTATAAAAGTAAAAATCCTGTTGTAAATCAAAGAACTTCAAGAAAAGAAACGACCAAGTAGGATGTGCCTTGATTATTCAATTTCAACAAATTACAAACAAACAAGCATCAGTCCTTCAACAAGAATCAAAGTTAAACCAGGAGTTAAGGTTCTGTGATGATCCGACTTCCTGCTGAAGGTGGGGGTGGGGGAGGGTTAACGCCGCCCCAGAGATTTCCTCCAGATCTTCTTATGTTTGAACACGCTAAGTTGGAAGTTACTTTGTTTAAATGTTACCCCTTCCCTCCCGATGTTCACGAGTTTGCTTTGCGCTTACGTTGGTGCTGGAATCCGAATAGAAACACGAAAGTTACGGTCACAGTTTTCCCAGCTAATATATTTAATTTAGGGAAAGCTTTCTAGTAACTTTGTCCTGGAAGAGAATTTCCAGCTAAACGTAGAGTCTAGAAAATATTGGCTTTCTATTCTGTCATATTCCACCCCAAGATTAGTTTCGTGATCGTGTTTACTCGTTTAATTTTTCTTACCGTTAAACACAAATTTGGATTCCATTCACAAAATATATTTGGAGACCGCACTGGAAATAAGCTTTTAAGGAGAACATTAAAAAAAACCGCACATGCGAGTGTTTGTGCATGTACATATGTATGTGTGAGAGTGAGAGAGAGACAGAGAGAGAGAGAGAGAGAGAGGGGAGGGAGTGAAGTGTTCCGAATAAACAAAATTTATCAGGTTGTTTTCAAAAAGATACAATATGTGTATTTAAGAAAATGGCAAACTCTTTTTTCTAAATGTCAATAGCGTCTTTTTAGTTTATTTTTTCCAGAAGGCAAATTTTATTATAAAAACTTATTATACCCATTTTTTAGAAAATCAAAATGTTTAACAACGTTTCACTGTAAAGGCAGTGTGTGTGGGGGGACATCGTTGGAAGATGTGTCGGTCTGGGTGGCTCAGTTGGTTAGACGCTGGTCTACTGATCCCAAGGTCGTGGGTTCAAACCCGGGCTAGGCCGATGGTTTTTAAGTGTGCTTAAAAACGACAGCTCCATGTCAGTAGATTTACTGGCATGTAAAAGAACTCCTTCGGGACAAAATTCCGGCACACCGGCGACGTTGATGTGATCCTGGCAATTGACAGCGTCGTTAAACAACAACATAATTTTTTTTCTTGGAAGATGCTGAACTGAAATACCCTGTTTGGTATTTATCAACTGTTCATTTTTTAAAAGGACTCTTGAGCAAATTATAATACTAGCAACTGGCACGAGAATAGACACTGAAGACTAAACGTAAGAAAATAAAAATGTACGGAATAACAGTCGCAGCACCTGTGGCTGTTTTATCCTGCGTAGTTTATTACTTCCTCCGTGACAATGCAGTAGCAGGGAACATTTAAAGGGCTTTCCAATTTTTAAAGTGCTGTGTGTTATTTTAAACTGTGCTTTTTAAATTGAATAGTCGTGATAATGGGATTGCGTCTTTTTATATTCTCATTTCTACTGTTTTTGTTTTACCTGCCGAGAATTGTCACTGTAAATGTCCCAGGGGTTTACTTTGGAAGTAATAATCTAAAGTGGTTGGTAAAACCTTATTTTAGCTTTCATTTGTGCTCCATAGCTAATGGAATATTATACGAAATACTTGCACGTTTAGCAGACCTTGATAGTGCGCAGAAGCGTTTCAAGCAGTGTAAACTAATATACATGAGAAATAAAGGAAGCAGTGTTTGAGCTCGTTGTAATACAAGCAAGTGAAGTACGCGTTAATATTCCTTAGGAACACCAGGAATATCCTATCGCAACCCGGCATGCACATCATACATGGTTTGAAGGAGGGATTTAAAAGTCGCAGTAGCTGCAAAATAGAATCCCTCTAACATACGTTTGATATTATATATATGAGAGGGAGAAGACTTAGTTTTAGAACATTTAGTTTTCATTAATTTATTTTTTACTTCATTTGGAGCGTCTTAGTTTCGCATACATCTAACGTTAATTCACAAGTACTGACGTACCACAGGTTTTCATCTGTCAACAGCGATTTGTTCTTAAATTTTACAATCTTCAGTTTAGCAAACAATTGCTCGCACATATCTGTTGAGTCAAATATAGTACTAATTTATGCTGCAAACGAATGGAAAGGCAGACATCTTGTTAACTCAAGTTCTCTAAATAAATCTAAACCAGTTTTATTTTCTAATTGTGATTTTACACAAAGACCTTTAAGGTTTTAAGTTTTTCAAAATTAGTGTGCTTTTCTTTCTAATCCACGGAGCTACGGAGCTACGGTGAATATTTAACTGTTATCAGTATATTCAGGGAGAAATGTTTATTTTATATCATTCTTTTAAAATGCATTAACATTTGCTACCTGCGACTTGCTTGTGATCTTTGTGACAACATTCGTAACACCGTTGAATGTTTGACTTGTAAACACAAATCAAAACTTTCGAATACAATATTCCACATTCTTGCTCATAAGGCAGCAAAAATATAGTCCTTTCCACTCTTCTTGGAAGGGAAAGGTTGCCTTACGTTTTTGTTGTTTGGAAGGAACCATATCGGTGTACGCCACTGCTTGTTTACGTTTGCTTGAAGGAGGGAGGGAAGGCTACGTATTGCTGTGCCCCTGACGGTGGTACTACGTCATACCATCAAACATCTGGGTGCAATTCGTAGCATTCTCGGAAGTAGAAGCTGCAAACTATGAGAAGACATAATGTCATTTAAAATACATGACTGACGAGGTTGCGAGAGATGATGTCATTCAGAAATATACAGAGTAATCGTCTTTTTTGTTTTGTATGAAAGTGGGCAGCCAGCCAGTAAGTTGCAGTCGATCATTATGAAACAAGAAGAGAAGCGGAGTCACTTCCTTAGTGCCTCACAGTAACAGTTGACAACCTGCACTTGATGTAACAATTCGGGTATGTAACACAGATATGTAAATTCTTTGTTTGCAATTAGTTGAAAAGAACCCCGCTTTAATTTCATGTTATTTCGCGGTTGCCAATGTAGTTTATTTTGTGTTTTACTTGTTCCATCAACAGATGGATGCACCAGTGCATTGCACGATGCAAGGCGCAAAATGCTCGGTGAAAACTTCCGCTCGCTCTCTCCTTGCCTTATATCGCACTTCGCTCTTCCGCATTTTCAGCGGTACCGTACGCTGTGTTAAACTGGTTAATTTGGTTTTTAATACCAAAACTGGTATTTTGTTTTAATGATCTAGATAGCAATGGCACAAACCCCATTTTTTGTAACATGTAGCAACCGCATTGTTTCTCTCTAGCGTCCCCTATGCTATGATGTCAGTATAATATGCTTCTCTAACACTATCTCTCAACATATGATTTTCTCACACATACTTACTGTACCATAGATTAGGTATATGGCCCTGTTCCCACGACTTTCATAAAATAAGAAAGTTTCCATTATGATTTAAATGAAATTTTGGCATTCTTTGATGCAGGTCGCTCTATTATTAGGTATTTGTATTCCACCTATCTATTTCATTGATAAGCAAGCCGTCTATCAACACACGCTTCCTCGCTTCTTCGATCTGCAATGCACGACTTGAGCCGAGCTTAACCGAACGGCCACCATGCACAGTTGGATTGCACGCGATGCAAATTTTAAGCTTTGATAGGCCCTGGTCTGCCATTTAATGCTAGAACCCCTACTCGTAGCTTATTTAACCCTGTTAGAATAACGCGTTCTTCCCCCAGCTCATGAATATATATCTCTTTGTCCCACTTAAATTTATTTTATTCATTTCATTTTATTCCTTACTGTTATAATTCTATTAAATTTTCTTTGGGTGGGTGTCATTTACCCTTCCGTTGACGTTTCCTACGTTTTCATAATTTATTTCATCTTTTTGCTATTCTTCTCAAACCTATTTCCATACGAAATGTGCAATAAAAGCATTTGTGCTAATGTTTATTTCGGTTAACATGAAGCAGATAAAGGAACAATATTTATAAGAATAGTTAACAGAAGAAAGTGCATAAAAAGTTGTTTGAATGTGACACAAGATTTTCATTGTCTAGAACTAGCCACAATGTCAGACGTCTGAAGTAAATAGAGATAAACGCGTGATGATATTTTGTGATTAGTCCTAGAGGCACTTACTGCTTCTAGTTTCAAAGCTTGTAAGGAAGCAATATGACTAGAGAGAAGAGGAAAGGAAACGTAGAGGAAATTTCGAGGTAGCATGTGTTCCGAAAGAATTTCAACAGGCTGTAGAGTGGAGCGTTAAGAGCTACCTCAAGTGACCCTCTAACGAGGCACGAAACATCGCGCTGCAAACTCAAAATGTTGATTTAGTTTCTCCAAACATGCCCTCCGTACGTCCAGTATCATATCAGCCAGCACACAACACGTCAGTTGTCTGTTCATGGATATGGAACCAGCGTGCAAGTTCAGCAGTAATTACAGAAGCAAAGTAATATCTGTGGTGAAGAGTTTTACCTTCTCTGCTAGATGGAGGGAGGGAGGCAGGTAGATTAAAGGGGGAGGGGAGAGAGGAGGGGAAAGACATAAATATATAATGAGAGAGATGGAGATTTACAGAGACTAAGCACATCGAATAATGAAATATTTTGTGCTTATGTCCCTGACTGGGCGCCCTTCGGGAGGGAGGAGAGAGGTGGAAGGATGCGAAGGGTGGAGAGAAACCAGGAGAGGGTAGGGCTCCTAACGACTCCTGATTTGTACTGTTGTTCGCACATCTAATTAAGGAGGATTTTTGTCGAATTATTGGGTATTAAGAATCTGTCTGTCACATACACTAGCACCCCTCCCCGCTGCACGCCCATCAGTCTGGGACTCGGAGATCTCCTCCGATGCGGGGGACTATGCCTTACAGGCAAGCAACTAATATGAACCTGAACACATGAACATTGGCCATTGCTGGCGCTGGGCGTTGTTGTTTGTTCACCAGCTCATGGTGCCTGCCTGGCAGGAATGCAACGAGCCAGTATGTGATTAAATAATTTCAGATAAACAGACAGAGATATCTCAAGCGAAGATGTTCTCCTAATCGCGTTAATGAAAATGTTGCCAACAACTCGCTCAAAATAGCATAATTTAAATGTTATCTTAAGTTTATGCAGTATATTTAGCTTATAAAACGCTAAAGATGTTTAATTACTGCATATTTTCTTAATATGTTCCTATAATTTTCAAGAACAGTGCCAGTCTGTTTCAGTCTTAAGTGATATATCCTCGAATGTTATATCTTAAAATACTTCTAAGAATAAGTCACTCTGACATTTCTTTAACTATTTATTTCACCTTCGCCGAAGCTAGTTCTAAGTGATTCAGATCAGACATGTATGGAGGCAGAGTGACCCACTAAAACAAAAACTGTCCCTTTATTCTGCAACTGCAATATAATAGCAGATTTTGCAGCATCTCTACGCTTGTGTCACAAAATAGCACAAATAAGTTTGTTAAGTACCAAACATCCTATTTAAGTTCAGGGCGTTTCAAAGAACAAGATATTTGAAAAACAATAAAAAACAAACTACCTTTTACATGTAATATTTTTTGAATTACTAATTTCCCAAAATGGGTCCAACGATTTCGATTAAAATATATGTATATATGTAAAGCTATTTACGTAAAACTGTATATATGTGCGTGTGCGTGAGTGTGCGTGTGTGTGTGAATATTAAATATTTTTCGGAATAGCATGTGAATACTTTTTAATCTGAATTACCTTTGTGTAATTAGTAAACCGCAAGAGGTCAAAATGTATATCCGTTGCTGTGCAAAGTCTAATGACAAATAACGTTTTCTAGTTCTTAGCCATTCTCAAGATATTCTCTGTTGATGGTTTAAATTTTTAAATACGATTAGCGATTGTCTTTACAAAGATTTGACTATCGGTTTAGCTTACTCTTTGTTTATTATACATGTAAATGTGTAAATGAGTAATGAAAGTGTGTTTGTATTAACAAAACAAGGATAGGAGAATAAGTTTTTACAAGAATACTTAGTACAAAAGTGACTAGAGAAAGTCGTGTGAGCACAACAGATTATGACGCTGTTTGCCCTCTTCCGCGCCCCTTACTCCTTATTTAATTCTAGAGCTGTTTAAGAGCTAATTATGCTAAAAAACGAACGTTTACAGCATACAATTGTTTAAATGTTTTTATATAAGAACGTCTTGTACAACTTACCCTGTTATTATCTACTCGATCAGAATCTATTTTTTGATACTGTGACGCCGGCCAGTAACGGTGCAAGCGAACCAAAATCAAGCTATCGCTTATAAATACGTGAATAACAAGAACCAACAGAACAAAGCGGTTTCGAGAATGTTAGCGAGCCTTCTGGTTTCCGGATTGTTTATAAATTTCGAGAAATATCCGTGCTACATCATTCTTGGAATAAAAGCTTGAGGAATGCGAGAGATTGGGCAGTTTTTGTGAGGCAGAAAGGAAAGAGTACTTGTCGTTCGTACAGCTGTTATCAGTGTGTGTGTGTGTGTGTGTGTGTGTGTGTGTATGTGTGTGTACAGTTGATGTGCGATAACTATGTGTCGACAGAGATGTTAGAACATTGATACGTTGCCTCGAAGTTGGCCCATTCTTGGAGTGAAGCAGTTTTAATGAGTGCTGAGTGATTGCATCGTCAAAGTCAGCTGTTTGCGAGACAGAGAGAGACAGTTGCGAAAGTAAGATGAGTTTGTCAAGGTTACGATACCAGCTGTGAGTTGTAAGATTACTGTGTTAACGACAGTAAAAGAGAACTGTTTTCTGTTTCAGTTTTAGCAAATAAAGTGAGAAAAGGGTAATTTTATTGGACTTAGTTGTCTTTTTGTCATATTATATTGATACTGATATCCACTCCCCTGTAGAAATGTCAATTGGAGTGTGTAAAGATAATTTTTCACATTAACAATGCCTTTACTCTCTGATCTGGCGACTAATGTGAAACTTCACTAATATCATACCTTCTGTTTTCACATCTATGTGAATATATGTATATTCACTAATGAGCCATAAATAACTTTTGTTGTATTTAAAATATGCTTCCTCTGTAATTAGAGAATTGCTAAGCGTACTAATTAGATTTTAAAACCTGCTCATTGTGTACCTGAACGAAATCGACTTTTTCCAACTTTTAATATTGCTCCAGGTTATACTTTTCCATTTAACGTATTTTAACTTGAAGTAAACAATGGTAATTATTTTAAATTCTTAACGCGAGAGTGAATATTTCAGCTTAAACGGCTCAATAACATTTAGATTATGCTGCAATGATATATCATCAAGCCCATAAACACATCTGACTGAAGTTAACGTACACTAGTTTCCAGTTTTTATTTTGCCTCTATAGGAATAGGAAACGGGGAGATAAGGAGCGTTCGGCACTGGCGCCAGGCTTATTGTAGGTGTGCGTCCAAGGGTGCACCCCCGGGAGGAAGGTTGAGGAGAGATGGGGCACCGGGCGACCACATCCAGAATAACGGCACAGATATGACAGAGATACCTAGGCTTCCCAAGTTTGACACCTCGAAGTCTTTAGGTCTTCCAGGACCATCTCAGAGGTACCTCGGCGCGGAGTACAACGCCCTCAGGTGCCGGATATTTTTTTCACCGAGATCCCACCGAAAAGGGATGGAGAGAGTTCCTGTGAGCATGTCATCCCTGACAAGCTGCACCTAACACCTTCGCTGACACTTGTGTCTCTCAATGAATCACTGAGATGAAGGATGAATAAAATTTTAATTCATCGAAATGGGAGGAAGGAAATTCCTGGCATGTAATTATAATTATCCTTCCCATAAGTCAGGCATCATTCTATTCAACTATTTGAAGATTTGACTAAAGCACCTTCGGAGTTCAACCGTAAAATGTGTATGCCAGCGCATGCTATTGCCACTTCGCGAATTTTCGTGCGTAATTTAGCCTTTTAAGACAGCTTTAATCCTTTGCAGAACGCTTAGGTATTATTGCATAAATGGCAAAGGTTTTACATGCGTTACTTGGGATGTACGAGACGTAGTTTACGTCAAAGTTTAAATAAATCAGTGTTTAATAATAAGTGCATTTTGACTACATCGTCCACGGTGGATGAGGAGTGTCCCTACTTTATTGCAGCCAATCTCGACTTTAAGTACAAGAATCCACCAGTTTTTTTTTAGCTTATGTTATTAGTGTACACATATGATAGGTTCATTTTATCAGAGGCGTTTAGGGAATTGCATTGATATGTATATTGTAATAAAAGGTTTGTAAAATCGGCTGGGAACCCGGAGTTCACTCTCAGTAAACGAGTCATATGTTTTTGGGGTGTACTTTAGCGAAGAGTGCGTTATGTAAGATTTGAAGCTTTCACGGCGAACGTTAGTGTTAAGAGCTTCACGGGTGATCAGCCGTGTTAAACTTAAGAAGGTCGAGCTTTCGGCCATTATACTCTCCATGGCCATCTTCAGGACTAAAATGATGGAAAATTCTCTGTAGAGTGCGTTGTCCTTTAAACGGCTGTTCCTCTGAATTTTGCGCATTTGTCTATCAAAAACGTCAAGCAAGAGGTTTAGCGCAAAACTGACGTACAGTCCCCAGAAGTCCTCTTCATTCTGGATAACTTGTGCATAACTGGTAAATTGTTATCTACTCTTGTTGAAACACAGTCTATGCAATACATTTTTATGGAGTGAACCATCTCGGAGAGATTTCTTGTTATCTGTCTGAATTTTGCAATAGCTGTGCTATTCTCAAATGGGAGGTCCTTATTTATTTTTGTATTTCTTAGCCATGCAAAGAGAGCGGAATTTCAAATACGTTGCATAGTGAGCACATCTTGAAAAATTTGACTATCACTCAAAGCCTACGGAATCCCCACATTCCCCTTGTATCTATAACACAATTAGCAGTAAGATAATAATTTCTACCAATATTTATATTGAATAACATGAATAGGGTAGAGGAATAAGTGTTTGCAAACATAGTTTATACAAGAGTGAAAAGTCATATGAGTATAGTACTCCAGATTTTTATAAAAACGACTTTCTTGGATTCAGAGGAGTTTAGAGGATATTTCCAGGTAGATCTTAGTAGTGAAGTTAAAGGAATAATTTAGTAATATAATACTTTTGGCTATAATCGTTTATTATAGGTAACAATATGTATATTATGATGTCAGTTTGTGTCGATATATGTAGTTTTGAAGTTAGTTGTATTCCATGTCAATAGGACCAAAGCTCAGTCGCTGCTCATAGCCGCCTGGAAGCTGGTGATATCGTCTTTTCCAATTGCATGTACCAAATGGCCAATAAACTCCTGTAAAGGGCGCTTTATAGCTAACATATTATATTAACAAGACCGCTGCAAACGATCGTTACAGCGGGGTGACATTATACGACTGCCACATTGCCTTTGCTCTCTCTGATTTCTGCAAACAACGGAAGCGTTGCGGCGTTGTTGCGACGGAATGAGGAATGGGAAACCTTCTAAATGTTGCAGTGTGGAAACGAAGGGAGAATAACATTGCATTGCTCATGAAAAATACAGCAGCGACTTCAGGAACATAAAGTGAAATAAAAAGATAAGAGTTGTTTTGTTAGCAACCAGTGTTTGATTCCAATTTGTGTTTTCTTTGTCGAGTGGCTGAACTTGCTGAGTTTTTTTAGTAGCGTAGCGTTTCTTCAAGTAACTTCCATTGCCTCTAGACCAGAGGAAGGCATCTTGAAGTGGTGTAACGTATTGCTACAAAGAGCAAGTGTGTCAGATATTAGTCTTAATAAGTGTTTTATCTACATTTGTTAGTCTATTTTTCTTTTTAAAATGTTGCAGCAATTTTCCCTTCTCTTTACAATTTCGTATTGCTGAATGACAGCCTATATTGTATGTTTTCTCCGTTAAGGTTGAGGTTATTTGTACCAAATTCTTCTCCGAATGTTTTCAATGTGGCAACACATGATGACTCTGACATATTGAACTTTGTATAGCGCAGAACAGAACGTAAGGCTGGTCTACCTGCTGTACAAGGGCTCCCGGATTCGATTCCCGGTGGAGAGGTAGGAATTTTTCTCCTGCCTAAACTATTCCTAATCCTCTCCAGAGTCTGCAAATATGCATCAGAGGGTGCATGTTTAAAACCCTAAAGACTGTTAAACAAGTAACACCATTGCTGATGGGCAATATGTTCTGTAGGAGAGGCCGCCGATATGATCTTTTGTAGTTATAGGCGGGATATTCAAATAATAAAATATAAAAGAATAAAGAAAAAAACCGAACCTAGAGGCAGAGAGTGCAGCAACCAAGACGGCAGTGCCATTACTGCAGTCGAGCAACTGTCAAACTGTACAGAGTGTGTTCAGTATGACGTCACATGTACTAGATGGATATTTGCCCAGTTCTGATGATGAGCAATGGACTCGCAGAAGAAGTCACCGATGTGACCAAATGGGAAAGGCGATTTATTAATAGAGAGAGAAAAAACATTGGAAGAAAATTCTAGTTATTAGAGGACGCCGAATAATTATAAGAATGTAAAACTATGAATTAGTCAATTGTGCGTGTGCGGATATCACCATATTTATTAGTAGACTTGCTTTAGGCATTCCCCGCATAATTAACGTATGACAGCAGCTAAAATATTTTGTAACAATGTTTATAACGCTAATTTTAGAAGAGCTAATTAGCAAAGACTTGGTTAGAATATAAAACAGCCATAACGCGGCAATTATTTGTCATCATTAGTTACAATTTTGGGCGTTTTGTATCATTAATTATGTTAATTACATTTATAATGCTGAGATTATATTACCACTTATTCCTAAACTCAAGTTCATTATGCCCATGTTCGTCGTTGCGTACAATATCCCTGCCATTATCCTAAATATTTTACATGTGCTGCACTATTTTAAAACAGGTAATTGTTGTGGCATTAGCTTCTGGGGAAAATATGAATGTGTTATTCTCGCATGATTTTCTCTAACGAATAACGTATGTTTGAATATACTTCCATTAACTGTTCTTTTAAAATGTTCTTCCTTTCTCTACCACGTACATAGTAGACAGAGAACGTATTGTGTTTCAATCAAAAATTCAATTGCGAGATTTCATGGAAACATATCCTTCGAGGCCCCCTGAATAAAAAATACTGAAACCTCATATTTAAGTTTAATATATTCCAATGACAACACGAAAATTTTCAAACCTCCCTGAGCTACTCTTTGCTTGGAGCATATTTTATAAAATGACTTAACATTTTGATCCAAATAGCAGATGTTCTAGACATTTTCATGACAAAACAATTTTTTTTTTTTAGTTTTCTGGGAATAATCTCTGAAGTCCTCTTTATTCTGAATGACTTTAACCGGTAAATCGCAACAGAGAAAAAAAAGATCCCGCTGCACGAATAATGTAAATCACGTTGCAGCACAGGTTATCTAAAACGTTTTATACAGTCAATTATTTCTGGGACATTCGTAATGCAGCGAACGGTTCTTAAAATATTTGAATGTCCCTTTAGCGTATGATATTGTGCATACAAGGAAATATTTAATAAAAGCATTTCTCCAGTTAACGTGAAATACATAGAATGTAGACTTGTAAGAATAAGTATTCCATAATATGGGCGAGAAATCTATGTGAATGTAATACATCAGAGTTTCTTTAAATCTATTTCATGTTATTTGAATTAAAGGTTTGTAAAAATCGTAAATGCAGCTATGTAAAAAATGTGTTTCCTTTCAAACTGGTGGAGACCGATATTAGAAGACACCCCTTATAAGTGCCCCTACAGGCCATCAGAAATTTGATGTCTATTACTATTTGTGTTCTATGTGGGGTCGTCGTGAAAGATAAGTCGCGTCGAAGAAGTTTTAACGAGCGAACCGTTAGAGTTTGTGTTTGAGAGACAAAAACTGAGGAGAGATAGTGAAAGGAGTGAGTCAAGTCTATGAGAAGAGAACAGTTGTTAGTTTTAATATCAGAAAAGAGTGTGTACTGTTTTAATGTCAGTAGAAGGGAACTGCCTTTTTGTGCAAAAGTTCAGAAGAAAAATAAAGTGGAAAAAAGGAATTGCACAGGATTGTGTCATCCTGTTATATTATATTTCAGCTTAACGTCAAGAAGTCACTGTTAAACTCTGCGCACTCATAGTCCAAACAATTTGTATTTTATTTACTGAGATATAAGAGCATTAAGAAAAATAGGGCTATAAAGAGTGCACAAACTCAAGTGAATGGATGACCGTTAAACTCTCGGCCCAAAGAATTTGGAGCATTGACTAACACCAGGAGGGCGCAACAAGCGGCACTGTGACGTCAAAGGCCTGCCCCCTCTATCCTCCATTCCAATTAAAAATTGCAATGCAATGTTATAAAACATGAAACACCGCTTCAAAGTACACAACATTGAATGTGCTTCTTCATAACGTGAGAGCAATAAGCGAATCAGGGATAAAAAGAATAATAAACAAGCGTACATGCGGGTCATAAAAATGATATTAATTTTTCACTATTCTCTTTCACCTTCATCCTCACTTTCACTTTTGTTTAGCAGTTGGTGATGACAGCCCACGTTCGAAACCAGAGAGCATATGCTCTATAGTTTGAGGCAGTGTGAAATAAATAATTAGAAAAAGTTGAAGTGGCAACGAAAGGGAATTAAAGAGGAAAAGGGGATTATAATTAGAACTGAACTCTATAGAAATAGGAATAAGTGAACTTTCACCAGAAGCCAAACAAAAAATATATTTTATTTTGTATTTATATCAACACTGTTTGACTGCTGTGTACACATGTTAACTGTCACTTTAGAAATGATCGTTTTACTATGTTTTTTTCGAATGAAGTGATTTTGTATTTATCATCGTATCAATTTACGTAATCAACGAAGTACTTTCGTTATTTGGCCCCATTCCCATTGAGTTAGTTCCCCCCCCCCCCCTTCTGTTGGTTTATTCACTTTAGGTCATGCCATATCGTTAGAAGAAGGTTGGGTAATATGGAATACTTACCAGTTTTTATTTTCCCATATTTGAGGTAATAGTATTATAAGTTCAGTAATTATGTTTTAAATTAATAAATTGTATTCGTGAGAAACAATGCGGGTATTGTGCAATTATTTATATAAATGGAGGGCAATTTGGGATAGCAGTATTCCATATTACCCGTCATGCCATATTGAAACAAACAGTGTCACTGCACGAAAATAAAATAAAATAAAAATTCAATTTTGTGTAGGATGATTGCTTCAACCTTTGTTATAATCGTACTATTAGTTTACGTCTATAAAATCGCTCAAATAATTAAAAACTTACCTGCAAAACGTTTTAGATGATACAAATCAGATAATCAACACATATGTGGCACAAACCAGGCGAGTCTACTTGCAGGGCTCTGGAAGTAACCTCTGATGTATTTCTATTAGACACAGTTGAAAATCAGCTCCAAACAAGCAAGTAACTTCAGTATCCCATATTACCCTCCTATTCAATATTACATAAACTTCCTCTAAGGAAGCCATAGAGCTCTGCTTTTTTTGGCGGTCTGATGACAGCTTTGACAGAGACCTGCTTCTACACCTGCCAGGAAGATGGCATTAGGGTGCCGGTCACTGGTTTTATTGTCTGTGGATAGATGGCATTCACTATTACATTTATGCGCATTTCTGATTTTGGCTTTGTTTTTTGCTTTTGACTTACAGGGGAGCTTTGGGACGTGGTTTTAAATATTTAATTCCCATTTACTTTGGCCACAGAGGCAAACCACGAAATAAAAACAGCTAGATTGATCGGCTTACGGTATTTTAATCCGGGACTTCTTGAATGGAGCCACAGACGTTAGATTTAGTTCAGCTGTAAAAGTGATGAACTCAACTCCCCTCCACTACCCCAACAGGCGCCCACGGGTGACCTGAGTGGGATAAAAGATATATTAAACATGTTCAGAGACCTAAATTTACCATCACTATTGATGAAGGCGCAGCCTTTCCTGGACAAATTCAAAAGCTGCAGCAACACTTGGGAGAAAATAGAGACCATCATATGTCTCCTCTCAGCCCTTTTAGAATAAATGGCCCACGTAAGGGGAGGCACAACTTTAACTCGCGCACTACTGTGGAATGCAGATGGCATCCACAGGAAGCAACACGAACTTGAAAACTACCTACGGCGTAACAAAATTGACGTCGCATTCATCTGCGAAACAAAATTAAAGCACGAGCACACTTTTAAGCTCCAGGGGTATCAAATCTTTCGGAACGACAGAATTGGCAGACAAGGGGGAGGGACTGCTATTTTGCTTAGAAATACTATTGCTCATGCTTCTGTTACGTTGCCTGTAATGGCAGCGTTAGAGTGCACAGCACTTAAAACACGTGTAAATAGTAAAACGGTTATGCTGGTAGCACTTTATCGGCCCCCTAACTCCCCAGACTTTACACAAGACCTCGAGCAGATCCTCGCTTTAGAGGAGCACGTTATAATTGCAGGAGATTTCAATGCCCGGCACCCCTGGTGGTTTTCACGCCTGGCAAACGCGGCGGGAAATCTCCTGGTTGAATTTATAACTGATAATGATGACATTGAGGTACATCTTCCCCCAGAACCCACTTTTTGGCATCGATCAGGGCACTTTGACGCTGAGATTTTGGACATCGTACTAACAAAAAATGCGACACTGTTAAATAACTTTACTGTTTATCACAGCCTGGACTCCGACCATCTTCCTGTGCATTTCGACATACAGGGTGGCATTTCAGCCAGTGCCTCTGGCCCTCAAAGTAGAGCTGAGACCGACTGGAATAAGTTCACCACTGAAATGCACGGGATGGCGCAACCCAGACTGTCATACTATAGCGAGGCAGACATAGATGTCGCCATTGAAAACTTTACTGCCTCGCTACACACAGCCAAGAGAAATGCTACCACATACACCACAAGACCACCCGGTTTTTGCACGTACCCCGAGGTAGAGCAACTCATTGCGCGGAGACGACGCTTGACAAAACTGTGGCGATACACCCGTCAGCCTGAATATAAAGTGCTAGCAAAATGGCTACGCAACATCATTCGGCAACAAATTAAAATCAATAAAACTGAACAATGGGAAAACAAAATGCTGAGTACCACACATTCGGACTCTTCTTTGTGGAAATTACTCAAGGCTTTCAAAGTTTCCACGAGCGTCAACTCCGCAACTGAGGCGCTGCACACTCAAAGCGGCTTGCACTTCTCCGCAGAGGAGAAAGCCGAGGTCTTCGCTGACTGTCTCCAAGACATTCACCGAAAACCCAGTGACCAACTGTGAAATAGAACGGGAGGTCCAGACATGGGTACAAACCTGGGTGGCGCAGAAGCAAGAGCAACAACTACCCACCATAACACCGCAGGAAATTTACAAGCTCATTAGGAAATTGCCTAATGGGAAAGCTGCCGGTCCAGACAAAGTGACTAATGAGGAACTTAAGCATCTCCCGAGAAAAGCTCTGGTGCAACTAACAAAGATATTTAACGCCTGTTTGCAGCAAGGCTATTTCCCCTCTACTTGGAAACGAGCTAAGGTTATCATGCTCCCAAAGCAAGGGAAAAGCACCAGACAACCGCAAAACTACCGTCCCATTAGTCTTTTGTCTACTATTGGTAAACTGCTCGAAAAATGTATCCTTTCTCGGCTTCAAAAACAAGTCTCCGCAACACATGAACTCTCAAATTCACAGTTTGGCTTTAGAAAAGGACATTCCACTGAACTTCAGCTCCTCAGACTAACTGATGACGTAACAGAGCAATTTAACAATGGGGCTTCAACGTTGGCGCTATTTCTGGACGTAGAAGCTGCATTTGACCGGTGCTGGCACAATGGCCTTATTTATAAACTGCACCACAATTTCCCGGCTCTTCAAAATTATCTATACTTGCTGCACAATTTTCTAGAAAATCGGCAGTTTTACGTCCAAGTGGGCCGCTCCTCCTCACGGGAGCGAGTGATGCGGGCTGGCGTCCCACAAGGGGCAATAATGTCCCCTTTTCTGTATATATTGTTCACCAATGATTTCCCAGTGGACGCCAGATGCAAGGTCGCCATGTATGCTGACGACACTGCAATATACAACCACCATAGAAATCCACGTTTCGGCCTTGCAGAAATGCAACGTTAT
Organism: Tenodera sinensis; assembly: GCA_030765045.1. Classification (NCBI taxonomy): domain Eukaryota; kingdom Metazoa; phylum Arthropoda; class Insecta; order Mantodea; family Mantidae; genus Tenodera; species Tenodera sinensis. The sequence continues at coordinate 37,123,864 of CM060965.1, read as the reverse complement.
GTGAACAATTTCCTCTCATGGCAACATGACTGGAAAATCAAAATTAATCCCGACAAATGCCAGCTGATTCATTTTTCTAAGCGGCGTCACACTTTGGCAACGGACCTAACGGTCGATGGTCAAATATTGCACTGCCGTCAGCAAGTTAAATACTTAGGTGTCACCTTGGACCGAACAATGTGTTGGTCCACCCACATAAAAAATAGCGCCAATAAAGGCAGACAGCGGCTAAAGCTGTGCGCCCCCATCTTCCGTAGTAAACAGTTGCGACTAAAGTCAAAACTTATACTATATAGGTCATTTATTCTCTCGGTGGTCCTGTATGCATGTGTGGCCTGGGCTAGTGCCTCCAAAACTGCCCTCAAACAACTCCAAACCCTCCAAAACCTCTCCCTCAGAAAAATCCTCTCTGCTCCACTCCTCACCACCACCCAAACTCTTCACCTCGAAACTCATATCCCGTTCATCCCGGAGGCAATAGACAAAAGAGCAATGGCGGCATGGACGCGCATTAGGAACCACGAAAATGACGTGATCGCTAACATCGGCAAAGGCGAGCCGAAGCACCGCAAACATACTAGGATAAAAATGTTCTAGAAGCGGCTCGGCTCGCCGACTAATACGCGTCCACGCAACCTCGTCCCTAAGCCACATACATGTTCCGCCAGAGGCCCTCGCCTCGGAAAATATTCAGGAGCTGCCACCGCGGGACAGTGTATATAGTGTCAAAACTGTAAATAGTGTAGTGCGCTGGGACGCATATTTCTGGTGTGCCCAGTGAAGATGTGTGTGTATGTGTGTACGAGTGTGTGTGTGGGTGAATGCGTGCGTGTATGTGTCTGTATATAATTTGTAAATATGTACATATGTATATATAACCCAAAGACGAAACAGACAAAAGACAAAAGAAAACTATTCTCGGTGACCTACAGATGGTCACCGTATGGGTTTTTGTATATAGCGAAAACTGTAAATATGAACAAAGTCAACTGTAAATCAATGTAAATATAGCCTGTAAGCCGGGCCCATTGTACCGGCACCAGGCCAATACTTTTAAAATAAACTAAGAACTAAGAACTATATAACCCAAAGACGAAACAGACAAAAGAAAACTATTCTTCGTGACCTACAGATGGTCACCGTATGGGTTTTTGTATATAGCGAAAACTGTAAATATGAACAAAGTCAACTGTAAATCAATGTAAATATAACCTGTAAGCCGGGCCCAATGTACCGGCACCAGGCCAATACTGTTACAATAAATAACTTGAACTTGAACTTGAACTCAACTCATTCTCGCGTCGTCGTTCGACCAGAGCGGACGTGATTTGCTTCTCACTGGTGGAAAAGACGGTATCCAGAAAGCTGACTCGCCGGAGCAGGAGATCCCGTGCCGACTTGGTGGAGTGTTGTGGTGTGCGTCGGTGGATTGCACGCTTCAATCTACGGACTAATACATTATATTAGTCACAGCACAATTTGGTGGAGTTCCTAAAGGGGCTTGGCAAGCAAGCTTTGGAACTCACCAGGCTAGCTTCCCGGAGTAGCATAGAAAGCTACTCAGGTATTTCCCTTTTCTTCCTACTCTTTTGCTTTATTCTTTCTTTCCTTGACAGACTTTCAGACTGACGACTTACGTGACAGCGGGCTCACAAGATCCTAGCCAAGGGTTGACGGCTTTGTGCCTGAAACCTCGAGCCGAAATGGCTCGCAAAGGCGCCGCCTTAGAGGAGGTGCGGTCCTCTGTGAGCAGCCGGAGGGCAACCGCGCTTACTGCCGATGATGGACAATTACCTTCGACATCATCTTCATACAGATCCTTATCACCTGAAGCAGTGGAGCCAAATAGGAAGCGCTCCAAGACCGATACGCAAAAGCGTAAGTGCTCTACTCCACGCCACATACCCATGGCAGAACTAGAGAGCCTGGGTTCAAGCAATCCCTTACCTGAATCTGACTCCGAGTCCGATATGGAGCTGGGGGAGTTTACGGTTGTGGAAAACCGTAAACGGGGAAAACAGACGCCATCACCAAATATGATGCAACATGCACATGATGTTGCATCATCCAATATGATGCAACATCCTCAGAATGTTGCATCATCCCAAGCCAAGAAGGGGCCAAGAATTCCGCCAATCATTGCGGACGTATTCCCTAACCATGTTAGGGTAATGCGTACACTGGCCAAACACCTCAAATATACTTTTGAGGCAAAAAGGAAGCCTAAGAGCGTCCATATCCTTACCCACAGTTTGGGTGATCTAGAAACCGCTAAGTTGGTGTTACGAGAGATGAACATAACGTTCTACTCGTACTCACCACAACGTCCACACATTGAGCGCCGAGTCATCAGAGGCTTAGACTCAGAGTGCACCCCTGATGAAATCAAAACTGCACTTAAAGAAGAACATGGCATAACTGTCAATTCAGTGGCACAGTTGAAGAGAACCGTTAATACCGAGGGGGGTATTAACAAAGTTCCTATGCCACTATTCTTGGTAGTACTTGACAAAGTACTTAACCAAGAAGTACAACCAATTGACACAGTAAGGAAACTAATTTTCACTGTAGTCAAAGTGGAAAGGTATTATGGCAGAGAGGGACCTGTGCAATGTTACCGATGCATGGGGTACAATCACTCCAGCATGGTGTGCGAGCGAAAGCTTACATGTCTGCGGTGTGCAGGGAACCACTTGCTCGAGAACTGCCCTAAACCCAGGGAAGAGTGCAAGTGCGCTAATTGTGATGGTACACACGTAAGTGTGTACAAAGGATGCTCCACAAGGAAAAAGATCATAGAGAGCCGCCGCAAGAACCGCCCAGATGATCAAGTGGTTCGCCCAGGTGTGTCCTTTTCCAATGCCTTAAATAAGGCAGAGTCCACTCTGCGTCGAGTGGAACAAGAGGCTGCTACACCAAAGAGCGATTCCCCATCAAATTCTGTGCCACCACCTCCAGGTCCTATAGAAAAGGCAATAGTGCCTAAACCCCCTGCACCAAAACCACGCAGGAAGAGGAGGAACAGAAAACCTAGGCAGAGCAAATCTTCTGCCCCCAATGTAACTTCGGAGCCACAAGCTCCTGTAATAACTACAGACGCACCTGTAGAGGCAGAGCCTATATCCAAGGTTAGGGATATTCCCCCTACCCCTATCCCACCAATGCCTAACACGGCAACATCCTCCTCCACACTAGCGACTATTTCGCAAAGTGACCTGGAGGAATTTAGCTCTTTATCCTCATGGTTTGGGGATTTAATAAACAAGGCGTTACCTGCTCTGAGAAGCTGTAAGATGCAGTTGAACAACCCCAACCTGACCCCCATGCAGAAGCATTCCATCTTGCTTCAGACACTGGAACAGCTCTACCCCAACTCCGCTCAATAATGGCTGGAAGACATGTCCGGAGACCATTTAGAGCTGCGATTTGGAACGCAAACGGACTACGGAGTCATTACCCTAATATTTCTAATTTTGTACAGTATTTCGGAATCGACATTCTGATGGTCTGTGAAACTCATTTGGATGCTGCCACCAACTTCTCCCTCCCTAATTACGTCACCCATCGGTCTGATAGGGTTGGCCGACAAGGGGGAGGTACAGCCATATTTGTTAAGAACCATATTACCCATAAGCCTTTCCCTCTTCCACCACTTCAGCATGTAGAAGCCTGTGCTATTAGGCTATCTTTAGGTGGTCTAGATACATTGCTGATAGTGGCATATGACCCCCCTGATCACCGCTTCTATGAAGCAGATTACACGGCTTTATTAAACCTCCACCCTGTGGTCTGCATTGCAGGTGACCTAAATGCAAAACATGCCAACTGGCATAGTCGTGCCACCAATGCGAAGGGGCGAGGACTATTCCGCCTTATAAGCGGTAACCCAAGCCTCATAGCTCATGGACCGAGAGAGCCCACTTTTCATCCTGCCCGAGGGAGACCGGACGTGCTGGATATTATGGTCACTAAAAACTTTAGATTCCATATAGACCTGACGACAGTCAATGAACTGGATTCTGACCACGATCCTGTGTTAATCGACACCAATGTTAATATGTCAGCATTGGTAACTCCTGATTGGTCGTATGAGGTAGACTGGGATGCAGCCGTCCTTGAACTGAACCAATCAGTGGATCCCAGACCGCATATAAATTCTATCGAGTCGTTAGAATTAGCGGCAAATGCATTCTCCCGACAAATATCAAATGTGATACGAGGGCATACTTACCGCATTCCTTGCAATACTCCTAACCCCACAACCATCCCAAACGAACTCCGACTGTTGCTGAGAGCTAAGTCAACAGTTCGGAAGCTTTGGCAGCGTTTCCGCCATCCCAGATTGCAGGCAATTTATCTGCGATTTAAGACCCTGGCTAGACGCCTCTTACGTGCACATCGCAAAGAGGCCTGGGAAAACACCATGAGGAACGTAAACCTCTCTGAAAAGAAGCCCTGGCGGATAATTAAATCCCTGAGAAGGGACAAAACGCTATATCAGCATCCTATACATGGCACTCGCGGGAGATTATCTTTCGAACCGCAAGAGAAAGCCACTGACTTCGCGGACTATTTAGAGTCCCAATTTGAGCCCCGAGAGGACATAGAAGACGAGGACTTTTCAGAACTAGTTGAGGCAACGGTGGATTACCTCTATGAGGATCCTCCACCACCTCACGAGGCGACTCGCATACCAATTGTCACACCAAGGCAAGTTTCCTCGCAAATTAGGTGTCTCAAACCCAACAAATCCCCTGGATATGATGGTGTTACGACACATATGTTACAACACCTGCCTCGCAAAGCCATTATCCACTTGACGAGAATTTACAATGCTTGCCTGTATCTCCGACACTTCCCTACTGTTTGGAAGGAAGCGAGGATGATTTGCATATTGAAACCAGGCAAGGATCCCAAGTTTCCATCAAGTTACCGTTCTATAAGTCTACTCCCAATAATTTCAAAAATTTTTGAAAAACTTCTACTGTCCCGTCTAACTCCTCTATTTGAGGAAAGGAGGCTCATTCCGGATCATCAGTTCGGATTCCGTCAAGGCCATTCCACTACCTTACAGCTCCTGCGTCTTGTTGAGAGGGCTGCCCTGGGTTTCCAGGAAAACTTCAAAACTGTCGCAGTGCTTCTGGATGTGGATAAGGCCTTTGCAACAACATGGCACCAGGGCCTACTGTACAAACTTAGAGATGCAAATCTCCCCTCCCCCTACCTGACCCTCATAGCCAGTTTCCTTCGTGACCGCACCTTCAGGGTGCGAGTGGAGGGCAGGTTATCAACTATCAGACCAATAGCGCCCGGAGTACCGGAAGGTAGTGTTCTATCGCCACTGCTCTTTGCCGCATACATGTCTGACTTCCCCGTTGAACCCAGCACTGTTACGTGCCAATATGCCGATGACGTCCTCATACTGGCCCGTAACAAAAATCTACGTTACTGCCTTCCCCCATTGCAAAGACACCTAGATGCCATTGAGAGTTGGAGTGAAAAATGGAGAATGGGAATCAGTCCACAGAAAAGCTCTGCTTTTGTGTTAGGCAAAATTCATTCCTGGAGACCAGAAAGGGACCTGACACTTGGTCAGAGGAGAATCCCTTGGGTCAACACAGCCAAGTACCTTGGTGTACAACTAGACCGAGGACTTACCTTCACCAAGCATGTCACAGCTAAAGCTGCCCAAGGTCACGGCGCTCTGGGAAAGCTCTATCCCATCTTTAGGTCTACTATGCCTACACGACTTAAATTACGCATTTATCGTGCGATAATCCCTCCCCTGATCCTGTATGGATGCGAGGCATGGGGATTCGTGGCTCAAACCACCATCCGCAGACTGCAACTCGTGCAGAACAGGGCCCTTAGGATGATCTACGATACTGACCGTAGATTTTCTTCCCATATTCTCCACACTCATTCTGGCATTCCATATATTGTGGATGTTGTGCGAGATAGAGCCCGCTCTATGTATGCGAAACTTACACCACACCCTAACCAGCTGGTGAATACCCTGGGACAATATGATCCCCATCTTCCCAGGAGGCTCAAAAGCTATCGTTTACCCAAGGATGTCTTGGGCTAATTAGCTTCACTGCTTCCTCATTTCACCAAACATTCCAATGCATTCGGTTTCTCGCTAAATTGACACTGCTTGACTTGCTGGTTAGACAAGCTGACCTTTGCTAAGTGAGCAGAGGGGCATGGGTGCCCCAGGATGGGTAGACATTCTAACTGGCACTCATATCCCTAGTCTATAGCAAGAGAGAGTAACCAATCATCACCATTGGCTGACACTGACAAAAATAGCTTGTAAAATGACTACATCTTTCATACCTCACGGGTAAATCCATACTAAATGGATAGGTACCGTGGGCATATATCCCGCTCGGGTAAACCCGAGCGACCTGATTTGGCTCTTGGCTCTTGGCTCTTGAACTCAACAGAATGTAAAATGTATATCAAATACAACGCGAGCCATTTTTAAAATGAGTATCTTTACAACACATTTCGGAAGTGATAAGCAAGAGGAGCACAACAAAGTGCACTCACGCCACCGTCCTGCGTTTGATTGGAACTGTCCCGTCACGTTGTGCAACTTTTTGACGCAAAATGGCATATGTGCTTACTAAAAGACGAGCAGTTGGGCCACCTGGTATAGATAGAATGGGGCTTCAGTTTAAGTTTCAGTTTGTTTATTATAAAGTATTGGCCTGGTGCCGGCACATAGGGCCCAGCTTACAGGCTATATTTGACATTTATATACAATTTGCTTACTTATAACTAATTATAGTTTTTTGGTATGTGCAAAAACCCATACGGTGACCGTCTATCGGTTACCGAGAATAGTTTTCTAATGTCCTTTAAGTTCTGTTCAGTTTGGTTTATATATATGTATATATTTACAATTACATACACGCGCGCGCACACACACACACACACACACACACACACACACACACACACACACACACCTTCACTGGGCACACCAGAAATATGCGTCCCAGCGCACTGCACTATCTGCACTTCATATATACACTTTCCCGCTGTTTTCCTGCGTGGGCAGGGGACAGCTCCTGAATATTTTCCGAAGAATGGGGCAATCAGAAACATGGCAGTTATATAGCGCTCATAAGTAAAACTCTGATTTTAGTTCTTTTTTTTTTCCCCCTACTTAACTAATTATATTTCTGGGGTGACTGTTTATTTGTACAGTGGTGGAGTTAGTCCGGTACCGCCGAAGCAAACCGGATGATTGTGGGTAAAGTTAAAGTCGGGTCGTTGGCTTAGGCAGGTCAAGTGTAATGGCGTTGCCCTGACACTGACCTGCGGTTTGGGGGGAAGTTGGGTCGTACTGAAGGACCGATTGGAGGGCCGACTAGAGGTCTGAGGAGTGTCAGTCGATTCAAAATCTGAGTAAGTGAATCCTGTAGTGATGATGTGTGTCCTTGTAGAATTTCTTCTAATGTCTTATGGACCTTGTGAATGCGTGAGTCGTTGATGTAAGTGACCACTTTCTCCAGCTGCTTGTTGAAGTGGTCTCGGAGGCTATTGTTGTCTTGATGAACTGTGGCAGGTAGCGTTGTTTGCAGGTTATGGGTGACATCCTTAACGTCCTCGAGAGCGCGAGTCAGGGCTGTCTCCCATGCTGCAACCCGGTCGGTGAGAGTCTGGAGTGTGTCTTGTAGTTTCTGCAGTGCAGCGGTGTTGTGGAGTACAGCGGTGTGAAGTTGGTTGTCTGCGGCGTCGTGTTGGTCGGCGGTTTGGCGGTTGGTGTTGGCATGTTGATGTGTGACGGTGATGGTCTGCGAGGCGGAGAGTGGTTGTTGCGTAGGCAACTTGTAAACTGCAGGCGGTTGTCGGCGTGGGTTCCTGGGGCACGCCGCCTGGCCCGTGAAGTGGCCAGTGCAGTTGCACGTGGCACAATACACGGGGCGACGTGTCAGGTCGTGGCTGGTGCAGGTTGTGGTGAAGGTGCCAGCGCCACAGTAGTGGCAGCGTGGGGCGTCGGCGCAGACGTCGGCGGTGTGACCGTACTGGCAGCAGCGTCTGCAGGGAATAGGGCGTACACCACGGCTAGCCTCAATTGGGAGCACCTGCCCGAGGGCAGGAAGCCCGTCCGTCAGAGCAGCATGGTAGTCCGCCCCATCCCAGAACTCCAGGCGCACCAGCGGCGACGGTCCTCTGGCTGTGATGATCCGCGTCGCTTTCATGAGAGAAGGCCAGCGACGTCGGGCTGCGCTAAGGAGGAGAGAGTCCGGAAGCTGCCGATGTACTCCGCGCACAACTGCGCTGTAACTCTGCAGCCTCGTGAGGTTGGGGTGACTCTCTGTGGACGTTCGGTATTCAACCTCTGGCTGTGTCGGCTGTGTGCGGTGGGTGGTTGGGTTCGGCGTGGTGTCGCAGGCTGAGATACCTTGGTCAGGCGGCGTAGATGGAGATGGAGTTGGCGAGGAGGCTGGCTGTGAGGCAGGGACGGCGCTGGCGTTTTCAGTTTCCCCAGAAGGTTCTTCGGAGGCTTCTTGGACTGCTGCGGTGGTTCTCTTCTTCTTTCTTCCTGCCATGTTGTCTCTGCGGCGGCTGTGGCTGGACTCCCCCCCTCTGATTTTAGTTCCAGATGCCGTTTAAATATACATACGGAAACAGGCAGCCATGATTGGTTGATGCATTGCTTTGTAAAACCTTATTGGTCAAAATTAGTATGACGTAGTAATAGTGGGATACACTGTAAACAAATAAGTTTCATTTCGATAAAGATTACATAATGTAAATATTTAAATTTCAGAACCACAATAGAAAAATATAGTTTTAGTATAATTTTAATAATGCAGCTATTAATGAGACTCACTGACGGTAATTACTGGACACATCCAGCAATCTGCTGACAATGAAAACGGAGGTAATCACAGCTGAGGAGCCCCTAGGGAGTCGATTGGCATTTCACTTGTTTCTCGTTCCAGTGCGGCCAACCGCAATTATTATTCACTTCACCTAAAGCCCTGCGCTCCTTTTTTGCCGGGTTTTAGACGGTTACATAATCAGAGGTAGCAACAGTTGTTAGCCCAGCCACCATACAGTCCTGACAATGCACCGAGCATGCAAATGGCAAGACTAAAAGAGATAACCTCCACAACAGCGGGATCACAAAGCCAACGATCTCTGATCGGAAATAAAAGAGCCCAATTAACTAACAAACGGCATTATCCGGTTCAGTTGTTTCCAATCAAACCTAACTGTGGTAGTTGTAGCGAGTTTATTTGAGAAAGCAGTACAAATTACATTGCAATAGCTATCTGAAAAAAAAGTCCTGCATCTCTTTCAAAAATTCCATAAGAGTTATAAAAAAGTGCTTAACAATTTAACTGTTCTTTGCTCTCGGTTATGAGGCAATAGGAAGCGTGCATGGTAGCGTTGTCTGTCTGGGCCAAGGCCAGCACGTCCACGGACGTCATGAGTAGGGTGTGCTATAGCACGTTGGGAGGTGTTCGCAATCAGAGGCCACTATTTCTTAATCAAGTAGTTTCTCAATTGGCCTCTCAGGGAGATGACAGGCTGATCAGTTCTCCCACTGGGTAAAAATCTCCACGCCGGGAAACGAACCCGGGTCTCCGTTTTGATAAGCAGCAAGGCAGCCACCGCATTACGACCGATTCAGTGCAGGGGTCACCAAATCTGCGCCACCTAATAACATGACGTACTATCACAGTGAGGGGCAGAGCAACACTTTGCCCTGATTCACCCTCCCTCCTTCTAACAACACGGGTTCAAAGGTACAAAACGACATGGATACGACATGCTGTTTTGAAATCACGAAAGCGCAAAGGAACCTTCTTAGATATTTATGTATGTATGTTAGTAAAGTTAAAAAAGAGTTTTAATATATTATTTTATTATCTCAAAGCAATTATTTTCAACTTTTTGCAAATCCTTTCACGTGGACATGAGACAGTAAAACCGCAATTACAAATTGAGGTTGTGAATTTAAAGACTAACAAATTTTAAAATCACAATTACTTCCGAGCTTCCGCAGTTGTAATGCAGAAGAGATAGGCTTACATGAAAGATGGAGCATTTGGGTCATGTGGTTTACTGGACGTAAAAGGTCACTTAATTTTGCTCAGAGGCCTCTTAATGAGGCTTGAGGTTCTTTTGTTTTAATAGTGAAACAGTTAATTAAATCACAATTGAGCTGTCATTTTTTCTGCATCAGTCAAAAACTCTTAGTGAGATTTTTTTATACATTAGATCACACACATACTCACCAACTTTGGTTTTTAACCGACTTTTCGTTTTTGAGTTATGTTCACTGACAGACGGATACACATACACACACTCACACATACACACACGGACTTTTTTAAAAAAAAAATGGATTCAGGAGGCCTCAAAATATATATTTTCAGTGAAATCTCTACATCGAATTTTTGAGTCGTAGAGGAAGTAAAACTCGAATTTTCCCCTCATTTCAACTACAATGTGCCCATAGCGTGAAGCAGACAGATAAATAAGCTCTTGTGAGAACAGCTTAATGAAGAATGGGAAGAGAATGTCACAGATTTGTGTATTAACCTTTTCACAGTGCAATGGAGCGTTTCACAGCAAAAATGTGGGCCCCGAGCGTTGTTGCCAGAGGAATGTTAATGACGATATCCAAGTTATCATCAAACGCAGAGGGCCATGATACAGCCGCGTAGCACAAAGTAGGTATGTTGTCGTATGATCAAAGCACTACATTTGGCAGTTGTTGCTGCTCATCGCTTTGCTTCGCCTCGCTTTGCTTCGTTTACTCTGTCTGCCATGTAGTACGTAATGGAGACGGTGTGCCAGTTAGTCCGAACTGCCTCTGGAGCGAAACAACCGCCACTCTGCTCTTTTTTAATTAAGTTAGGGGCAGATATCGTGGCCTACTTCAACTGCAGGGGACTAAACTTTCATCAGCTTAACGGCTTGCATCACCAGAACAAAATCCAGACAAAACCCATTCCCTGGAACTGCTAGTTATTATTATAATATTCCTCCGCATCTTTGGACCGTATAATTTATTTCTACAAAACTGCGAACGAGGAAAATGGAAAAGTTATTCGAGAAAACTCTCACTGACCGCAATCCAGAAGGCATTGGTCTGTATAAAGAATGCTGCTTTAGTGTGACTTGAAAAAAAATTTTCCCCGAGTGCTTTTGTTTATTACAGTATTAACTAAAATTAAGTTAGTTAAAATTAAACTAAAATTAAGTTAAAGTTTAGTTAACCTTAGAAACATCCTAATGAAGACAGATAATTAAGAAACATAAAAATCTATCAAATGATACGGATTCAAGTTGACATGACACGCAAACCAATATAAATGAATACAAAACACTCATTTTGTGAACATGTTAAAATTGAGAGAAAAAATTCAAAATACTGTGACGTCACACTTCACACCACGTGTGGTGTCGGCGAGCGGGGAAAGATCCTCAAGGCTTGGTTGCCTCGCGGGACTGCTGTGTGTACGTGACTCAACGAGGCGGCAGAAGCAAAACGGGTTTTCGAGAACGTTCGCGAGTCTTCTATCCAAGTCATTTTCGGTGTGTATATGTGTATAAATTGATAAAGGTCCTTGTTACGTCATACCCAGTATATAAGGAGGCCAAAGAAGTGAGTTCTGGGTAAGGGGTTGGGGGAGTTGAGTAACGGACATGGGTCGGTCAGTGTGTCAATGTAAAACAGATGTGCGTGTGTGTGTCGTCGTAAGTAGATTCAAAGTGTGAGAGACAGAGAGAGTGACGATACACTAAAATAACTGAGCAAGGTTATGAGAAGTAAGAATTGTGAGTTGTAATAGCCCTAAAGACCGTAAACGACGGGAAAACTGTATTTGTGGTAAAATTTTAGAAGACAGTAATAGAAAAGTAACCAGTCTAATTTTGTCGTCTTTGTAGCAATACATTTTAAAATATGCGTTATATTAAAATGCCTTTCTACACGTTCTTGACCCAAATGTTCTTTAAAAAAGTTTATTCATCTACTTTTTGTTAATCGAGATAAACATTTAGTGTAGAAATGTTTTCAAAACGCATTTCTGTTTAAATACAATAGAAATAGAAGAACAAAGTAGGCTTAATTGAAAGTCAATTCTTTTAAGAGCTGGTCGTTATGTGATGGCTTTGAATTCTAATTCTCTTTACGCGCTCAGGGTTGTTTATCCGACTTTTCGATTTTGTGTTATGCTGTTCAAAGGTAACGACACACTTACACACATACACAGAGATCTTTTGCTAATAAGATCGACATTTTCGAAAAATGTTTAATATAAAGCGTACTCTGACGGAGGATTTTCTTGAAAATCTTAGTGTTGTATTTTTCGCTGCAATTCAACAGGAACTTTCTGTATGTTAAGTAGATGCTAACGTTTAATTCTTTTTTGGATGCCTCAAAACATGTATTTTCGCTGAAATGTTGGTATTAATTTTTAGGTGGAATACAATACTTGCTGAGGTATTCCTTGTTATTGGTTTGAATTTTGCAATAACATTCTTCAACCGACCAGTGAAAATTGAAAAAACACTAAGGTCACACTGGGCTGTAAATGGGAATCGAACGCGGTACCTCCCACATAGTAGCCTTTTAGTTACTGCATTTTCTGGCTATAGCCCCTGTAGTCCTATTTACTCTGGATGACTTTTGAATAGCTCGTAAACCGTAAGACATAGACAAAATCTTACTGTACAAAAAATGTGTATCTCGCCAAAACACAATTTATGTCGAAATAATTTTTTTGTAGAATGAAGCATTTCGGAGATATTCCTGGTTATTTGTGACAGTTTCGAAGAACTTAAAACTTTCGTGAAATAGAACATCGTCGTTCAGTTTTTACTTTCTCTACTGGTAAGTAGGGGAAGTATTGTATTCCACCCAAAAATTCGAAGTCGAGATTTCACCGGAAATACATGTTTTGAGGCCCCCGAATCTAAAAAAAGCATTTTTAGAAAAAGGTCCGTGTGTGTGTCTGTGTGTCTGTCAGTCTGTTAGTCTGTCAGTCTGTGGACAGCATAGCTCAAAAACGAAAAGTTGGTTAAAAACCAAAGTTGGTATTTAAGTTTAATGTCGTTCAAGGATGTGACACGAAGATTTTGAAGAAAATAGCCCCACCCTAAACTACCCTTTACATGGAAAATTTTTCAAAAATTTTGATTTTCTTGAAAATGGCTCTAACGATTTTGATTAAAATGTCATATGTTTGAGATATTTTTATGACAAATGAAATGTATATTTTGAATTTTCTGGCTATAGCCCCTGTAGTCGTATTTACTCTGAACCACTTTTGCATAACTGGTAAACTGTTAGAGATAGACCAAATTATACTATACAAAAAATGTAGATCTTGCTAAAATACACAATTTATGTCTCAATAAATTTTCTTGTAGGGTGAACCATTTCGGAGATATACCTTGTTATGTGTGTGGGTTTCGGAAAACTTGGAACTTTCGTGAAATGGGTCATCGTTGTTCATTTTTTTATATGTTACGTGTACAAAGAGAACGGAATCTCAAAGCTTTAAAAGATTTGACTATCGCACAAAGCCTACTGTATTCCAATATTCCCCTTGCACCTACAAGGAAATAAGCAATAAGATAATTTGTACAAATGTTTATTTTAACTAACACGAAGAAGATATACGAATAAGAGTTCGTAAGAATGGTTAGTACAAGAGTAGAGAAAGTCATGTGAGTGCAACACATCAGATTTTTTCGTTTATGTTGTGCATATAGAGAAGTGTGTATTTTTAGGAATGCAGTAATAGAATGAAGCTGCTAAGTTAACAGCACAATAACTAAGATACATCGTCAGCACACATTCTGTGTTTTCTGAAGTTTAAAGTGTTCGAGGTAACATGACAATGATTAACTATACTAGCACATGAGTATGCAAGTTCATGATCAAGCGTTGAAAATGCCTTTGCAAAAGTTGCACAGTCACCGTGCAGCGCATGCGCAGAGTTGGAGAGCTGTAATCAAGTAATGTCAGAGAGTTAGCTATTCCCTAGACATGTTGATCAAATGTGAAGGCCCTGGAGGTGGTGGCAATGCATGCATCTCGTCAGCCAGATGGTGCCCTTTGGGTCCGCGAGTTACTCCCCTGCTGTCGAGGGTTCGAAACGGCGTACTCCAGAGTCATTGCCAATTCAGATAAATATCCTGCGGCTGGCAAAGGCACTCTTGTCAACGTAAGGGAGCTTGTTAAATCAGCTAGGGTAGGGGGGTAGGGGGGGAGACCCCTTAATGACTGCTGTTTCTGTAGTCAGCACAGTTCACTACCCTTTCAAACAATAATTTTAATTAATAATCTAAGCTTGTTTGTATTATCTCAAAATCCTGCAATATAAACAAGCACAAACGAAGTGTAAACGAAATATTTGTCCCCTGTTAGTTACTCAGAGTTTCGTTGTAGCATTAGATTTGTATTCAGCGTGTATTAAAAGCACAACAGCTGCGAATTGGCTACGGGCTGAGAAAGTTGCACTAGACATTTTTCATTGTCTGATAACCCATATGCGTGGGATGCGTGGCTCCGCTTTCTGAAACGTCAGATATAATTAATGTTCGATGTGATATCGGATAAGCAAATGAGATATTACTTTATCTCTTCGATTTATGTTTCTAACGTGTTAGACAGCGGATATCTCCCGGATAACGTTTGATAAATTGTCCTGGAAAAAGTGTCTGATAGCGGTTATATTATTTATTTCGCTAAAATCGGGAGTGGTGTGGCTGTTTTTTATTTTTAATGTCATTCAAAAAATTAGCTAAAACGGATTAGGATAAATACGTTTTGAGTGTTCGGCACTTATAATAATTATGAAAACTAAATTTTTCGTGTTTTCTAGAATAGTGCCTGAAACAAGCAAGTGTGCGTAAAATAATGATTCATGTGTGCTTAATTTTCATGCATCTTTTACGTACAGATTGTTGTGGTATTATGTACTGGTTTGTATACGATTCTGTTGTACCGTTGTTGGTGAAACTATTTGAATCAAGAATGATCGCCGGCGCTTAACAATGTATAGAAGATTTTTATAGATTGTCCTTTCGTCGTTGTTGGAGCAATGAGTACCGATGCGGTATGCCTCACCAGCTATGAATAGTGTCGGCAGAAAGCGTTGACCTTGATCCCTACCCGTCACTACACCTCCCTCAGTCTCCTCATTTCTCCCACTGTTTTCATACGGCCGTATCATACGCTTATCGTGTATGTGTATCAATCGTATTGTTTTTGTGACTTATTAACGTGTTTGCGAAGGTAGGTAATTCAGTGTAGAAGCTTAAAATGACATCAAAACGAAAGAAGACCGTGGTTTCAATGGATAAAAAGTTCCTTGCTATTGTTGGAATTGATAAAGGAGAAAGATTGTAGAAAATATCTGCTGAATTTTGAGTTACTGACAAAGATTATGATGTTCTTGGGGCGGCACCAGGCTGCACTAGATGATAAAGCGTTTGCCTGGCCGTACTTCGTTCAAACGCCACAGTGTTTAAAACAGAAGACTGTGGATGAAGTCTTTGTTAAGAAATGATGTGATTTTATGTGATTAAAATGTTATATGTTTTAAAGTCTTGTAAAATATACATACTATATACTACGAGGTTTTACTGTACATCCTTGTGCAGTAAAACCGTTTAAGTATTAAACAATTAAATCCTCTGCACCTATACGCCCGAGCAGCGACTGCTTCAAGTTGTAATGTAACTTATAACTAAGAGCAAAATAAACTAGGGTCATTTGGTGGTGGAGAAATGCTTATCTTTTGATTAGTGTGCTTTCGATTCAACACATCCAGTTAGATAACTTAGAAATGACGCAAAGTCAGGCTTTACAATGATTCATCTGCTGGAGAGATGTTGCTGACAGCTTTTCAGTGGGAGGGGGGGGGGGGGATCTCACATATTACGTGGAGCACAGATAGAAGATTCAGTCTCTTTTTAAAGTTTCCCAAAAGGCTAGACTATTCAATCAGCCAGTCAGCGAGTGAGCGAGTGAGAAGTTGAAGTTTGAAGGGAAGCGCTAACGCATCCAACGAACGCCCTGCCTGACACTGTTCTTTTGAGTCCTGAAAGATGTGCTCCTCGGGCTGCACTTTGAGAAGAAGAGGCGGCGGCGGCGGTGCGTAACTGTTTCTGACACCAAGAAAAAAGATGTTATCCCAGCAGATTTATGACGTACATTGGAGGAAGACTGCTTTGAGGCCTGCATAATATAAAGGTGATATTCGCATCTTGTGCATACCTGCAGATTCATTCCTAGTTTAAACGGAAGTACCTGGGCAACCGAGCTTGGCTCGAGGCCTTTTTTTTCTTTTTGGTAAACTCGTGGTTTTTTTTTTCAGTAAAGATATTTAGGGGTAATACGTTGCACTTATATTTCAAACAGACAGAAAATCGTATGACTAATTTGTAGAAGAGGGAATGAAAGATTTTTTGGTGCCAAATCGCAGGAAAATTGTTTATAGAAGAGTTGAGAAAGAAATATGAAAGTGTTACCTAAAAGTGAGTGGAAAAAACAGTGTGAATATAATATGTAGCATTTATATCTCAAACATTCAGAAAATTGTATGAATTATTTGTAGAAGGGGGAATAAAAATGATTTTTGTGTGTAAAGTTGGGTTTTTTCAGGAAAGATACCTATATAGATAAACTTAAAAAACAAAACCTTATCTGCATCAGAATTTGATCCAAATCGTTAGAGCCATTTCAAGATACGCGAAATGTAAATATATAGATATATATTATTAATTAATATAAATATATGAATATACGTTGTTAAACACACAAGCCGTGTGTGGAAAATGTTTAAGAGAAGGAATCAGAACTTCAAAATCCAATGCCATATCCGGGAATTGAACCAGAGATCTACCACTTCACGCGCGGCTGCGCTAACCACTAAGCTATCATGACCAACTTGCCAGTATGGCATTAAAATCCCCAACCGATTTGCACGTGTTTTCCCGGTCGACCACAAGGGACTCTCACATCAGAGACAAATACCCCAAGGGTGACTTGTAAGTTCTTTGTCCCGCGTGTTCTGTGACTAGGTCACACAGTATTGTAAGGACACTGCTGTTGTGACGTCATTAACGGGGCTGGGTGTACATCATGGGCATAGTAATAACGGTGCACGAAATTTTTACAAGGAAGAACATCGTTTTCATAGACTGAAGTGTTGTTGGTCGTTGATGGTATCTTAAGAAACGTCGGAGGAAGTTGGCTGGCCTTTGTGAGTGGTGATACCCCTGCTTTGTGGTGTAGATTTACGTTCCCTATACTAGCCGGCCGTCAAGTGTTTGATGTACAAGGAGGGAGCGAGAGAGGGAGGAAGGTTACGTGTTTGGGTTTTGGCTTCCATCGCTACAAGCTTCCTGCCAATTGGTGTGCTGTTCTGTGGTTAAGGTTATAGAAAAGTTCTGGCAATGTTAACGTTGTTCTTGTAACTTCGGGTAGGTATATAGTTTTAGGTCGTTAATAATAATTAATTTCCTATATTAAACCATGCTATAGTGTTAGCACAATGGAGATATTAATTTTGTTTTATGTCATGTTATACAGCATTGCTTAAGAGAGCCCCACGTCATCTAAATATTGTAACAGATGAGAAAACACCACTTGTCGCGAAACAAACTTTATTGCCTTCTAATCAGTTACACTTAGATCACTTTCGTACAAACTTAAGAGCAACAGAACAACCGTCGAATCGAATCAGAATAAAGAAATGCCAGATTACGACTCGCACTGAACTGCACTTGGCATGATTCACAGGCGCTGTCCACAGAACGCTTCGTAAACCTTTAAGTGACTCCCACCGTCCACTACAATACAACACTTCATTACAAGCACAACTAGAACAACTGGGTTTCTGGACACGAGCGAATCCCTTCTATACTGCCTGGCACAATGAGAGAGTTCTGGAAGTGGAATGTTCGAGAGTGAATAACGAGGAAATCTAGACTATTGAACAGCAGACGATAGCTATTGTTTCCGCATGGTCCACTGTCCTGCCGGTGAACGGGTCATTAAGAACGTAAGTGCCCACTCCTGCCATCGGCAGAGCCCACGCCACCGACCGCCTACCGCCAACTCTCACCAGCAACATCCGGGTTCAGGGCCGCCGTGACAATATGATTTAAGTACCAGGGCAATTCGTAAAGTAAGGTTTGATATTGTATGCACATTAAACCACCATACATAGCTGCATAAACGGTTCGTTTATTTAATTCCTTACATCTCTCTCTAATTCTCTACATAGTTGCCATATTTGGGCTACGTGTACCCTTGGAGGTACGTGAAGACTTACTAGAGGGTACATAAAATTTAACTCAGCACATGTTTCCTGAATAATCACAAATATCAAAACTATATCAGCCAGCGGGATTCAAAATTTCCCTCTATCCAAGAACCCATTTTTGTTACTTTCTGTAGTTAATATTGCTGATGGAGAAAGACGATGATACAGAAGAATGATATAAGAATCCTTTTGCGACAGCGCATAAATTCCTCCGATCTTCCCATAAAATTAAAAAAACGTTGGGCGAGCTTCGACTGCCGGTTTGTAGATACGTGAAAGCGTTGCGAAAAGCGGAATGTCCAGAAAGATCCGTGCTACCTCATTCTCGTCTATAGAAGGAGGCGAGACGACGACAGAAGCGAGTAGTTCTTGTTTTGAGAGATGTGAGTTTTTACTTTCTCTACTGGCAAGTAGGGGAAGTATTGTATTCCACCCAAAAATTCGATGTCGAGATTTCACCGGAAATGTATGTTTTGAGGCCTCCTGAATCAAAAAAAAAAGCTTTTTTATAAAAAGTTCCGTGTGTGTCTGTTTGTCAGTCTGTGTGTCAGTCAGTCTGTGGACAGCATAACTCAAAAACGAAAAGTCGGTTAAAACCAAAGTTGGTATTTAAGTTAGCCCCACACTAAACTACCCTTTACATGGAAAATTTTTCGAAAATTTTGATTTTCTTGTACATGGCTCTAACGATTTTGATTAAAATGTCATATGTTTGACATATTTTGATGACAAATGAAATGTATATCTTGAATTTTCTGGCTATAGCCCCTGTAGTCGTATTTACTCTGGACCACTTTTGCATAACTGGTAAACTGTTAGATATAGACTAAACATACTATACAAAAATGTAAATCTTTCTAAAATACACAATTTATGTCTCAATAAATTTTCTTGTAGGGTGAACCATTTCGGAGATATTCCTTGTTATGTCTGTGAGTTTCGAAAATCTTAGAACATTCGTGAAATGGATCATCGTTGTTCATTTTTTTATATGTTAAGTGCGAAAAAGACAACAGTATCACAAACATTTGACTATCGCACAAATCCTACTATATTCTAAAATTCCCTTTGCACCTACAAGGAAATAAGCAATAAGATAACTGTCAACTAAGAAGAAAGAAGATATAGGAATAACAGTTTGTAAGAATGGTTAGTAGAAGAGTAGAGAAAGTTATGTGAGTGCAACACATCAACTTTTTTGCATATAAGAGATAAATGTTCATTGCGTATTTACATATTTTTTTAAGGATGTGTTAGGCTCAAGCTACAGATGACTGAAATTCTTTAATTACCGGAAAAAAAATTTTGATTACATAATTTTCTCTACTCACTCTTTGTATAAATTATAACTGTATAAACTATTATTACGAAAGCTTATAGCTCTATGTATTTAATGCTAATCGAAACAAAATTTGTAGAAATGCTTTTATTACACACTTCATTGTAGGTAGTGAACTATTTTAAGACCTAATTGCTATGCGAGGACTTTGAAATTCCATTCTCTTTGTATTACCAGTGAAACAACGAATGAATAAACTGAATAACAACTTTACATTTCCTATGAGTATAGGAAAATTCAAACCAATAACAAGGAATACTTGGGAAATAGATAATGAAAAAAAAAAAAAACTGACATAAGTCGTGTACTTTAAACGAGATATACCTAGATCTTTTGTGTAGTAAAATTTTGTCTTTGACTTACAGTCTACCATTTATGCAAAAGTAAGTATAAATGTAGAGGAATTCGGAAACTATTCCCAAAAAATGTAATATATACGTTTTATTTAGCTAGCGCTAAAGACGTTTACCAAGTTGGAGATCTGTTCCGGGGTGTACTCAGCCTCGTTAGGTAGCTAAGGAGCTACTTGATTGTTAAGCAGCGGCCCCTGGTTGCGAAGACCTTATATAGCGATTGGGAGGTTTCTGAGCGTTGGCCACGTTCCACTCTATAGCACTGCACCCCACTTACTCCGGTTGCCCTTCACACAAGTCATCCTGCTCCCATCGTGAAAACGATCCACAAGGTTTCATGACCGCCGATCTCCCTGGATTACCTTCTCAGTCATCTTGCTCCTGGTGGGTCCAACCACAACCACCTCCAGGATCATCCTGCCGACCATGGGGCTCCGGGGCACTAACTCGTCTTGTCCGACTTGCAGGACCCCCCTCGTGGCTCTTGAGGGCATGCAATCCCAGTATCACTTCCTCAGCCACCCTCGCGACGAACACGCACAGATGTCCACCAGTCTTCTATTCGCGGCACTCAGCGTCACCTGTTTGGACGGCTCCGTCAGTACCTCCATGACCCACGCCAAGTTGGTACTTATTTGTTCCTCACTAACTCGTAGACTTCCCTGCTGACAGTACTTCGCGTATCCTGTTTGGCTACACACTCCTGTAGCTGATCCTTGTCGACGTCTCTTTGACTTCATCGTATCGCGCACTTCCGTTCTCCAATGTGGTCGTAACTGTCCCCTCGGCCAATCCGTACTATTCCGCCCACCTCTGGCTTCCAGTTTCTTGACGATGCCGTCGACCCTTCCCCGACGTCCTCCACGATGTCCACGCGCAAGCAGAGGAGTTCCACCTTCCCGTCGAGTTGTTCCACGTCTTCCTTCAGGCCGACCAGTTCCCCTTCTATCTTCCCCAATAGCCCCATCGTCGTATCGATCACTTCAGTCATCTTTCCCATTCCAGGATTCATTTTTGTCTTCACTTCTTCCTTTACACTCCTTATCTTCACCTCTATCTTCTCTTATAGCGGAACTCCCTGTTTATTCGTTTCCCATCTTATCAGTATGAATTTCATTTCTTCCATTACCTCGTTTACGTTTTCCATTCTTTCTCCATTTTCTCCATTCCAGGTTTCAGGTTCTTGACTTAGGCTAGTAGGCTAGTAATTCCTTCATCTCTTCCATGGTTACATCCATATATTACTCCTGACAGCAATGTAGCAAAACGGTAATTCGACGAATCCCACCTCTGACATCAGTACCCTCTCTCAACTTCGCCCACGCGTCCTCTCAGTCTCGGCTCATTGCCACTCACCAAGTCGCTCCCGAGATCGAGGTCCCTGCCCCCAGTGTCACCGACGGTGTCGTACCCGGTGTCGTACGCAGTGTCGTACGCGGTGTCGTACCCGGTATAGTACGCAGTGTCGTACGCGGTGTCGTACCCGGTATCGTACGCAGTGTCGTACGCGGTGTCGTACGCAGTGTCGTACCCGGTGTCGTACGCAGTGTCGTACCCGGTGTCGTACGCAGTGTCGTACCCGGTGTCGTACCCGGTATCGTACGCAGTGTCGTACCCGGTATCGTACGCAGTGTCGTACGCAGTGCGTACGCAGTGTCGTACCCGGTATCGTACGCAGTGCGTACGCAGTGTCGTACCCGGTGTCGTACGCAGTGTCGTACGTGGTGTCGTACTCGGTGTCGTACGCAGTGCCGTACCCGGTATCGTACGCAGTGTCGTACGCGGTGTCGTACCCGATGTCACTCGATGTCATTTCCGAAGTCACTCCCGATGTCACTCTCGATGTCACTGGCGATCTCACTCCTGATGTTACTCCCGATGTCACTCCCGATGTCACTCTCGGTGCCAGTCTTGTCACTCCCGATGTCACTCCCGATGTCAATGCTTATGTCACTCCCGATGTCACTCTCGGTGCCAGTCCTGATGTGACTCCCGATGTCACTCCAGATGTCACTCCCGGTGTCTCTCCAGATGTCAATCTCGATGTCACCCCATGTCACAATCGATGTCACTCTGGGTGTCACTCCCGATGTCACTCGATAACATTCTCGATGTCACTCTCGACGTCACTCCAGTTGTCACCTTCACTGTCACTCCCGATGTCACAGTAGATGTCACTCTCGATGTCACTCTCGATGTCACTTCCGATGTCACTCTCGATGTCACTTCCGATGTCACTCCCGATGTCACTCTCGCTGTCACTCCCTATGTCACTCCCGATGTCAAGTTGATATCACTTCCGATGTCACTCCCGATGTCACTCCTGATGTCACTCCCGACGTCACGCTCGATGTCACTCCTGATGTCACTCCCGATGTCACTCCCGATGTCACTCCACTGCCTCGCCCTCGACCCCTTTCACTCGCTCTCGACCCCTTTCATTTGCCCTCGACCCCTCTCACTTGCCCTCGGTCCCTCTCACTCGCCGTCGATCACTCTCACTCGCCCTCGACCCATTCACTTGCCCTCGACCCCTCTCACTTGCCCTCGGCCCGTCTCACTCGCTCTCGAACCCTCTCAGTTGCCCTCGAAACCTCTCACTTGCCCTCGAACCCTCTTATTTGCCATCGACACCTCTCACTGGCCCTCGACCCCTCTCAGTCGCTCTCCCCCTCTCACTTGCTCTCGACCTCTCTCACTTGCCTTCGACCCCTCTCACTCGCTCTCGACCGCTCTCACTTGCCCTGGATCCCTCTCACTCGCTCTCGACCGCTCTCACTTGCCCTGGATCCCTCTCACTCGCTCTCCACCCCTCTTACTCGCTCTCGACCTCTCTCACATGCCCTCGACCCCGCTCACTGGCTCTCGACCCTTCTCACTCGCTCTCGACCCCTCTCACTTGCCCTCGACCCCTCTCACTTGCCCTCGACCCCTCTAACACGCTCTCGACCCCTGTCACTTTCCCTCGACACCTCTCACTTGCCCTCGACTCCTCTCACTCGTTCTCGACACCTCTCACTGGCTCTCGACCCTTCTCACTCGCTCTCGACCCCTCTCACTTGCCCTCGACCCCTCTCACTTGCCGTCGACCCCTCTAACTCGCTCTCGACCACTCTCACTTTCCCTCGACCCCTCTCACTTTCCCTGGACCCCTCTCACGCGCTCTCGACCCCTCTCACATGCCCTCGACCCCGCTCACTGGATCTCGACCCTTCTCACTTCCTCTCGACCCCTCTCACTTGCCCTCGACCCCTCTAACTCGCTCTCGAGCACTCTCACTTGCCCTCGACCCCTCTCACTTGCCCTCGACCCCTCTCACTCGCTCTCGACCACTCTCACTTGCCTTCAACCCCTCTCACTGGCTCTCGACCCCTCTAACTCGCTCTCGACCCCTCTCACTTTCCCTCGATCCCTCTCACTCGCTCTCGACCCCTCTCACTCGCTCTCGACCCCTCTCACTTGCCTTCGACCCCTCTCACTTTCCCTCGACCCTTGTCACTTGCCCTCGATTCCTCTCAGTTTCCCTCGACTCCTCTCACTTGCCTTCGACCTCTCTCACTGGCTCTTGACCCCTCTAACTCGCTCTCGACCCCTCTCACTTTCCCTCGACCCCGCTCACTGGCTCTCGACCCTTCTCACTCGCTCTCGACCCCTCTCACTTGCCCTCGACCCCTCTCACTTGCCCTCGACCCCTCTAACACGCTCTCGACCCCTCTCACTTTCCCTCGACCCCTCTCACTTGCCCTCGACTACTCTCACTCGTTCTCGACCCCTCTCACTTTCCCTCGATCCCTCTCACTCGCTCTCGACCCCTCTCACTCGCTCTCGACCCCTCTCACTTGCCTTCGACCCCTCTCACTTTCCCTCGACCCTTGTCACTTGCCCTCGATTCCTCTCAGTTTCCCTCGACTCCTCTCACTTGCCTTCGACCTCTCTCACTGGCTCTTGACCCCTCTAACTCGCTCTCGACCCCTCTCACTTTCCCTCGACCCCGCTCACTGGCTCTCGACCCTTCTCACTCGCTCTCGACCCCTCTCACTTGCCCTCGACCCCTCTCACTTGCCCTCGACCCCTCTAACACGCTCTCGACCCCTCTCACTTTCCCTCGACCCCTCTCACTTGCCCTCGACTACTCTCACTCGTTCTCGACACCTCTCACTGGCTCTCGACCCTTCTCACTCGCTCTCGACCCCTCTCACTTGCCCTCGACCCCTCTCACTTGCCTTCGACCCCTCTAACTCGCTCTCGACCCCTCTCACTTTCCCTCGACCCCTCTCACTTGCCCTCGACTCCTCTCACTCGTTCTCGACACCTCTCACTGGCTCTCGACCCTTCTCACTCGCTCTCGACCCCTCTCACTTGCCCTCGACCCCTCTAACTCGCTCTCGACTCCTCTCACTTGCCCTCGACCCCTCTCACTTGCCCTCGACCCCTCTCACTTGCCCTCGACCCCTCTCACTCGCTCTCGACCACTCTCACTTGCCTACGACCCCCCTCACTGGCTCTCGACCCCTCTCACTCGCTCTCGACCCCTCTCACTTGCTTTTGACCCCTCTCACTTTCCCTTGACCCCTCTCAGTTTCCCTCGACTCCTCTCACTTGCCTTCGACCCCTCTCACTGGCTCTCGACCCTCTAACTCGCTCTCGACCCCTCTCAGTTTCCCTCGACCCCGCTCACTGGCTCTCGACCCTTCTCACTCGCTCTCGACCCCTCTCACTTGCCCTCGACCCCTCTCACTTTCCCTCGACCCCTCTCACTTGCCCTCGACCCCTCTCACTTGCTCTCGAATCCTCTCTCTCGCTCTCGACCCCTCTCACTTGCTCTCGACCCCTCTCACTTGCCCTCGACCCCTGTCACTTTCCCTCGACCCCGCTCACTCGCTCTCGACCCCTCGACCTCTGCCCCTGCCACGCTCCCTGTCACCTTCACTCCTTCTCCCGCCTTCCCTGTTTCGCCCCATCTGTATATTCCTATCTCTCCTCATCGCTCTCCGTCTCTCCCCATCCCTTTCTCCAGATCTCTGCATCTCTCCCCTCTCTCGTTTCATCACTTTCCCTGTCTCTCTCCCCATCACACTCCCCGTCTCTCAACATATTTCCCTCCCCATCTCTCTATATCAATCTGTACATATGTCTATATTTCTTTAACACACTATCTCACACACTATGTCTCACTCACCCTTGGAATCCGCGTCTCGTCCACACGCAGGCACACTGTTTCTTAAACTGTTAATATATTATTTAATAATTTATTTATTATTCCAAAACATCAAAACCAATATTTCCGAAAAAATGTGTCAAGGTTTTGGCTGAAAAAGTAAGAAAGTTTTGTAAGGTATGGTTAAAATAAATGGCATTTTCAGTATAGGTATTTAATTTTATTATAAAATTAGAAAATGTAACTATCCTATTAAATATTTAATATTTAAATAATTAATTAAATATTAAATTTTTGTGGTTTAGCACAAAATATTTAAATACTTCAGACTTAACTGGTTCAAATGCAGATTTTCTTCGAGTTGCATAAGTAAATTACAACATACAGGTTGTTAGTAGCATAAATAGATATTTGTACTGGTAATTGAGGACAGTTTAATGTGCAATATTTGCTTCATTTGTGGACTTATAATTTTACTTACTAAGAATAGCATGTTTTCAGGTTAGTACCTCCCACTAAGCACACACAAGTTATAGGGTTTATTTTCTCCCGAGAGAGCTTTGGAATTCCTCTCTTTGTACGGCTGAGATATAAAAATTAAAAACGATCTTTCATTTGAGGAAGGTTTAAGCATTCCAAAACTCTCTCAAATAAGAAATATCTCCGAAATGGAACATTTTTACATTCTCTACTAGTAAGTAGAGGAAGTGTTGTATTCCACCCAAAAATTCCATGCCGACATTTCACCTGAAATATGTTTATAGGCCCCTGAATAAAAAAGAGAATGAAAGAAGCATTTTTAGAAAAGGGTCCGTGTATGTGTTTCTGTCTGTGTGTCTCTCAGTCTATGAACAGCGTAACTAAAAAAAAAGAAACGAAAAGTCGCTTAAAAACCAAAGTTGGTATTTAAGTTTAGGTAATTTATTTCAAGCATACGACAGGAAGATTTTGAAGAAAATTATTCCATCCTAAACTACCCTTTACGTGGAAACTTTCGAAAATTTTGATTTTGTAGAAAATGGCTCTAACGATTTTCATTAAAATGACATGTTTAAGATATTTTTATGACAAAATGTATATTTTGAATTTTCTGGTATAGCCTAGTAGTCCTGTTTACTCTGGATGACTTATGAATAACTCGTAAACCGTTAGAGATAGACCAAATCATACTATACAAAAAATGTAGATCTTGCTAAAATACACAATTTGTGTCTGAATACATTTTCTTGTAGGTTGAACCATTTCGGAGATATTCCTTCTTTGTGTCTCAGCTTTGGAAAACTTAGAACCTTCGTGAAATGGATTATCGTTGTTCATTTTTTTTATATGTTAAGTATGCAAAGAGAACGGAATCTCAAAGCATTAAAATATTTGACTATCGCACAAAGCAAAGCAATAAGATAATTTGTAGAAATGTTTATCTCAACTAACACGAAGAAGATATAGGAATAAGAGTTTGTAAGAATGGTTAGCACAAGAGTAGAGAAAGTCATGTGAGTGCGACATATCAGATTTTTTATGTTAGCAGTGCATGCGCGCGCGTGTGTATGTACCGTGGTTGTCAGAGAGCTGTATGTCCACAGAGACAATTTGGCATATGTCGCATTGAAATTAGTCTTGAAGTGAAGCAGGTTTAGTGCGTGTTGAGCGATTGCATCGTTAGTCAGCTGTTTGTGAGACAGAGAGAGTAAAGAAAGACAGAAAAGTGTGTGTCAAAGTTATGAGAAGATAACAGCTGTGAGTTACAAGGTCACGATGAATCGTAAACTCCGTTAACGACGGTAAAAGGGAACTCTGTTTTTGTGCTTCAGTTTTAGAAGAGAAACAAAGTGACAGAAAAAGTTAGTGGACTTCATTGTTGCTTTTGTCATAGTATTGTGGCATTTGGGGGGATTAGGTTAAGCTTTAGATATTAATTTCTATTATGCTTAAGTTTTAAGTATTAGTTTTTATTTCTATATATTAGAATGTTGTAACGGTTGCAATGGATTGGATTCTTAGAACTAAAACTCAAAATCGTTAGTCATTTTTGAGAAAATCGAACTTTTCGAAAAATAATCCATGTGAAAGGTAGTTTAAGGCGGAGGAATTTTCTTCAAAATCTTCGTGTAACATTCTTGAAAGATATTAAACTTAAATAGCAACTTTGGTTTTTAACTGACTTTTCCTTTTTTGAGTTATGCTGTTCACAGACACAGAAACACACATACACACACGGATTTTTCTAAAAATCGATTTAGAGGGCCTCAAAAATATTTCCAGTGAAATCTAGAATTTTCCTGCCGAATAGAATAGTTCGCCTATTTACTTTACGTAGTACAGAAGGCAATAAGGTTCGCACCAATGCTTTCTAGATCATTTTAACAAAATACTAGATTCGTGTGATAAAAAATCAAATTAACCAGTTTAACATTGAATGTAGACATTGCGCAGTGATGAAAGTCAGAGCGAGGTATCAGAACTGCAAAGCGAAAGAGACAAGCGCAAGGAAAGAGCGAGTCGATGTTTGCACCGAGGTCAAGTTTTTGCACCTTGCAGGGTACAACGCACTGGTGCATGTACCCTGAGATGCCCTGAAATAAACTTTGAAAATCCCAGCACAATATTTTCCCGTTTGACAATTTCTTCTTTCTAATTAGTCTTGTGAAAGTAGAAGCAGGCATGGAAACATTCATTGCCAGGACCAGTTCTCGAACCATGAATCTTACGGTATCCATGTCGATGCCCTTATCCCTGAGCTGCGGTTAAATACAAGTTAAGACTAGTTGATAGTTAACAGGAATTAAAAGCACCAAGTCGCCTTTGAAATATGTACCATTCAATCTGTCATGTAATTCTACTTTTCAGGCCTTCTGTAAAAGAACAATTAATTATTATTTATTTTAACCTTTGATATTTTCATTGCTTGGTGTTACACACAGGAGGATAAGAAAACTATAGTTAAAATACTTTAATGGCCCACATTTTTCCACTCAAACGTGACTTGGTTGAAATCAACCAATCATGTGCATAATAATTTCAAATTTCAACCAATGACAGTCTTCATTCGTGAAAAAATGTATCAAATTTCAGCATCACCTTCTCTGGTTTTCATATGTTATGATCAGGTTAGGAAATCTAGCTGCACTGTCCTACAGATTACGTAATTTGACGTAACAGAGCCGGTATTCAAATGTCAAATATGGCTGACTTTCGCTTCGGTGAACTAATGCTGAAAAACAAACTAATTCCAAGAGGGAAACCTCAAAACACAGAATAGAACAAGAAATATGTTTGTAGTTAGTTTTACAAATTTGTATTGAGTGAAATTTTAAATTAACAGCACATATTCCAACTTCTCACATGTGAATGGATGCTGATTTTGACATGCGTGCTACAGAGGTTTAAGAGGTTAGGAAATGCAACGCAAAATTTCAACAACATTACATTGGTTATATCATCCTTTAATTCGTGAAATAGTCTTGATAAATGCAACTCAAGATATTCAGATTCTCTATATAAATTAACAATCACTTGTGCGGTCACTTATGACTGTTTCATGCATAAAATATGAACCTAAACACTATATTCCAAAGATTTGACCAGAAAATGTTCGATTTGCTCAGTACTGCCAACTAAGGAAAACGGAACCCAAGAATTATTTGTATTTCGATCTCCTCTTTCTGTTACAACAGAAAATCAGTTTATAAGCTGAAATAGATGACATTTTGTTTTTAATATAACAAATCACCTTTCTTCTGT
Source organism: Tenodera sinensis (assembly GCA_030765045.1). Lineage (NCBI taxonomy): Eukaryota > Metazoa > Arthropoda > Insecta > Mantodea > Mantidae > Tenodera > Tenodera sinensis. The sequence continues at coordinate 37,094,953 of CM060965.1, read as the reverse complement.
AAAAAATACATTGATTATTAAAATAACGATTGTTAAAAAGATAGTTTTTAAATTGAAATGGAGTACTTTTCGATCAATAATTGACTGTAATCTATAAATAAATGTGTGTGTGTGTCTGTGTCTGTGTCTGTGTGTGTGCGTGCGTGCGTGCGTGCGTGTGTGTGTGTGTGTGTGCGTGTGTGTGCGAGTTTCGGCTAATTTCCGAAACCGTTTGACCGATCACTTCGAAATTCGGTACATATATATTCATGGACAAGGTTTGTATGCTACCCATTTTATGATGTAGTGTATTACATTCACATGGTTTTCTCTACTCGGTTTTCTTTTACCTAACACATTGACATTCACATATCCTCTACTCGCTCTTTAGCTTACAGTTAATACATTTTTCTACATGTTTAAAATATAAATGCAACACATTACATTCACATGATTTTCTCTACCTGATTTTCTTTACATAACACATTCACATGTCCTTCTCAACTCCCTCTTCTACAAAAATTCATGCAATTTGCTACATGTTTGAAACAGAATTGCAACGTATTACATTCACACAGCTTTCTCTACTCGCTTTTCTTCCTGTAGTATTTGTGATTAATAGGCATTTGCATAGTGCCTTCCCCAAGTTTTTATTAATTTTTGTTTTTATTCTGTATGGTACCCTACGAGTTTAACTAATTGTTTAAGCTGATTAAGTAATATTTTTGTAAATATGGATAAATGGTTAAACCATGGACAATGCCTGGTGTTTTAGCTAGTGTGCAATAAATTGTTTTTCATTAATTAGATACATTTGGCAACACTGAGTAAACAAAAGAATGACAGTGATAATTTTTATGTAATAATTTCACGTCTATATGTATGAATTAGTCAACAAATATTACAAAGAAGAAATATATCATAAAATTCCATTTTCATTTTGCTTTTTCATCCAGATGTCTGAAGAAACTCCCACGGCAATGCTTTGCTTTTTCTGTAAAACCACAATAGCTTTGCTATTCACATTTAAAATGGTGCTTGCATTTACATTTGCTATTTTTATTAAAAAACAGAAACATGATAATGCCCGGTAGCTTTGCGTTGTGCTGTACTCCGAATTCATTCAGCGTGAAAATCATGCATAATTCATGTTAAAATAAAATAAATATGCATAACATTGACACCCTTGCAATATTTTTTTGCATTCATTGGCAGTATTAATATTTAACAGGCAATCAGAGCTATGGGCCGAGAGTTTGCAGTTGCAGTAATTAATCAAATGACTAACACAGAAAAAGATCTGATATTAAAATTGTAAATTAACGATCTGCATTACAAACTTGTTAAAATAAAATATTTAGCATTTGTTGCGCAGGTTTGCGAGGAATGCAAAAGCTATAGCATATTGCCTATAAGTTACGTTTTTGCAGTCGATAGCGGGATGAAAAATGTGATGTATGCTCTCACATAACCTTCTCTAGTCTTCTATCACCAACTATTCTTAAAAAAGATTATTTTTTTGCTAGTTCATGTTCATGAAGATAAATCATTAGTCACTTTTGAGAAAATCAAAATTTTCACAAAAATATTTTATGTAAATGGTATTTTAGGTTGAGGGATTTTATTGAAAATCTTCGTGTCGCAACTTTTGAAGGTGCTGGGCTTAACTACTAAATTACTTAACCGACTTTATGTTTAAGAATTATGCTCATCATACACATACCATGTACACCCAAACAAACACAGAAATTTTTCTTAAACTGCTTTTTTGATTTGGCGATTCAAAGACAGGTATTTATGATGAAATTTGGATATACAATTTTTGGGTGGAATTTCCATGAGTTAATGACACCTTTCGGAGGGGGACTAAGTACGTCGACCGAAAGACCATCTTAGGTGCCCATGCCGCTGAAGGGGCCTCCCCCCGGGAGGATGGATGAGGGGAATAGATCCCGGCGGCCGGAACTTGCCACGACAGAGCAGGAGGCAGGAAGATCTTCGGAATGCGAGCCTGAAACTTTGAGCTATATTGCTTGGTTTTCCTATGAAACCAACGAAAATTGTCAAGAATTTCATAGGAAAAGGGATGCGACTCAGTAGTCGCGTGACGTCACTGGCAGGCATGACGATTGAGATTTCCCTGGGATATTCCCTGAGTCAGTGTTGCTACATGAGATTGACACACTCAGCCTAGTACTGGGGCGAGACAAGGCAGTTAAGGAAATACATCCCTACGTGCGATCTACAGCAACTCGAGTTGTGTGGATTTGGTCTTGGCGTTAATGCATATGTAGCGTTGCCATACAGTCAGTTTGGTCCATATTATTCAGCCATAAATGGTTTCCCGATCGTTGAGGATTTGGGGATGGCAAGTGGCTTGGAAATAGGGACCTCCCGAGACTGCGTAGATTACGCCAGCTTTTCCAAGAATATTCATAAATGTATAAAGGGGTAAATACAAGGTTTTCTGTTGGAAAATTAAACGTACCGGTACTCAACTAACTTTTAAAATGGTTCCAGGCTGGCCGGAAGGATATTGTCCTTGCTAATAGTATCCCATTGAGAGCCAGAATGCCACATATAACATTGGATCAAATTCAGAAGGGATGAGTTGACCAAAACTTGGGCAGGTTTTCTTTGGCGATTGATAGCATAAATCATATATTTTCCTAAGAATATGCTACAGTTTCATAACTTATATCAGACATTATTTTAAACATTGTTCAGCATAAAATATTACTTTAACTTGGTTTCTTAAGCGGGAAGTAATAATTGTTAATCCAGATGGTTAAAATTAACTACTTGTTAGTTTTCTTTCGATTCTTTTACATAAAGTTTGCACCAAAAACAAATATTTTTTCAATGTTAACGTTTTCCTTCCATTGTGGCTATTTTACAATCAGTAAATTATTAGAATGTTATCCAAAAAGTGTGGATTAAGTGTTGAATTGAGTGATGGTTTTTATTCTGTGTTTATCAGTGGAGAACTTTAAAGAGGTGTAGAACTTTGATTGTCTGGGCGATTTAACTGTAAAGTGCAAGATTATTTAATGTCTATATCGTTTAGTTCAAGAATTTTAAATGAAGAAATAGCATTGTATTGCCATCCATACACTATCACATCCTCTTTCCATGCATCACCTAATTCTGCTAGTAGATGCAGTTCAGTACATCCAGAATATTAAATAAATAAGTTGTAATACCTAAAGATTAAAACCTTAGAAGAAAATACAACAATCTGATGTCTAATATCGTCATATACTACATCTATCCGACTATCGTCGGTTCCTCCACCACTGCTCTTTCGCAAAGAGCAGAAAGGTAAAATTGACTTTGGATGTTATGGAATTCTACATAATATAATATTTGAATATTAATTTAATGCAACAACTCAACAAAAAGCTGTTGAATAATGCATACCGATAGGATATTATTGTAACCCCACCTTTATAAAATTATAAAAACAAATACTCCCTTGCAGTTAAAAATTATCATAATCACATTTTGATTTTCGATGACGACATGAAAATTTATTATGTAGACTATTGAAATGAAGCTTTATATAATTATAAATAATACAAACAAGTATAGAAGTAACTTCATTCCCCTTGGCCAAGTAATACGAAAGTATGAATTAATCTGCATACTCATATCCAACATTTCTGTTCGATTATAACATATACGGGTGGAAAGGGTAAACCAGAAGACTTGCATTAAAATATTGCACAGTTTGTAGAAAAGCGCTTTGAAACGTTTTGGTAGGTAAATAGTGCTCTTTTCCTTGTAGGTAGGTAGCGAAATAGCACTTGAGGAGGTCAGATCCATGGCGGACTAGAATGTGCGATGTTTTCCGATGCCTTTGCCATTTTTTTTCTTTTACTTTACTTTACTTCTGAAACAACTCTGAGTGTAGGTTGTTAAGTTTGGTTTTAGTTATATTTATTTTGAAACTAGCGCACATTCATATAGGAAATGTTTTGGTTAAAGAAAAATTCCTTGTTGTATCGATATTTTTATAATTCCCACATAATATATATTTTAACAAAATGACAATTCGAAAAGTGCCACTTCTGACACCACCTGTGTGACAAAACGACACACTCCAGTAGTTTTTTCTCACTGTCTTTCTTAACCTTTGGACCTTTGCTCAGGTGGTTTGTGGTCATTAGACTTTAAATATTTAATTCTTAATTAAACTCTTTAAGGTTCCTTTCTTATTTTTTTCTCTACGAACATAACACAAATAGAATTGGAATAACTATTTTATGTCCCAAGCTTGAGCAGGAATAAGTTCATGAGTGTCGCTGTTTTGAGTCAATTTTCTTAATCGTGTGTCAACTCTAAGGGGAAGAACGTAACGCAAAACATGCGCGGTGGAGAAGTTGCCTATGCAGCACGGCGTTCATAACACGATAACGAAAATACCCACAGCTCGGATAACTATGTGTCCTTTTTGTAAACTCTGATATTACGCATATGTCCATTACTTCAGCGATCGGCAGGCTACCGCTCTGTGACGTCATTTCGCCGAGCAGTGGCTTTCTTTCCTTAGTAAGTATAGCTGCTTTCAAGAGCACTGGGAGTGATGGTTGCACACTGAACGGTGCGACCTCTGCATTGAACTAAGTTTAGTTGATACACAATAGCGCAACCGGGGTTTGTTGCCTTTGTACTTCTATTCTGGTATCCGAAACAGACAGACATGACGATATACAGTATATAACACAGACTCAATAAATACAATATACATAACAGCTTCTCTCTAAGACTTGCTGCGTCACTGAACCAACCCTCAGTAAATGTGTTCACGTGTATTGTTAACAAAAGTAATACAAATTGTAATTCATAACAAATAATAGATCATAATGAAGTCTAAATAATCTGAATCAGATTAGTTCCAGCAATAAATAAAGTAACTGATTTCATAACTATTCATCATTCAGAGTAATATAAAGTAAATATTACAAAACATTCCAATTAAAATTTAGATAGCATTTCTACCCTGAATACGGTCTCAATATTTTTAAGTCACTTTATTTTCCAAGCTCTCTCAACTCTTTTCTGCTTCAGTAATTTGTCCATGTTCGGGGTCATTGTCTAATAGACAAGCGAAGAATATTTGTTAAGTTCATAACTAAAATGCTGTTTCTTTTGTGAGGCTTGCGTACAGCTTCATGCACGAGAAGAATTGTTCACATATACCTATAGATAGAAGCAAATATGCAAGCGAGGAAATTGTGTGTACGGAAACTTTCCGTAATGTCATCACATGCATCTGTTTATTTTGGAACATATATTTTGATGTCGTTTTATAGATTAATGATTTCTAATTGTAATGTCATTGCAGCACTTTGCATATCAACTGAAAATGGTGACGTATGACATCATGAATAATAGTACTGCAAACTGAACTTGTTAAATTATAATAACCTTATGACAAATTAAACGTTTTGCTAGAACCCCGTACTCTAAAGAGGTATAGAGTTTCCAGACATGGATACTACTCGTGACTACTGCTCCTCACATAGTGCTCAGTTGGTGTGCAGTAGCTCCGACGTCATAAGTCCAACACTTGTCGACCCCTGCTTTGTTTTTCATTTTCGCCGTCGGAAAGTCTTCCAATGAACCAGGGGAAGAAACTATTGTTGCACGCTCTATTGTAAGCTACATGAACACAAACATAGGCTTCTATAGCCAAACAACATTCCGCCTAGGCGCCTATTTTCTTCAACTTGTTGCTACTAAAAACTCGCCAAGACAGCGATGACGTCATGCATGACCAGAGGAGCATTTAAAAATAAATACCTAATATCTTCTATTAATTGAGCTAGTTACTCCCGATATGCATTTAAGCATTGTATGCTTTTGAGTTCTTTATCCTACCGAAATAGTGTGTGCTCCATTTTTCGTTCTAAAAGTGTATTTAAAGCATTTACTCACCTTGCATAGCGAAAACAAACATCGTTAGGCTCCAGCAGTAGTGGTGATGTTCAACTGTCGCGATGTATGGTCGATATTAACATGGCCGATGTTGCACTATCGTACACAAAAGTTTCCTCAGCACTACTCGTACTTTCCTTTGGGTGGAGTGAGTTTTCAGCAGCAGCGGACGCTGTAAAAAAGGAAAAAATTTGGTTTTACATATTATAAGGTAATATCTTTTTTAATACACCTTAGAAACCATTATTATTTAGTCCTCGAACACGGCGTATTGCTACCCACGCGAGCAAATACGTATCTAACAGCAATCAAGCGGTAACACAAAGGATTTTCCAGAGCCCCTGAGAACGTACATCAGCCGGCAGGTTTGTTGAAGTTCCAGAAAAGACATGTGACGTCATCCCCGCTATATAAGGAGGCGAGGAAACAGCAGAAGAGAGAGCTACAGACAAGAGTCGCTCATTGTGTCAGTGGGGGTGGGTCAGCTGGGTATGTGTGATACTGCCGTCGAACTGAAGTTTTAACGAACGTCGAGTGTTTGTATCGGCGGAGTTATGTACGACCGACAGTGAAAGGACCAAGTCATAGCTACGAGAATAAAACAGTTGTGAGTTGTAATATCACGAAAAACTGTGACCTGTTAACTTCGGCAAAAGAGAACTGTTATTTTTTGTAGATGTTCTAGAAGAAGAAACAACTAACAGAAAAGTAACTGCACTGATTTTGTGATTTTGAGATGTTAGTGTCTCCAAATCCTGTAACAAATATATTGCTACTTTTTATCTCCATGGTTCATAAACTAGATGAAACTACATTGAGTATTAATTTTAACAAATCACCCTCTTCCAGCAACATTGTTGCGGTGTGCATTAATACACAAAACGTGATAGTCTTGAGGTATGCCTGCTGCAGACTACCACCCTCCTGGAAGTGAGAGACGAGTTAAAGGGATACCACCACCCCTGCACAGGACGACGAAGGTAGCGCCGCAGAGACGAGCGTAAGTCAATTAAGTTGACAGTGACACAAGGGAAATGAAATAAGGAAGGCAAAGGAAAACTCACGCGCGTGATCTTAGTTCCAGGGTCGTCTTCCTCTAATATCTTTCATATTCATTTGTTTCTTTAATTGGAATGAAGTATTGAATCATCATCAATATTGCAGGAGTTAGAATACTTGTCTGTCCCGTTTTCGCAGTGTTAGAACTATCTTTCCTCCAAATCTAATATTTCTTCTCCCTTGATGCTGATAGTTATTCACCAAGGTTATGATCCTTTCCTAATCCATTGGACTTAAGGGGAAGAATACTGTCATTTTATTTAGCTATATATTTTTACTTTCTCTACTTGTAAGTAAAGGAAGTATTGTATTCCACCCAAAAATTCGATGTGGGGATTTCACCAGAAATATATTTTAAGTCCCACTAAACACGAAAAAAAGCAGTTTTAGAAAAAGTTCCGTGTGTATAGGTGTGTGTGCGTGTGTTTGTGTGTGCGTGCGTGCGTGTGTATGTCCGTCTATGGAAAGCATGACTCAAAAAGCATAAGTCGGTTAAAAACCAGATTGGTATTTAAGTTTAGTATCTTTCAAGGATGCGACAAAAAATTTTGAAGAAAATTCCTCCATCCTAAATTACCCTTTACATTGAAACATTTTTGAAATTTTTTATTTCTTCTTTAAAATGGCTTTAACGATTTTGATTAAAATTCCATATGTTTAAAATATTTTTATGGTGAATGAAATTTATATTTTCAATTTTCTGGCTATAGCCCACGTAGTCCGATTTACTCTGGATAAGCTTTGCAGAACTTGTAAACCGTAAGAGATAGACCAAATCTTACTATACAAAAGATATAGGTCTTGCTAAAACACAATTTATATGTAAATACATTTTTTGTAGAGTGAACTCTTTCAGAGATATTCCTTCTTATTTGTGTGGGTTTTGGAGAACTTGTACTTTTCTCAAATGGAATATCGTTATTCATTTTATGTTAACCGTGCAAAGAATGGAATATGAAAGTTTTAAAAAATTTGACTTTCGCTCAAAAAGACCTACAAGAAGATAAACAAGATAATTTCTGCAAATGTCTCTCAACCAAAACGAAGAAGATATAGTAATGAGAGTTTGTAAGAATGGTTAGTACAAGAGTGGAGAAGGTCATGTGAGTGCAACACATCAGACTTCTGATTTAGGAATAAGTCATCGTCGTCATCATCTTCAAAGAGCTTAAGCCATTTAGACTTATTCCGGTCTCAGATATCTAGGGTGGCATCCAGCATAGGAGAGGCAGTTACTCGAAGGAATTTCTCCCTTAAAACGGAGCGGAGAGGAAATAATGGAGTGCAACAGTTACAACCGAGTGGTAGGTATAAAATTGTGCCATGGTCCCTGGTCAATAAACTCAAATACCCCTGGAGCTGTGGCTGGTCTACTATAGGTATTCACGAATATTAATACTACACGACTTTTGTGTATTGCTGAACTAAACTGGGCGACTCGGGCCACAGGGGGCAGCTTGTATTTGTTTTCGTCGCTGCTGCTACAAATCTCAGCGTTCTACTGTAACCGATTTCCAGTCAGGTAACGAATGAGATGGCTCCGTGGTAAGGTCTGAGGCTCACATTCTGAGAGATTGCGGGTTCAAATTCCGTCGACCAACCAATCTGACTAGAGTATTTTGCTAGTTTCCCTCAGTCACCACGACCCAAAGTTCCATCTTAAATTTAAAAGAATACAATGAATGAAAAATAGAGGTAATAGTGAATGGAGTGCTATCTATCCACAGATAATGTAAACAAAGAGACCCTAATGCCGTCTGCCGTCACAAAGCAGAGTTACAGTTGTCGTTCGTACCATTTTTGGAAGGAGAACGACAATATAGAACAGGAACTTTATTGAAAAGTGTTCAGGGTCCAATAATATTATCCATGGGGAAAAAATCTTCCCCGTCAATTTCGATAGTACATTTGATGAGAACAAGTCAAATCGTTCAAGGGTTCCCTAAATGAAACTCCAACAGTCGACACAAGCTGATGATGTCCCCAAGATCTAACGAAACCCGCTTTAGGTAAATACTAACAATATACACAGAGTATTAGTTCGACTTAAACTATATCAATATCTTTAGGAGCTAACAAAAGAGGCTTGGAAATATTATTCTTTCTATCTTTTAAGACCTGCTCGGTACATCGTTGAAGTGATGAACTTAGTGAAATTCATGACTTCACGCACCACCCGAGCTATTGGTCTATCAAGTGATTTTCACATTACGCGTTCAAATCATTCATTACATAAATTGTAAGGTTAAAGTTGTCCTATGTTTAGCGTTTATTAGAGGGTAAATGCTCGATTACATTCCTATCACCCTCTTCCCCATGCCTATCCTAACGTGTATGGATTTTGTTTCTCAGTTTTCGCCCCAACATTTGGAGTTCCTTGGTTCACATAGTATGAGTACTGTGGAATATGACGAGTCCCGTGTTTCAGTTCTCTGAAATCGACTTATCGACTATGAAGTCACGTTCCTCGCATCGCAATGAAATGTGCGAGTTTTACGACTGAGTAAATTCTTAATGGGCAGTTAAAGCTGAGAGAATTTATTCCATGAATGTGAAAGCGCTCTCTACACCTGCAGACGTGCTGATGGTGACAACTTGTTTGAAAACTAACCGACATGACATCCCTTATGCAATACGCTAGACAGCTTTTATTCACCGCTCGCTCTGTACATTAATGGCCCGATAATGACTGCACTCACTTAGTGCACCAACTTACGTCACCTGGGCTTATAAAATATTTACCATCTACTTTAGGATACAGCAGCAACGCCAATTTCAACAACTCATCAACAGTAAACCAACTAACATGCACTTTAATGGTGCTTTATGGACGATCGCGGGCGAAATGTTGGTGAATTTATGTTTCCGGTTTTACTTTCTCTGCCGCATGCATAGTCGATAAAGAAACTATTGCACTCTACCCAAAAATTCGAAATCGAGATGTCATTAAGGTTCCCTGAATCAATAAAAGGCATTTTAGAAACAGATATATGTGTAAAGCTCGGGTAAAATACGAAAGTTGGTATTTAAGTTAACTTTTTTGACGGGTGCAAGACGATTTGCAAGAGCATTTTTCTAATATTTTGATTTTACAAAAGATGGCTCAAATACTTTCATTAAAACACTTTATGTTTTAACATTATTTTATTACAAATGAAGTATATCTTGAATTTTCATACTAGATCACTTTTGCATAACTTGAACACCGTAAGCGACAGACAAAATATTACTACACAAAAACGTGCGTCTCGTTAAAACACGCCATATATACTAATTACATTTGTTTATGCAGGAAATCATTTTCGAGCCGTATGTTCCTATACTTATTATTTTGTCAAATGGGAAGTCTATTCATTTTTCATCTTTTGGTCATGGAAAGAGAACGGAATTTTAAAGCCGTCACTTAGCGACCAGTTGTGCCTCGTAAAATATTCGACTATTGCTTAAAGCCCAGCGTATCCCATATTCCCTTTGCACCTACAAGAAAATCACCAATGTCACAATTTATACAAATCTGTATCTCAATTATGACATCGATAGAGGAATAAGTGTATATCAGAATAGTTTTTATAGGAGTAGCGAAGTAGCGATTTTATATATCCATTACCAGCATACAACATATTGTGGCTAGTGTAATTTTCAAACTGTCACATTACTTTGTTTATACAGTCAATTAATGACCTAGTTTAACCTTTACTGACACTTCGCTTGGCTCACATTCTGTCCCTTCACTTTTTTCTATGTCAGTGTAGCGGTGTATGAAATACACCTGACGTAGGCTATTCTTTTGTACGCTGGGGATTCTAAGATAGGACCTCTCTAATCCCTTGCAGTTGAATCACTCATTGCACCTCATCACCAACTCACTCGGTGAACAACATTTGTCGTCGCATCAAAAACGCACCTACTCGTGCTCGTTTACATAGCCGTTGGAACTTCCCAGAACGTACAGAAGGTAATCTACTTATCCTTGTTGCGCTTAGCCAACTGAACGCGGAGCTTATCTGTTCCGGCTGTCCGGCACGTACCTCGCAATAACCTTGGGCATAACTGCTGCGTAACTTCATTCACAAATTCCTCCTAATCCTTTATATTATCATGCTTCTATTTTCCTTCTTTTTTATTTTGACATACTCAAAGCTATAAATAAATCAGTAATACTTGTCCAGGATGCGTATTTAACTCCTTAGCACTCAGTCTTAAGCGAGTATAAATAGGATACGTACGCCAGACTCAACCAATAGGCAGATTATACAAAATCTGATGTGTTGCACTCACCTGACTTTCTCTACTCTTGTACTAACCATTCTTACAAACTCTTATTCCTATATCTTGATGTTAGTCCAGATAAACATTTGCAGGAATTTTCTTATTGCTTATTTCCTTGTAGGTGCAAGGGGGGTATGGGGGGATACAGTAGGCTTTGAGCGATAGTCAAATCTTTTAAAACTATACATTCCGTTCTCTTTACACGGATAAGATTTAAAAAACAACTAATAACGATCTTCCATTTCTGTAAAATATAAGTATTGCAAAACTAGCACAGATAATAAAGAATGTCTCCCAAAATTGTTCACAAAAATTCATTTGGAAATAAATTGCTTTAAGAAGATCTACTTTTTTTTTTTTTTTTTTGGTTTGGTTTGGCTATACGATTTGGTCTGTCTCCTGTGGTTTACCAGTTATGCAAAAATCATCAAGAGTGGAGAGAACTACATAGGATATAGCCAGAAAATTCAAAACATGCATTTCATTTCGCATAAAAATAACTTAAAATATGACATTTTAATTAAAACTGTTAGAGCCATTTTTGAGAAAATCAAAATTTTCGAATACTTTTCCATGTGAAAGGTAGTTTAGGGTGGAGTAATTTTCTTCAAAATCTTCTTTAAAAATATTAAGCTTAAATGCCAACTTTGGTTTTTACCGACTTAACGTTTTTGAGTTATGCTGTTCACACACACACACACACACACACACACACACACACACACACACACACACACACACACACACACACACACACACACACACTCACTCACTGACTCGAAAAAAACATGGGTCAGGAGGCTCTGCTGCAGAATTGAACCCACGACCTTCCAAATGCAAGCCTCACACTTTCAGAATAAGGGAAATCAGTAAGCTTACCCGACAGTCAAATCGTATAAAGGTGGGTCGCTATGTGACGGTTTTGAAATTCCTTTATCTTTGTATGACTTCATATTTAAGAAAAGTACAACTGTTACAAAATTCAAACCATAACAAGGAATACTTCGGAAACAGTTTACTCCAAAATAATGTGTTTCACCTAAATTGTGTACTTTAATCAGATCTAAATATTGCGTTGTAAGAGTTGGCCTAACCCTTACGGTTTATGAGTTATGCAAAGGCATTGAGTATGAAGAAGACTTCAGAAGCTCTTCCCAAAAAATTCGAAGTAAGTATTTTGTTTGTCATGAAAATATTTAAATACACTGTGGTATTATGATTAAGATTGTTAGAGCCATTTTTGAAAAAAAAAATGTGTGTGTGCGCATGCGTGTGCAGACAGCATAACTCGCAAACGAAATGTCTGTTAAAAATTAAAGTGGGTATTTAAGTTAATATCTTTCAAAGATGCGACACGAAGATTTTGAAGAAAATTACTTCAACCTAAATTACCCTTCATATGGAAAACTTGTCGAAAATTTCGATTTTCTCGAAAATGTCCCTACCGATTTTAATTAAAATGTCACAAATGAAATGCATATTTAGAGTTTTCTGACTATAGCCCACATAGTCCTGTTTACTCTGGATGACTTTTGCATAACAGATACAGGAAATCTTACTGTACAAAAAATGTAGATCCCTTTAAAATACACAATTTATGTCCAAATGAACTTTTTTGTTGAGTGGACCAATTTCCCTCCATTTGGCATCTGTTTAGCTAGTTGCCTGTCAATATGGCACCCTTTTATCTTTATGAATAACATTCCTATAAAGGGAAGGCAATGGACCCAATGACCTTCATCCTGGAAACATCTATGTTCATATTAAATCTTTAATGCTCTGAATACTTAATTATGAATCCCACAATTTCCAACATGAAATATTCGCCACATCTGTTGTCTGCCATTTTTAATTGTCCACTAATTCTTTTTTATTGCACATGGATACTTCAAATCTTCAGAAATGTAAGCAAATGTTTAGGATGACGTATGTTTTTCTTAAAATAGTTGTTTTTTACTCAGGGGTTTCGAAACATGTATTTCCGATGAAATCTTGGTGTGACTGGAGAAAGTAAAAGTGAAATGTTGGGTGCGGTTGTACTGCAGAAGGTTAACTAGAGAACTTTTGTTAATGTTGGCCATGCATTCTGTCTGCAACAATAATAAGAATTAAGTGGAGGGGGAGGCGGGCAGGGAGACTGTAAAGGGAGATACGGATTGAGAACGATAAGGAAGGCGGAGGAGAGCCGCTCTTCAAGTTGACGACGGTCTGAGTGCGAGTTGGTCCGCAGGGATTCAAACTTAACTCTGAAAGCACTGACCTAAGACAGAAGTGCTTGCCCCATCTTATCTCTCCTGAAGCCAACCCAAAAAGTGTCGTCAAGAGACTTGTAGCAATCTCTCGACAGAGTTTTTGTTAGGCTTGAATTCTCAGAGTAAGACTTTCTTCTTTACATCTCTTGTGAGAAGTGAAAACACGGAACTGTAATAAAACCACTCGTTTAATGTTTGTTTGAGACGTTTATTTCCACTGGGAAAAGCAAATGCCGACTCTAGCCATTATATTCACGATGAAATGTCCATGCTACCTGTCGTGACAGACGGCAGAGGTTCACCGCTTGCTGACCCGACCAGTTACCTGCGTTAATAACCGGTCCTCTTAACTGAACAATACCCCGACCACTGTGTGCCGTCTTTCGGCTCCAGAAGATTCGTTTTGTACCGTTGGAGAACATCCCTTTTCCAGAATGATCCCGTTTGTTCTGCTCCGCGCCGAAGCCAATTAGACAATTCGCCTCCCGCCAAAGCGACCCGGGTTCGATCCCAGGCAATCGTAAGTGGACGAAGCGGCGCTCGGGCATATTTCCTCCGGTTCTCCCGCCATCCCATGCTACCCGTGCTCCATCTTCATTCCATGTGTCATCAGTGTCACCGCCTGCGGTGCCGCATGTAGTAAAAGCGCCTGGGATCGAACCTGAGCCGCTTTGGTGAGAGGCTTATGATCTAACCAGGTCGCGGTCCGTATTAAGTTTCCTGAATTTGCACCTCTGAAATTATTTGTGATGATAGGCTGTAGACACATACCTTGTAAGTACAATAATATACCAACAAGTAAGGGGACAGATCAGCGTGTCCATTTTCTTTGTGAGATTGGCTTATCTAGTACTACAATGTTAATGTTGAAGGAGAGAGGGTGAGCCCTTATGAAAACAACAGGCGTGTGCTCATACAACTTCTATCAAAAGAATGAGTTGACGCATTTATTTTAAACGTATGGAAATAATTTATTGGAATTATTTATCCATCTTCTTATCGTTTCTTTAATTACAAACGTTATCCGTCAATAATTCTGGTAGCAGCTTTGAATGCAACACAAATAGTTACAGAATGGAAATGAAATCAATTTACCAATATACTTTACATCATAATATGTAATTATTAATCCGAAATTAACAATGTTTGGTATTTTACATCCCATACTAAATGTATCTTCATGAACATACTACGCCGTCTATACCTCCTCCTCTAGTTTATGATAAACATTTTCTTCATGCTAGGCTCCTTACTGTGCAACACTGAAAATGTATATTTCTCACACAATGTACACCAGTTCAAGATTTTTGGCATCTGCGAAACGATATTCGCCCAAGCATAAACCACCGATAGCTCTTTGTGGTATGTATGAGAAGGGAAGACTCTGTAACGATCATCACCCCCATAAAACTTTCATCTTTTTTATTTCCTCCGTAGCATTTCTCTCTCTTGAGAAGTTCCTGGCAACCGTTGCTAGGGCTGTGTGGAAATGCTATCATTATGGTGAACTGGAGAACTGATGTGTACCGTAATTTTATTCTGCGAATACGGTAGAAGAAAATAGCAAATATTGGTTACTTTTACTTGCAAATTGGTGGCACATACTGTAAGAATACAAGTCACAAACTAAAAAGAAACTTAGAAGTACAAAAACTACAAATTACAGGAATAAGATTGAAGTATTCCATTCATGAAAATAGGGCAATATTACGACTGGAGTTAAGAGACGCAAACAAACTTAGTATGCGATTGGGAAACGACATTCTTCCGTTGCATGCTCAGGGAAATAGAATATGTAGATAAACATTAAAAATCGGCTTTGTGGCATTGGCAGCCAAAAAACAAACAAGAGGTGGTTTCGTTGGAAGAATCTGGATAAAACATGTGTGGAGTGTATAGGAATGTCACAAAGTAAAAAGAAAAATCTGATGTGTTGCACTCACATGACTTTCTCTACTCTTGTACTAACCATTCTTACAAACTCTTATTACTATATCTTCTTCGTGTTAGTTAAGATAAACATTTGTACAAATTATCTTATTACTTATTTCCTTGTAGGTACTAGGGAAACATTAGAATACAGTAGGCTTTGTGCGATAGTCAAATCTTTTGTAGCTTTGACATTCCGATCTCTTTGCACACTTAACATATAAAAAAATAAACAACGATGCTCCATTTCACGAAAGTTTTAAGTTTTCCGAAACTCACACAGATAACAAAGTATATCTCCAAAATGGTTCACCCAACAAGAAATTTTAATTTGTCATAAATTGTGTATTTTAGCAAGATCTACATTTTTTGTATAGTATAATTTGGTCTATCATAACGGTTTACCAGTTATGCAAAAGCCGTCCAGAGTAAATACGACTACAGGGGCTATAGCAGAAAATTCAAGATATACATTTCATTTGGCATAAAAATATCTCAAACATATGACATTTTAATCAAAATCGTTAGAGCCATTTTCAAGAAAGTCAAAATTTTCGAAATATTTTCCATGTAAAGGGTAGTTTAGGGTGGGGCTATTTTCTTCAAAATCTTCGTGTCGCATCCTTGAAAGACATTAAACTTAAATACCAACTTTGGTTTAAACTACTTTTCGTTTTTGAGTTATGCTGTCCACAGTCTGACAGACATGCGCGCGCACGCGCGCGCGCGCACACACACACACACACACACACACACGGGCCTCTTTCTAAAAATGATTTTTTTATTCAGGGGGTCTCAAAATATATATTTCCGGTGAGATCTCGACATCAAATTTTTGGGTGGAATACAATAGTTCCCCTATTTACCAGTAGAGAAAGTATTTTTTTAATTTCACTACCAGGAGTAACGGACGAGGTAAAGAAAGTGCACAGGCAGGTCGGCCGACAGAGATGTGCGGATGTCTCTCAAAATTTCAAGCTTGATCATCGAGTCACATTGGCAAGCTGCTCAAAGAAGGCTTCCCCTTGACTAAACCAGGGAAAACCCGATCACAGAGGCGGAGCAGAAATTGAAATTGAATTGAAGAGAAGGAAATTTGTGGAAGAAGAGAAATTACCCCTAAATTTTCCCAGTCAATCAGGATGAATCACGAAAAACGTCTATGCAGGACCTACGAATACCAGCCTTGCACGTGACAACTACAACATTATAAACGTTTGCGTCTTGTGAGTCGAGTAATTAGTTTTTAGGCTATCACGGACAGCTGTGAAGGTTCCAATGTGGGGTTGGTTTAAGTAAAGAAATGCAGTCCTCGCCCAATTTATTTTGATAGCAGCCCGGAGGAGTGAAGAGGAATTGACATGGTTGGTTGTTGCGTGACCCTGAGCATTAAATCTTCTGTCCCCATTGTTAGGTCAGAATAACGCTAAGAGCTTGTCAGCATTTGGACTACTGCACGATAACTGTGGGATTACTCAGCACTTGATGCACTTCCTGGGCCGCCGCCCCCGTGCTTGCTTCCTCCTAGCAGAAGAGCTATCCCATTCCAAGAGATATATCCTTGCATTTACTGTATTGGGGGCCCTCAAATACCGTGCGTTCTTAGACCGGACGGGCGAGGACTGGCGCGCCAGAGTTGCGCGTAAAGGACCGGCAAGTCACGGGTACGGAAAACTAACTTGCATTAGGCTTACCTTCATAGTATCGGATGTTGAAATTGATGACCTTCAACACATTCCCTATATTTCAAAAATATTCTAGTTCACTTGCAAAAGTTCATATTGATTGAAATAGCAATGTTTATGAGGCTAGCTCGCGGAATCGATTTGTAACACTGAAATATTTAAATGAAAGCTCTGATAAGAGTCACCCATCTTCATATCTCTTGGAATAAAACTGTAATCAAGACGTAATTAAGTTATTTTTCTCAAATCAGGATCTATGTAGATAGATTTTATGACCATCCCGTACTAACTACCATGAATAATATCACATACAAGAAACAAAAGTAACACAGGCACAACTTCCCAAAGCAGGGAACTCTTAGAAATGTTGGCAGGTTATGTACCATACAGATTACGAAAATCAAAACCAGATGAAATTGCTACTTTCCAGCATATAAATAGCCTTTTATTGAAATGCCGTTCTCTTTGCACAACGAAGATATAAAAACGCCAATAACGACCTTCTATTTGAGAAAAGTTTAAGTATTGTAAAACTCAGAACTAACAAGGAATATATCCGAAATGGTTCACTCCAAAAAATATTGATTTGAACATAAATTGTTTTTTAACGAGATCTACGTTTTTTGTAGAGTAAGATTTGGTCTATCTCTTATGGTTTACGAGTTATGAAAAAGTCAAGAGTAAACAGGACTACCTACATAGGTTATAGCCAGAAATTTTAAAATATAGTTTTAATTTTTCTTAAAACATCTTAAATATATGCCATCTTAATCAAAATCGTTAGCCATTTTCGAGGAAATCAACATTTTTAAAAAAAAACTTCATGTAAACAGTAGTTTAGTGTGGAAGAATTTTCTTGAAAATGTTTTTTTCACATCCTTCAAGGGAATTAAATGTATATACCAATTTTGATTTTTAACACATACACACACACACTCACACACACATAAGCACCTTCTTCTAAAATTCCTTTTTTGGATTCGGAGGTCATTAAAACATACATTTTCGTTGAAATCTCGACATCGACATTTTGGGTGGAATATAATACTTTCCCTACTACGTAGTAGAGAAATTAACCTAAAATATTTTCATTTCGATTAGCATAATTCGACTTACTAAGCACTGTTATCTGAGGAAAACGAAACTCTTGCTGTTATAACAAAAAATCTCAAATAAATCTGAGTTTATTTTTTGCTTTAACAAATAACCTTTCTTCTGGAACAATACATCAATTTATTAAAAGAGCAATTGCTAAACGCACAGTTGTCCAATTGATGTGAGTGAATATCTATTACTAATTGATGTAATCTGTAATAATTTTTAAGCTATTCATGGATACAGTTGGCAACAGGGAGTAAACAGAGGAATGCCAGTGATAATTTGTATAAAAAAATGAATAATTTTTATATGATAATTTAAAGCTTCTGTGTGTGAAATAGTCGATTTAAATATATGCATGCCAAGCGTTTCAGGTTCTCTGTAAATAAATATCTTTATTCCTAGAACAATGCAATATTTTTATCAAGTGCTGGTACTTATATTTCGTGTTGCCAGGAACGGCTGGTAGGTATAGGAGGTTTACCCTCCAGACCTTATGATAATCTGACTTGCTATTCAGAGCGGAGACGGAAGTGGAAGCTTGTTTGTGTTTTGTTTAACAAAACAAGAGCGAGTTGGGTGAAATGTACCCCGAGCAACGCTTGCTAGCTCTTTCCAATTATAACGCGCAATGCAAATCGCGATAAAACAGGCAACGGACCGGTACAATGCCTCTGATTTATCGGCTGAGACACCGTGGCGGAGCAGCAGAAGCTCTTAATGAGTGAGAATAGGGGGAGAGGCAAAATAACCTAGGTAATTTACACTCTAATTAAATGGTACAGGGTTTAACTAACCCTGTGTAATGCAGCACGTCATGTGAACTCACTTTTGTTACCTTAATGGCTGCAAATTATTTTACAATGGGTTTTCATAACCTTGGTCCTTTGTGCGAGCATCAACAACTAGATCACGTGACCACCCAATTTTCATATTAGAACCATTATCGTTTCTAATGGTATATCTCGTAACTCAGAGCGGAGGATAATGTGCTAGTGTTCCAATACATTAGTTTCCACTTTCTTCAGAGATAAATGTCTTAGTCACAATTAACAGTGAGTAATTTTTAATTTGCATGTTAACATAGTACCAAAGATGTCCTTTATTTATCGCTGTACGAATTCATGGCCATTTCATTGGTTGCTTTGGGCCACTCTGCAAGGGTGAGCCACTCCTTCTGACAATGGAGTAGTCAGAACAAGGCGATCCCATACCGTTCTAGAAGCTCTACACGTGGTGGACACCGTTTACGAAAAGTTTCTTCACAAAAGGTGTATTTTCCAGAGAATTTCCCCAGCACTTCTTCTAGACTATAAAAGCGAGTGAGCGAGCCAGTATTGGAGCAGTTTTTCAGAACTGAACATTGAAAAAGTGTTTACTGAGTGTACTGTCGAAACCAGCTGTTTGTTGTGCAGAGAGAATGGAAAGAAGTGAAGCGTGTGTCAAGGTTACGAAAAGACAACAGCTACGAGTTGCAAGGTCACGAAAATTCGTAAATTGAGTTAATGATAAATATAACACTGTTTTAGAAGAGAAATAGTGACATTAATAGTATCCGGACTTGTCATTTGTCACAATATGTTATTCTTCTCAAAACATAACCCCATTTTCTGCAGTGACCAAAGTAACTACATTTTATTGCTAGTGTACTTTCATACTCTGTATGCACATTCATTGGTATACCTAGTTAGATCTAGATAATGCTACTGTAGCTGCAACCCCTAGAAGAGTAGGGATGAAATGGAGGAACCACAACAGGGGTGGCAGGGAGACCAGTCACAGATACGCGCGGAATTCCTTAACAATTCCAGACTGTAGACCCCTCCCGTTGCTTGAGCTGCCAAGACAGATGCACCACCGGACGGTCAAGCAGCCATCGAGTGTCCGTGGAAAGCACTTTTTCCTTTGAGCAAACATGCGCACTGTCCGGCTCTACCTCACGCCACGAAACCTAGAAGAATACCTAAAAGAGTCGGTCACAATCCAATTTTGCGGTTCAAACTAGGTCCAAACTGATGGTTTTGAGATCTATTTAAAAGCGAGAGTCCCATGTCAGTAGATATACTCGCATTGTAAAAGAACTCCTGCAACCCAAAGTTCTCAAACGCCGGCTGCGCTGACGTGAACCTGGCAATTGACATTGTCGTTTACAAACAAAATATTTAAATAGTGCGACACCTACCAGCAGCCGCCATGAAAGACGCTCAAGATCGAGGTACCTCATACCACTGCGCGTAACAATGGAGTAGCCTAGAGTAAACCGATTCCACACAGTTCTATAAACTGTACGTTATACCTGAAATATGAAATGGGAACTAAATGAAATCTTGATAAAGGAAATTACTCCAGTACTCGCCTACGGATTAGCAGGGAAAAAAAAAAAAAAAAAAAAAAAAAAAAAAACCTAAAGTCAGAATGGGTGGTCCAGTGGGAATCGAACCCGAGACCTCGGAGATTCGCACATCACCACGGAGCAATCGGTGTGCAAATACATACAAATAACTCGTATAGCAGATTTTCAGAACTTCTGCTCTTGAAACGGGACATAAATTTCCTTGCCGGAACCGAATGGTAGATTAGTTTTTTTGGTAAGCTGTAAAGTCCTCCTTTATGAGAATTGATTTTTTCCGAATGGTGAGGTTTTCCGTTTGAAGAGGTAATGGAGTCGACTGATATGATTTGCTCCTCCGTACGACCCAGTTTCGGTCGACCCACTTACCTAATGTACTGCCTCTATCTACATGGCGAGCGAGGCTTAGGAAGCCCGGATTTACGTACGTATGTACGTACGCTCACCTCCAAGTGAACATGACACAGTGACTCAAGTTGAATACTTGCCAGAACCTGACTCCGTTGTAGCGAACTTGGTCACGTTACAAATCCTTTCATTTAGCTAATTTCTCAACACCAAGGCAACTGCATCTGCATTGAAATGAACGCCTTATCTAGAACACTATTTAACATAATTGGAAGATTTTTACTTTCTCTACTACGTATAGTAAGTAGGGGAAATATTGTATTCCACACAAAAATTCGATGTTGAGACCTCAGCGGAAATATATTTTTTTCAAACCCCTGAATCCCCCCCCCCAAAAAAAGTATTTTTAGGAAAAGGTCCGTGTGTGTGTCTGTGTGTCTGTGCACAGCATAACTCAAAAACGAAAATTCGGTTAAAAACTAAAGTTGGTATTTAAGTTTAATGTCTCTCAAGGGTGCGACGCGAAGATTTTCAAGAAAATAGCCCCACCCTAAACTACCCTTTACATGGAAAATTTTTCGAAAATTGTGATTTTCTTGAAAATGGTTTTAACGATTTTGATTAAAATGTCATATGTTTAAAATATTTGTATGACAAATGAAATGTATATATTGAATTTTTTGGCTATAGCCTAAGTAGTCCTGTTTACTGTGGGTGACTTTTGAATAACTCGTAAACCGTAAGAGATACACAAAATCTTACTGTACAAAAAATTTAGCTCTCGCAAAAACACACAATTTATGTACGAGTAAATTTTTTGTAGAGTGAACCATTTCGGAGATATTCCGTACTATTTGTATACGTTTCGGAAAACAAAACTTTCGTGAAATGGAACATCGTTGTTCATTTTTTATTTATTATGCGTGCAAAGAGAACGGAATCTCAAAGCATTAAAATATTTGACTATCGCACACAGCCTACTGTATTCTAACATTCCCATTGCACCTACAAGGAAATAAGCAATAAGATAATTTGTATAAATGTTTATCTCAACTAACACGAAGAAGATATAGGAATAAGCGTTTTTAAGAATGGTTAGTACAAGAGTAGAGAAAGTCATGTGAGTGCAACACATCAGCTTTTAAGATATGTTTAGTGGTATTTTTACAGTAGACTGATGAAACAAAAGCACATCGGTAGTACTATTGTTATTTGAGTGTTGTTTTACTTTGTCAAATTTGGAAATTGGTACTTGATTTGTTTTAATAAAGTATGTAATAGAGAAAATAAAAACATGTAATCACAGATGGAGGACAAAAAGGACATCCCGTTGACTTTTTGTTAATGGATTCTATTTATATAAAAGGTGAACACGTTGCAAAAGTGGCGTATTAAATAAACAATGAAAAATGCAATTATGAGACATTTGCTGGCGAAAACAAGCGGTTCGCGAAACCACGATATTTTCCGCAACGCCCCCCCCCCCCCCTCCCCAGTATAAAATTAGTTTGACGGTGTAGCTCATATCTGAAATAAAACGCAACACGCTTCCATTTACAGGCCCGGGCGGTCGGGCGGGCGGGCGGGCTTGCGATAAAACAAAAGCCTGGTGGTGCTTGTTCCCATCTTCGCGCGCTACGCGGAATGCAAGTGGATTTTAATGGCGTTTGTATTGTGAGCTCGCTTAAAAAAATATACATTTCATTTTGCATTGAAATCCCGCATAAATATTCGAGCTTCGTGAATATTTCATGTTGTATGGTAGATGCTGCATCGAGATAACGTTTGAAGTGGGATGAGCCATCCATGTTGTTGTTTTAACGCAATGTACCTACCTTCCTACCTTCACTACTAGGAGGTGTATACACTAATTATTTCAGAGAGATTAAAGAAATACATTCTTAATCTCCTCTAGTGCACCAGTTCAAGAGAACCCTTCAATTTGTATGAAAAATGTGAACACAAACGTGAAAGCTTCGCTTAGAAAGAAACATGGAAAGCAAAATTGTGTAAAAAGTACTCTCTACACATTTCACAGGCAACTAAATTAAAACACAATTAGAGAAAAGCTTCAACAGTTCCTCACTTACATTTGCAAACGACAATCTCGAAATAGGTTGAAAAACAACAGTTTGTAAGAATAGTTCGTACAAGGGTAGAGAAAGTCATGTGAGTGCAACATACCATGACGTTTTTATTCTTATTTAGGTTACTTAAGAGAAGTATTTGTATTACATTAAAAAGATATGAGATTATAGATACTTTACAACTATCAATAATCAATATGAATTAGCAAAGAATAATGATTACAAAAACGTAAGAATAGTTTCCAAATATGATATATCAGACACTCTAAGACAGATGTAGTAAAGTTAAAATTTGATAATTCAAATTCAATTCCAATTCCGTATTTGCAGTATCGTGGGAAAACCTAGCTCTGTGGTAATTTACAAGAGCGCCGTCCACGCACGCAACCAGCACGACAGGTGTGTGAAGCGGATTATCCATTCAAAGCCTTCGCAGGCGCTGTTTAGGAGACAAATAGAAGCGATTGTGCCTCTTTCGCCTTACCAAAACGCTGGAATAAGGAATTATAAGCAATTATGTACCACATACAGCGAGGCACCAATGGAAGATAGAGTATTTGAGCTAGTGTTGCAATAAAAGTGACAGATAAATAGAACAGAAATAAAGTTTAATGAAATAGTTTTCCACAAGGGATGGCACACTCTAATTTCCTTGTTGCCTCTTCTTTCCCAAAGGAAGTAAGTCTTTTATGCGGAACACGTGTCATTTTACAGCCCTCACACGAGCTTAAATTTTCTCTGGTGGCTAACTTTATTGCCGTTGTAGATTTTAGTATACACGTGCCATGTGTTACAAGTTTCGTCTAGGCGCTGATAAAGGGACAAATAGAAGTGATTTTATTGCCTAATGAAGTTCTTTCTTATCACACAGTAGCATGAAAATAAGTCTCAAAGATGGGGGCTGGTTTATAACCAACCAATTTAAGGGGGCACTCTACTGACTTTTTAAAAAATGGTCAAAAATTAAAAAATTGGATTCTGTCATCATACTCTAGTCCTTCTACCACACGGTGAAATAATTATTTTTAATTTTCAGATAGTTTTACTTTCTCCACTAGTAAGTAGGGGAAGTATTGTATTCCACCCAAAAATTCGATGTCGAGATTTCACCGGAAATATATATTGAGACCCCCTGAATCCAAAAAAAGCATTTTTATAAAACGGTCCTTGTGTGTGTGTCTGTGTGTGTGAGTGTGTGTGTATGTGTGTGTCTGTGTTCATTCTGTTGTTCATTTTTGATATGTTAAGTGTGCAAAGAGAAAGAAATCTCAAAACTTTAAAATATTTGACTATCACACAAAGCCTGCTGTGTACATTCCCCTTGTACCTACAAGGAAATAAGCAATAAGATAATTTGCACAAATGTTTATCTTAACTAACACGAAGAACATATAGGAATAAGAGTTTGTAAGAATGGTTAGTACAAGGGTAGAGAAAGCCATGTGTGATTTTTTTTTATTTGCGACGAAATATTTATTAAAATAATTTGCACAACGTTAAGCAGAAAAGTAACTTTTTTCTAACAATAGTTTCTTGAACAATGATGGATAGTAAACATCACGTTTTTATTGATTATTTAAATAGTTTCCTATGGAGGTTTTTAAACCAGTCACTGTATTAAAATATTGAAGAATCGGTGATAAAGGGCATGTGAATTGAACATATCAGCTTCTACTTGTACTGTTTTATAAGCAGCTGTTTGCAGCAGAGGACATCTTGCAAAATGCTTATTTATTTGGATATTCAGGTGACCTTCATATAAAAGCTGTGTACATATTGCTTCTGTTTCCTCTGCTATTTTAGGCTGTCGGCCAAGCGTTTTTCCTTGTATTTCTCCAGCTATAAGAGTATTACAAGAGTTTCCGAGGAACAATGCAAACAACAGCTGTTTGGTTTCCCTATCCTTACAGAACAGAGAGCTCGTCTTATTTATGACGAGTACCAACCATCAGTACGTGCTTAGGTGTTGCCAACTTTCACATTTATTTTTAAATGAAAGTGAGTAGAATTTATTTTATTAATTATTAGATATGGTGATTGGGAACGTAACAAAATGAAGCACCAGGAGGTCAAGGGCTCGATTCCCATATAGCGATTTTCCTGAGCCAATGGTTTTTTCCGGGGTTTCCCGGGTCGCTAGGCGAAGGCTGGGAAAGATTATTATTACTTCTACTGTTTCTAAGGATTAAATCTTGTTAGCTTGTTCCGGCTCTAATTATTGCTGCATTCATCTCTTCCGTGGACGTCCGTGGTCTCTTTTCCCACTTCTTGGTCGAGAAATCAAACTTTTCCAGGGCATTCTATTGGAATCCATTAACAGAAATGTTCATAGCACTGTTTCTTACACCCTTCTATTTCATCTGCAAGACTAAATAATTCCAGTTCTTTCCGGATATCTTCACTTCGTTTTTTGTTCACTAATGTATATCCTGCCACAAACCGTAAATATTTCATCTCTCTCATTCCACTTTTCATCTGTGTTCTTTCAGGGTTCTAAGTGTCGGCGAGAGTTTCGGCGTGCATGGCAGGTGCTTCCACTCTGTAAATGTTCGTCGTACGAGCGGGTGGAGGTTTCTGGGACCCGACCCCCCCCCCAAAAAAAAAAGACCTAGAGCCAGCGGGAGCGGGGAGAGAAGTAGGTGTGCCAACCACCACCGGGGAGTCAAAATCTCTAATTCTTTAAGAGACCCTGCCACCCTTCGTAACCTCTCATTTCACCACACCCTTTCGGGGGTGGGGCGCCCCGTTAGGGATGTCGGCACAAGAGATGTTCTACAGGCCAAAGCTTGTTTGTTCTATCTTTCTTATCTGGTGATTTGTTGTATTACTCTCCTTGCTATGGATAATAAGTACATATTACTAAAAAATTCTATGTCGAAATTTCATCTAAAATATAAAGCATTATCACAATAGTCTGTAGAAGAATGGGTAAGGAAAGTCGTGTGAATGTAACACTTAGGAAATAAGATCACAAATAAGGAATCATAAACTGTGTGCGTCATAAAACAAGAGAATGCTTTCGTCGTATGCTATCCCCTTTACTTCAGACGCACCTTCATTTCTATATAGCTAACATCTGTCTGTGGCATTCTGAAATTCCTTGAAACGTAAAAACCCCAGTCCCCCGGAGCCCCGCACAGTCGCTTTCCGTCAAATTTCCGTTAAAGCGCGTTTCCTCTTACGTCACAACCTGCCCTAGAGGATCTAACATTTTTAACATATGCAGCATTAAGCCTATTTTTCGATATTGGGGAGGTTTAAAAAGAGGTGGAATTTAATTAAAATCGTGTGTTGCAGAACATAGGTGCATAACAAGGGCTACTTGAGTTCAGTATCTCAGTATGTAATTTATGTAATTTATGACTTTAAAAATCTGATGTGTTGCACTCACATGACTTTCTCTACTCTTGTACTAACCATTCTTACAAACTCTTATTCCTATATCTTCTTCGTGTTAGTTAAGATAAACATTTGTACAAATTATCTTATTGCTTGTTTCCTTGTAGGAGCAAGGGGAAGCTTTGAGATTCCGTTCTCTTTGGACACTTAACATATAAAAAAATGAATAACGATGATCCATTTCACGAAAGTATTAGGTTTTCCGAAACTCACACACATAACAAGGAATATCTCCGAAATGGTTCACCCTACAAGAAAATGTAATCGGGCATAAATTGTGCTATTTAGCAAGATCTACATTTGTGGTATATTATGACCTTTCCAATTACGTCCTACACATGCCTAGTGTGGAAAAACATTAATTACATTAATTGACCTTATAGTTGGTTATACTAGAAGCCCGGGACATAAGTACTTATAGTCGTCATTAAGGTATGTTATCTCAAAGTAAATTACGTCCTATACACGGCTAGTGTGGAAAAGCATTAATTACATTAATTCACCTTATACTAGAAGCCGGGGGCATAAGTACTTATAGTCGTCATTAAGGTATGTTATCTCAAAGTAAATTAGGATCTCTTTGTATGGTTTAACGGGAATAATGCGAGTGAGTTGGAGAATTTAATGGCACGTCGGCACGTTAACCATGGTATCTTAGTGGTTAGAGCACCCGGACGGTAACCGGTAGATCCGTGGTTCAAATCCCGGTCATAGCATTCAATTTTTCAGTCTCATACTTTTAAAAGTTTAGTTCTTATAGCACTCACTGCCTTAAGAATATAAATTCTGGGGAAATTAGCCTTCGTGGTAGATTGCTTGTGCCTAATTCATTTAATTCATAAATTAATTTTTTTTCTTAGAACCGCTTATTTTAGTGTACTTTCGCTATACAGATAGTTCCATTATAACGTTTATAACCTTTCCTGCCATTATTTTCAACTCATGACCCAAAAAAAAAAAAAAAAAAAAAAAAAAAAAAAAAAAAAAACAGGTGAATTTACAATATTGCATATATTTTCTCTCACATTCCCATAAACACAAATCTAGAGTGCTATTCATCTGATTAAAGTTTAGATACTTTTGTTTCACGGTATCCAAAAAGTGTTTGGCAAAATTGTATACCGTCATTAAGGACTCTAGAAATAAGTTATGTAAATGTTCATACTTATGTATCATTCTGCACCATTGGTATTTCTAAACAAAGTTTTGCATTATGATCTTTAAACCCATTATTTTGAGCCACTTGCAGACGATTTCACCGTTTTAGATAAAAAATAGGAAACCTCCTATTACAAATAGGAAAAAGTATCTAAATAGTTTATTTGTTCGAGTGCTTTTTTCTTGTAATACTATTTTTGCTCTTAAACATATGGTGATTTATTCAAAATCGCTAGAGCCATTTCTGGGAAAATTAAAATGTTTGAAATATTTTTAATCCTCGTGGTAAATTTATAGAACTTTATATAAAAATGCAATTTTTTTAATTCAGGATATCAAAAAAATTTGCCTACTTCCGGTGAAATTTCAGCATCGAATATCTGTCGTACTGTTGTGCATTTTATGTTTAAAAAGTGGGTTATCACTTGTATTCCTTCAACCTTGCAAATCAAAAGAATATAAATATTCCATCAAACTGATTTTGTATCTTAACCTACCTAGTGTTGTATTGCATTAAAGAACGCTTTGCTGCCAACAACCTCTGAGTCGCCGAATATTTTTTCCTTGGAAAAATTCCAATACCCGAGCTGAAAATTGCTAAGCACAGCTCACAGAGCGAGAGAGTCCTTAAAATTAATTACCATATAAATTACGTCTTGTGAAATATGTGTCCTACTGTTTAGGCAGAAATACAATATATTTTTTCTTTTCTAACCTAAAACAATATTTATAACTCTGTATTATGAGTGAAAACTAAAATATTGCATTACTTAGAGGTATCGGAGTTTAAGGGAAATCATTCTCGATAATATTACCATAATTTTATAAGAAATTATACTCGTAAAAGGTGCATAATTGGACTACCAAAAATAAAATTCTCTCTGGCTGTAAAAGTGTGACATTATTGCTGCAGTTTAATTTCAGTACCTATTGCTGACAGTATATTTTTATATCTTCTGAGTATTAAAGCTTTTGATAACTTAAAATGGATATTTTACAGTCCCAGAAGAGTAATTTTAGAATTTCAGAACATGATATTCTACTAGAGTGCACCAGGTCTTAATGGAGTTCCACCAAAATTATTACTAACTAAATAATGCTACTTTGGGGTTATGTTCGTAAAAGTTTTCAAAAACGCAGAGCCACTTTAATTTATAAATCTGGAGGTCCTAACGTTTTAGGAGATTGGCGGCCTATAATTATATTCTCAGTGGTACGAAGAATTAATGAACGAGAATTAGAAAGAAAACTTACATGTTTTGTTTAATTATGTAAGCTACAAAAAGATTTCCTTCCAACGCCTGGCGCGTTTATTAATACATCCCTCATTAACAGCTGTTTGCAGGATATTTAAAAAAGATCATAAAATTGCTGCATATCCTTACTTAAGTTATCAAAAGCATTTGATAGTATAGGCAATGATCATATTTAACACTTTAAATTATATATCAGTGCCATAATGTTTAAAACTTCTGATTCTGACCTACTAAATTTTCTCCCTCGTAATAACAAATGCACTTTAAATAGAGTAACGTGATAACAAAATTTATTGATAATGATTATTCTTTAATGAAATGCAGAATATTGTGTTCTTAAACAATTTACTTAAGTAAAAATTGGTCAGTTATTTTTTAATTTGGAGTAAACTGCAGTTTTTATAGTTTTCTCTAAAATTTTGAAGCACCTTTTTGTTAAAATAAGGTAATGCCCAGAAAAGTTATTACAAGTGGACAGGAGCTATAAAATATAGCAAACACTTTGAGTAGTGTTAAACTTTTATATATTATAGCACATGCCTGTGTATTTGGACACCTGCAAGTGCCTTATCATAGGATGTAAACCAAAGTTTGTAACTTTATACTACCATAAATTTTGCTGTTGAATGTTTCTATTTAGCTAGTTGGGTTCAGGAATGATTTTCTGCTTTTATATGCATATTTGTGCCCAGGTTTATCTGTATATTTATTAAATATGAGTACAATGCTTACCATAAGAGGCAGCACCGTTTTAATCTGGAAGACTTGTAAGTTAAAAAAACCACACAACCGTCTTTACGGAAGACGAAGTCGATGGCAACTAAGACAAACTAACAACTAAAAAAAGAAGTCACAATGCACAAAGCAGGAACATTGCTCGTGAAAAGTTTGAACACTGGCTGTGTACAAGTGTGTAAAGTGCCAGTCAGAACCATCAACACTGGTGCACTGAAGGAACGCAACACAACACACGCTTCATCATGATCGCGGGCTGCTCCGTTCGTCAGCGGGCATACGTACGGCGGGACGCGAGAGGGCCAACTGAACCCACTTAGACACTGTAGCAAGTCGAGTCGAGCCGCGGGATCGATAACCTCGCAGTGCGCACGATCCACGGCACACCTACTGTATGGACGACACAAGCGCTCTGGATCAATGGTTTCATGTTGCTCACCATTTGCTCAATGGCCTCGATCTCCTCTTTGTTTATTCATTCAGCATTATTACCAGCGTTATCGACATCCATAAGAAAGCACAGCCTAGGTCGGAACACACATTCTGACACAGCTTGTGGATGCTGGATGCGGAACTAAGCGCCGAATCTGCTTCCCTAGTGCTAGAGAAGGATAAACAAGCACTTCGCCACAGTGCTTGGGCTATAATGCAAAAATTCGCATTTCCGTCTTCGGGGGAAGAAATATGACTTTTTCCGATTCAGAATATATCTATGGTTTATTGGTAATTTAAAACACTTAAGGGATCCTAGAACTGAAAAATTACCAAAAACTTGACCATTTTTAGATTTAGGCATACAAATATTTCCAAACCACAAATCATCGGTTGGCAGTAAGATTTTTCAGATTCAGCATAGGGATTTTATTCCCTCTGGGAGGTCTGGCATTGGGTACACTCAGCCTCGTTAGGTCCTGGGGGGACCAATTGAGGAGCTACTTGATGGAGAAGTAGCGGCCCCAGGTCGAGAAGGCATTATAACTGACCGGGGGCGGGGGCTCGGGGCGCTGACCACGTCCCATCCTCCAGTACTGCAACCCACCAGTGACACCTGTAGTGGGCAGAGGTGGGGACGCAGTGGCTGGAAGGCAAGCCTTGGCCCTTCATGGGCTGTTGCGCTAGGGGTTTAGTTTTGTTTCAATAAAATGTGGACCAGAAAGGGGTAAAAAACAAACAAGTTCAGCGGAAAGAAGTGCTTAAACGGCATCTAGCCGCAAGATAAAAATTATCAAGCTGAGGAGAGACTACTACACAAAGAGGGAAAACATAACTGACTCATGATGGCCGCGCTGTAACCGAGTGGTTAAACCATTCGCTTCACAACAAAGCGGCCCGGGCTCGACCCCAGGCAACCGCACATGGGATTCGTAGTGGACGAAGCGGCGCTGGCGCCAGTTTCCTCCGGGTTCTCCGGTCTCCCCAAACATCTCATTTCACCGGTGCTCCATCTTCACTTTATATACCATCAGTGTCACCACCTGCGGTGCCGTATGTAGTAAAAGCGGGCGTTAAACACTACAAAAAATTACTCATGATCATGCTATATATGCGTAAAAAATTGTTTTTTCTCGACTATGCAATGTATTACTTTCTGTACTATGTATAGTAAGCAGAGGAAGTATTGTATTCCACCCAAAAATTCTATGTCCAGATTTCACTGGAAATATATGAATAAAAAACTATTTTTCAAAAAAGGTCCATGTGTTTGTGTGTGTCTGTCAGTCTGTGGACAGTACAATGCAAAAACGAAAACTCCGTTAAAAGCCAAAGTTGGCATTTAACATCTTTTAAGGATACAACACGAAAATTTTGAACAAAATTCCTCCACCCTAAATGACTACATGGAAATGTTTTCGAAAATTTTGATTTTCTCGAAAATGGCTCTAAGGATTTTGATTAAAGTGCCACATGTTTTAGATATTTTTAGGACAAATTAAATATATATTCTGAATTTTCCTGCTGTAGCCCATGTAGTCCTGTTTACTCTGAATGACCTTTTAATAACTCGTAAAGCGTCAGAGATGGACCAAATCTTGCTATACAAAAAAGTGGATCTCGCTTAAAGCACAATATATGTACAAATTAATTTTTTGTTGAGTTAACTATTTCGGAGATATTCCTTGATATTTGTGTGATTTTTGGAAAGCTTTAAAATTTCCTCAAATGAAACATAGTTTTATATGTTAGCCTGCAAAGAGAACACAAATTGAAAGCTTTAAAAGATTTGACTATCGCTCAAAGCCTACTGTTTTCCCATATTCCTCTTGTACTCACAAGGAAATACGCAATAAGATAATTTCTGCAAATATTTATCTCAACTAACATGAAGATAGAAGAATGTCATGTGAGCACAACACGTCAGATTTTTTTTTTTTTTTTTTTTTTTTTTTTTTCAATGCACTATCTACTCCGTGCGCATTCAGTTAGGTGTTTTGTTCTGCTGCTACCAGTTTTTTGAGAAAAGGGAGCCTAAAATTATGAAAGTTTTGCGGTTTATATAGCAATCTCTTTTGAAGTTTAACACTTGTTTTTCAGACAAACTATAAAACATCTGGTTTTAAAAATTTAAAGAGATACATGTGCATATATACAAATTATACATTAATTTATTTACATTGACCTATAAATTACAGTCGGAGAAATTCACAATTTTTAGGTTAGCTGTATGTTCATATAATGCTCACACTACCCACTCTCCTTAATACATATTGTAACAATATTACTTTTTCAATTATTTATTTTCTTTAACTTCATTCAACTATGGCCTCACACAAATTCACCTATTACGCTTCCTTTTCTAACTCTTTTACACAATCCTCCACAAACTTCTCAACTAACATCTAAAGCTCTAAAGGTTACTGACTCCTTGGCAACGTGACGTCATCCAAGGAGAATCAAATTTATGGGATGCTTAGCACACGGAAGTCGCATCAATGTCACAGTACGCACAGCTTCGTAGTGAATCCTGCAGTCTACAACTTGCTATGTTGTCACAAGCAGAGCGGACGGCGCGTACAGTCATTTTAATTTAATGGCTTGTCACACTAATAGTGGGTAGAATGGAATGAAACGTAATACATGGACCACAACAGACATGGAATCGACACTGAAATTATTTAGCAAATCAAGCATGGATTAGGTTGAAAAAATTAAGTAATTTTATTCTTTTTTCTTAAAGCAATAAACCACTCTTCTTGAGGCCTTTCAGGAGCCAGGTTTTTTGTAATTTTACACGGCTTCCTCTGATAATGAAAAACTGTATCTAAACATTTTGTTTTCAATTTTTGGAAATAAAATGAAATCATAGTGTACTAGGTCAGGGATATGCAGTAGATGGTCCATAGTATTGACCTTAATGCTATAGTATCAATATGGTCCGTTTTAGGGAGAAAAAAAAACAGTCCGTTTTTATGGAATCCATCGGCAACAAAGTTTTCTCACGTCTATCTGTTGATGTAAAATGTTTTGGATTTAGCGTATACCCATGTTCAATGTCGCACAAATAAATTCATAAGACTTTTGTCAATCTTCTTCAAGCACTACTCGAAAAATAACATTTACATCAGTAATAGCGGTTCTTGGGCATCCTTTACATAGGTCATTGCTAAGAAAAACCGATCGCTTTTGAACTTGCTGCATTTCTAATCCAATTTTCGGATTTTTTGGGGATTAGTGACGACTTAAAATCGCAAAATATCATTGCTCGAAAGTGTTCTCTAGTCAAATACATGTTGGGGTGAACCTAAAATATTTAAATTAATAAAATATTAGAGCAAATCGAAAAAACTACTCGGCAATCAACTCGCAAAACACTAATAGTTGTCAAATATAAATAAATTACATTTGTTTTATAGACAGAGCATTCAAAAGATGTTCAACGACACTCTGGTATAAATAACTAATACGCATATCGATATGATCATGATATGATAAAAATTGAAGTTTATTTAGTTTATTTTTAAATTTGTGATTTCTATTTCTTCCGATGGATCTGTATCTCGTAGATCAGTGTGTAACGGGCATTTAGCCTTCAATATCTCATCCTTATCGATGCCATGTTGTTTAAGTGACAAGTCCACAGAGGCAACAGTGTAGGGCAACCGTACCTCTGCTTGTGACGGCATATGGCATTAGGATACCTCCACTATGTAGTTTCCTTATCTGTGATGAGATGGCACTGCATTCACGAATATTATCTATTTTCATCTTTACTGTTGTTTTAGACTTAAGGTGGAACTTTGGATCGTGATATTAGATATTCAATCTAGTATTTACCTTGGACTGAGGAAAATCACGAAGAAAACCAATCAGATTGGTCGGCCCATGAGATTTGAACCCGGGACCTGCCGAATGTGTGCGACAGTCGTTATCGCCTGTCGGTTTTACTTCTTTCCTTATTTATATACATGGTGGAGTCCAGCCACAGCCGCCGCAGAGGCAACATGGCAGGAAGAAAGAAGAAGCGAGCCGCCGCAGCAGTCCAAGGAGCCTCCGAAGAACCTTCTGGGGAGACTGAAAACGCCAGCGCCGTCCCTGCCTCACAGCCAGCCTCCTCGCCAACTCCTCCACCTACGCCGCCTGACCAAGGTATCTCAGCCTGCGACACCACGCCGACATCAACCACCCACCGCACACAGCCGACACAGCCAGAGGTTGAATATCGAACGTCCAGAGAGAGTCATCCTAACCTCACGAGGCTGCAGAGCTACAGCGCAGTTGTGCGCGGAGTACATCGGCAGCTTCCGGACTCTCTCCTCCTCAGCGCAGCCCGAAGTCGCTGGCCTTCTCTCATGAAAGCGACGCGCATCATCACAGCCAGAGGACCGTCGCCGCTGGTGCGCCTGGAGTTTTGGGATGGGGCAGATTACCGCGCTGCTTTGAAGGACGGGCTTCCTGCCCTAGGGCAGGTGCTCCCAGTCGAGGCTAGCCGTGGTGTACGCCCTATTCCCTGCCGATGCTGCTGCCAGTATGGTCACACCGCCGATACCTGCGCCGACCCCCCACGCTGCCACTACTGTGGCGCCGGCACCTTCACCACATGCTGCACCAGCCACGACCTGACACGTCGCCCAGTGTATTGTGCCACGTGCAACTGCACTGGTCACTTCACGGGCCAGGCGGCGTGCCCCAGGAACCCACGCCGTCAGACGCCCGCAGTTCACAAGCTGCCTACGCAACAACCACTCTCCGCCTCGCAGACCTTCACCGTCACACACCAACATATCATGACCAACCGCCAAACCGCCGACCAACACGACGCTGCCGACAACCAACTTATCACCGCTGTACTCCACAACACCGCCGCACTACAGAAGATACAAGACACACTTCAGACTCTCACCGACCGGGTTGCAGCATGGGAGACAGCCCTGACTCGTGCTCTCGAGGACGTTAAGGATGTCACCCATAATCTGCAAACAACGCTACCTGCCACAGTTCATCAAGACAACAATAGCCTCCGTGACCACTTCAACAAGCAGCTGGAGAAAGTGGTCACATACATCAACGACACACGCATTCACAAGGTCCATAAGACACTAGAAGAAATTCTACAAGGACACACATTATCACTACAGGACTTAGTTAATCAGATTTTGAATCGACTGACACTCCTCAGACCTCTACTCGGTACTCCACCCGGTCCTTCAGTACGACCCAACTTCCCCCCAAACCGTAGGTCAGTGTGAGGGCAACGCCATGATACTTGACCTGCCTAAGCCAACGACCCGACTTTAACATTACCCACAAGCATCCGGTTTGCTTCGGCGGTACCGGACCAACTCTACCACTGTAACAAAAATAAACTGAGTCACCCCAGTAATACAATTAGTTAAGTAGGAAAAAAAAATATACATGTTCTGCTAAAGAGCATTGCTTCAATTACATTAGCAGATACAATGTAATGCGTTGAATATATACATATTTGAAATATGTGGAAATATTAAAACAAAGGTTTAAAGATTATAAAATAATTATCAACAGAGTATCCTGTTAAAGCTATATAAACAGAAATCTAATGTGTTGCACTCAGATGACTTTCATTACTCTTGTACTGACTACTCTTACAAACTCTTACTCCATCTTCTTAATGTTAGTTGAAATAAACATTTGTAGACATTATCTTGTAACTTAGTTCTTTGTAGGTGCAAGGAGAATATGCGAATACAGCAGCCTCTGAGAGATAGCCAAATCCTCAATCTGGGACCTATTGATGGCTGTGCATAAAATAGTGAATAACGACCTTTCATTTGAGAAAAGCATAAGCATTGCGAAACTAACACAAATAACAAGGAATACCCCCGAAATGGTTCCCGTACAAAAAAGGTATCTGAACATAAATTGTGTGTTTTAACGAATCTATATTTTTTGTATAGTAAGATTTGGTTTGTCTCTCACAGTTTACCAGTTGTGCAAAAGTCAAGGGAAACACCACTACATGGGCTGTAGCCAGAAAATTCAAAATATACATTTAATTTGCCATAAAAATATTTTAAACAATAACATTTTAATCAAAATCGTCAGAGCCATTTTTTAGAAAATCAAAGTTTTCCAATAATGTTCCACGCAAAGGGTAGTTTAGGGTTGAGGAATTTTCTTCAAAATCTTAGGGGTAACCTTGAAATTTAAATATCAACTTTGGTTTTTAACCGTGTTTCCGTTTTTGAGTTATGCTGTCCACAGACACACAGTGAAACACACACGCACACACACACACACACAGAGAGAGAGACACACACACAGACACAAACACACACACATACGCGCGCGCGGACCTTTTGCTAAAACTCCTCCTTTTTGGATTCAGGGGGCCTCAAAACATATATTTCCGGTGAAATCTGGACATCGAATTTTTGGGTCGAATATAATATCCCCTACTTACTGTACATACGTAGTAGAGAAAGTAAAATTAACAAGAACGTCAGCTTATAAATAGTGCAGTATAAGGTATTTTAACGTTATAAGGCATTTATTTGCAGTAAACTTTACAGTTAATTTGAGCTTCTCTAGTAACGGCGGTTCAGAGAAGAACATGGTGAAGTGTTGACAGCCTGTAACTTTCACAAGTTGCAATCCTCTGTCAAGAAACTCACGCGGATTTTGACTTACCCCAAATTCGATTAGTGGGTCTGTTCATTTTCCCACGAATGTGAAGCTGCATTGTTACTTCCCCACGTCAGTTCACAATTCTAACCCAATTTTGGTCCTTCAGTGAGAGATTGCGTTGCCTAGTTCCAATATTGGTGGTCCAGTAAGAATGATAATCAACTAGAGTTTGTCTTGCTCCAACCTGGCGCGTCGAATTCATTATTTTAGTTTTTCTTTGCAGATATTTGCCTTAGTCAACTGGCTTACCTTACGAATGCCTGCAATGAATATGCCCAGCGTCCTTCTTTTTCGTAATTTACTGTCCTATATGGCAACTCTATAGGGTAGCAACCTGAAGCAAGTGGACAGTCGTGCTTGTATTTAGTGAGGTTAGGTTTATGCCACACACTGTGACGTATGCACTGTCATTAATTCAGCAGAATGTTTCTCTCATTAAACGTACAATCGCGTTGTGGAATGGGGAGCTTGTTGGTACGACGTAAACATAGTAACACCAGCAATTCTAAATTAATCTACAAGGCAGTAGAAGTGTAAGCAGTGACAGTGTTGTTACAATATTATATCGTAAGGTTTCTTGAGTTGTGTCAACTACAAAATCATACCTAAACTCCTGAGTCAAATACAGTACACAAATCGTGGCCTTAGACACGCGCAAAGTGGCTAAAAATTCAAGCTTGTAGATCCAGTCTATGCTTGAGCTGCTTAGAGAGGGCGATGAATACCCATCGACTACCCATCGATCCTATTGCCAAGAAGCACTCTTCCCTTTAAGCAAGCATCCACGCCATCTGTTTCGCACCGCCATACACCACGAAATCTAGAAGCACATCTGAAACATGGGAAGAAAACGAAATGAAACGGAAATTAAAGGAATAAATCATGGTACAGCATTCGTCTAAGTGCAGGGAAAGTCTCGAAAAACTCTGGTCAGAGTGGGCAATCGAAGGGAATCGACCTCCCAAATGCGAGGCTCACACGTGACCAAGGAACATGTCCCTCGGTTAAACAGCTTACACTAGTAATCTCTTGCATTACATTACTTTCTTTATAAGCTACTGAAGAACTATTCTTACTAAATCGTAAGTTCAAGTTATTTATTAGAAAAGTGTTGGCCTGGTGCCGGTACAATGGGCCCGGCTTACAGGCTATATTTAACATTTTTTTTACATTTGGCTTTGCTTATATATACACTTTTTTTCGGTGTCTACAAAAAACGCATACGGTGACCATCTGTAGGTCACCGAGAATAGTTTTCTTTTGTCTTTTTAAGTTCTATTTCGTCTTTGTTATATATACATATGTACACACTTACAAATTATTTACAGACACATTCACGTACGCATTCACCCACGCACACTCTCACACACATACACACATCTTCACTGGGCACACCAGAAATATGCGTCCCAGTGCACTGCACTATTCACACTATGTACACTGTCCCACGGTGGCAGCTCCTGAATATTTTTCGAGGTGAGCGCCTTTGCCGGAACATGTATGTGGTCTAGGATCGAGGTTGCGTGGACGCGCATTAGTCGGCGAGCCGAGCCGCTTCTAGAACATTTTGATCCTATTATGCTTGCGGTGCTTCGGCTCGCCTTTGCCAATGTTGGCGATGACGTCGTTTTCGTGGTTTCTAATGCGCGTCCATGCAGCCGTTGCTCGTTTTTCAATTGCCTCTGGGATGACCGGGATCCGGGTTTCAAGGTGTAGTGTTTGGGTACTGGTGAGGAGTGGAGCAGACAGGATTTTTCTGAGGGAGAGGTTTTGGAGGGTTTGGAGTTGTTTCAGGGCGGTTTTGGAGGCATTAGCCCAGGCCACACATGCATACAGGACCACCGAGAGAATAAATGACCTATATAGTATAAGTTTTGACTTCAGTCGCAACTGTTTACTGCGGAAGATGGGGGCGCACAACATTAGCCGCTGTCTGCCTTTATTGGCGCAAATTTTTATGTGGGTGGACCAACACATTGTGCGGTCCAAGGTGACACCTAAGTATTTAACCTGCTGACGGCAGTGCAATATTTGACCACCGACCGTTAGGTCCTTTGCCAAAGTGTGACACCGCTTAGAGAAATGAATTAGCTGGCATTTGTCGGGGTTAATTTTGATTTTCCAGTCATGTTGCCATGAGAGGAAGTTGTTAACATAACGTTGCATTTCTGCAAGGCCGAAACGTGGATTTCTATGGTGGTTGTATATTGCAGTGTCGTCAGCATACATGGCGACCTTGCATCTGGCGTCCACTGGGAAGTCATTAGTGAATAATATGTACAGAAAAGGGGACATGATTGCCCCTTGTGGGACGCCAGCCCGCATCACTCGCTCCCGTGAGGAGGAGCGGCCCACTTGGACGTAAAACTGCCGTTTTTCTTGAAAATTGTACAGCAAGTATAGATAATTTTGAAGAGCCGGGAAATTGTGGTGCAGTTTGTAAATGAGGCCATTGTGCCAGCACCGGTCAAATGCGGCTTCTACGTCCAGAAATAGCGCCAACGTTGAAGCCCCATTGTTAAATTGCTCTGTTACATCATCAGTTAGTCTGAGGAGCTGCAGTTCAGTGGAATGTCCTTTTCTAAAGCCAAATTGTGAATTTGAGAGCTCATATGTTGCCGAGACTTGTTTTTGTAGTCGAGAAAGGATACATTTTTCGAGCAATTTACCAATAGTAGACAAAAGACTAATGGGACGGTAGTTTTGCGGTTGTCTGGTGCTTTTCCCTTATTTTGGGAGCATGATAACCTAAGCTCGTTTCCAAGTAGAGGGGAAATAGCCTTGCTGCAAACAGGCGTTAAATATCTTTGTTAGTTGTACCAGAGCTTTTCTCGGGAGATGCTTAAGTTCCTCATTAGGCAGCTTTCCCATTAGGCAATTTCCTAATGAGCTTGAAAATTTCC
This sequence comes from Tenodera sinensis, assembly GCA_030765045.1. Lineage (NCBI taxonomy): Eukaryota > Metazoa > Arthropoda > Insecta > Mantodea > Mantidae > Tenodera > Tenodera sinensis. The sequence goes on along the minus strand of CM060965.1, from coordinate 37,055,405 downwards.
TGCGGTGTTATGATGGGTAGTTGTTGCTCTTGCTTCTGCGCCACCCAGGTTTGTACCCATGTCTGGACCTCCCGTTCTAAAACACGGTTGGTAACTGGGTTTTCACTGAATCTGTCTCTAAATCGTAAATTAAAATTGAGTTCTTATTTATACAGGTCTTTAACTGCTATGGTTCCTATTGGAGGTGAAAGCCCGCACAAATTTAGCTCAGAGACTTGTTTATCAGACTTTAGGTTCTTCTTCATGTCCCAAATCTAACACACGGGACCATTGGCTTTACTTCCCTTCTGAAGGAACATATGCTAAGGATGTTTACACTGGAAGAAATCCATCGCTCTCCGCCGGGATTGAACCCACAACCTCAAGAACGGAGGTAGTATGTTACCACAGGACCACGTACTTGCTAAATCGTTTTTGTACTTCAAGATAATGGAGATAATCTTTGCAGAAATAATTTCATTACACATGTAGATAGTCGTGCAAGACGGATACAGGAAACTTCAGCGATAGTCAGATCTTTAAAACATGGATGCCAATGCTGTCTCTGAAAGGCCATACTTTTGTATGACAACACAACAAACAAAATAATGAGTTAGCCTTAAGATTACGTAACACTGAGATTTCAAGATGATGAAAATTTATCGTTTGCTTCCGGGCGTTATTTTTAAACACCCTATTGCATGCTGAAAAGCCACGTGGATTTTAATGTCGGCTATGAATTCAAATTTTATATCTGTTTTCTCGGAAATTATATTTTTAGGTTTTCTTTCTCTAAAATGTTCTTTGCAGAGCAATTTTTGTATTGTGCTAATGAAATTTGCTACACATGTTCACAGAGAGAAAACAAATAATATTTCCTTATTTTTTATTCAGGAGTCCCCAAATGTGTATCTTCAGTAAAATCTCAGTATCTAATATTTGTATGGAAGAAAATACCCTTTGTACCTATTTACGTAGTACAAGAAATAAACATACAAGTGCTGCTGTTAGTTTTTTTTTTTTTTTTTTTTGCGCATTTTAAGGTTAAGCAGCTAACAATTTCTTTCTTTTTTTTTTTTTTGCTACTTGCAGTTTTGTTGGTAGTATTTTTCCAATAACTGAGACAGGTTTTTTTTTTTTTTTTTTTTTTTTTTTTTTTTTTTTTTTTTTTTTTGTAAATATATAATCCTCCATCTTCAAACTAAGCAGCCTTACCAACAATAATTCTGTCACTTGACAGTCTGCAGCGTAGCGGCTTTAACGGGCAATGTTTGCCTTTGTATCAGGTATTTGCAGAGCTCAGTTGGATTAACTGTTGAGGAGGAGTTACCTTGGTGCTTTATGCTGGGCATGTTGAACACCCCGAACTTCAGCTGACATGCAGCAAAGGAAAACAAAGCGAAGCTCCTATTGTATCCAACTTGAAGCAGAGATAGGCACCCGCCTACAACATCCACTGGCTTCCTTTGTTCAGCAACGGTGACACTCAGCTCCGGAGTGTGAAAACGAAATTATGGTCAAATGTGTCTTGTTGTTGTTAGAATAGCTTAACAAAATACATAAGAGGTTACAAAACTACAAATACCAAACGGGATATCACAGATGGTAATGTCTCTCCACCGCATTCGGGAGGTCTCGAGTTCAAATCCACTGGGCCAACAAATCAGACTAGGTATTTTTTCGTGGTTTCCCTCATTCGCCCTTGTAAACACTGGATTCGATATTTAATACTGCGACCCAAAGTTGTACCTTAAGTCTAAAACAAAGGTAAACATAAAAATTGCATGGTAACAGCGAATACTGTGCCATCGATCCACAGATCCATCCCTCTACTCGCCACAGGCGGACATACAGTTGCCCTGCACTGATCCCTCTGTGAATGTGACGAAGCAGGGTATGGTACAAGCTTGGGCTGAGTGACACCCTAATGCCGTTTTCCCGTCAGTAGCTGCGTCCTCTAGCCGCAGCCAGGTCCAGGAAGAGTGTAGGGTAGGGGTAGCGCGCTTCAGCGTGCCGACTCCCCGACAGTAAGACGAATACTTGACCTCTTAGAAACGCTAAGTAAAGCACCACAATGCGCGCTACGGGGGTTGCCCTAGTAATGCTAGCTTTTTTGAATGTATAACATAAGTGTAATGTAATGCAGAAATGTTGCAGCCTAACGTTCGTCTATTTTACTCTAATAGTTTAGAAACTATGATCAAACTTATTATATTTTTAAGTAGCTAAAAAGCCCACCACATCAAAAAGTTGGTCTAATATTTGAAGTCTAGGTTCAAAATAAGTGTATTTTTTAAAATTGCATCAGGAATCCCTGTACGTTCTCCAATTTGGGCTCCAAAAGTGTCTAAATGAATTTCATTTCCCTCCTTTACCTCCCTGTACTGGTAGGTTTCGTGGCGTATGGCGGTACCCGACAGACGGCGCGGATGTTTGCTCTAAGGTAAGAGTCAAGTCGTTCATCACCCTCTCTAGACAGCTGCAACAATGTAACGAATCTGCGAGACTGTAAAGACTTTCGCGTCTCTCTGTAGTCTGTGTGTGCCTGCTCTCTGTACCCTCCTATGGTTTATTTACTTCATCCCTTACCGAGAGATGGTAACTACAATGGATCTATGCAGAACTAATAGTGTGTGGTTTCCCGCATTTTTAAGGTTGAGCCTCAAGTGTCTGCTTGCTTTCGAGAAGTTTTTCGAGAAAAGGTTATTTTCCGCAGAATTCGTCGGCAGTTCGCCTGGACTATAAACAGTGAGAGACGACGCACAATTAATTTGTGTGTCTTGTGTACACTCGGTGCTGAGAGAGTTCGAATGTGTATCTCCAGAGACAGTTTTAGACGTTAAATCGTCGGTCGGAGTTATTCGTTGTGTTTGTGTAAAGTAGCTTTAGTGAGTGTATCGTTGGAGCGAGTTGTTTGTTAGAGTAGTACAGCTATCAGAAGTATATGTGTCAAGGTTACGGACAGCGTAGCTGTGAGTTGAAACTTCATGACGAACGTGTTAACGATGTTTTTATAATTAGGTTTAGAAGGGAAATAAAATGACAGAAAAAGTAAGTGAATGGGTTATTTGTCACACATTCTTAAATATTTATTTTTCAAAATAGTGGTTTTTGAGAAAATTAAAAGTTATGAAACATTTTCCATTTTGACTCTGAATAAGTAGCTAGTAATTTCAAGTTTTCAACTCCCTTGACATTCTTCGCTTTGTGTTCTAAGAAAATTCTTTCTACCTCATTTTAATCTCAATTTCTCATTTTCATGAGTCATCATTATAACCATTTTCATTTTGTCCTCACTGAAGCTTTCTTATTGTCGCCCCTTTTCTCTTCTCTTTTGCACTGTCAGAAGCATCTCCTTCTTAATCTCCGTCTTCAACTTGGCACCGCCTTCCTTGCTTTATCTCCTTCTCGCAGCCTTATTTCCCATTAAATTGATAAGCAACTTTTAAACTACTTTCCACCTTCTTCCATTATGGCTATGTCTTCCTTAATTCTGACAGGGTTGACAATTGCCTGAACGGAATCTCTAAAACAGTTGACAAAGCTGGCTTTGTGATACTGTGAAAAAGTTATATTGATATCCATGCGCACAAAGAAACACAATTTTAACCTCAATTTATGTACCGTCTTTACATTTAAGGTTATATCAGCGGTTTTGCTTTTGGAACAATTGCTTCTGACAAAGAAGCATTCGTCTATTGTTGGTGTTAATTGTTGGGTTGTGTTTACGCTCACACACACACACACACACACACACACACACACACACACACACACACACACACATTTTACTATCTCTACTACTGCTTTCTAAGTATGGAAAAGAACTGCATTCCACCCAAAACGTTTACCTATATCAACATTTCAGCGGATCTAAAAATACAGTTTTAGAAAAAGGTCGGTTTATATGTCCATACGTGTGTTCACTAAAAAGCGAAAGGTCAGTTAAATACCAAAGTTGGTATTTAAATTCAGTATCTTCCAAGGATTTAACACGAATGATTTCAAAAAATACCCCACCTCCCACAAGACAACCCTTTATATTGAAAATGTTTCAAAATGTTTATTTTCTCAAAAATGGCTGATAAGGGACACTGGGAGTGAAATTTTGGTCAAAATTGTCAAAAAGTCGAAAATTGTTTTTTTTTTTTTTTTTTACCTTAAAATGTTCCTGGAACACCTCTTCATTTGGACCAGCGAACATTTTAATATCCCCCACTCCATGTGGTCATTACGGCCCTTTCAAATAGCGCTCTTCCCTTAAGGTACACAGGATGCTCCTATATAAAAGCCTGGTTTTCTCAAAACTACATTTCTGCACATTCCAAAAGAAGGTCGCGCCTGAGTTTTGCTTCAAATTCAATGAAAACTTCCAAAAGTATTCATGAATAGCAGCTAAACAAAACTATGCTTCAATAACGATGTTATCGCTAACATGAATCCCAAAAACATTTTTTTGTATGAAAAAAAATCAATAATTTTTAACATTAAATTTTCTTTGTTATTAAAAAAATATGTACAGCATAATCAGCAAATGTATTTGAAATATCTCTTCTTATAATTGTTACCCATGTTTTAGAGCACCAGTTCTGCCAATATAAATGAATTTTGAAAAGTCAATAGACGCGAGCTCTATTTTGAAAATGTGCCTATTAAATTCATAAAATAATTGATATACCCTAAACGAATTATCCAATTTTAATGAAATTTGGTGTACCGCCTATTCTCTTATAAATACAAACACAGTAAAAAGTTTAGAAAAATCTATCAAGAAATGTGGAACTTTCAAATTTCACTCCCAGTGTCCCATAATTTTTATTAAAATACCATACGTTAAAGATATTTTATGGAAAATGTAATGTATTTCTTGAATTTTCTGGGAATGTCCTCAGAGGCACTCTACAGTTTGGGTGACTTTTGCATAGCCGGTAAATCGCAAGAGATAGACAAAATTTTACTGCATAGAAAATGTAAATCTTGCTAAAAAATTTATAGCTGACCCATTTTTTGTAGGGTGAACCATTTCGGAGATATTCTTGTTATTTGTCTGACTTTTGGAAATATACTTTTCTCAAATGGGAGGTCATTACTCATTCTTTATCTCTTGCCCATTCATCACACAACACCAGCTCTCAAAACATTTGAATATCGTTTAAAGACTTCCGTCTGCCCATATTCCCCTTAGAAGGCAATTTGTAATAAAATAAGTTCTACAAATGTTTATCTCGATTAACATGAGGTAGGTAGAGAACTAAGCGTTTACAAGAATAGTTTGTACAAATTGAAAGTGAAACTGAGTTTATTTAGTTTTGTGCTATGGTTTTCAGTATCCCTTTCTACAATGCATTCATAGATTGGCGGACAGTGCGCCCTCCGTCAGAGCAACGCATAAACGACCGGCAAGCCACGAGTACGGAACCATAACTACTGTAATAACTTACATTAGGCTTATCTCATCACCACAGAAATTGATGAACTCCAACGCGATCACATTCCCTGTACCTCCGAAAAAAATTCTTGTTTACTCGTAAATGTCACCAGACACGCACTTCCCAATTCATGCATAGAATTCGCATCAGTATGCGATGTAGCTGAATCCTGTTGAAACCAGTCACACAATCTTTCATTTTTTGTTAATTGCGGAAAAAATTTATTTGGAACAGAATTTACACAAAACGTGCGAATCAACTGTACTGCCGTAAATTGTGGAACGAATAATATATATATATATATATATATATATATATATATATATATATATATATCTGGAATGTGTTCGAGTTGAAGCAACATTTGTAACCCTTTCCATATTAGGCACTAACAATTTGGAGATAAATTTAAAGAGAATTAAAACGGGACTTTTATGCGACGCTAGGCCTATCTACCTTTCGCCTCCCGCACCTTTCATTGTCCTCATTACAGCGCCACGCCTCTAGACCGTATTGCAACTATGAAGCAGTGTCATTGGTTAGTAATCATCCCTCACCCTTGAGACCCTCTAAGGTGATAAGAGACTGAGAGATGATGCCAAACAGTGCATATTGCTTAGTTTCTTTTAGTGAGGGAGTCTCCGGTAAAACCTCAATATGGAAGTACATCCTCTACATACAAGGTAGAGAGAGTAATAAGTTGGCAACGAAAGCTAATGTTCTTAAGTTGTCGCCGCAGAGAGATCCATACTTTCTCTCTTGTGCCTTGCTAGGGCGGGCTTCTAAGATTAATTGATTATCTAGATGCAACTCCAGCCTCCGCTGGTTCAAAAAACGACGGAAGAATTTGGTATTCGTGCTGTCGCTTTCTATTCGCAACACACGGATCGAGATAAGAGCACTGCCTGCTTGCGTCTGGGCTTTACAATGGAACAAAAAGAGTATAAAGATTTTCAGTGATAAATGGAACATTATGGAACTGCTCTACGTGCCTAATGTCTTTTATTTCCATTGCCTATCTACAACACATCCGGAATTCTCATTTATTCTTCTCCACTATCTGTATAATTCTGAAAATCACGACTTTGTATAAGTATTACTGAAGCTCATTCTACTAAATTATGTCGAATTATACACAATTATCTATACTCGAGTATTACTTTAAATTGCAGTAATCTTGCATAAGTTTCATAACCTGTATCACCAATTTTTTTAGGCTCTGTTGATCAATTTCATAAATTTACCAAGAGTAGATAATATATAAATTTTCTGACGTGTTAGCTGCAATATTTTATCTACGTTAAGAGTATTTTAGTATATGTTGCATATTTAATGAAACATTCATTGCAGGGAAAGTAACGAAAAACAATACTTCTGATAATGGAGAAAATCCACCTGCAGTGTTACCAATTATAATATTACAGTAACTATCAATTAGACAGGAAGTTCCTGTTTAGATGCATATCATTATCGAGAAAAATAAAATATATAAAATCGTAGATTTAAAGTTTCTTTCACATTTTTTGAACCTGCATTTTATTTTTTGACCACGCATTTTGTGTTTAATTAGTATATAAACTACAGCTTTTATTGGCTGGTATGTACGAACTAAAGCAGTGTTGTTATTTCTTTTCTTTTTTTCTTTTTTTTCTTTGCCTAATTACAATATAATCTCTGCTCACAGAAACTTTTTTTTTAATCCGGGGCAGACCTTTATCTTAACACTCTTTTCCACAAAAGCTGATTCAATGGTATATAAAATATATCTCGCTAACTAAATACCCATTTTAAAACACTGTAGTGTTTAGTTTTCGGATGCTAATTTTTGTGAAAATACTGATTTAAAAACGCATATGCCTAATCTCAAATAAAAGTTTTGCTTGGTCTAGCCATAAAATTACCTAAAATTTGCGTAGAGTAATATTTCAAGATTTGAAAGCACCTTGATCATGCCACCGAATATTTAAGCTGGGATCACCCTATCCAAATCCACAAGTGACATAGAGCACAGAAGATAGCAGACTCGACAAGGGAATTTCGTTACTTATTTTTGGCGGTTAACTTGCTAAGGTGGGATGACAGAGTAGAGATGGCCATATTATTTATATTATTACAAACACAATATAACAAGCACCCCCATCAATAGCATATTTCCATAGTGAAATAGAGTTTGTGTTGAGATAGAAAGCAGCCCACCAAGGACCAAATGTCGGCTTACACAGCCAGAATTGTTAAAGGCACCAAAGAACTTGCTGGTTAAGTCCAAACGCTGATGGAGGTAGCACATCATTACATAGAAATAGGTACCTACTTTTGGTTTGAAAACCATTTTCTGAGGGGAGGTTTAATCGCTGGTGTATCGTTTTCCCGTCACTTATTTCTAAAATTTCTACTTTTCAATTAATGTTCATGAAAATTAACTGACATGATACGAAGCCCATCTCTTATTCAGTAAAAGTATATAATTATGGTTTAAATGTAACATTTCTATTATTAGCAGCTATGTTAATTACTTGTTATAAATATACATATTTGTGATTTTCATCTCATTTTTCACTTAATGCTTAGCTCCCCTCTCCTTTCGGACTTGTACAATCCCATAGGGGGAGGGGGGGGGTCGGAAACCAGTGGCTCACCTTCGAATCTGGGGACGAATTTTCCAAAGCTTATTTGTTTCCCTTGCCGTACTGTTGCCGCGACGCTCGCTGACGCTTCCAACCCTGAATGAAACATAACGGAATGAAGGGTAAAATAAAAAAGTAAGGAAATGGAGGGACAGGGAATTGAGAGGATATAGAAATCCTTCCCATTAGTCGCCTGGCAACCCGAGGAAACCTCCGAAGAAGTCCATGAATCAAGGATAGCCACAGGAATCGAACTCACGATTTCCCGAATACGGGCCACAGACTTACTGCCTGAGCGATCCTGCATTGTGTTTATTCATTTGTTAAACAAAGGGTCGCCATAAGACTTTTCTGGGAGTGTTAGTATTTCTAACAACAGATAGTAAATTTTCAGAATGATAATCAATTTCGTCTTAATGGCGATATTAGTTCGCGAAAATATCTGCTAGGGAAGCGAACTTATAAAATAACACAGTTACAGTGAACTGATTAAGTTTCCCCGAGGTTAAGTTACCCGGCTGGTAGAAAATAACTGAGGCACGAGTAAACTGATATTCAAACACTTATTGTAAATTCCAATAAATGCCGTGATGAATGAAGTTTTAAACAAATATTTGACATGCAATGGAGAGATCTAGAAAAACAAAGATAAAAAAAATCTTCAAAGTATATTTGTCGGCGATATCCGTAGTATTTGAAAAGCTTCGCTAATTAAATAAATTAAAATGTTCTCATGTTTGCGCATCTTTGTAACCTAAATTACAAGAATATCTCTGAATTTCCGCTTAATAATAAAATTAACCCTGAGGCGTTTGCAAAGTTGTATTCTTAGTGTTAGACAGCATTTTAAACCATTTTTGCTACTAAATGTCCAAATGTAAGAATACTGAATTCAGTGTACGTATGCTGCTTTATTTGTGAAAGGGAAGCAGTTTAGTATGTTAATCATGTAAGAATTATACGTGCATAAAATAAAGGAAGGTTATAACCTTAAATTTTAAGTAATTTTCCTAACCTCCGTAGGGGGCTGTAATGATTATTGTATGCAAAATATGTTCAATATAAACACAATAGTTACAGCATAGACATTATTACTGCCGTGCAGGTGGAACGAACCCACCACTGCGCTTGTTGTATCTAAACAACTTTGGTCACTCAGGAAGAGAATGTGGGGTAAGCAAGACAAGTTCAATCGCTGTCTCTCCTCTTGTGCCCATGCCTGTTGTATATTTAGTATATTGAATGAGATTTATTTGTTGCAGAAACGATGTTTAGAGAAAATAAAATTTGGGCTTTGGAAAGAAAAAACATACATTAACAAACATTGCTATATTTTGCTTGTGTGTTTAAAGTAAAAATTAGTAAAAAAGGTGATTTTCGCAGTTCATCAGGAAAGTGTTTATGTGAACACTAAGAAAGTTTATTAATATAATTAAATAGTAACAAATAATATGTTACATATGCTTATGAAACTATGGAATTGAAATTATGCTATATTTTCAAAAATGTGTCGCTGGAATATTTTATCAGACTAATATTTTGCACAATATAAAATTTATGTCCCAATACGGATGTAAGTAAGTTTGGATGAAACCTGAATGTTATTGTGTGTAATGACCAGTATAAATTTGATGCAGGAACATGATTACAGATAATTTTCCAATTTTCGCAGACGCTGGGCGCTGTATAATGACGTAATAAATCAACATTACCATGCGTTGAATAAACAAAATAGGAACTGACAGAAGGACGACTCTCCATTTGTTAAGCTCCAGCCTTGTAACTTCTCATAAACAAATACTGCATTGTTTAATGTAACTTCACAAAGCACTTCATAGATACTGTAAACTATAAATAGGTACCATCAATTTCAGCAAACAATAAGAACACCAGCATTAGATTGATCAGACAGGCCACCAATACGAGCATCAGATAGGTACTAGGCTGACTGTTCACTGTGAAGGTGGTCCCCTAACTAGGTCATGCGGCTTTTTGTGTCTCTAATATGACCCCTGGGAAAGAGGGAGGGATAAGAGTGAGACCCGCAGATCTTATGACGACGTGCGCAACCATGGATGGGGACCCTAACGTTTCCAGTTTGAATGCATGTGCTTTTACACACACCATAAACATCTGAACCAGGCTTTAAGTTACAGTTGCTTTTTGCTACTCGAGGTTGAAGAATACGACGACCCTGTACCGATTTATTTGAGTACCTTTCTTTCTTTTCACACAATTTTCTCTTTCTCACATAATATATACATAGTTCTTCATTTAAATTTAAATTTCTTCTAAGCCCATCTGAGTGTAGTCCAATATAGCTGAATGAAAGGAGAGCATTAGTCACACCTCCCCCCAAATCTCCGGAAAATAAAGCATTATTTTACTTTGAGGGGCTGTAGTGCTGAAATTTGGCCAACATCTCAATATAGAGATAAATGAAAGGCAACTCCAATTTCTGTAGCTTTGTAAAATCATTCAATATTTGCTTTCTCTACTAAACTTAAGTTAAGAAAGTATTGTATTCTAACCAAAACTTTATATCACGTTTTCACTTATAATAAAAACTAAACCCCGGCGCAACAGCCCATGAAGGGCCAAGGCCTACCACCCAGCCGCAGCGTCCCCCCCTCTGCCCACTATAGGCGTCATTGGTGGATGCAGTATTGGAGGGTGGAACGTGGTCAGCGCCCCGAACACTCCCGGCCAGTTATGCTTATACTTCTTCATCAAGTATCTTCTCAGTTGGTCCTCCCGGGACCTAACGAGGCTGAGTGCACCCCATGCCAGACCCAGCGGGGGAAAAATCCCCATGCTGGTACCAGTGATCGAACTCAGATCTTCCGCGTCACAATCAATTACAGTGTTCTAAGTACCTGTTCTAAAGACTTAGGAACTTTGACAGGATATATCAGTCGAATAAAATACCTAATAATAATAATAATAATAATAATAATAATAATAATAATAATAATAATAATAATAATAATAATAATAATAATAATAATAATAATAATAATAATAATAATAATAATAGACTGGTGGTGGTGGTTTTGTGGTGGTGGTAGTCGTGGTCGTGGTCGTGGTCGTGGTGGTCTTGGTGGTCGGGGTGGTCTTGGTGGTCGTGGTGGTCGTGGTGGTCGTGGTGGTCGTGGTCGTGGTCATGGTCGTGGTCGTGGTGGTCGTGGTGGTCGTGGTGGTCGTGGTGGTCGTGGTGGTCGGGGTGGTCTTGGTGGTCGTGGTGGTCGTGGTGGTCGTGGTGGTCGTGGTCGTGGTCATGGTCGTGGTCGTGGTGGTCGTGGTGGTCGTGGTGGTCGTGGTGGTCGTGGTGGTCGTGGTGGTCGTGGTGGTCGTGGTGGTCGTGGTGGTCGTGGTCGTGGTCATGGTCGTGGTCGTGGTGGTCGTGGTGGTCGTGGTGGTCGTGGTCGTGGTCATGGTCGTGGTCGTGGTGGTCGTGGTGGTCGTGGTGGTCGTGGTGGTCGTGGTGGTCGTGGTGGTCGTGTTGGTCGTGGTCGTGGTCGTGGTGGTCGTGGTCGTCATCATGATAAATATGTATTTCAGAAATAGTATTAGGCCGAGCCGTAGCCGAGTGGTTAAATCATTCGCTTCTCACCAAAGTGGCCCGGATTTGATTCCATCCAACCGTATGTGGGATTCGTGGTGGACGAAGCGGCACTGGGACGGGTTTCCTCCGGGTTCTCCGGTTTCCCCCGCCATCTCATTCCACCGGTGCTCCATCTTCATTCCATGTATCATCAATGTCACCGCCTGCGGTGCTGTATGTAGTAAAAGCGGGCGTTAAACACTGCAAATGCAGAAGTAGTATTAATCATGGTTATTTCAGTAATAGTCATCAAAACTATTTATTGAAAAGGCACGAAAGATCTGCAGACCGTGTAGCACTCAGTATCAGGGGAAAACAACCATTAGTGTAAGGTTGTCAGAAAGTACAAAGAAAGTCAATTACAAAATCTTATGACTTTTTTGTTGAACCTCATAGGGACGCGTGTTCACTCAGAGTGAACACCTTGTAAAATGTATCATGAGACAAGAGTTACCCATTGGTGGACACACGGGAACCACGAAATTAGAATAGATCTCCACCAATAAGAATACTCAAAATGAATGTTCGCAGGATAGTAAAAAAAAATCAATGTTAATTATTTCATAACCTAACCGCTCTAAGCGGTGAAATCTTATATCGAATTTTCAGTGGAATGCAATATTTTGTCTGCTTATTATAAGTGCAACAGAAAGTAATAAAGAGAAAGTCATGTGAAAGTAACATATGTTCTCCTTTCTTTCCTGCAGAAGCCGTACTGTGGTGCAACATTACCATAAGAAGTTGTTTGAGATGGTGAAACTTCTACTAGCAACAGTTAAATTCCTTTTCCGATCGGCTCTGTTACAGGACTTGATAGACAGTTTTCTGGCTTAGCGGTATTCTGAAGGGGGTTATCCCGGATTTTCCTACAAAGCACCGAATACAAGGGCTGTTTTATGAATGCCATCTTCCTAAAGCGCCCCGTTTTTCCTACGGGAATTCACTCTTCCCTCTTTGACTGAAGTGCTAGAAGGAAAACGGAAGAATTACAAGTGGAATTTGAGGGAAACGCGTTTTGTGCATGTGGTTCCCCCGTGTCAGACATTCCTCACCTTTCAGCTGCTCTTTAAAATCGATTACGTTCTAAGTATGTGTTTAAAGCAACCATTTGCTTGTATTTCGCTTCTAGAGGAATTCCTCAGTTCTTAAACTTCAAAAGGACACAAATAAACTCATTATCCCAGAGTATAACGATTCGCTTTATTTGTTTCAGCGTCCTCGAGCATAAAAATGAGTAACAAATCGTCCGCTTACATTCATATCCATTAAAACTAACTCCATACTTCTGCTATACGCTTGAAAAAATCATGTGAAAGTAACAGACAAGGCCTTTATAATAATATACTCCGTATCTAATTAAGACTGGTTGCACAAGTTAATCTGAGTTTAACACGTGAAAATGGTCCTCAGACAACCTGAGCTTCGAATTCTGGTTGTACAAACCTTGATCTAAGTTAATGGCTCCTTGATCTACGATAAAATTTGAGTGCTGAATTTTCTCCCGTTGCTTACATCAGTAGAACTGCAGAAGGAGGTAATAAATTATATAACTTTAAATAAAATACTAAAATGGTAATACAAACGTGTAGTTATTTGAACAACAGGAACATTGTTTGAAGTTGTATATCTCCAAAAAATCAAAATTTTACAGAAAAAGCAAAAAAAAAAAAAAAAAAAAAAATATTACTTCTAATATGAAAAAGTTTCACAAATGTTAAAATATAAAGTTATTGTGTTTGAGGATTACTTCTAGAAACACGAAAAAGTTAAATAAATTTGTATGTTCTACTTCAAATTTAAGTAAAATGTGTTGGACTTGAATATGCTCTGACCCAATAATTGGTAAGATATACAAATAAACTATTAATATACATGATTAAAATTCCCTGCGACTTCCTCCCATGCAGTTTCTTTCTGAGAAACTAGGTAGTGTTTTAGTTCACTTACAATATTCATCAATACTAAATGATCTCTCTTGCTTTTTGTTTTGCGAAAGCGTCCGAAGCTGAAAAACAAGCGATTGCTGCTACCCGCAAGCAGCGAATTTCAACTATTTTCCGAGGTTCCCCAGCATTAAATTATGAACTAAGATCAGTGTTGCACTGATATGGATGATCTTGGATTGCTTTTATACAATGTGGCTGCACACTTATCTCACAATAAGCTTATGTTGTGACCTTAGATTAAATCTGCTCTCCATTCCGCAACATTTATAAAATAAATGATCAGAAACAAAAATTGAAGATACGATGGCCAATAAGATAATGGGTTGTTTTGAAAGCGAATCACGTGACGTGGTCTTTGCATTAGACCAAGACGCTTGACTGCTCAGTAGTCATGCCGAGTAGTGTAAACCATGTACCATGAGAGCCCCTACATCGTGAGAGAATAGGCCACCCATTCTACTCAGCTGTATCTATCTGCCTGTGACAACATAATATACATATGCATAAGGTTGTTTAGGCACCCATGTCACTACACCAGCATATATTAGGAAGTTTAGCTAATCTACATCTCTTGGGCGTGCGTGCCTGCTAGGAGCAGATTTATAAAAATCTGATGTGTTGCACTCACATGACTTTCTCTACTCTTGTACTAACCATTCTTATACTCACAGACACACAGACTGACCTTTTTCTAAAAATGCTTTTTTTTTTGGATTCAGGGGGCCTCAAAACATATATTTCCAGTGAAATCTCGACATCGACATTTTGGGTCGAATACAATACTTCCCCTACTTATCAGCAGAGAAAGTAAAAATGCTACCTCTTAAATTCACATGAATTTCTATATTCCATCTTCAACAAAGTGCTTTTACAAACTATTACGTTTATGTTAATCGATTTAAACATTTGTAGTTATGGTTCTATTAGACATGTCCTTGTAGCTACAATGGGAATAGCAAAATGAAGTAGCATTAACCCATAGCTAAATCTTTAAAGAGCAGATCGCTTTGAGAATAACGAAGCAATTTTTAAATAAGCAAGATATTTTATTTATTTCACCTATATTTATTCTCTCGACTTAGGAAAACACTACACAATACTGAGATTTCAGAAGATACTCATGGTTTCAAGCAAACAAAAAAGCTCAGTTTAGATACCGCATAGATTATATAAAATAGCGTTTAAAAATAAATGTTCAGTGTCCATTTTCATAAATACTCAAACTCAAAAACAAGTTTAATTACATAAAATCTCACTATAACGTACGAAATTCAAAACGAGAAGTTAAAAATAATTGGTTTCTCTTCAGTAAACGTCTGATATATGTAACCTTTCAAGTAAAATGTTCGTTTATTACATGCCTGCAAAGCACTTGCATCAACGAATCCAAATTTTGTTTACGAACGTGATTTTCTTTCATTCAAATATGCGATATTCAAAGAGAACGGAAGGGTATTGAGAGAATTGCACAATAGCTTACAGCTTGTTTCTCTTCAGCTTTTATTGCGTTTTGCGTTGAAAGCGAAATTTGATCCCTTTGTAGTAGATATATGTTTTTTTCTTTCTTTTGACAGAGGGCTCCGTCTGATATGAATAAATATTTTACGAATTGCTCTTAAACTCGCATCTCGTCTAGGGTGAAAACGGAGTAGCGGCCTATCCCTGTTGTATGTTGACAGCAGCGATTTCCAACCTCGCGATAACGTCATACTTCAATATGCTACATTCACTTTAATTTCTCTACTTACTATCATTTATTTTAATACAGATAATATATTTGTTTTGCAGCAAATAATTGACAAAGAAAAGAGTATAATTTACAAACACATCTAGCATTCTTGGAGTTCAAAAAGGCGTTTGACACTTTGGCGGTACTTTTTCCCTCCTATTATATTCTTGCTGTCTTTCAAATTTAAAACATTTCTTGAACAAGCAATACATCTAGCCCAAAAATTGCAGCGACGTATGCAACTTTATTTTATATATTAACGATATAAACGACGCTTATCTTGCCACTGCTTAGCATTAGTTGGAGAGCTTGATGACCCTTATTCTTTATCTTGGGCGCGGTACAGATCGATGTTTAATTTTCGGCCGACTACGTTGTAAATGATAATCGAAATCCTTGGG
This sequence comes from Tenodera sinensis, assembly GCA_030765045.1. Taxonomy (NCBI): domain Eukaryota; kingdom Metazoa; phylum Arthropoda; class Insecta; order Mantodea; family Mantidae; genus Tenodera; species Tenodera sinensis. Next base: position 37,039,693 of record CM060965.1, on the reverse strand, counting down.
AACAACCAAGACTCATATCATTGTTCAAAAGTATAACAAACACCCTAATTCAAATTATCACCACTTAAAACAGTTTTATTGAAGGATTATATTTTAAGCTTGGTAAGGCTCTGTTATACCGGATATAATGATTTTAGAGGGCTTACGGAAGAAGCCGCTTCAACGCTCAATAGAGAAAAACAGTGACAAATTGTGGAAAATAGTAGATATCCAATAATAATAATAATAATAATAATAATAATAATAATAATAATAATAATAATAATAATAATAATAATAATAATAATAATAATAATAATAATAATAATAATAATAATAATAACAACAACAACAACAACAACAACAACAACAACAACAACAACAACAACAACAACAACAACAACAACAACAACAACAACAACAACAACAACAACAACAACAACAACAATAACAACAACAACAACAACAACAACAACAACAACAATAACAATAACAATAACAATAACAATAACAATAACAATAACAATAACAATAACAATAACAATAACAATAACAATAACAATAACAATAACAATAACAATAACAATAACAACAATAACAATAACAACAATAATAACAATAATAATAATAAATAATAATGATATTTATTATTATTATTACTATTACTATTATTATTATTATTATTATTATTATTATTATTATTATTGTTATTATTATTATTATTATTATTATTATTATTATTATTATTATTATTATTATTACTAATTTTAATTTTAACCATTTTAATATTATTTTTAATGTTATTAATAATTATTTATTTTTATTATTATTAATTATTATTAGCATTATTATTATTAATGTTTTATAATTAATGTTTTACGTCTATAATTTCGGTATCAACATGATAACTTATCCATGGCGTTCTAAGTGCAAAGTCATTGTTTCCATTCTCTGCCACATAGATTCCTGTTCAACATTATTTGGAAACACGATTGTAGATTTTGCATGTTTTTAACTTCGTCTTTATTATGTGACGAAACGTACGTAAGTCCAACAGCAGTGCCCTAAAGCGTTGGCTTGTTGATTGCGGTCTGTCAGCTCCACGTTTTTGATGAACATCTTCCCTACAACTGTGAAATACATACATACGCCCACCCAGCTACGGTAACATCTCTGCACCTCAAGCGCCCAGTAATGCTGCATGGCATTATCCAACATTCCGTTATTCCAATATCCGTTCCAACCAATAGATACATCATACATCAGATACTCTTCTTTCTCATTGTTATCAGCTTGCATAATTTAACACAGATAGCGTCACATAGAAACATTGTTGCCACATTTTATTTAATGAACTATTCAAGTGAACATCATTCTAAATAGTATCTTAAGTTCAATTGTTGCTTCCCAGGTAGTGGTGATGGTCTTTCGATGAAGTTTCAACTTCCTATGAAGTTTTATGTTTAGATAAATTGTGTCACAGCTGTACCTTCTCTACCCTCTGCTTGTATTAGGAAGAGAGAATATTGCGACAAATAACAAGACCAGTTACCTTTAATGTCATTTTTATTTATCTTCTAAAACTGAATCAGAAAACACAGTCCTCGGTATTAACACAATTTACAGTTCGTCGTGACCTTGCAATTCGCAGCTGTTATTGTAACCTTGACATCCATACTGCTCACAGTTCTAATACTCTCTGTGTAACAAAAAACTGCTTCGCTTAACTAACAACTCCGACACGACTATTAAATGTCTAAAATTGTCTCTGACAATACATGCACTCAGACTCCTTCAACACTGACTGTACACAATAATACTTATAAACTAGCTCTGTTCGTTCTCTCTCGCTCTCCAGACGAAGTGCCGGCGAATTCTCTGGAAAGCATCTTTTCTCGTAAACAAGCTCCGCACGGGCGGCCGGCGTCACAATATTATGTTTTACGCAAAATTTTATTCAAAGTTTCACCAGAAATACACGTTTCAAGAGTCCCCGATTCCAAAAAATCATTACTTGGTGTGTATGTGTGCGTGCGCGTGTGCGTATGTTATCTCTACTTACTATACTTACTTTCCTTGCAACTCTTAGATAAGGTAAATGTGAAAAATCGTTGTTATTTTCTTGAATCAACCTCCCAATCCAAATCGAGATTGACAACCAATCTAATTGGAATCATTACTGCGTTAATTTAAATATTACAAAAATTTCTGCTTTGAAAACCTGAGCGTTATTGTTAAAATGGCCAGCCTCTTGTGAGGCTGTGCAACATTGAATGACACCTTTTTTCCCTCGTTTTGAGGCGCGAAAGTTGTCACCTCTGCTGGGAGATGCTTAATAGCCAATAAGCACGCCACGACTTCGCCCACTATCGATCTCGGCAGTGGGAAATGGAATCAGCCGCCGTATAATTAGCATGGATCATCATTAGTCGAGATTTTCTTTTCTCGTCGCAAAGGAACACACACTCTCCCTTTCTCTGTAATGAGCATCTCTATCGATTGTTGGGATCATATGTACTGAGCGCTGCGCGAGAAACTGTAGGTAGATAGTGCATCTTCAGGAAAACTGCGCCAAAGACCTATGCTTCTTTCATTAAACAAATAATAGTAAATCATATATAATTTTACTTATTTAGGGTTTTTAGCAGTTGTTTTTTATGATGAACAGGAAGCTGCCCTGATGCATCAACCCCACACTTGGAGAACCAGGTGATTTTTGATCAAGTTTTTCTTCCTCTAGCCTTTGTCAGGCCAATGACTAACTATAGCAGCAGTATGGTACCCTAGATTGGGACCCTTACTGTATAATACAATACTGAACACTACTGTCACATATCGAGCTCAAACATGAACATTTAACAAAAACTTAAAATCAAAACTTATGTCGATGGAAATGGATTTTCTAAGGTCAGCGAGATGTTCAAGATTGAAAATTTACTTCAGTAATAATCTTTTAGGCATCTCTTACAGTTTACCAGTTGTACGAACCTATATTGATTAAGTTCATTCAAAATGTAGATGATTTCCCAGGACATTCTCAGAAAGTTAAAGACAGGCTTTTATTAGTATTTTAAATATCTTTAATTAGTGGTATATTAGCCAAAATCTCTTATGATAATGAAAGGTAAATTTTTTCCCATGTAACGGATCGCTAGGGGGAATTATCTGTAGCAATACCACGAGAGGGTTTCATACCCCAAATATGAAGACCTCGAGTGGTATTTGTTTAGACTATTCCACAAAATAATTAATAACACATTCATTTAATACTATTAAATACTAATGCAAGCCTGGAAGAAATTCTGGGCTCTAAAAGTTTATCTTACTAGAAAAATCCATCAGGATGAAAATGAAAAAGAGGTCATGGATATATGCATATTACGAGTACTAATATATGACTTGCAAATATGGTCACTAACAAAAAAGGAACAGCCATGATATAAATTTGCCAGAGGAAAATGCAGCGAAAGCTACTCAACATCACAAGAAGAGACCTATGAAGAACGAGGACATCTGCAAGATAACGGGTGTGAAAGATGCAGCAACATCAGCAGTGTGTTCAAAATGGAGGTGGGGGGCCGCGTGTTCCAAGTGGATCCTATAAAGTGGACTCATACATGGAACCAGAACCAGAATAGGGAAAAGGAATGTAGGAAGGCAAAATAAGCGGTGAAGTGTCATGCAGGAAACTTGTGGTCCAGAATAGCGAAAGATAAGACAACAATGGAAGTCCTATGTGTTGGCTAACCTGGGGATGCAGTAGTAAGCTACCTGCCATCGCAGGAGGCCTTAGCCCGAAGTGAGATGTTCACCGGCTAATTCTAATTTTAATACTGATAGTGATTTAAAAGTAAATAACTTACAATAACACCCATATATTTTAAATAAGATTTATTTCCACAGTTGGCATTACAATTAATCCAGTAGGATGTGAGAACTACAAAACTTTAGCGTTTAATCCTAGAAATGAGGAATTAGACGCACGATGAATATAAATGAATGACTTTGCGTTAGTAGGCTATCCATTAAAGGTAGATTTGCTATATTTAAAATTACAGTTGTTAAACTTTGCCTCTTCAACTAAAATACCAATATCCTCACTAGAATATTGGTCAAATCTTTTGTGTGCTATGTTTAATGGTTCACTAATTTTTACTGCACATAGATACAAGATCCTGAACCTAAATATTAAGTTTGGTATTTATTCGGCCTTTCATTTTTAGAGTTATGCTGTTCAGATAGGTAAATACATACGTTCACGTTCGCTCCATCTTTTTCTAAAGATTCTTTGTTTACTATTATTCCATTTATAACTCGTATTTCATTTCTGTGGTCATATCGGCGGCCATTCCTATGAAACATATTGCCCTTTCGTTAAGTTAATCATTTCATTTCACCCTTCATCCCGTTAGGTTTCTTTCAGAGTTGGAAGCGTCGCCGTCAGCTGCACAGTAGAGGGAGCAAATGCGTTCTGGAAATCTCGTCGGTTTCCGGGCCCCCATGGTATTTTACAAGCTCGAGGGGGGGGGGGAGAGGAGGAAAGCCAACCTCCGCCGGGGTGCTTCCCGGGGGAGGGTGCCCCGTCAGCAAATAGGCACAAAAAATAGCCTTTCACTCGAGGTGATATGTCTTCCTCCTTAAGTTGTCATTGAGTCAACATTACTTACTTAAAAATGACGAAAGACCTTCAGTGCAAAACGTAGCTTAGGGTGGGGAAAGTTGTTGCAATTCTCCGTATCACAACCTTGGAACACAGGTTTGCTATTTAATGCACGCGCGCTCTCATAACTTTTTTCTAAAAATACCTTTGTTTTATCCAGGAAAGCTAAAAGCAAGTCTTACCCGAGAAATCTCTAAATTCAATTTTTGTGTGGAATGCAATACTTTTTCCATTGTAATAAAGCGGTGAAGAAAGTAAAAATAAAATGTCCAATTTATTTTAGATTCAAAGAAATTGTTTAAGGGGAGAAGGTGTGGGTAAATGATGCACTGAATAGAACATCAAGAAAGGATATTAACATCGCAGCGTGAATATCTAGGTTAAATAAGAGCGCATGTTGAATTCTGAATAGCTGGATTGAAACGTCAGTGAATTATAGCGTTGTTTGGGGAACACGCTACTACGTGGTAATGCTTCCCCTTTACATAGATGGCAGCAGCAGCAGCGTTGACTCTTTCCTTGGCCCATATTTCATACAAGAATATGGCCAGAAAGGAAGTGTAAAGCCAGGAAACAGTGGCTGAATGAGGTCACAGAGAGAAAGAGAGAGGATGTGGGTGTGTGTGTGTGACAGTAACAAGATAAGAAAAAGTAGAGAGAGGAGTTGCTTCCTGAAGAGAAATAAGCCTTCCTCCAATAAAAAAGTTTAAGGCACCACTTTGATGAGAACCAGCGTGTAAGGTGAGGGTGAAATAATGGTGACGTTAAATAGTGTAATGTAAAACTCTGCACAAAAGTAAAATCTTACTCCAGCTCCACAAAATTCCGTCGCTTGTCAAATAGAGGATCCTTCCTTCGTTCTTTGAAAGGTAATCACAACTCTAACCAACTCACCAATGATGTTTAATAATATAAATAATGTAATACAATAATAAAGACAAACAATAACTAAAATAATAATACAATATAACAATAACATTAATAAAAAACAAAGAAATGCCAATGAAACATTACGGGCCCTCATGTTTGCATGGTTTCTCTTCTACAATAAATGGTTTATACTGAGTTTCATGAAGCGTCGCACACATACCGTGTAAACATAAATCCAATATTATTATTATTATCATTATTTTCAATTAAAGTTACGCATTTATTAGGCAAACTGGTAATTTAATAACGTTATTGGAAATGATTTGTAATACGGTTGAAACAACATTGTACCTATAATTTTGATTAATAATGATCAATACAATTATTGGGAAATAATATCTGTGAGCAGCTAATATTAGCGTAAGCAATGCTTAAATGAAGCAGAAAAGCTTTAAACTACTTATGTTATGTTTATCTTAAAATTTAATTCAATGCGCTAAATCTGACTTACTGTAAATGGCAACTAAGAAAACCTTGAAATGCGTTAGAGAACAGTATATTTACTGCTCTGAAAAAAATCGTAAACTGATGCTAAAATAATAGTTAAATTTTGAACACGTGTTTCAAAACCCCTAATTGCAGAATGTTTATTGCAGAAGTGTGGTTTACATTCCGTTCCACGTATTCAAATTACAAACCACATTATACAACTTCGAATTAGAAGGAGAAAATCAAGAATTAATACTCGTATATTAAGCAATAACTGTCGTAAGAACATACAATTAGTGTTTGAAACAAATGTCAGTATCAAGTCAGGAAGCTGATCACAAAAGCGCATCTAGAACACAAGGAATAAGAGGTCTAAGCTACACCATACAAAACATAGTGAGTGAAATTATAAATTCGCAAATAAACAAATATTCATATAATATTGTTCATTACATTCTCCTTGATTACCAACACAAATATTTGCAGTTTCAACCCTATAGCTTCCTGTATATCAGAAAAACTGCACAGTTTTTAAAGAACCATAGCATCTACGACCCCGCACTCTAAATAAAATTTAAACTATTGATTATAATTAAATAAAGGTAATTATTTACCGTACCTGGCCAACAGATCAGACATCAAAGATAAAACACAATGTTCCAATGTATTTATGTTTTGTTGAGAATAATGTAGAAATGTTTGTTTTAAATTCAGGGTTCTCAATACACGTATTTCTGGTTAGATTTCTATGTCGAATTTTTATTAAACTCCAGTACTTTTCTAGCTGGTATGTGCGTGGTGGAACAAATTACATGAAAGAAAAATTAATTACATAAACTTATGTTATCACTTTTGCTACGCAGACTATAAAGGGATTTTCTTTCTAGTTCTTTTTGTCGGGCTCTAATGACGTAGCTGTCGACGGGCCCTTAAACCCCACACACTACCTCACTGATTGACTCACTCACTAGCTTTTTTTTTCTGTTTAAAACTCTACTTAGAATACACATAATTAAATATTTCCATGTGATGATGATAATGATGATGATGATAATTATTTATTTATCAACAGGTTTACAATGTGAGATCACATCTTCCTGTATCCAAAGTGTTTAAGTACGTATCTTCTTCCTCCATTCTTCTCTTATTTCCCAATTCGCTCTTCTAAATTCTTCTCCTTCATTTTACTCCTTATATCATCTATCCAGGTTTTCCGCGGTCTTCCCCTCTTTCCTCTCCCTGGTGGAGTTCATTCCAAAACTTGTCTCGGCAATCTTGTTTCCATCATTCTACGTGTATGACCATACCATTCCATTTGTTTGTATTTTACAAAATCTAATAATGTATCATTAACATTCACTTTTTGTCTAATAGTTGTATTTCTAATTTTCTCTAATTTAGAATGCCTCATGGATCTTCTAAAACAATCCATTTCAGTAGAAAGCAATTTCAATATAATAATAATAATAATAATAATAATAATAATAATAATAATAATAATAATAATAATAATAATAATAATAATAATAATAATAATAATAATAATAATAATAATAATAATAATAATAGTAATAATAATAATAATAATAGTAATAATAATAATAATAATAATAATAATAATAATAATAATAATAATAATAATAATAATAATAATAATAATAATAATAATAATAATAATAATAATAATAATAATAATAATAATAATAATAATAATAATAATAATAATAATAATAATAATAATAATAAATTGTATTACAATCTCACTAAGTAGAAACAATGTTAAAACCACAATACACAGAAACCTGTGAGACACTTCCATTATGGCATCTGGCTGCGCGACGTGGTAGTACGCAGGCGCAGAAACGAGCAACAGTTCATGATTGTTGAATCAGACACTGCAGCACTTTCCTGAAATGGCGTCGCTTTAAATTTTGTTAGGTTAGATAGTGTGATTCGCCTGGCTGCCCTCAACTACATGGAAATACCGCCCTCCTTAGCTGTAATTAGCATAGGGTCTGTTGGCCCCGTAACAAATGGCTTCGAGGTTAACTTCGGGATTTATTGCTTGTTTCTGCGATATATCGCTTTCCGCCATGTTGTACTGCAAGACATTCATTCAACTTCTAACTTTAATACGGTTCATTATCTACGGTTTGACCAAATTTCATTATATTCTGAGAATAATGAGAAAGTACAGGGTGATTTATAGAAACGCTTACCACTCTAATTAGCTACGATTACTGAATTGGATTTCACAGCAAGGGCGTCCCTCTCTCAAGGAAAAGGAAAGTAGTGTGCCTGTAACCTGCTAGATTAAGCTTATACTGCGTTTAATGCTTATTGTTGCTGACTACTGCATTGTTGGCTATACTGTGGGTGTAAGGTGGTGCTTCGGCCATACGTTAACCAGGGATTCTGCATGATGAGTCTAACAAATATGTCCAATAGTTATCGTAAAAATATTAACGTGACGTTGCCAAATAGCATTTAGAATTAAACTTTGCTTGTTATTTAATATTAAATTGTGACTAAATTCATTCGAATCAAGGTATAAATGCATTACAGCATTGTTCATATAGTATATGTGCGACAGTTAGTAAAGTTCATCAAGAAATTGCTTCAAATATTTGACACAAATTATTTTTTTCGGCGAAGCGGTCCTTTATTGACAATAATTTGACACATTAGTTATACCCATCATGTAGAATCCCTGGTTAACGCATGGACGAAGCAGTGCCTGTATACAAACTTCAACAAGCGGTTCGTTACCTATTTCATCTGCTGAAGATGTAAATTCCGGTACTTTTGGTAAGACTATAGCAACCCTCTAGCTCTGCGATAGCACCTGTGGCTCGCATTCAGGTTGAAAATTCGATTCCCATGGCCGAACTTCCTGGCCCGTGGACTTTCTCGGGAGATTCCTCGAGTCACTAGGTGATCGCTAGGCTACCTACAAGAAAATATATAATAAATCCATTTGTAAACAAGTTATTTCGATTACCAAGCAGTAGGAATAATAACAAGCGTTTGTAAAAGAATTTTGAATAAGCGTGAAAAGACAGTCATATGAGTGCATCAAGATATGCTTTTGCATTTTCAAAGACCTCCAAAGAGGCCAAATTTTCGTTTAATACAGGTGTTTCTGGAGCTATATTGTCTTACTGCTCCAAAATACCATATGGTTCCAACATTAAACAGTCTATTAGTGGCACAGTGAAGTTTCTGAGGTCAAAAAAATTTTTTTTTTCTTTTCACTATTGAAATCTCCATTCCTTTCCCCATCCATTAGCGCATTAAGTATGGATTGTTGTACAATTTATAGTTGTTAAAGTGGCATTTGAACAGCATGCTGCACATCCACGCCCTTTTCTTAATTTTTAGTTTTTTATTTTTTATTTTTTCCCCTCCCTTTTCCCGTTAACTTATGGAGACACCCTTCCCTCCAAAAGTGTTTCATGTAGGAAATTAAATTTTTTGAGTCACTAAAACATTTTGTTATGAATTTCAGTATAAGTGAAGCAGTTTAGAAATATTTTATATAAAATTTGGAACAATTTTAAGCACATTAAATTATACCTAAACAGCAAGTATCACTATAAAATGTGATGATAATAATGATGATGACGACGGTGACGATGATGATGATAACAATAATAATTAATAATAATGATGATAATGTTGATGATGATAATGATGATGATGATGATGATAATAATAATAATAATAATAATAATAATAATAATAATAATAATAATAATAATAATAATAATAATAATAATAATAATAATAATAATAATAATAATAATAATAATAATAATAATAATAATAATAATAATAATAATAATAATAATAATAATAATAATAATAATAATAATAATAATAATAATAATAATAATAATAATAATAATAATAATAATAATAATAATAATAATAAACACCTCCACAATTTTACTATTACAGTGTGCTGCGTATTTGTAGGGGTTGTTATATTACAATATTGACATGTTTTGTATGTGTAGATCACTGTGTTTAACTACTATGTACCCTTAAGGAACAAGCTGTAGCTCATGGGGTCGAGGAGCATCCTTAATTTTCACCATTAAGCATGTTTAATAGATAAAAGACCATTTCAAAGGCTTGAAATACAGCAAAGCTATTAAAATTAATTAAATTGCTATGGATGGTCATGTATTTGTTTCGTTTATTTGATTTCCCCTCCACATTATTTGTTTGTGTAGCGTGTGTGTTTTTGGTATTATCCTCGTTCCATTCACTTGCTGGCTACAAGAGGGACACAATTGATAGAGTAGTGTCATTACCCGGAACGAGCACATTACCATTTTTATGTTCCTGAGAACGTTAGCAGCAATAACCATTACACTCGGCCCTTGTTAATGCATGTATGTATGTATGTAGCTCGCTTTCTTGCACTGACCCATTGACCTCTTTTCTGATATGACATCTCTCAGCCTACATACTGCCCCAAAGAATAAACAATGCCTACTTGTTGCTCGGGCTAAACACCTACGCCTTCTGAGTTATTTATTATCAAATAACATTTGCTTACAATTAAAATATACTTTTATGGTTGACGATGCCATAAAATAGCCCAGCGGTGTCTAATGTTTGCGAAAGAGGGGAGTTTGGTTTCCCTCCCTCCATTATACGCGGACTTTACCCCTCTTTAACCCCCAGCCTTGCATTGTGTTGCAGTTGCAGTTTGGTTACATCTGATTTTTGAAAGCACTTGTAGGTGCAAGGGGAATATGGGAATACAGTAAGACTTTAAGCTATAGTGAAATATTTTAATAGTTTGTTCCTATGCGACGCCTTTGAAATCCCGTTTCTTTGTAAGGCCAAGACATAAAAAGGATCAACATATTCCTATTTGAAAAAAGTGTAAGCATTGGCAAATTCAAACAAGTAAGAAAGAATATCTCGGAAATGATTCACTCAAAAGAAAAATAAGCATTTCACATAAATTGTTTGTTTTAACGAGATCCACATTTTTTTATTTAGCAAGCTTTCGGCTGTCTCTTACTGTTACCATTTATGCAAAAATTATCCAGAATGAAGACGTTTGGTAGAAAATTCAAGATATGACCTAGAAACGACCGTGGGATCATACCAAATATGAATGCGCAAGACAGTTTTAGAAATTTTGAATTATTTTTGCTTAGTCAAAATATTTAATTGTCTTCTATGAAAAGCTATTTGAGATGGAGCTTTGAGCTTTTATCACAGTTCTTCTTTATTTAGTCATGAATGAAGTAGTCTTATTTATTGTTTCAATTTTGAAGTAAATACATAGATTGATTTATTTAAGAATGGCAACAATGCTGTAACATTGCCGTGAAACGGAACCAGGGAATATAATTTATATCACAGGCAGGCTAGATGTCCACCCTCTTTTGGAGAAAATGAGCTCGACCCCATCCCCACTCCATGCAGCAACAATAGCAATAATGGAGTGTTAAACAAGCGCTCGAGAGGAGCTGGTTGAAAATTGAATGCGCTAGAGGTCGCAATGCAAGACAGGATTGCAAGAAGCTCGTCGTGCAGAAGTAAGATAGGTCAAAGCCTTCAAAGAAGGACGTCAAGACGTCACGGTCATGCCTCGGCCTGGTCATCCTACAATAAAGGAGCAGAACGTGAACGTGTAGTGCATCCGGACGCCACGATTCGTGAATTGGTCCACGATGCCGGTTAGGCACATTCGACTTGCCTAAAATCCACAACTAGAAGTCCTAAGAAGAAAATGTGAACTCCTGAAAAACTCACCCATCATTCTGCAGGACGATGTAAGATCTAAGCCCCTGCGCCCACGATGTCTTCCTTATAATGAAAGAATCACTCGTGGGATCGCTTCCGCACAGTTGATGATGTTCTCTAGGCAACCGACCTCTCCCTTCACAACATCCAGCGATTATGCAGTGCTAACGGCATTCAACGGGTGCCAAATCTCTGGTAACGCGTGATACACAACGGGGGCGATTACATCGAAGGCCTGTAAAACTTAAAACTTTGTATGTAGGCTGCGTATTTAAATAAAAAATAGTTGCCACTATTAAAGAAGTGAACCCATGTAGGTTTAAAAAGTAATAAACTCAGTCCCCGTGTCCCTTATGCACTTACTTGTGCCCTTAAGTAAGACTCTAGAGTTGTGATAAAGCGAGCTGTGTGGAGATGTGTAAGGCTCGCATGTAGAGGGTCCTGGGTTCAACCACTTACTCGGACATTGGATTCTCCGTAGTTCTCTCTGGTCGATAGGTGAATCCTGGAGTGGGTCTTATCTATCACGTGTTCCTTACCATCGCGCCAGATAGCGTGGATACTTGTTCAAAGAAAAGAGTACTAGAGGGCTGCTTGGTCGACAGGTCTTTCTGCCTATGGTCTGTAGACCTCATCCAGAGGTTGATGACTTCTTTCTGGATAGTGATGGTCATAACAGATTCTATGTTAGTGAAGTATACTCCTCGGTTGTATAACTCTACTCAAAGCATATTGTTGTAAAGTTCTTGTATTATTGTTCTCTCACGCAATGTATTCATCTTTATTTAATCTGTTTTGTTTCAGTAAAAGCCTGGTGCTGTAAGGTCAACACTGAAGTAGCAAGTGAACTCTTGGACACTGGATTAGAACAATCAGCACTTAAATGACCCAGCAGAGACATGGATAGCATCCCAGTTTTTTGGATAGTAACAGTTGTAGCGTATTTAGTGACGGCTCTCGCGGGAATAGTTCTCAACATTGTGTTGCTTGTGGTTTTCTTCAAACATCCAGAGACTCGAAGACCGGAGAGTGTGCCGCTGATAAACCTCTGCTTTGTGGATATTATATACCTGCTCAATCCTTTTATCAATTTCTTCCTAAGCTATAATACCCGAGTCAACCCCTACCTCACATGCATTTTCCTCTTATTTTACCGCAGTTTTGTGATATCACTCAACACATACTCAATTGCCTCAATCAGTATGCAGAGATACGTAGGTCTGTACCGGTTTAAAAATCATCTTCCAGAGGAAAAAAGCAGCTACCTTCATTCTCGTTTAATCGTGTTAGGTGTTTGGATACTTGCGGCAATTTCAGCAACGGCAGTGGTGGTTCTAGAAGGTTGCTCACACATAGGGGTTAGTTATGGAGAAAGTACGTTCCGTTTAGTAATAGATGTTGTTGTACCCACTATTATAATGGCACTGTTTTACATTACTCCTGCTTGTAACATGAGAACAAGCTTTAATGAATTAAGAATTGATGAATCCAATGCCTCAGTTCAAGATCGGCGAAGGAAATTCACCAGGATATTCATTGCTTTGGCTATATTCTTTGCTGTCTCAAAACTGTCTCTGATTATTGTGACATGGATAGTGGAAAACTTTATCCATACTAATGACTTGTGGGATGTTATATATGCATACATACAGCTTTGTTACATATTGAATCCCGTCTGTAATCCTATTGTGTTATGTGTGGCTAGCTCAGAATTAAGGAAACTATACAAAATGTACTGTTGTTGTTGCTGTTGCTGTTGTTGTTGCAAGGAAAAAGGTGGGTCTGAAGATGACAACAATATAAATACCACAATGCAAGAAACACAATTGTCAAGTTTATAATTGCTTTTATATCAATATTAAAACTAAGGATGTTCAATAAAGACTGGCACTGATTTTTTTTTCCTTTCATTAAGTGTCTCATTGCGACATCTGTCCATGTGTCATTGAACTACGTATTCTAGTCGCTAATCACTGAAAATCACACAGGGATAGCTCTATCAGCTGATTGTTGACAGCCTGTGAGAGTGAACGTGTTTGATAATCGCCTCTAAATATCATCACGAGTACAGAAGTCACCCAATAAGGGCGTAGTCATTACTGTTTGTGATTGCCAGAGGACAGTCTGCATTCTCACAGTTCCAAGACACTCTACAGACACTGCAGATTACTATAACACTATCCTGAAGCAATTGGTAAAGGATCACATCCCCTAAAAGCTAAAGAATCTCATTCAGCAGTGCAAGCTTCACCAGGACAATGCCAAGCCACATGTTGCTGATGCGGTTATCGAATTCCTGGCACAAAATCATATCTCCATGGTACCTATTCCACCTTATAATCCTGACTAGCTCCATGTGACTTTTTTCTTAACCCGAGAGCCATAAAAAAACTCAAGGGACGTCGGTTCGACAATGAGACCAAAGCAGTGAAAGCTTTAGAGGCGACCCTGAACAGGCTCTCAAAGAATGGCTTCCTGCACGTTTTCCAGGAATGGCAAAGGAGGTGGGATAAGTACATTGTATTGAGGGAATAGTATTCTGAGGGGGGCAACAGTCTATATGAATGAATTTTTACAATACATTGTTGTATGAATATTAGTGCCAGTCTTTCTTGAACACCCTAAGTATATCTGTACAAGTGTTTTCTTTAAAGCAAAACCTGTACAGCACAATATTCGAAAAGCAAAATCTAAAACTAAATAATTTAGGACTCCAAATTCTAACAATGAATCTTGTTCATCTTCTAATGTATTCCTTTTGATATCCTATTATTAAATATTTGAGTAAATGTAAGCTCTAAATCACCAGTTTTTCAATGACATTAACATGCTGGCTGTATTAGGAACAAAAAAAAATGTAATATTAATATATGTGTATTATATTTGGATATATTTTCTAGGTGTTGTAGTACAGTAATTACCATTTTCTTGTCAGCTTGTCAATGTGCTTATTAAAATGTGTGGATAAACACTTTATCATTGTCTTATTGGGTTGTTCTTTCTTAAGTTATGGCTTGTTTAACGTTACTGGAATTTCCTTGTATACAATTTAGTTTTTGGTAACAAAACGTTTCCCTTAAATTTCTCAAGCCCTTTTAATAAATAATCCACACATGCAAAATATGCTTGTATGTTTCTTAATATTTGTATTTGTTGCACATTAATGTAACTTAGTTTTCAACATGATTGTTGTAATTGACCATAATGGTAAATATTATAAAAATAAATAATTGTAAAGAACTGTTATTTATTTGTGTTTGACAACACTTCTATTTTTACGGCAACATATCTTGTTTAAGAGGACGTCGGTCTGGGTGGCTCAGTTGGTTAGACGCTGGCCTACTGTTCCCAAGGTTGCGGGTTCAAACCCGGCCCAGGCCGATGGTTTTTAAGTGTGCTTAAAAACGACAGCTCCATGTCAGTAGATTTACTGGCATGTAAAAGAACTCCTGCGGGACAAAATTCCGGCACACCGGTGACGCTGATGTGATCCTGGCAATTGACAGCGTCGTTAAACAACAAAATAATTTTTTTTAATTTAAGAGGACTACTCGCAACGTCTCACTAATATATCCTCCTTATTTTCAGTCAGAGGTACTCCGCAGGTGATATTTGATAAGAAAATGAAAAAGTTTGT